>CM076579.1:343424367-344024367 GCA_034641835.2 Pinus albicaulis | reverse complement strand
TAATGATGCTGATGACAGCAGTGACAATAAAGACCAAAAAGAGAGTGAAGAGGTTGATAACAGCACTGAAAATCACAACAATAATGCTAGCAACGGTAATGAGGGAGGCAGTGATAGTCATGACAACAGTCATGATGGCCAAGAAGGCAGTGAAAAAAATGAGCCTGACAATGGTAATGATAATAGTGCAGAGAGCAGTGCCAACGACAGTGAGACTCCTAGCAGTATTGAAGGAAATGAATAAAGTGGCCAAGGTAATGATAATGATGAGGGTGGAAATAGCTCACAGAACCTAGATGACAATGAAGATGATATCAGTGAAGGAGAAAGGGATGATGACACAAATGAAGATCACAACAGTGATGGTAGCATGCAAGAAAATGAAAGTGAGGCTGATGAAGGCAGTCAAGAACATAGTGCAGAAAACATCAGTGTAGAGATCAATGAGGAAGAGAAAAGCAGTCCTGAGGTCAGCCATGGTGAGGGAATTCAGGTGAAAAAAATTGAGCTTTTCCCTCTCACATATCAAAGAGGAAAGAGGCATGTGTTTTCTGCCTCTAAAAGGAAAGGGACCATGCCATCCATCTCAGCTAGGAAGCTTGACAAAGGAAAACAAAGGATCAAAGAAGAAGAAGAAGAAGATCAGCATGAGGTTGAGAAAGAATTTAAGCTCATTCATATTGACAGTGACGAGGAAAATGAAGCAAGGATCTCAAAATTTCTCCTCCAGAACAAAAATCCCTAAATTTAAGACCTCCAAGAAAATCTAGATAGGGCCAAGAGTGTGACTAATGTCCTTGAGATGGAGAACATACAACTAGGGGCACAAAAATCCATTTATGAGGTTAAAGCAATCAAAGCCCGGAAATAAGCTCAAAGGGCACAAGTAAAGCTAGAGGAATTCATGGGAACCTATGAGGAAAGTGAAGATGAAGAAGGATATTCCAGAAGAAGACTAAGAACCATGGGTTTAAAGAAGGCCTTGGCAAGACAAAGAGAGCAAGAGTCTGCCTTGGCAGAGTAGCTTCCTCTAAGTGAGATGCTTGCCATGGAGATATAATATGATCGAGAGCCTTGGCTAGAAAGAGCAAACACACACTTGGAGGTCAAATTGGAGAAGGAAAATAGGGACCTTGACCTCCAAAGGAAGATGACCAAACACTATGCACTTATAAATAAAATTGCAAGGGCCAAGCTCAAAAGAGCCCTTGCCAAAGTTCAAGACCTCAAGGAGGAAAAAGGTAAAGAAAAGCTTAACCTTATTGATTATGCTTCCATGCAAGCATCCTAGACATAATAATGAAGATAATTGCAACTTCTGGGAACTTTTTGGAAATTTTGGATTTTTGCTGATTTGGAAGGCCAAGGGCGCAAAACCCTTGGTGCTGTGCTTTTTGTCAGGGCATCTTCAGGAGGTAAATTTTATATTTTTGGAATCCTCAGCTTAGGTATAGCATGATCACCAAATTTTAGGTCATTTGGAGTTGATTTTGTCCTCCAAAAGGGTAAAAAACACCCTAATTTTCACCTTTCTGCCTAATTTTCAAGACATGTGCTGCACCTTTACCAACCTTGGAATTTTTTCTTTTTGAATAGGTTACAGGGGTCCAATCAGAAAAACAAGGGCAGTTCTAGAAAGTAGACTCAACAGTATTTCCAACAAGCCATCACAGAGCCCATTCCGACATCAGGAAGGCCTTCAAAACTTGGCTGCAAGGTTACCCAGTTTTCTTGCTCATGCGTTGTGCCCTTGGCCTTGAAATGCATCCTTAAAACTCAGTGCTATGCGCTGAAAAACTAAAAGTCAACAAAGTAGGCTTGGAAATATTTTGGAGGCTCGGGGAAGCCCAAATGTCAATTTTTTTGCCAAAAATAGTCGAGAAGATATTTTGTATTAGATATTTTTTGCCTTGGGCATTGCAAGGTCTCAAAGGACAAAAGTGACATTTATGATTAACTAATAGACTTCTTAAAACCTAATTAGGGTTTATTCCTCCAATGTAAGTTAAATAGAGCATGGAGGTTTCATTGTATATGTTGGATATTTGCTGAGCATGTATGAAATAGACTTGGAGTTTATTGGTGAAACTGGTTTTTGGTGCCTTGTGATGGTGTTGGATTGTTCTTACATGGATCAAGCTCAATCTTAAGATTCATTAAGCTTGTTTAAATGGTGATGTATTCCGTCTTTATGTTTGTTTTCTTTAGTTATTCATTGTGTTTATGGTTCATTTAGCTATAGAACAGAAAGAGAGAATAGGATTTTTCTTCTTGGTACCCTACTTCTTCATACTTTCTTGACTTCTATGTTTTCTTCCTCAATTTTTTGCTAAATAAATCCTTAAATGCTCTTTAGTGTTACTGATATGTTATGTTAGAATGCTATCTATTTGCAAGTAAATTTTAGAGAATCCTTCACCGCTCTCTTCCCTTACTTAAATGTTGTTTTTAAGACCTGCTTAGCCTAGTTGATATTAAGGAATCCTTAATTGCTCTTCAAGTTTTCATTATGCAATCATCTTAGAAGCTTTTTCTTGTTTCTTGGTTTTTTAAAGGATCCTTAATTTCCCATTAACTCGCTATATCCACAACTCCATGTTACTTCACTCTCCCTTGACCTAATTAGATCCATTTGATCTTTCCAATTTTCCCTTTGAACTATCCTTGACTCATTTTTACACATTTCAAGACTTTTGTAGATTCCATAGCCCAATGGATTGATCCTCCTCACTCTATTAACTTACTTAACAACTTTCTCAACCGACCAAACGAACAAAAAAACTCTAAACTTAATAACTAGCCTAAAATCAAAACCTAAAAAGCAAACAAGTTCATATCCTTTGCACAAAATAGAGAGAGCCCTCTATGAGTCCAAGAATACTAGGTCCTAGGACTCCAAAGAATGGTATGATGTTACCCCTGTCCCTTTTTTCTCACCAATCTAACAAATTACGGGGACCTAACATAATGGCGATCATAGTGGGACTTTCTGAGTAAGTAAAAAAATTATACATCCTTAGAAAATTTAGAAGCCCTTGTCAAATAGTATATATTGATTTATCACCACCTCATCTCGTAACATAATGGAGATCACTGTGGGACTTTTGAGTCAGTTACATCCTAAGTATACCTTAGGAACTCTCAAATCCATGTCAGACTTAGAAAACTTAAGTGTTAGCCGAGAGTAGAATTTAATTGTTTCACCATTCAAGCGAAATGATGAATCAACCCGAGGACACTCATTAAAACCTTAGGGCTACATAAAGGAACTCAGAAAACCCCAAAACATCCCTAGATTGGTTTTTGTAAATTGTTGGTGGTGGACCACAAATGCTTATCTTCAAAATAGTAAAGAAACATCCACCTGACGACTACACTAGCCTCCAGTAGGCCTACTAGCTTTACTAGTTCTCGTAGAATTCCCTGGGATTGTGTTAAATCAGCCCTGAGTATTTTAGAAGCCTAGTCACACACTGTGTGAGTTTAGAAAACTCTTATAGAGGTCAGCCTTCCGAAAGAATTCATAAAATTTCAGCCTCTCTACACTTTTGGTTTGAAATTTGGCTTCACAAAGGATAGTACTATATCTCACCCAGACCCAAACCCTCCTACCATAGTTGATGACCCAGAAAGGAGTTTTTGGAAAAATTCTAGGACTAAAGATTTAATTATTGTTAGGACCATTCATAGAGAAATTTCTATCCCTGAACATCTCACAGCCTTGCAAGATCCCCAGTTTGACTTACACCATACAAGAAACCTTTTCTGAACTAAGTCACAAAGTGGGATTGACCAGACTGACCTTGAGCCCATAGATTTGCAGCAGAGTCCTAGTAGAGAAGCCTCTCCTTCCAGTCCTCTTGATTTTCAGCTTCTCCATCACTTTGGATCTTTTCATTCCAAACCTGCTCAAAATCAGTTTGTTGGTCCGAGTACCTCCACCACACCCATTCATACCACCATTGTGAAAAACACACCACTTCATCCTACACCCCCTCTCACAAACCCTCCCCTGGTAAATCCTCCTTGGATTACATTATCTCCCATCATGGAACCATGGTACGCCCCTCTAGTACTACCACAACCTCTGATACCTTTACCAAATGACTACCAATCCAAAATCCCTCACTTCACCAGAGATGACTCTACAACTGCCCAACATCATGTAGATAGAATAAATGATGCTTTTGATTACATGGAATTAGAAGAGGAAACCATGAAGATGAGGATGTTTGCCCAAAGATTAGGAGGAGAAGCTAAGAAATGGTTCAAAATCTTGAATCCTAACAACATACATGATCTCCGTTCCCTTTACCAGACATTCATAAACAAATGGGAGATTAAGAAAACCCTCTCCAAATTCTCTCAGAATATAACAACCTTAAGAGAAATGTCAGGGAAAGCATCCAAGACTATTGAAATAGGTTCAATAGTCTGTATAGTTCCCTCACACCTCACATGAAACCCCCACATGGCCTAGCACTAGTGAAATTTCCAGAAGGCTTTGATCTAGACATGACCTACCAATTAAAAGAGAAGGATCCCCAAAATTTAGAAGACATGCAAAGGGGAGCTGTGATTGCAGAGGCCAACCTGATTGAAAAGAGGGCTAGGATGAGGTCAGAAAAGAGAGTCACATACAAAGATGAAACTATGGCCTCAACCTCTTCATCTGATGCCAAAATCGACAGCCTAGTTAGAACAATGGAGAGAATGATGGAGAGGATAAACTTGAATTAAAGAACACCTCCTAGGGAAAATCAACCAAATCTCTGAAACATAACTAGGAATCATAACTTCATAAGAGACCCACCCCAAATCAGACAAAGGGAAAATGACCAACAAATTAGGCCTCCTTTCCAAGACAATTATGTGGATGAGGAGGAAATAGAAATCGAACAACCGGAAGAAAACCATGTAAACTTGATAGAATCTGACAATGAGGGTGATGTTTTTCTCACAGAAGAAGAACAAAGGTTCTTTCCTCAAATCAAAATGATAGATCAAACTATGAGGAGTCTGAAGAGTATAAGTTGGGATTCGAGAATGCCATAATGGAGGTCCATAGACAATATCATCTTAGGATTAAGAAAAACCAAGAGGCCTCCAAAACAAACAAACAAGAAACTGTTGTTAAAAAGACCCCTGTAAATATAATGAAAAATACAGTAGAAAACACAATCACCATGGCTAAGAAATCTGATCCGAACAAAGAAAAATCGGCCAATCAAATCATGACCCAAGCTACCCTAGTACATCAACTAGTGGCCCTGGTAAATATTCTCAAAATGACAGTCCTAATAAAACTCAACAAACCAAAATTGTTGAAAGAAGTATGTGCGACAAAACAGATGTAAGTATTCCAAAAACACTAGTACCTTTTAGTTTTGAGGGAGAGATTTCCAAGATCAAAATAAGCATGCCTCTTGCTAAACTAGTAACTCAGGATGTATACATGAATCAAGTCTTGAAAGCTTTGAATATAGGAAATGACACTGACACCTTGAACTTAACTGATGACAAACTAGAGCTGTTGTTTGGACTTGAAGTAGAGGGAAAATATTAAGAAGGAGTTGTCCCTCCATTATATGTCAGCTTAAAGATTCATGAAAAGATCTTGCATAATGTTATGCTAGACTCCAGAGCCTCACACAATCTCATGCCTAAGGTAGTAATGAATAGATTAGGATTAGAAATAACCAAACCTTACAAGGACTTATACTCTTTCAATTCAAGTAGATTGAAGTGTTTGGGTTTAATCAAGGATTTGTGTGTCAATCTGGCACAAATACCTACTAAGAGTCTAGTCATGGACATAGTGGTTGTTGACATTCCCTCGAAGTATGGCATGCTTTTATCTAGATCATGGGGAGCCAAAATTCAAGGGAATCTCCAAATGGACATGTCCTGTGCTACCATCCTGGTTTTTAATCCAACAAGGAGGTTGTACCAAGAATCACACATGAAATATATGGTTAGCAACCAAGATAGTCCAAACAAAACCTCTCTTTATTCCATCCATTTGGATCTTGACTCATTTATCTTATATAATGATGATGACATCGACGAACAAGTAAGTGAAATTGAGAAAGATCTAGGCCTACCACAACAGTCAAACCAAACATTGAATGAGGAACTTGATAGCCAAAACTCTGTCAGCCCCGAACAACAGCATAATGGCGAAGTTGAACTTGAAGCGCTTTGGAACATGAGCTTTGATGGCTCTTGTGGAAAAGCTGGTTCGGGAGCTACTGTCTGGATTCATAACACCAATGAAGGTCACTCCTACAAACTAAAATTTCAATGCAATAACAATATTTCCGAGTATGAGGCCCTTCTCATTAGTTTACATTTTCTAAAAGACATAGGAGCCAAGAAAATTTATGTTCAAGGAAACTCTAAACTAATAATTAGAAAAATCAAGGGAGAATGTTCTTCCAAGAATCCTAGACTAAGAGAATACCGAAATGTTGCCTTGGATTTCCTGAAAACTTTTGAGATGTATGAACTTGTATCCATCCCTAGAGCTCAAAACACCTTAGCTAATGAACTTCCTTTGCTGCTAGTACATGCCAAATGCCTCATGCTAATGAACAATACACTGTGAAAGTCAAGTGCAGACCAACAGTCCCGGATAACATAGATCACTGGCAAGTATTTGAAAATGACAAACAGATTGAAAATTTCTTGCAACCCAAAACCAAGTTTGAAATTTCAAAATTAAACTTAATCCATCAAGAAGCTTTCTTTGATGAAGAAAAAACCCTCAAAACAGAGTTGCCTTGTAAAACTGACATAAATCTACTAGAATATCCTCTTAAGGCAGAATCATTGGTAGATTTAGATCAAAAATACCTTGAGGAGCTACAATTCAAGGATAACTCATTACCAGGAGGTCTTCCCCCCTTAGAAGAGTTGTTTGACTTCAATGATGTTACTAGGAAGCCGAAAATGGAAACCACCAAAACTGATGTGGAAGAATGAAACATAGGTAGCATAGAAAAACCCAAAATGATCAAGCTGTCCAAAACTCTCCCTCTTCACATAAAACAGAAATATATAGAGCTGTTCAAAGAGTTTAAAGATATTTTTGCATGGGGGTATGAGGACTTGAAGTCTTATGACACAAGCATTATTCAACATAAAATTCCTCTCAAGGAAAATAAAAAACCATTCAAACAAAAATTGAGAAGAATAAATCTCGTCCTAGTACCTCTAGTTGAAAAGGAAATAAAGACGATGTATGATACTAGTATTATAGTCCCACTTAGGTACTCAGAATGGGTTTCAACCTCCTATTAGTTAGGAAGAAAACGGGGGAGATTAGGTTGTGCATAGACTTTAGAAACTTTAACAAAACCTCCCTAAAGGACAACTACCCTTTACCCAAAATGGATCATATACTACAAAGGGTGGTAGGTTCTAAGATAATATCATTGCTTGATGGATTTTCAGGGTACAATCAGGTATTGGTACTGCGAAGTGATCAACACAAAACCGCTTTCAAAACACCTTGGGGCACATTCATGTATGTAAAAATGCCATTTGGGTTGATGAACGTGGGGGCTACTTTTCAAAGAGCCATGGATATATATTTTTTAGAAGACATGGCCTACTTCATAGTAATTTACGTTGATGACATCACTGTCTATTCTAAAATTGATGAAGAGCACTTAGTTCATTTGCGAAAGGTCTTTGAGAAGTGTAGGAAGTATGGCTTATCTCTGAATCCTGAGAAAGCATTGTTTGGTCTTCAAGAAGGAAAACTATTAGGCCACATCATTTCCGAAGAAGGGATAAAGATAGATCCCAAAAGGGTTGAAGGCACACTACAAATCAGCCATCCTAGAAATATTAAAGAGTTGCAATCTTTCATTGGAAAGATAAAATTCCTGAGAAGATTCATTCCTAACCTCGCTGAACTCGTAAGAAATATCACAAAAATGCTAAAAAGAGAAGTAGGAGTCAGATGGACCACGGAAGCCAAACAATCCTTTGAACTGGTGAAAGAATCCCTTACCCAAACACCGGTTCTAATCAGCCCCGACTTTACCAAGGATTTCTTCATATGCTCATTTGCATCTGAACACACTGTTGTTGTTGTATTTCTTCAAAAGAACATTATGGGACAAGAAAAACCCATAGCCTTCATCAGAAAAGCATTGAGGGATGCTCCTCTAAAATATAACATCATGGAGAATCAAGCCTTCGCCTTGATCAAAGCATTGAAGGACTTCAGAGTTTACATTTTTCACTCCCATGTTATTGCTTTTGTTTCACATAAGGTTATTAAAGACATTTTGAATGAAGACCCTGATGGTAAACGAGGTAAATGGATTTCTATTATCTTAGAATATGATTTAGAAATCAGACCCACTAAGCTAATTAAAGGACAAGGACTTGCAAAGCTCATGGCCGAATCAAATTTTCAAGCACTAGACATGAATATGGTTGATGCATTAGAGGAACAAGAAGAACTAACAGCTCCACACATTGAAGAAGTATTTCTGAATTCATCTTGGTATGCTGATATTCTATATGTACTTTTTTACCTTAATGCTCCTCCTGATTTATCCAAAACTAAAGCTAGATTATTGAAACAAAAAGCTTTAAATTTCTGCATTTTAGATGGAGCTTTATATTGAAAAATTATGTTGGCATATTGCTTAATGTTTTCTTGAAGATGATGCAGATAAAATTATGCATGAGTTCCATGAAGGAGAGTGTGGACGTCACCTCTACTGGAAAACCACAACTAATAAAATCCTTATAGTTGGTTACTATTAGCCCACTCTTTTCCCCGATACTCACAAGCTAGTTGCAACTTGCCATAAATGTCAAATATTTGATGGAAAGAAGAATCTGCTACCTTTTCCCTTGCATCCTATTATTGTTGAAACTCCTTTTCAACAATGGGGTTTAGATTTCATTGGCGAAATCCACCCTACCTCATCTACCCAACACAAGTGGATTCTCACTGCTACTGATTATTTCACCAAATGGATAGAAGCCATCCCTTCAAGGAACGCTACCGACTCAGTCATCATAGAATTCCTTGAAACAACATCTTGTCCAGATGCGGTTGTCCCAAGAAGATCATATGCGATAATGCTGCAGCATTTAATTCCAAGAGAATGGTGGACTTCTGCTACAAGTATCACATCACACTGGGGCACTCCATAGCTTATTACCCTCAAGGTAATGGAATGGCTCAGTCCTCTAACAAGATTTTGGTGAAAATCATCAAGAAACTATTGGAAGAGAACAAAAAATCATGGCATGGCAAACTGGTACATGCACTATAGGCTGATAGACTAACAACTAATAAATCTATCAATATGTCTCCCTATCAGCTGGTTTATGGCATGGATGCTATTTTCCCAACATCCTTGGGAGTTCCGGTTATGAAGCTTCTTTAAGAGGTTCAATAAGAAGAAAATGACATGCAAAGGAGGCTGAACCAAACCATTCATTTGCAACAGTCAAGGGAAGAAGTTTACAAAATAACACAAGAAGTGAAAGAAAACATAAAGAAGATCTTTGACAGAAGAACCAAAGCCAATGATTTCCACATTAGAGACACAGTGCTGAAATGGGATTCCAGGAGGGAGGACAAAGGAAAACATGGCAAGTTTGAAATTTTTTGGAAAGGTCCTTACATCATTCATTCATCTAGAGGCAACAATGCTTTCTTTTTACAAGAGCTGGATGGAGTAGAGGTGTTCGGAGGTCCTATCAATGGCAGGATGCTCAAACACTATTTTTGTCAAAGTTCCTAGTTTAAATCTTTCATTCATTGTGCATAACATTGATTGACAAAAAATCATAAAAACAAAAAAACAAAAATAGAAAAGAAGTAAAAGAGGGCAGGAAAAGAATAGGTACAGCCCCATACCCAAAAAAAGTAGTGTTGTTGAAAGTGTGCAAGCCTAAATGCCACTACTAGTTCAAAAGAAAGAATATTGTTCAGTCATCTAGCCTAATCATGGCTGGAACATGTTTTTGAATTTCTGCTGATAGGTTAGTGAAAGAAGACTTGTCAAAATCATTTAAGCTTGACTTGTCAGTAGGAATAGATTAGAAAGAAAATATGTTGGTTCTTAATGCTCAAACCTAAACCAAAGAGAAAGATAGGGACGCCTAACGAATTATAAATCATAGCCCTTATTCTTTCTAGTTTTGATTGTACAAAAATTATGTCCATGTATAGCTTCTCCAAATGCCACAACCCATGGAAAATCAGATTGCTCAATCCTGATTTAATCATATTTGAAATTTCATGTCAGTAGATTAGAGAAGAAAATTTTGTCAAAGAAATTAATCTTGACAAATAAGTAGACTAGGTAGATAATAAAAGAGTTCATTAGCCTAATCTGAACTCTCGAGAGTGATACAGATAAAAGTAGATAGTTTTTGTTTTATGCTTTCAAAGAAAAAAAAATGTCAAAGGTTTTCCATTCCAAGTGCACCCAAAGGAAGAAAAATTTTTAGGCAATATATGATGGGTAGGTAGATATGAGGTTGAAGCAAGCATGTCTTTAGGATTCTTAAGATCATAACTTCAATGAAACATCAGCAAATGAAAGAAGAGAAATTTTCCCGAATGGATGAGGCACTAGTATTCAAAACTCATATATTTGAGCTCTGAGGTCCTGGACACCTCCTGAAAAGGAGTTTCCCTCCCCAAGTGGAGCCACTGTTAGTCATTAGTAAGTTTTACTATCTAAATATGACTAAATACTAGTCCTAGATTTCTAAAAACAAGATTCCTAAATATTGTGAGTTTTAGAAATCTCACTGCCTTCATTATCCTTGTCACAAATTTTTCATTATTCTACTATGTACCAGTCCATGATTAACCTACCATTCCTACAGGGCCCCTCGTGGGCTTATGCCACTCATCTAGTTTTTTTTTTCCCACTTATCACCCCATCACTCTGTTTTTCCTTCACCCCACTTTTTCACTTTCATCTAGGGTTAACAATCAGCCTATTCTTTCCCATTTTCATCAGGTTCCTCAAACTTTGATGGTCTCAAGACTACCTATATAAGCTCTTTATATCAATCAAGTACATCAATTTCTATATATTTAAATACACCAATTGGTCAAAAAACTCCGTTTTTAGACTATTAAGATCCTAAACCTAATTTCATTCAAAAGACCAAGTTAAAACCCTTCCACTAGATCATTAGGGTTTCCTAGGTTATAGGGTCTTCATTTGTATTTTAAGCTATGTTCTTCTTATGCTAAGACCTGTTTCCAATGAAAAATAAGAGAAACACATGAATGCCCAAGAAAGAGCAGAAGATCTCCAAAGTAGGCTATTTTGTCAATTTCAATTCTTGCAAAAGGTAAATGTGCTTGACATTTTTGTAGGAATGTCAATGGTAAATCAACAAGGGAAATTGATAGGGTAACTGATGAGTTTCTAAAGGAAAGTAGGGAGCACATATTCTAAAGGAGAGATCAAGGTTTCTAAACCTGATTGAATCAACAGGATGCCAAACAGAAACCCAATGCAGCATGACACATAAAGGAGGGTCAAGCTTTCATTCCAGTCATCTACATTTAGTGGTTAAAAGATAGAAAAAACATGGTATAAGATCCAAGGTAAATATAAAAAATTTTGAAGGTATTTCCAATGCGTAAAGGTCTAAGATTGTCAAAGTGAATTCATCATTTTCAAAGGTCAGAGGAGGAAAGTCACCTCAGGGTTTTATAACACCTGCTAAAGTAAAAATGTTCAAGGACATAGACCACCCAAAGAGAGTAAGCCTTGTCACTAAAACAACCTGAAAAAGGAAGAAAGTAAAGACTGTTAGTAAAATGAGGGTCAAGTCTTTCTTTCAAGTCACTTACTTTCAGTGATAAAAAAAAAAGGGTAAAAACATACTGTTGAGCTCAAAGGTGGAAAAAGAAAGGTGATTACAAGGTTGCTAGTTTATGTCATGTTTTCAAGACCAAAGGAGAAATCTAAATCAGTGCTTTAGCCACCTACAACAAAAATCAAATAAAATGTCAATAAAAGTGACAAAGGCAAAAACATTAGGAAGAGGGTTTTTCTTGGATTAAATTTAAATTTCCCAAAGCATATTTAAGGGGCATCTTGTTGTTTCTTTTAACTCGTTATTTACTTGCAAAAATCAAAGCAGTCAAAGAGAAGAATCGTGAGTTTTTGGAAAATCTGGGAAAGTCCATAAATGCTACGTGCCTAGAGTGATGTGTTGTGCACCTGGGCGGTCTCCTCTTGCAAAATACCACTGCACTGCACACCTGTAAGTGGGTGTTGCATGTTTACCCGTGAAGCATTCACTGACATCTGTTCAGAATCTACATGCAGCCTTGCACGCGCTACATGTTCGTCCTTCTGCTCACGCGATAGGCCCATGCCAACGACGTGTTCAGTAATGAACGTGTTGCACATTTATCCATTCAACGACCCTACAGGCCCATGTATCCTTGCCCACGCTGCACATTCGGCCTTCTGCTCACTTGACTGGCCTGCCGCTACACGTTTTGTGCTACGCGTTTTTCCAGGAGGGCCTCTATATCAGGCTAAGCCCTAAATCTACTCAAAAGCCTCCTCAAACTCACATCCAAGAGTTTCCTCAACACCTATGAAGGGTAAGTACTAACACAACCTCCTTTTCAAGTTTTTGGTCATTTGATTAAAGGAATAAACCCTAAGAGGATGAACTAAGTAACATTTAAACCTCCCTCATCTGCAAAACCAGAAAAGTATAGTTAAGGCAGAGTGGTCATCAATTTTTCCTCCCTTTACCTCTCACTCACAGTCATACACTCCACTCTCACTCATCTACTCCTCCATTTTCAAAAATTGTCTTTCTCATCACCATCTCATTTACCCTCTTCATATAAACTCACAAGCAGAATTAGGGGTTTTGGCTTTCAAGGCAACAATGAAAAAAAAATGTCAAGGGAAGGTAATAGTGAAAGTGGTGAGGGATGCCAAGGGCCTAGAAGGAAACAACGCAGAGGTGGAAGAGTAAATAGGTTTGAGCCATTGAACACTAAGGAGTTGATCACCTCTCCTATGAAAGTTTCATATTTCTAGAATGTGGGTTGTTTTGAATTTTGTGAAAGAGTACAACAAGTGAAAAGTCACCCTAAGCTGACCAGGCTTTTTATCCTTAACCTTCATGACCATCAAGTAAATTTAGCTGGTTAAACTTTGAGCTATCTTCAAATACCATTTCCATGGCCACTGGGATACCTACTGTCGGAGAAAGGTGGTTCAAGCAAGCTAATTTGGACCTGAGCCATTCTGAACCTTTCCTAAAACCTTGATACAAAGCTGACTGCAAATCCATTTTTCCCTTTTCACATTTGCTGGAGAGATATGCGCCCTTGATGAGAGTCATCATGAAATAATTTACATGTGAGGGCAGGTTTTCTAGGATTTATTCATACCACATAAGATTGCTCATGCACTTCACTAGGGTAAAGATGCTACATTTTCCCTATTATCTCTATAGGAGTATTGATAAGATGCATTATATTGACCAAAAGAGACACCCTTCACAACAAAGGCAGAGCCTTTTTCACCATTCTCTCATCAAAATAGTTGTGATGCACCAATTAGAGCTAAAGGGAATTCCATGGGAGGTGTTCATTGCCCATGAAGTTTTCAAAAACCCACAGTCCCATCCTTAGAAAAATATGCCCTCATCATCTCATCCTCCTTCCCCTACACCCCCTTCATCTTCTATTGGTCATGCTTCACCATCAACCCATATACCCTCACCTCAAGAAAATACTCCTTCCTCACCCTCTCCCAGTGCATCAGGTCAAGAGGGAAGTGGCAGTTAACAACAAGGAAGATGATGAAGAAGAGGACAACAAAGAGGATGATGAAGAAGAGGAAAATAAAGAGGAAGATGAAGAAGAGGACAAAAAAGAGGAAGATGAAGAAGAGGACAGCAAAGAGGAAGATGAATAAGAGAAAAGTAAAGAGGAAGATGATGAAGAAGAGGTAGAGGTCAGCGATGAATCAGAAGACATGGAGGTAGATGAAAATGAGGATGAAAACACAAATGATGAAGGAAGCAACCAAGAAAATGATGATGATGTTGGAAAACAGTGATGAAGAAACTGATAATGACACCTCTGACAGTGAGAACACAAGTGATGATAAGGGCTGTGATGATGTTGGAAACAAAGAGGACAGTGATGAAACAAAGAACATGGTAACTGATAGCAATAATGATGCTGATGACAACAGTGACACTAAAGACCAAAAATATAGTGAAGAGGCTGATAACATCACTGAAAATCGTAGCAATAATTCTAGCAGTAGTAATGAGGGATGCAGTGACAGTCATGACAACAGTCATGATGGCCAAGAAGGTAGTGAAAACAATGAGCGTGACAGTGGTATTGATAATAGTGCAGAGGGCAGTGCTAAAGACAATGAGACTCCTTGTAGTATTGAAGGAAATGAAGAAAGTGGCCAAGGTAATGATAATTATGAGGGCGGAAATAGCTCACAGAACCTAGATGACAATGAAGATGATATCACTGAAGGATAAAGGGATGATGACACAAATGAAGATCACAACAGTGATGTTAGCATGGAAGAAAATGAAAGTGAGGCTGATGAAGGCGGTCAAGAACACAATGCAGAAAACATCAGTGCAGAGATCAATGAGGAAGAGAAAAGCAATCTCGAGGTCATCCATGGTGAGGGCATTCAAGTGAAAAAAATTGAGCTTTTCCCTCTCGCATATCAAAGAGGAAAGAGGCATCTGTTTGCTGCCTCTAAAAGGAAAGGGACCATTCCATCCACCTCAGCTAGGAAGCTTTACAAAGGCAAACAAAGGATCAAAGAATAAGAAGAAGAAGATCATCATGAGGTTTAGAAAGAGTTTGAGCTCATTCATATTGACAATGATGAGGAAAATGAAGCAAGGATCTCAAACCTCCTCCTTCAGAAAAAAAATGCCCAAATTGAAGACCTCCAAGCAAATCTAGATAGCTCCAAAAGTGTGAATAATTTCCTTGAGATGGAGAATAGATAGGTAGGGGCACAAAAATCCATTTGTGAGGCTATACAATCAGAGCTCGGAAAGAAGCTCAAAGGGCACAAGTAAAGCTAGAGGAATTCATGGGCACCTATGAGGAAAGTGAAGATGAAGAATCATAGTCTAGAAGAAGACCAAGAACCATGGGTTTAAATAAGACCTTAGCAATACAAAGAGAGCAAGAGTCTGCCTTGGCAGAGCAGCTCCCACTAAGTAAGCTGCTTGCCATGGAGATAGAATATGATCGGGAGCCTTGGCTAGAAAGAGCAAACACACACTTGGAGGCCAAATTGGAGAAGGAAAATAGAGACCTTGACCTCCAAAGGAAGATGACCAAACACTATGCACTTAGAAATCAAATTGCAAGGCCCAAGCTCAAAATATCCCTTGCCAAAGTTCAAGCCCTCAAGGAGGAAAAAGGTCAAGAAAAGCTTAACCTTCTTATTGATTCTTCAATGCAAGCATCCCAGACATAACAAGGAAGTTAATTGCAAATTTTGGGAAGTTTTTGGAAATTTTGGATTTTCGCTGATTTGGAGGGCTAAGGGCGCAACAACCTTGGTGCTGCGATTTTTCTCAGTGCATATTTAGGAGGTAAAGTTTACATTTTTGGAATCCTCAGCTCATGTATAGAATGGTCACCAAATTTCAAGTCATTTGGAGTTGATTTGGTCCTCCAAAAGGGTCAAAAACACCCTAATTTCACCTTTCTGCCTACTTTTCACGACATGTGCTGCTCCTTTACCAGCCTTGGGAGTTTTTATTTTTGAACTGATTATAGGGGTCCAATCAGAAAACCAAGGGAATTTATGGAAATGAGACTCAACAAGATTTCCAACGAGCCATCACAGAGCCCATTCCGACATTGGGAAGGCCTTCAAAACTTGGCTGCAAGGTGACCCAGTTTTCATGCTCATGTGTTGCGCCCTTCACCTGAAAATGCATCCTTAAAACTCAGTGTTGCACTCTGACAGTCAAAAGGTCAAAAAAGTATGCTTGGCAATATTTTGGAGGCATGGGGAAGCCCAAATGTCAATTTTTTTGCCAAAAATAGTCAAGAAGATATTTTGTATTAGATATTTTATGCCTTGGGCCTTGCAATGTCTCAAAGGAAAAAAGTGATATTTAAGATTAACTAATAGAATTGTTAAGACCTAATTAGGGTTTAGTCCTCCAATGCAAGATAAATAGAGCATGGAGGTTTCATTGTATATGTCAGATATTTGCTAAGCATGCTATGAAATAGACTTGGATTTTATTGGTGAAACTGGTTTTTCGTGCCTTGTGATGGTGTTGGACTATTCTTACATGGATCACTACAAGGAAAAGACCCTCTAGCGGATGTTTTTGAGGAACCCCACAGAAAAATACCCCAGACGTCCGTTTCTAGCGGAGGATCCTAGAGGAGGTTGGCAGGCAAAGGTTTTTGCAGATGTATTTCTTCCGGTGCTCTTATCAACCTAAAATGCACCGGTGTGTTCAATATGAGAAAGCACCATTGCATTACAAAAATTGGCACACCAGACACCGTGCGCTCCGTACACACATGCCCGATGCATTTTATTTTTGTAGAGCACTGATGCTTTACATGTCGACCACACAGATATCGCCTGGTATGGAATAAATGAAATGCACCGGGGCGCCCACAAAACGCACGCACCGGTGGATGGTTAAATAAAAAAAATTATGGCAAAAAAATTCATAAAACATTGGCACACTGGAAAAAGTGCGCTCCATACACACCCTCCAGGTGCTTTTAATTCAGCAACCGCACCGGTGCGTGTCATATCGTCAGCCTCGGTGCCTCATAAAAAGCATACAGACCATAAACATCTCGGTGCCGAATGACTGAAATGCACTGGGATCCCTGTAAATGCCGCGCACCGGAAAATGGTTTAAAACAAACAAAATTACAGCCAAAAAACCGCAAAAATCATTGGTTCACCAGGCACCGTTACCGGTGCGTCAGGTTACTGTAGAGCCCTAGTGCGTCACATCCCCATGCCCCGGTGTGTCATAAAAGCGATCATAACATAAAATTCCCAGGGTGGAATGATGGAAATGCACCGGGGTCCCCATAAATGCTGCGCACCGGAATAGGGTTAAATAAAAAAAAATTACGGCCCAAAAATCACAGAAATCATTGGTTCACCGGACACTGTTACCAGTGTGTCATGATACTGTAGAGCACTGGTGCTTTAAAACTATGCTGCCCCGATGCCTCCTAAAATCACACGAAAATAGAAAGAGCCTGGTGCGGCATATAGACAATGCACCTGTGCTCCAGCAAAAATCCCGCACACCAGAATAGGGTTAAATAAAAACAATTTATGACCAAAAAACCGCAGAAATCATTGGTTCACCGGACACTGTTACCGGTGCGTCATATTACTACAGAGCACTGGTGCTTTAAAAATACGTCGCCCCGGTGCCTCCTAAAAGTGTGTGAAAACAAAAACAACCCGGCATGGCATACAAGAAACGCACCTGTACTCCAGTAAAAACCCCACGCACCAGAATAGGGTTAAATAAAAAATATTTACGGCCAAAAAACCACAGAAATCATTGGTTCACCGAACACCGTTACCAGTGCGTGATTTTACTATAGAGCACCGGTACAATAACATTACGCCACCCTGGTGCCTCCTAAAAGCGCGTGAAAATAGAAAGAGCCCGGCGTGGCATACAAGAAATGCATTGGTACTGCAGTAAAAAGCCTGCGCACCGGAATAGGGTTAAATAAAAAAGTTATGGCCAAAAAACAACAAAAATCATTGGTTTACCAGACACCATTACCAATGCGTCGAGTTACTGTAGCACACCGGTGCATTACATTTACATCGCCCTGGTGCCTCCTAAAAGTGTGCGAAAAAAGAAAGAGCCCAGTGTGGCATTAAGACAATGCACTGGTACTCCAGTAAAAACCCCGCGCATTGGAACAGGCTTAAATATAAAAAAAATTACGGCCAAAAAACCACATTTTTTACTTTTTTCAGTGCTACAGAGCTCTCAAGCACTGGTACAAGTTATCCTTGCTTGAGCCGCACTGACATCCGTGCTCCCATTGCACTTATTGCACGCACTGCTGCTGTACATTGCCACTAATATCCATCTTGAATTTTATAAAACAGTGGACAAATTTTCTTTTTTAAATTGTACAACCAATATGCCTCCTCAACGGGTAAATGTATAGGTATTTTTCTTGTTTTTCCATAATTAAACCTTTTAGTAGATTAGAATTTGAAAAAACCTTAAAATTTACCATTAAAAAAAAAAAAAATTATCGCGTGGTGCGCTCGAGCCGTTCGGCTCGCACCGGTTTGCGGTGCTTCCTATAAATTTACAGGCCGCACCACACCCGGTGCTGGAGGAGTCTACACCATTTCTGGGGTAGTGCCGTGAGGCACACGACATTATTTTAAAAAATTTTAAAAGTACGGTGCGGTCATTTACCAGGCCACATCGTTGACAATGTTGAATCGCGGCCACCCAGTGCGTTGACCAAATTATCCACCCCGGGGCACGTAAGTTTTTCGATGCACCGAAACCGCAAATCGACATTGTCAATGGTTTGGGTTGGTAAACCGGTGCTAAGTGTATCCACACCGGTTCCTGGGTGGATTCCAAAGGCGCACTGTGTAATTGTAAATTTTACGACAAAGAGCGGTGCGCTCGGATACCTGGCCGCACCGTACGACTATGTACGGTGGTAGGCGGGCGGTGTGCTGACTTAGCTATAAGCCCCGGGGCATATAGTGAAGTCAGCGCACCGGCCTCCTAACACCACACTTAGTGAACAGTGCACTAAAAATATTTTTTGGAGCACCGCTCCCGGTGCTTTTTATATCATTATGTGCACCGTCATCGGTGCGTCTCTATGGAGGGATGTCTTGCTGTCCCATTTTTTGATAGTTTGGAAAATAAAAATACAAGGCAACATCAAACCAATATTTAGAGTTCCAGGATCTATTCCTCCTATTCTCAGAGAGGGATCTCTCAAATTTATTTGTTTGCAAAGGTTTATCTTGTTTTCTTTGGGTATTGGTTTTAGACTAGTTATTAAGTGCAACTGTTTGTTTGTTTGATTGGTTGAAGGACATAGTAGAACATGAAAGATCTAGGAAAGATAGATAGAAAGGGGAAATGCTATATTCATTAGGTAATGGAGTTGAGAAGAGGTCATGACAAACTAATCAATGGATATGGGATATCAAAGGGAAAATCTAACTTGGCCGTAGGATCCTTTGGTTTTTTCAATGAGATGGACATCAATGATTTGGAAAGAGAGTTTGAATTCTCAACAAAGGGAATTTGAAAGCATGACTTGAAGAATAAAGAGGTATTTGATAGACAGGGCTAACCGTGAATTCTACAAACCACACTTTAAGCAAATAATGACTTCAAAACAACTTTTAAAATGAAATCTAAGATTCGGGAGCACATCCTATTTCCTCAAATATTTTATTTCAAATGACTTAGAAAACATAAAAGATTCACTGATAATTGTAGTCATAAAAGAGGGAACACCTAAAAACATCAATGATCACAACTATAAAGACCTTCAAAACAACTGTTCAAGATATGACAAAGGGCATGATCAAAACAGACCTCCTTGGCTAACTTAGAACAATGGTACTTCAAAGGGAGACTTCAATAAAAACTTTCAAGTGGCAACAGACAAGCAGGGAAAACCATAAATCATTTTGAAACCAACTATTTGAACTATTAGAGAAATAAAAAAGCATGAGGACTAAAGAGAGAGATTGAAGACTCTAAAATACCTCAGCAAAAGAAAACATAAAACAATGAAGGATGAACATGTCTAAGGTGCTTCCAGGAGTAATTTCTTAGCCTAAAAATTTCATCCTACTGTAGTAAGAATTTATGAGACAAAATGAAAATAGGAGAAAACATTAAACAGTTCAGAATACTTCACCAACAACCAAGCTCATGGATTCAATAATAGAGCCTTCTCAAGAACAAGCATGCAACAACATCATTAGGCTTCCAAGACTTCAATTTCTTCCTCAACTTCAGACAGACTATGTATTATTTTAGAGAGTTTTAGTATTACAACTAGTGAACAATCAACCAACCTATATCTCATCTGCTTCAGAAGTATTTATAGGAGAAATGAGGAGGTGGAAGAGTTTTAGGTTTGAAATGTAATAAATTCTACACTAAAAGCAACTCCTAGCCTCGAAAACCATGCAAGGTCTAAGGCAGGAGAGCATTGAATTATGATTCTATTGCATTTACTCTGTTTCTATATTTCTAGGCAAAATGGGAAAAAAGATTGACTTTGAGGCCTATTAATCTTTTACAATAACTTCACTGACACTTTTAGAATTTGTTCTTTCTTTGGTAATAACTGTTCAGGTATCTTTATGAAAATATCTTCGAATTGGGCAATAAGTAGGCCTTCTTTTGATTTATTAAGGCTACAGGTGGCTCTTTGGTAGTTGGGGGATTCAATTAGCCCCTTTGATGTGGCTGTGAGGTGTCCTTGGACTGATATTTTCCTCTGTCTTTCCTAAAACATCTTTAATACGTCTTTGTTCTGTGTTTTAGCCCTAATTAGGCTTTGATCTCTGTCTTCTGGTCTTTATATTGTTTTTAATTGTGTGGATTAGGGCTTTAGATAGTCGATTTGATATCGTAATCCTTCAAAATTGTGTTAACAATCTTCAATTCTTCGTCTCTGCTATGATTTGATCTCTGGATACTGATACTCTTTGTTTGATTAATGTCTACTGTGTTTTGTTGCTACGCAGGTGTTACAGAGGGTTTTATAATTTCGCCAGTGTTCATGAGGCACCAGTAAATCATGATGTAAAACCATGCAGAATGATCTCCTTTACGAATAAAGGCCTGGGGGATCATCATCCCCGGCCCTTAATTTCCTTTCAAAATAATGGAAAACCTCTAAAAACCTACAAAAATACACAAAAGTTATAAAAATCCTTTGTGGATGGGTTAAAACTTCTTCAGAGGTTTTAGGTTAGATCGCGGTCGTTGGGTGAAAGCACCCAATGGTGAGGATTGTTCACTGGGGTCAGATGGGGAGGCGCTTGAAAAAACGGTGGCTGGATTAAGTTTGGGCCATTGATCTGCAAAGATCAATGGTCGAGATTGATCGGGAATACATAATGAAGAGGGGGCAATATTAAAGTGAAATGGAGGAAATTATAATGAAAAAGGGGCAAAAACCTTTGGCGGAAGGGAAATGGTGTTGAACGAAATTTGGGGTTTCGGAGCAATTCTGGGCCATCGGATTAGATCGGCCATAGAGATCAACGACGGAGATTCATACGTAGAAAATGTAATGTGATGGGGAAAGTGGTTTTGTGGAAAACTAGAATGGTTTTCATGCGGCGAAAAGGGGGAAAGGTGGTATTTCCTTTTTGAACGCGATATGTGTCTTTGACCGACACGTGGCATTTTAAAGCCACCCACATCGCGTAAATTTTTCAAATTATCTGTCAGACTCAAAAATAACGCGATATCACTCACTGGCCATCAGATCTGGGGTGTCAGATCGGACGGTTGTGAGTAGAGCGCGATGAGACAAGTTTCGCGGGTGGAAGTAGGTGAGGCAAGGTGAAGGTGGTTTCGATCTGGACCATCGGATCACAGGAATGGATGGTCTAGATTAGTCGAGGGGGAAGGTAGGTCCCAAAGGAACTGGGCCTGCGGGGTCTAATATAGACCGTTAGATTTTCAGAATGAACGGTCCAGATTCAATGATGGGGCGCCGAAAGGAAAATGAAATGGAGGTTCGGGCGGAGGTTGTGTGAAACATGGATCGTTGATCTGCAAAGATCAACGATGGAGATTAAAAAGGATAAAGTGGAGGCAAGGGGCACAGTGAAAGGGCAGGGATAATGAGAGCCGTTGGATCTAAAGAGATCAACGGTGGAGATTTAATCGCATCGAAGATAGGCAGGGGGCCAAAAGCTCCGAAATTCAATGTTGCGATTACGTGTGGACTGTCGGATCAAGGTGAGATTGACGGTCAAGATTGGATCAGGGGTTTTTAATGGGAGGCACTGATGGAGGAAGCGTTGTCCTGGGCCATGGGTTCTGTTTGGATGATGATTGGGATAAATAAAGGAACACTAATGGATGATTCTATAGGCTTCTTGGGTGCTGAATGCGATGAGATCCTAGCCATCGGATGGAAGTGGACCAATGGATGAGTTTCAATCGGGGAGATTGGCATCGAAGTTTTTAAATAACAAAGGAAATGTGCTCATCACGAAATTTCGACTGCGATAAGCGCTTGGGGGCTTAGCGCCTGGTCATGGGCGCGAGTTATATGTGGGGAAGTGGTTTGGGGCTTTAGTCGAAGGGGGCTTAAGGCCTTAGTTCAAAAAGACTGTTTTTCATGATTTTTTAAGGATTTTCAAAGGATTTTTGGGGTTCTGATAAGGTTTAAAAAAGAGTTTTAAACCTTATTAAAGGGAATTTATGAAGGAAATGGAGGAAAATGAGAAAGAAGGAGGATTTTCATGAGGAAAAGGGGGTAAAAAATGGAGGTTAATTATGAGGGAAAGGAGGGGTAAAATGAAGGGGAAAATAAGGCCTTTTTAAGCAGTTTTCTCTTGGTCTAAACAACAGAGCTTATGGGCAAAAGGGAAACAACAATGAAGATTAAATTAGAGGTTATTGATCTTCATAGAAACTTCAAGGATGATAGGTTCTCAAAGGAATATTATCTCTTGGAGTTTTTGAAGGAAAAAATTAGCCACCACTGGGTATAACAGAATTTATCAGTGGCTAATAGTGGCTCCACTTGGGGAAGACAACTGGTTCTTTAGGTGTCTAGAACCTCAGCTACAAATCTCTGGCTTTCATTAAATCAATTCCTTGATCCATGGGTAGCAATATTTCTTTTTGATGATCTCTACAACAATTTACAACAATGGAATTATTTCAAAACGACAAGTCTACCTACCCATTCCTAATGATCCTAACATTTTTTCTTCTTTTCAGAGTGCATTTAGTCGGGAAAACTCTCTTCAACAACATTTTGTTTAAAAAAAAAAAACTGAAAACTGATCTAAATCTAATCTTATTCCTCCATGAACTCAGTTTAAACAGTTGAGTTCATAAGCTTCTCTACCTAACTATTGTCTGTCAGGATTAGACTGTCTGACAGACTTTTATTCTCTAATTTCTAAGACAAAAATTTAAAAACAGTCAAGCCAAGAGTAAGTTGTTTGACTTGCTGTGATCTATGGCATAAAAACGAGATGCACACATATTATTATTTGCAAAAAAGTAAAGCAAAATAGTGAAGGATTAAGATCTGAAAATTTAAAAACCTCCTTCATTGTTTCTTCAACTCTATTTTAAAATTGTTTGAGCTATCTTTCTTTCTTCCCTGGTTCAAGCTTTAGGGATATTAGAACCATTTTTTCATCAATCTCATAGGTTCAAGTTTTGAGCATGTTTGATCCTTCTTTCTTCTAACCTAGTCTACCTTACTTATAAGCCAAGATTGAGCTGTTTGGCAAATCTAATTCACTAACCTATCAGTAGTAAACTGAAAAAATAATTAGTCATGATTAGGCTGTATGACTAACTAGAAGTGTTTTATTTAGGAGTGGCATTCGAGCTTGCACACTTTCAAATTTTTTTTCTCTTTTTTGGTATGGGGCTGTACCTTTCTTGTTTTACAATCTGCCATCTTTTCTCTTTTCTATTGTTTTTGGATTTTTATTTTTCTAACTTTGAATGCAATGTTTAACAATGATATTTACAATGGAAAATAAAATGCTTTGAAACTCATGACTCTTGGCAGAAGTAATGCTTGAGCATCCTACCATTGACAGGACCTCCATATAAATCTTCTCCATTCAATTCTTTCAGGAAAAATGCATTGTGACCCCTCTCAGCATGAATAATATAGGGTCCTTTCCACAAGTTCTCAAACTTGCCATGTTTTCCCTTCTCTTCTCTTCTTGAATCCCATTTAAGAACAACATTTCCAACTTGGAAATTGTTTGCCTTAGTTCTCTTGTCAAATAGTTTCTTGATATTTTCTTGGACTAACTATGTTCTTTCATAGACTTCCTCTCTAGTCTGCTGTAAATGAATTATTTGGTTGATTCTTCTTTGCATATCATTCTCTTCAATCTGCACTTCTTCAAGGAGTTTCATGACTGGAACACCTAATGAAGTGGGAAAGACTGCATCCATGCCATAAACCAACTAATAGGGGGACATCTTTATTGATTTCTTTGTAGTCAATCTATCAGCCCATAAGGCATGAATCAGTTTACTGTGCCATGATTTCTGATTTTGATCCAATAGCTTTTTGATGATATTGATGAGGCTCTTATTGGAGGATTCAGCTAATCCATTTCCTTGGGGATAGTAGGTAGTAGAATTGCCCAAGGTAATGTGGTATTTGTGACAAAAATCAGCCATTTTCTTGGATTTAAAGGCAGCAGCATTATCAGTTATGATTTTTCTAGGACAACCAAATCTGGATAGGATATTTGTTTCAAGGAACTTGATAATGACAGAGTCATTGGAATTCCTAGAGGGTATAGCTTCTATCCACTTGGTAAAGAATTCAGTGGCAGTGATGATCCACTTATGTTGGGCTGAAGAAGATGGGTGAATTTCCCCAATGAATTCTAAACCCCATTGTTGAAAGGGTGCCTCAACACTGATAGGATGTAACGGTAAGGGAAGGAGTTTTCTTTTGCCATAAAAAATTTGACGCTTCTGGCAAGACATGACTAACTTCTCAGTATCTGAGAAAAGGGTAGGCCAATAGTGACCATATCTGAGAATTTTGTTTGCTGTGGACTTCCAGTAGAGATGTCCTCCACATTCTCCTTCATGCATCTCATGCATTATTTTTCCTACATCATCTTCAAGTAAACATTTAAGCAAAATTCCAACAACATTTTTCCAATATAATACCCCATCTAAGATGCAATAACTCAAAGCTTTTTGTTTCAAAAATCTAGCCTTAGTTTTAGAGAAAGAAGGAGGGGCATTCAAATTTAAAAGCACATAAATAATGTCAGCATACCAAGGGGAATTCAGAAATGTTTCTTCAATGAAAGGAGCAGTAGATTCTTCTATTTCTTCCAACACATCTACCATATTCATGTCTAATGCTTGGAAGTTAGATTTAGCCATATGTTTTGCTAATCCTTGCCCTTTAACTAGTTTGGTGGGCCTGATTTCTAAGTCATATTCAAGAATAGTTGCAATCCATTTTCCCCTTTTACCATCAGGGTCTTGACTTAGAATGTCCTTGACAACAGTATGGGGAACAAAAGCAATTATGTGAGAGTGTAGAATGTAGAATCTAAAGTATTTCAATGCTTTCACTAATGCTAAGGCTTGCTTCTCCATGATATTTTATTTGAGAGGAGCATCTCTCAAGGCCCTACTAAAGAAGGATATTGGTTGTTCTTGCCAAAAATCATTGTTTTGAAGTAAAACTGCAGCTATTGTATGCTCGGATGCAAAAGAAAAGATATAAAAGTCTTTGGTGAAATCTAGACTAATCAAGACTGGTGTTTGAGTAAGAGATTGTTTAACCAATTCAAATGATTGCTTAGCTAGTAAAGTCCATTTTACACCTATATTTATCTTTAGCATATTTGTAATGTTTTTTAATAGCTCAGCAAGGTTTGGGATAAAGCTCCTCAAGAAATTTATCTTTCCAATGAAAGATTGTAATTCTTTGAGGCTTCTTGGATGGCTGATTTGCAATATGCCATCTATCCTTTTAGGGTCTATTTTGATTCCCTCTTCAGAAATTATGTGACCAAGAATTTTACCTTCTTGGAGACCAAAAAGTGTCTTCTTGGGATTCAAAGATAAGCCAAATTTCCTACACTTCTCAAAAACTTTTCTCAAGTGAATCAAATGTTCTTCATCAGTTTTTGAGAAAACGGTTATGTCATCAAGGTAAATAATTATGAAATAGACAATATCTTCAGGGAAGGCTATGTCCATGGCCCTTTGGAAGGTGGTCCCTGCATTCATCAAACCGAAATGCATTTTGACATACATAAAGGTGCCCCAAGGCGTAGTAAAAGCAGTTTTGAGTTGATCACTTGGGAGCACTAACACTTGGTTGTAACCTGAGAATCCATCTAAGAGTGATATCCTTTTTTACCCAACTACCCTTTGAAGTATATGATCCATATTGGGTAAGGGGTAGTTTTATTTTAGGAAGGCTCTATTTAAATTTCTGAAGTCAATACAGAGACTGATTTCCCCTGTATTTTTTCTAACAAAAACTAAGTTTGATACCCACTCTGAATATCTAATTAGTACTATAATCCCAACATCATGCATATTTTCAATTTCTGCCTTAACTAAAGGTAATAAAACAGGGTTTATTCTCCTTAGTTTTTGTTTAAAAGTCTTTTGATTTTCCTTCAAAGGAATCTTGTGCTGAATGATACTAGTATCATAAGATTTCAAATCTTTGTATCCCTAAGCAAAAACATCTTTAAACTCCTTGAAAAACTCTACGTATTGAAATTTTATGTGAGATGGGAGAGTGTTGGATAGTTTAATCATCTTGGGTTCTGCTAGGTTGCCTATGTTATGTTCTTCTACATCTGTTTCCACAGGCTCCATTCTTGGTTCTTTGGCTACATCATTAAAGTAAAAAAGGTGTTCTGAAGGCGTGAGACCTCTTGGAATTGTATCACTCTTGCATTGTAAAACTTCCAAGTCTTCCTGGTCTACGTTGTCAATTAATTCTGCTTCAAAAGGATTCTCACAGTGATTCATATTAGTAGAATGTGTTATTTCAACTTCTGGGATTTGTTCGATATACAAACAATTTTCTTTATGGCTGGTTTCTGATATTGGTATGGCAAAATCATTTTCTGATTTTAAGAAATCATCTATGTGTTTGTTAGAGTCAAACACTTTCCAGTGATATTTGTTATCAGGCACTGCAGGCCTGTGTTTTACCTTGACACAAAGTTGTTCGTTTATCTCAGGTATTTGGCAGTTGCTGGCATTGAAAGCGAGTTCATTTGCTAGATGATTTAGTGCTCTTGGAATGAAAATGAGTTCATACTTTTCAAAGGTTTTCAATAAATCAAGGGCAACATTTCGATATTCCCTAAGCCTTGGATTTCTAGTTGAGTATTCTCCTTTGATTTGTCTTATGATAAGTTCTGAATCTCCTAAGATTGATATCTTTTGGGCTTCTAACGGTTTGAGCAATTGTAAGCCTAGGAGGAGTGCTTCATACTCAGTAGTATTGTTGGTGCATGGGAAATCCAACTTATATGAAAAACTCTGATTTGTATTTTGAATCCACACACCTACGCCTACACTTGTTTTATTACAAGATCCATCAAAGTTTATTGTCCAAAGTATATCAGCCTTATTTTCATTCTCTTGTTGCTGTTGATTGCCAATGTTTTGTATCTGATTTGAGGGAAGTTTTGATTGTTCTGGTAAATTGATTGGGTCTATGTTTTTCTTTTCTTGTTGAGTGATTTTATGTTCATTGTACAAGATAAAAGAATCTAAACTTGATTGAATATAATAGATTTGAGAGTTGTTTGGTTTATCTATGTTACTCACCATGTATTTCATGTGGGATTCCCTGTATAATCTTATGTTTTGGTTAAAAACAAGGATGGTGGCATAAGACATGTCCATTTGAAGGCTTCCCTGAAGTTTGGATCCCCATGATCTTGATAAAAGCATGCCATACTTAGGGGGAATGTCAGCTACAACTATGTCCATTTATAGACTCTTAGCAGTGATTTGAGATAAGTTAACACATAAATCTTTGATTAAACCCAAACATTTGACTCTGCTTGAGTCAAAGGAATACAAGTCTTTGTATGGTTTAGTAATTTCTAAGCCTAAGCTTTCCATTACTTCCTTGGGCATTAGATTGTGTGAAGCTCCAGAGTCTAGCATGACATTGTGTAAATTTTTCTCATGTATATTCAAACTAACATAGAAGGGATGAACAACTCCTTCTTGGTATTTTCCTTCAAATTCTAGACCAAACAACAACTCAGGCTTGTCATCTGTCAAGTTTAAGGTATCAGTAT
Organism: Pinus albicaulis; assembly: GCA_034641835.2. Lineage (NCBI taxonomy): Eukaryota > Viridiplantae > Streptophyta > Pinopsida > Pinales > Pinaceae > Pinus > Pinus albicaulis. The sequence continues at coordinate 343,996,255 of CM076579.1, read as the reverse complement.
CACTTCCTAAGTTTAAAGCTTTTAAAACTTGGTTTTTGTACACTTCTTGGGTTACTAGTTCAGCTAGGGGGATGGTAATTTTTATCTTTGCAATCTCTCCCTCAAGGCTGAAAGTAACAATTGATTTGTTCATATTTACATATGTTTTTTCAATTGAATTCCTTTCAGCAATTTTGATTTGCTGAACTTTGTTTAGACTGGTAATTGGGACAGTTTTATTAGGTCCACTAGCTGAAGTGCTAGGGATTCTTTGCTCAACATTGGGCTGGCTGCTTTTCTCTTTGTTTGAATCTGTTTTCTTAGCCAAAATGTTGGGCTTTTCTACTATCTTCTTAGGCTGACTTTCTGCGTTTTTCTTGATAACAGTGCTAGTGTTCTTATCTTTTGAATTGTCTATGTTCCCTTTGCTCCTAAGATCATATTTCTTGTGCACATCCATAATTTCATTTTCAAACCCCAATCTATAATCATCAAAATCTTCATAGGTGTTTGTATTTTGATCAGAGGAGAAGAAACCTTGTTCTTATTCAGTGAGGAAAACATCATCCCCACTTTCTGATCCAATCAAGTTCACATGACCTTCTCCCAACCTTTCGATCTCCCTATCTTCCTCATATTGATCTACATTGTTTTGTTGGAAGGGAGGTCTAATCTGTTGGTCAATTTATTTTTGTTTATCTTGATTGTTTTCTCTTCTATAATTCTGATTTCTATTTCTATTTTGGTTGTTTTGAGGTTCTCTTGGTGGCACTCTATCATTCAAGTTGATCTTTTCAAGCATCCTCTCCATTACCTTCACTAGGTTATCAATTTTAGTGTCAGAAGTTGAGGTTGAGGGTGCAATGTCTTCTTTATAAGTTACCCTTTTCTCTGATCTCAACCTATTTCTTTTCTCAATTATGTTTACTTCTACAATCATAGCTCCTCTCTGCATGTCTTCCAGAGTTAAGTAATCTATCTCCTTTAGCTGATAATCCATTTCAACATCAAAACCTTCAGGGTATCTTACCAAGGCCATGCCTTGGGGAGGTTTCATGTGAGGTGGAAGAGAATTGTAAACACTGTTAAACCTAGTGGAATAGTCATGAACGCTCTCTCCTTGATTTATTTTAAGGCTGCTATACTCTGCTAGTATTTGTAGAGGGTTATTTTTGAGTTCCCATTTGTTGATGAATATTTGATGCAAAGCAGGGATATCATTAATTCTGTTAGGAGGTAAGTATTTGAACCATTTCTTTACATCTTCTCCTAAACTTTGGGCGAATATCCTCATCTTAATGGTTTCCTCTTCTATCTCCATGTAATCAAATGCATCTTCCACCTTATCTACATGATTTTGAGCTGTTGTAGACTCTTTTGCAGTGAAATGAGCAATTTTTGATTGATAATAATTTGGTAAGGGAAGCAGAGGTTGTGGTAACACTAATGGGGCATGTTAGTGTCGGTATCTTCATCCCTCCATTAGTGATAAAATTATCTTTTTGCATTGCATATTAGGCATCTCGCTCAGTCAGTTGCATTCCATTAGGAGCATGGATCATCTGACGGTAGTGGCTTGTTGTAGATTTTCCCTCATGTTCTTTACCTACTAGCCCATTTCCAATCATCTAGATCATCTACAGTCACTTTTTGTCTTATAATTTGCAAGAGTCATTTCTAGGGTTTTCAGTCCCATTAGGTCTAGGTTTTCATCAAAAAGGTCTTCAAAATGTCCAATAACGGTCAGTAGTCACATGAGGAGGTTGAATAAAGTTCCAGTACCAATAAATTTCATAATTGCATGCTCAGAAATGTATTTTTCCTCAAAACCTTGTATTGAGGAAAAACAGAGTATTTTAGGTTTTTATGTATAAATTTCATGTAATTTCAGTTCTCTCATATGTAAATAACCTCAATGGCAACCCTGGTCACCTTTCCAGGCTTCAACGGCTCCATCCACTGCAAGGAAACAAAAATCAATTCATTCAGTTCATCAAAGGCACAAGTGAAGTAAACTGCCCAAAAACAGAGTTGGAAAAGTAAGTTACATGGAAAAAATTATAAAGGTGGGTTTATAAGTATATAAACTCATTGGTCATGTTCAAAAATCTTATTTGCATTCAAAAGAGAAAGATTGAACAAGAGAAAGTCATGTTGGAGATAAGGAGCAAGTTTGAATGAAAACTAGGAAAAGTTCAAGGGCGCGGCGCATTGGGTGAGAGGCGCGGCGCATACAAGTGGCACGGTGCATTGGGCCGGCCTCCACAGTGTAAAAATAACACTGGCACGGTGCATAGAGTAGGCGCGGCATGTTGGGTTTGTGGCGTGGCACATAGAGCTGCAAGCCCAATTTCACCATAAACTTCCCCAAAATTTCCAAATGTTCTCAAATCCGTGGTGTGCAACTAAGTTAAGAGTTCTTCCCTTGCTAGTGAAAGAGTTTTTCTTAGAATTATATGGTGGTTTAGTGTGATAGAACTCAAACCCTATTTTGCTCAAAAACATTTGTCTAGGGCTGCAATTGTGTCTTTTCCACCAAGTCCACTCCATAACTCCCTTATTCTTTCACTCCTTCATTCATTCTTCACTTTCATCCACTAATTCCCTAATTCCCATATCCCTAATCCCACTAACCCAAACCCTACACTCCCTAAACCCTACTCACATCCCTAAAACTCTTACTCCCATCCCTAAACTCTGTTCACACATACATTTTTACACTCTCTTCCATAAATTCTACCCATTTCATTCCTCCACCATATTTTCACACTGTTATCCACAAAACCATCCATGTACGACCACATTTTTCAAAACTAAAGGAAAACAATGGAAAGAGACAGTGATCATGGGTATGAGCAAGAGATTGAACATGACTGGGAATCTTGGCTTGAGAGAAAAAAATTGCACTTGGGAAAGGATGCTGGAGAAGGAAAAAAGTGAGAAAAATATGTTGAGGCACATGGCATACCATTACTTAGCGAGAAACAGGGTGTGTAAAGCAAGAATCAGGATCTTGAAGGCCAAGTCGAGGAAGGCATTGAGGAGGCGAAATTAGCATGATAAAATTCAAATATTGGCTAAGGCTTCCTTGGCCCAACACAACACTTAATGAAGGACACTCAGCCAAAATTTCAAAAAATATGGGACATTTTTTTCAAATTTTGAATTTTTGGCCTAAAAATCAGACTTTTCCGCTCTATGTGCCGCGCCACCCGGCGCGCGCTTTTGATAGGGTACTCCTTTCGATGCAAACTCAACATTTTTGGATTTTTCATGGAAAAATATGTATGCCTACCAATGGCCAAGAAATTTTGACACGTTTTGGGCTTCCAAAAGGGTCAAAAACACCCCAAAAATGACCTTTCCGCCCCTTTTTTGACACACAGGAAGCAGTATTGGGAGAACTTAGTTTTGGAGAGGAAAATTGAGGCCAAATTCAAAAATTCCACTTGTGTTGGAAAGTAGACAGGAAGACCTTTCCAACAAGCCCACTTGGAGAAAATTTGGACGCCAGGAAAGCCTCCAAAATCAGCTACGAACAGGCACGATGCATAGGGAAATCAAGCGCAGCGAATTGGAGGATTTTGCTCATTTTTGGTCAAAAACTCTGTTTTTCGCCTAGTTTTTTCACAGTTTGAATTTTTTCCTCCTAGTTGTCCAAATCATGATGTAATCAAATGTAACATGATGGATTTTGATGTAATTTTGCTAAATTTTCACTCATAGAGGTAGATTCATCCATCAAAGGGTAATTTGCAACTGAACGAATCAGTTTCCTAGTTTTTAGAGGCAAGCTGTTCCACTGCATACTTTCTAGTTCTCAGTTTAGAATTTTTTGGAACAACTCCTATATTTATGAGCTCAACCCCTAGAGGCTGGGATGAGTTTTTTTTTGCCTATATCTTGTGTTTTTTCAGCCATTAGCTTGGTTGGACTTTTGGGAATGCTTTGAGCATCATTGTACATTCATCTCTGCATTTTGGCAAAGGAATAGACCAGGGTTTGTAGCACTCTATGGGATTCATGTGGCATCTTGCTTTGATAGTGTGTTTCTCTTTGTAAATGTAAGTTTACTGGTGTTTTACGTATGCCATTTTCTCTCTTATTTCTTCTTAACTAAAAAAAACAAGGATAAAGGTAGAATCCATTGAAATTGTAGTGCTCTACCTAGGGTTTGTTTAGTTATTTATGTTTTCAAGCTGTTTGAAGAGAATACATGAAGGTTTCTTGCCCTCTTCAACTCCTCACCTATATTAATCCCTCCATTTCATTCAAATTGAAGTTTCAAATCAATTTCCTGCCTTTCCCCATTGAGGTCTCTGCAAAACTAAGCCTCATTCCCCAGACCCAAAATCTGCCTTTCCATTCGAGCCAACAAAACACCCTTAAAATCAACCAAAATCTTTTGCACACATACCTAGCCTAAAATTAGTCTTCACATTAAGTCATCTCAAGCCTCATTGATAATTTTTTATTTTGCTAAGATTGACAAGGAGAGAGCCCTCTCCTGATCTGGTAGGGCTAGCTACCAGGTTAAGCGTGGTTTGATGTTACCCTAGATTCTGCCTTTCTCAGCCTGAGGTAGATATAGGCTATAACATAGTGGCGACCATACTGGGGAGATGAAAAGTTTTTTGTTTTCTTTATAAACACAAACAGAGCCTGAAGTTAGCTAGGTAGCCTTCGAACTTCTCTTGCTCTACAAGTGCATAGTAGATGAACGCTGCTTCAGTCAAACTCCGGTTTAGTTTATGAACTGAACATCTGGTTTCCTCAGTAAAATGTAATCAATTTCAGATCTGATTGTTGATGGTGAACAACAATCAGACACCGCAAGGCTGAAATCATTCACCTGGCAACTCTAAATCAGTTTCGAGATCAGATCCAAGGACTCCACTGGAGGATGAACCTGACCAGTAGAAACATGAAAGGACAATATGGAAAGATCAGGTATTCAAGTTGGAATTTCATCCAAGACATTTTGTTCTTTGTCATAAATTATTTCTTCTCCTTTCTCGAGAATTTCAAGAAGGCTTTGCAAAGTATATTGTATTTGAGAAAAGATCCTCAGCCTACATTTGATTCCTTCCCTTTGAAGATTGTGAATACCAAATATTTTCATGCTTTTAAGCTTGATCAAGACCTTTCTTCCAAATTTTGTGATGACCATATTAAAACTAATTAACCTTAAGTGACCAAGACTGATTCTGCATCATTTGTACATACCCGTATACCTTGTAAAATTCCAGATCGATACAAGCCTCTGATTTTACCTCCTATACCCCATGCTTTCCCTAAAAATCATGACCTATATCTACAAAGATTTGACGGTGAACGCGACAACATCACTAATGAGAGACATGTTCTGAATTTTGAGTCTTTTCTTGACCTTTTTGAAGTTGATGAAGAGGATGTCAGTATTAGGGTTTTTTCTCTTTCTTTGCAAGGAAAAGTAAAGAGTTGGTTCAAAACCCTGCATGATGCGAGCATCTCAGATTTCTAGCAGTTCGTCAAAGTTTTCCTAGACAGGTGGGTGGTCAGATAGAACCATTTCTTGATTATAGAAGAGTATAACCAGCTGAAAATACTGCCAGGGGAGATAGTACAATGATTTTCTTCCAGATTTAACAAAGTTTATTATTCGATGCCGGTTAATATAAGACCTCCTCTTGGATCCGCTCTCCTGCACTACCCGGGTGCCTTTGATCCGGAAATGGAGTTTCAACTGAGAGAAAGGAACTTAGCAACACTTGAAGAGATAAAGAACAGTGTAGTAGATGTAGAAGCTCATTTGCTGATCCGAAGGGCAAGGTTGAAGGAAGAAGAGATGAAAAACATAGATCCGGAGGAAATGACATCTCTAGAGGTAAAGCTTGACATTTTGGTAAGTGCAGTGGAAGAGATGATGCAAAAGATCACCACAGGGAATTAGTATAATGTTCAAACTAATCACTCGCTGATTGAATAAGAACAAGTTGCTGATCCAAAACATTTTTTTTCTTATCCCAGTTGTCATAGATCTAATAATGATTGTTTTATAGATCATCTTGGAGAAGAGAGAGATTTTGATATGACATGTATGCTTCATGATGTGTTTTATACTGATGATTTGCCTCAGTTTGATCAGTATGATGATTATTATGTTCTCTAAACAGAAGCTAATCTTGCAGACAAATCAATAGCTAGTTTCTGGGAGGAATAATTTCAGTTTTAGCAGATCGAATACAATGTTCAGCCATCACATATCAGCTATGGAAATGACGATGAAAGTGCAGCAAATTTTGAAGTAAGTTAAGGATATTTGCCTTTTTGTTTTGCCTCGTTTCAGTTCATCAGAGACAACTTTCATGCAATCCAAAATCAAACGTCGAAAAGTCTTGATTTGGACCATCTTGAGGGCAATGAAAACCTTGTTCAAAACTTCTCATCTCCAGATTTGTAGCCCCCGAATGCCATTGATTGTAAAGTTGCAGATGAAGACATGGAAGCTATCACATGTGATCAAATGATACAAGATGATTCCGTACCATTTTTTTTTGAATCATTTCAGTTTTTGAAGGGTAAATTGCATAGTATATCTTCAAATGAGCAGCCTGTAGGAAATCATGCAATCTCATCGGAACCAATAGAAAATGGGTTGCAACAGTCTTTTCAAGTTTTTCATGATCCAATAGCTGATGTGTTGGATGATGTCTGCAGTCAAAGTCTTTCTCCATTGACTACATGTGAGCTTGAAAAGTGTGTTGATATAAACTTGATCTGGTAGCTGGTTTCTTTGTCATTTTTAGCAAGAGTCTCGTCACAAAGCTCAAAACAAAGTTTGCATTCATGGTATGACGAGAAGAGAAGTAATCCATTGGATGACGTAAGTCCCAGTGTGCATGAACTTCAAGATCCTTATGCAGTACTTTTGGAGGCGGATAGAGAATCTGTAGTATTTAACGGATCTGTTCACAAGTTTTCATGGGATTTTCCTTTCAGTAGTTCTCTCTTGTTGTTCATAAGCAAGCACTTGCGGATAATTCAAACAACAGTAGAAATACTTACTTGGTTGCATTGGTTGTTCCATTTCACTTGATCTAGTGGTGAAATAGAACAATTAGAGTAGGTTTTGATGAATACGTTCAATTACGAGCATCTTTTCCAGTCTGTCAATTTTGTTTTAGTTTTTAGTCTTAGTTTCGAGTCAGATTTCAGTCCTGAAATTGAGTCAAGAGTTTCATTTTGGTTTTTCAAAGTTATTGAATCCATATCCCAATGGACAAAGGCACTGCCTGCTTTCCCAGAGATCTGTAGTTCTTGGCACCTCGAAGAAGCTACCATCCCCATTGGAGACAATGTTAGTGTCGGTATCTTCATCCCTCTGTCAGTGATCAAATTCTCTTGTTGCATTGCATATTAGGTGTCTCACTCAATCAGCTACATTCCATTAGGAGCATGGATCATCTGACGGTAGTGGCTTGTTGTAGATTTTCCCTCATGTCCTTTACCTGCTGGCACATTTCCATTCATCTAGATCATCTGCAGGCACATTTTGTCTTATAATTTGCAAGAGTCATTTCTAGGGTTTCAGTCCCATTAGGTCTAGAGTTTCATCAAAAAGGTCTTCAAAATGTCCAATAACGGTCAGCAGGCACATGAGGAGGTTGAATAAATTTCCAGTACCAATAAATTTAATAATTGCATGCTCAGAAATGTATTTTTCCTCAAAACCATGTTTTGAGGAAAAACAGAGTATTTTAGGTTTTTATGGATAAATTTCATGTAATTTCAATTCTCTCATATGTAAATAACCTCAATGGAAACCTTGGTCACCTTGCCAGGCTTCAGCAGCTCCATCCCCTGCAAGGCAAACAAAAATCATTTCATTCAGTTCATTAAAGGCACAAATGATGTAAACTGCCCAAAAACAGATTTGAAAAAGTAAGTTACATGGAAGACATTATAAAGGTGGGTTTATAAGTATATAAACTCATTGGTCATGTTCAAAAAGCTTATTTGCATTCAAAAGAGAAATATTGAACAAGAGAAAGTCATGTTGGAGATAAGGAGAAAGTTTGAATGAAAACTAGGCAAAATTCAAGGGCGCGGCGCATTGGGTGAGAGGCGTGATGCATACAAGTGGCGTGGCGCTTTGGGCCACCCTCCACAGTGTAAAAAACACACTGGCGCGATGCATAGAGGAGGCGCGGCATGTTGGGTTTGTGGCATGACACATAGAGTTGCAAGCCCAATTTCACCATAAACTTCCCCAAAATTTCCAAATGTGCTCAAATCCGTGGTGTGCAAGTAAGTTAAGAGTTCTTCCCTTGCTAGTGAAAGAGTTTTTCTTAGAATTATATGGTGGTTTAGTGTGATAGAACTCAAACCCTATTTTTCTCAAAAACAATTGTCTAGGGCTACAATTGTGTCTTTGCCACCAAGTCCACTCCATCACTCCCTCATTCTTTCACTTCTTCATTCATTCTTCACTTTCATCCACTAATTCCCTAATTCCCATATCTCTAATCCCACTAACCCAAACCCTACACTCCCTAAACCCTACTCACATCCCTAAAACTCTTACTCCCATCCCTAAACTCTGTTCACACATGCATTTTTACATTCTCTTACATACACTCTACCCATTTCATTCCTCCACCATATTTTCACACTGTTATCCACAAAACCATCCATGTACAACCACATTTTTCAAAACTAAAGGAAAATAATGGAAAGAGACAGTGATAATGCGTATGAGCAAGAGATTGAACATGACTGGGAATCTTGGCTTGAGAGAACAAACTTGCACTTGGGAAAGGATGCTGGAGAAGGCCAACAATGAAAAAAATATGTTCAGGCACATGGCATACCATTACTTAGCGAGAAACAGGGTGTGTAAAGTAAGAATGAGGATCTTGAAGGCCAAGTTGAGGAAGGCATCTAGGAGGCGAAAAGAGAATGATAAACTTCAGATATTGGCTAAGGATTCCTTGGCCCAACACAACACTTAATGGAGGAAACTTAGCCAAAATTTCAAAAAATTTGGGACATTTTTTGCAAATTTTGAATTTTTGGCCTAAAAAATAGACTTTTCCGCTCTATGCGCTGCGCTACCCGGCGCACGCTTTTGATGGGGGAATCCTTTCGATGCAAACTCAACATTTTTGGATTTTTTAGTGAAAAATATGTATTCCTACCAATGGCCAAGAAATTTTGACCGGTTTTGGGCTTCCAAAAGGGTCAGAAACACCCCAAAAATGACGTTTCTGCCACTTTTTTGACACACAGGAAGCAGTCTTGGGAGAACGCATTTTTGGAGGGGCAAATGGAGGCCAAATTAAAAAATTCCACTTGTGTTGGAAATAAGACAGGCAAAAATTTCCAAAAAGCCCACTTGGAGAAAATTTGGACACAGGTAAGTCCTCCAAAATCAGCTGCAAACAGGCGCGATGCATAGGGAAATCAGGCGCGGCACATTGGAGGATTTTGCCCATTTTTGGTCAAAAACTCTGTTTTTCGCCTAGTTTTTTCACAGTTTGACTTTTTTCCTCCTAGTTGTCAAAATTGTGATGTAATTAAATGTAACATGATGTATTTTGATGTAATTTTTCTTAATTTTCACTCATAGAGGTAGATTCATCCATCAAAGGGTAATTTGCAACTAAATGAATAAGTTTCCTAGTTTTTAGAGGCAAGTTGTTCCATTGCCTATATTCTAGTTCTCCGTTTAGATTTTGTTGGAAAAGCTCCTAAACTTATGAGCTCGACCCCTAGAGGCTAGGATGAGTTTTTTTTTTCCTATATCTTGTGTTTTTTCAGTCATTAACTTGGACTTTTGGGAATGCTTTGAGCATCATTGTACATTCATCTCTGCATTTTGGCAAAGGAATAGACCAGGGTTTGCAACACTCTATGGGATTCATGTGGCATATTGCTTTGATAGTGTGTTTCTCTCTGTAAATGTAAGCTTGCTGGTGTTTTATGTATGCCATTTTCTCTCTTATTTCTTCTTAACTAAAACAAACAAGGATAAAGGTAGAATCCATTGAAATTGCAATGCTCTACCTAGGGTTTGTTTAGTTATTTAGGTTTTCAAGCTGTTTGAAGAGGATACCTAAAGGTTTCTTGCCCTCTTCAACTCCTCACCTGTCTTAAGCTCTCCATTTCATTCAAATTGAAGTGTCAAATCAGTGTCCTGCCTTGCCCCATTGAGATCTCTGCAAAACTAAGCCTCATTCCCCAGACCCAAAATCTGCCTTTCCATTCGAGCCAACAAAACACCCTTAAAATCAACCAAAATATTTTGCACACATACCTAGCCTAAAATCAGTCTTCACATTAAGTCATCTCAAGCCTCATTGATCATTTTTTCTTTTGCCGAGATTGACAAGGAGAGAGCCCTCTCCCGATCTGGCAGGGCTAGCTACTAGGTTAAGCGTGGTTTGATGTTACCCTAGATTCTGCCTTTCTCAGCCTGAGGTAGATTTAGGCCATAACATAGTGGCGACCATACTGGGGAGACGAAAAGTTTTTTGGTTTCTTTATAAACTACAGACAGAGCCTGAAGTTAGCCAGGTAGACTTCGAACTGCTCTTGCTCTGCAAGTGCATAGTAGATGAACGCTGCTTCAGTCAATCTCCGGTTTAGTTTATGAACTGAACATCTGGTTTCCTCAGTAAAATGTAATCAAGTTCAGATCTGATTGTTGATGGTGAACAACGATCAGACACCACAAGGCTGAAATCATTCACCTCGCAAATCTAAATCAGTTTCGAGATGAGATCCAAGGACTCAATTGGAGGATGAACCCAACCAGCAGAAACATGAAAGGACAATATGGAAAGATCAAGTATTCAAGTTGGAATTTCATCCAAGACATTTTGTTCTTTGTCATAAATTATTTCTTCTCTTTTCCCGAGAATGTCAAGAAGGCTTTACAAAGTATATTGTATTTGAGAAAATATCCTCGGCCTGCATTTGATTCCTTCCCTTTGAAGATTGTGAATACCAAAGATTTGCATGCTTTTGAACTTGATCAAGACCTTTCTTCCAAATCTTGTGATGACCATCTTCAAACTAATGAACCTCAAGAGACCAAGAATGATTCTACATCATTTGTACATACCCCTATACCTTGTAAAATTCCAGATCAATACAAGCCTTTGATTTTACCTCCTATACCCCATGCTTTCCCTAAAAATCATGACCTATATCTACAAAGATTTGACGGTGAACGCGACAACATCACTGCTGAGAGACATGTTATGAATTTTGAGACTTTTCTTGACCCTTTTGAAGTTGATGAAGAGGATTTCAGTATTAGGCTTTTTGCTCTTTCTTTGCAAGGAAAAGTCAAGAGTTGGTTCAAAACCCTACCTGATGCGAGCATCTCAGATTTCCAGCAGTTCGTCAAAGTTTTCCTCGACAAGTGGGTGGTCATATATAAACCTTTCTTGATTATAGAAGAGTATAACCAGCTGAAAATACTACCAGGGGAGATAGTACAACAGTTTTCTGCCAGATTTAACAAAGTTTATTATTCGATGCCGGTTAATATAAGACCTCCTCTTGGATCTGCTCTCTTGCACTACCCGGGTGCCTTTGATCTGAAAATGGAGTTTCAGCTGAGAGAAAGGAACTTAGCAACACTTGAAGAGATACAGAACAGTGGAGTAGATGTAGAAGCTCATTTTCTGATCCGAAGGGCAAGGTTGAAGGAAGAAGAGATGAAAAACATAGATCCAGAGGAATCAACATCTCTAGAGGTAAAGCTTGACATTTTGGTAAGTGCAGTGGAAGAGATGATGCAAAAGATCACCACAAGGAATGAGTATAATGTTCAAACTCATCACTCGCTGATTGCAGAAGAACAAGTTAAAACAGTTTGTTTCTTATCCCAGTTGTCATAGATCTAATAATGATTGTTTTATAGATAATCTTGGAGAAGAGAGAGCCATTGATATGATATGTATGGTTGATGATGTGTTTTATACTGATGATTTGCCTCAGTTTGATTAGTATGATGATGATTATGTTCTCCAAACAGAAGCTAATCTTGCAGACAAATCAGCAACTAGTTTCTTGGAGGAAGAAGTTCACTTTCGGCAGTTCGAATACAATGTTCAGCCATCACATATCAGTTATGGAAATGATGAGGAAAGTGCAACAAATTTTGAAGTAAGTGAAGGATATTTTCCTTTTTGTTTTGCCTCGTTTCAGTTCATCAGAGACAACTTTCATTGAATCTAATTGTTCTATTTCACTTCCAGATCAAGTGAAATGGAACAACCAATGCAACCAAGTAAGTAATCCTCCACAATGTTTTCACACTGTTATCCACAAAACCATCCATGTACAACCACATTTTTCAAAACTAAAGGAAAACAATGGAAAGAGACAGTGATCATGGGTATGAGCAAGAGATTGAACATGACTGGGAATCTTGGCTTGAGAGAAAAAAATTGCATTTGGGAAAGGATGCTGGAGAGGGCCAACAATGAGAAAAATATGTTGAGGCACATGGCATACCATTACTTGGCGAGAAACAGGGTGTGTAAAGCAAGAATCAGAATCTTGAAGGCCAAGTTGAGGAAGGCATCGAGGAGGCGAAAAGAGCATGATAAAATTCAGATATTGGCTAAGGATTCCTTGGTCCAAAAAAACACTTAATGGAGGACACTCAGCCAAAATTTCAAAAAATTTGGGACATTTTTTGCAAATTTTGAATTTTTAGCCTAAAAAATAGACATTTCCGCTCTATGCGCCGCGCCACCTGGCGCGAGCTTTTGATAGGGGACTCCTTTCGATGCAAACTCAAAATTTTTGGATTTTTTAGGGAAAAATATGTATGCCTACCAATGGCCAAGAAATTTTGACACGTTTTGGGCTTCCAAAAGGGTCAAAAACACGCCAAAAATGACCTTTCTACCCCTTTTTTGACACACAGGAAGCAGTCTTGGGAGAACTCAGTTTTGGAGGGGAAAATGGAGGCCAAATTCAAAAATTCCACTTGTGTTGGAAATTAGACAGGCAGAAATTTCCCACAAGCCCACTTGGAGAAAATTTGGACACATGGAAGGCCTCCAAAATCAGCTGCATACAGGCGCGATGCATAGGGAAATCAAGCGCGACACATTGGAGGATTTTGCTCATTTTTGGTCAAAAACTCTGTTTTTCACCTAGTTTTTTCACAGTTTGACTTTTTTCCTCCTAGTTGTCAAACTCATGATGTAATTAAATGTAACATGATGGATTTTTATGTAATTTAGCTAAATTTTCACTCATAGAGGTATATTCATCCATCAAAGGGTAATTTGCAACTAAATGAATAAGTTTCCTAGTTTTTAGAGGCAAGTTGTTCCACTGCCTAAACTTATGAGCTTGACCCCTAGAGGTTGGGATGAATTTTTGTTTGCCTATATCTTGTGTTTTTTCAGTCATTAGCTTGATTGGACTTTTGGGAATTCTTTGAGCATCATTGTACATTCATCTCTGCATTTTGGCAAAGGAATAGACCAGGGTTTGCAGCACTCTATGGGATTCATGTGGCATATTTCTTTGATAGTGTGTTTCTCTCTGTAAATGTAAGTTTACTAGTGTTTTATGTATGCCATTTTCTCTCTTATTTCTTCTAAAATAAAACAAACAAGGATAAAGGTAGAATCCATTGAAATTGCAGTGCTCTACCTTGGGTTTGTTTAATTATTTATGTTTTGAAGCTGTTTTAAGAGGATACCTGAAGGTTTCTTGCCCTCTTCAACTCCTCACATGTATTAAGCTCTGAATTTAATTCAAATTGAAGTTTCAAATAAATTTCCTGCCTTGCCCCATTGAGATCTCTGCAAAACTAAGCCTCATTCCCCAGACCCAAAATCTGCCTTTCCATTCGAGCCAACAAAACACCCTTAAAATCAACCAAAATATTTTGCACACATACCTAGCCTAAAATCAGTCTTCACATTAAGTCATCTCAAGCCTCATTGATCATTTTTTCTTTTGCTAAGATTGAAAAGGAGAGAGCCCTCTCCCGATCTGGTAGGGCTAGCTACCAGGTTAAGCGTGGTTTGATGTTACCCTAGATTCTGCCTTTCTCAGCCTGAGGTAGATTTAGGCCATAACATAGTGGCGACCATACTGGGAACACAAAAAGTTTGTTTTTTTCTTTATAAACTACATACAGAGCCTGAAGTTAGCTAGGTAGCCTTCGAACTGCTCTTGCTCTGCAAGTGCATAGTAGATGAACACTGCTTCAGTCAATCTCTGGTTTAGTTTATGAACTAAACATCTGGTTTCCTCAGTAAAATTTAATCAATTTCAGATCTGATTGTTGATGGTGAACAACGATCAGACACTGCAAGGCTGAAATCATTCACCTCACAACTCTAAATCAGTTTTGATATAAGATCCAATGACTCCATTGGAGGATGAACCAGACCAGTAGAAACATAAAAGGACAATATGGAAAATCAGGTATTGAAGTTGGAATTTCATCCAAGAAATTTTGTTCTTTTTCATAAATTATTTCTTCTCTTTTCCCGAGAATGTCAAGAAGGCTTTGCAAAATATATTTTATTTGAGAAAAGATCCTCGGCCTGCATTTGATTCCTTCCCTTTGAAGATTTTGAATACCAAAGATTTGCATGCTTTTGAGCTTGATCAAGACCTTTCTTCCGAATCTTGTGATGACCATCTTCAAACTGGTGAACCTCAAGAGACCAAGACTGATTCTGCATCATTTGTACTTGCCCCTATACCTTGTAAAATTCCAGATCGATACAAGCCTTTGATTTTACCTCCTATACCCCATGCTTTCCCTAAAAATCATGACCTATATCTACCAAGATTTGACGGTGAATACGACAACATCCCTGCTGAGAGACATGTTTTGAATTTTGAGACTTTTCTTGACCTTTTTGTAGTTGATGAAGAGGATGTCAGTATTAGGCTTTTTTCTCTTTCTTTGCAAGGAAAAGTGAAGAGTTGGTTCAAAACCCTGCCTGATGTGAGCATCTCAGATTTCCAGTAGTTCGTCAAAGTTTTCCTCGACAGGTGGGTGGTCAGATAGAACCCTTTCTTGATTATAGAAGAGTATAACCAGCTGAAAATATTTCCAGGGGAGACAGTACAACAGTTTTCTACCAAATTTAACAAATTTTATTATTCGATGCCGGTTAATATAAGACCTCCTCTTTGATCCTCTCTCTTGCACTACCCGAGTGCCTTTGATTTGGAAATGGAGTTTCAGTTGAGAGAAAGGAACTTAGAAACACTTGAAGAGATACAGAATAGTGCAGTAGATGTAGAAGCTCATTTGTTGATCCGAAGGGCAAGGTGAAGGAAGAAGAGATGAAAAACATAGATCCGAAGCAATCGACATCTCTAGAGGTAAAGCTTGACATTTTGGTAAGTGAAATGGAAGAGATGATGTAAAATATCACCACAAGGAATGAGTATAATATTCAAACTCATCACTCGCTGATTGAAGAAGAACAAGTTGCTAATCCAAAACATTTTGTTTCTTATCCCAGTTGTCATAGATCTGTTAATGATTGTTTTATAGATCATCTTGGAGAAGAGAGAGCCATTGATATGACATGTATGCTTGATGATGTGTTTTATACTAATGATTTTCCTTAGTTTGATCAGTATTATTATGATTATGTTCTCCAAATAGAAGCTAATCTTGCAGACAAATCAGCAGCTAGTTTCTTGGAAGAGGAAGTTCACTTTCACCAGTTTGAATACAATGTTCAGCCATCACATATCAACTATGGAATTGATGAGGAAAGTGCAGCAAGTTTTGAAGTGAAGGATCTTTGCCTTTTTGTTTTGCCTCATTTCATTTCATCAGAGACAACTTTCATGCAATCCGAAATCAAACGTCGAAAAGTCTTGATTTGGACCGTCTTGAGGGCATTGAAAACCTTGTTCAAAACTTCTCATATCCAAATTTGCAGCCCCCGAATGCCACTGATTGTAAAGTTGCAGATGAAGACATGGAAGCTAGCACATATGATCAAATGATACAAGATGATTTCGTACCATTTTGTTTTGAATCATTTCAGTTTTTGAAGGGTAAATTGCATAGTATATCTTCAAATGAGCAGCTTGAAGGAAATCATGCAATCTCATCGGAACCAATAGAAAATGGGTTGCAACAGTCTTTTCAAGTTTTTCATGATCCAATAACTGATGTGTTGGATGATGTCTGTAGTCAAAGTCTTTCTCCATTGACTACATGTGAGCTTGAAATGTGTGCTGATATAAACTTGATTCAACAGCTAGTTTCTTTGTCATTTTTAGCAAGAGTCTCGTCACAAAGCTCAAAACAAAGTTTGCATTCATGGTAGGAGGAGAAGAGAAGTAATCCATTGGATGAGCTAATTCCCAGTGTGCATGAACTTCAAGATCCTTATGCAGTGTTTTTGGAGGCGGATAGAGAATCTGTAGTATTCAACGGATCTGTTCACAAGTTTTCATGCGATTTGCCTTTTAGTAGTTCTCCCTTGTTGTTCATAAGCAAGCACTTGCAGAGAATTCAAACAACGGTCGGAATACTTATTTGGTTGCATTGGTTGTTCCATTTCACTTGATCTGGAAGTGAAATAGAAAAATTAGAGTAGGTTTTGATGAATAAGTTCAATTACGAGCATCTTTCCAGTCTGTCAATTTTGTTTTAGTTTTTAGTCTTAGTTTCAAGTCAGATTTCAGTCCTGAAATTGAGTCAAGAGTTTGGTTTTGGTTTTTCGAAGTTATTGAATCCATAGCCGAATGGACGAAGGCAATGCCTACCTTCCCAGAGATCTATAATTCTTGGCACCTCCAAGGAGCTACCATCCCCATTGGAGCCAATGTTAGTGTCAGTATCTTCATCCCTCCGCCAGTGATCAAATTCTCTTGTTGCATTGCATATTAGGTGTCTCGCTTAGTCAGCTGCATTCCATTAGGAGCATGGATCATCTGACGGTAGTGGCTTTTTGTAGATTTTCCCTCATGTCCTTTACCTACTAGCCCATTTCCATTCATCTATATAAACTGTAGTCACTTTTTGTCATATAATTTTCAAGAGTCATTTCTAGGGTTTTCAGTCCCATTAGGTCTAGGGTTTCATCAAAAAGGTCTTCAAAATGTCCAATAATGGTCAACAGGTGCATGAGGAGGTTGAATAAAGTTCTAGTACCAATAAATTTCATAATTTCATGCTCAGAAATGTATTTTTCCTCAAAACCCTGTTTTGAGGAAAAAGCAGAGTATTCTAGGTTTTTATGTATAAATTTCATGTAATTTCAGTTCTCTCATATGTAAATAACCTCAATGGCAACCCTGGTCACCTTGCTAGGCTTTTGTAGCTCCATCCCCTCCAAGGCAAACAAAAATCAAGTCATTCAATTCATCAAAGGCACAAATGAAGTAAACTGCCCAAAAACAGAGTTGAAAAAGTAAGTTACATGGCAAACATTATAAACGTGGGTTTATAAGTATATAAACTCATTGGTCATGCTGAAAAAGATTATTTGCATTCAAAAGAGAAATATTGAACAAGAGAAAGTCATGTTGGAGGTAAGGAGCAAGCTTGAATGAAAACTGGGCAAAGTTCAAGGGCGCGACACATTGGGTGAGAGGCGCGGCGCATTGGGTTGGCCTCCAAAGTGTAAAAAACACACTGTCGCGGTGCATAGAGTAGGCGAGGCACGTTGGGTTTCTGGCATGCCGCATAGAGCTGCAAGCCCAATTTCACCACAAACTTCCCCAAAATCTCCAAATGTGCTCAAATCCGTGGTGTGCAAGTAAGTTAAGAGTTCTTCCCTTGCTAGTGAAAGAGTTTTTCTTAGAATTATATGGTGGTTTAGTGTGATAGAACTCAAACCCTATTTTGCTCAAAAACAATTGTCTAGGGCTGCAATTGTGTCTTTGCCACCAAGTCCACTCCATCACTCCCTCATTCTTTCACTCCTTCATTCATTCTTCACTTTCATCCACTAATTCCCTAATTCCCATATCCCTAATCCCACTAACCCAAACCCTACACTCCCTAAACCCTACTCACATCCCTAAAACTCTTATTCCCATCCCTAAACTCTGTTCACACATAAAGTTTTACACTCTCTTCCATACAGTCTACCCATTTTATTCCTCCACCATATTTTCACACTATTATCCACAAAACCATCCATGTACAACCACATTTTTCAAAACTAAAGGAAAACAATGGAAAGAGACAATGATCATGGGTATGAGCAAGAGATTGAACATGACTAGGAATATTGTCTTGAGAGAACAAAATTTCACTTGGGAAAGGATGTTGGAGAAGGGAAAGAATGAGAAAATATGATGAGGCACATGGCATACCATTACTTGGTGAGAAACAGGGTGTGTAAAGCAAGAATCAGGATCTTGAAGGCCAAGTTGAGAAAGGCATCGAGGAGGCGAAAAGAGCATGATAAAATTAAGATATTGGCTGAGAATTACTTGGCCCAACAAAGCACTTAATTGAGGACACTCAGCAAAAATTTCAAAAAACTTGGGACATTTTTTGCAAATTTTGAATTTTTGGCCTAAAATACAGACTTTTTCGCTCTATGCGTCGCGCCACCCAGCGCATGCTTTTGATAGGGGACTCCTTTCAATGAAAACTCAACATTTTTCTATTTTTAGAGGAAAAATATGTATGCCTACCAATGGACAAGATATTTTGACAGGTTTTGGGCTTCCAAAAGGGTCAAAAACACCCCAAAAATGACGTTTCTGCCCTTTTTTTGACACACAGGAAGCAGTCTTGGGAGAACTCAGTTTTGGAGGGGCAAATGGAGGCCAAATTCAAACATTCCACTTGTGTTGGAAAGTAGACAGGTAGAAATTTCCAACAAGCCCACTTGGAGAAAATTTGGACACAGGGAAGGCCTCCAAAATCAGCTGCAAACAGGCGCGAAACATAGGGAAATCAGGCGTGACGCATTGGAGGATTTTGCTCATTTTTGGTCAAAAACTCTATTTTTCGCCTAGTTTTTTCACAGTTTGACTTTTTTCCTCCTAGTTGTCAAACTCATGATGTAATTAAATTTAAAATGATGTATTTTGATTTAATTTTACTAAATTTTCAATCATAGAGCTAGATTGATCCATCAAAGGGTAATTTGCAACTGAATGAATCAGTTTCCTATTTTTTAGAGGCAAGCTGTTCCATGGCCTACTTTCTAGTTCTCAGTTTATATTTTGTTGGAACATCTCCTAAAATTATGAGCTCGACCCCTAGAGGCTGGGATGAGTTTTTGTTTGCTTATATCTTGCGTTTTTTCAGTCATTATCTTGGTTGGACTTTTGAGAATGCTTTGAGCATCATTGTACATTCATCTCTACATTTTGGCAAAGGAATAGACCAGGGTTTGTAGCACTCTATGGGATTCATGTGGCATCTTGCTTTGATAGTGTGTTTCTCTCTGTAAATATAAGTTTACTGGTGTTTTATGTATTCCATTTTCTCTCTTATTTATTCTTAACTAAAAAAAACAAGGATAAAGGTAGAATCCATTGAAATTGCAGTGTTGTACCTAGGGTTTGTTTAGTTATTTATGTTTTCAAGCTGTTTGAAGAGGATCCTTGAAGGTTTCTTGCCCTCTTCAACTCCTAACCTATCTTAAGCTCTCCATTTCATTCAAATTGAAGTGTCAAATCAATTTACTGCCTTGCCCCATTGATATCTCTGCAAAACTGAGCCTCATTCCCCAGACCCAAATTCTGCCTTTCCATTCGAGCCAACAAAACACCCTTCAAATCAACCAAACTCTTTTGCACACATACCTAGCCTAAAATCAGTCTTCACATTAAGTCATCTCAAGCCTCATTGATCATTTTTTCTTTTGCTGAGATTGACAAGGAGAGAGCCCTCTCCCGATCTGGTAGGGCTAGCTACCAGGTTAAGCGTGGTTTGATGTTACCCTAGATTCTGCCTTTCTCAACCTCAGGTAGATTTAGGCCATAACATAGTGGCGACCATACTGGGGAGACAAAAAGTTTGTTGTTTGCTTTATAAACTACAGATGGAGCCTCAAGTTATCCAAGTAGCCTTCGAACTACTCTTGCTCTGCAAGTGCATAGTAGATGAACGCTGCTTCAGTCAATCTCTGGTTTAGTTTATGAACTGAACATCTGGTTTCCTCAGTAAAATGTAATCAAGTTCAGATCTGATTGCGATGGTGAACAACGATCAGACACCGCAAGGCTGAAATCATTCACCTGGCAACTCTAAATCAATTTCAAGATCAGATCCAAGGACTCCATTGGAGGATGAACCTGACCAGCAGAAACATGAAAGGACAATATGGAATGATCAGGTATTCAAGTTGGAATTTCATCCAAGACATTTTGTTCTTTGTCATAAATTATTTCTTCTCTTTCATTGAGAATGTCAAGAAGGCTTTGCAAAGTATATTTTATTTGAGAAAATATCCTCGGCCTGCATTTGATTCCTTCCCTTTGAAGATTGTGAATACCAAAGATTTGCATGCTTTTGAGCTTGATCAAGACATTTCTTCCAAATCTTGTGATGACCATCTTCAAACTGATGAACCTCAAGAGACCAAGAATGATTCTGCAGCATTTGTACATACCCCTATACCTTGTAAAATTCCAGATCGATACAAGCCTTTGATTTTACCTCCTATACCCCATGCTTTCCCTAAAAATCATGACCTATATCTACAAAGATTTGACGGTGAACGCGACAACATCACTGTTGAGAGACATGTTATGAATTTTGAGTCTTTTCTTGACCTTTTTGAAGTTGATGAAGAGGATGTCAATATTAGGCTTTTTGCTCTTTCTTTGCAAGGAAAATTCAAGAGTTGGTTCAAAACCCTGCCTGATGTGATCATCTCAGATTTCCAGAAGATCGTCAAAGTTTTCCTCGACAGGTGGGTGGTCAGATAGAACCCTTTCTTGATTATAGAAGAGTATAAACAGTTGAAAATACTGTCAGGGGAGATAGTACAACAGTTTTCTGCCAGATTTAACAAAGTTTATTATTCGATGCCGGTTAATATAAGACCTCCTCTTGGATCCACTCTCTTACACTACCCGGGTGCCTTTGATCCGGAAATGGAGTTTCAGCTGAGAGAAAGGAACTTAGCAACACTTGAAGAGATATAGAACAATGCAGTAGATGTAGAAGCTCATTTGTTGATCCAAAGGGCAAGGTTGAAGGAAGAAGAGATGAAAAACATAGATCCAGAGGAATCGACATCTCTAGAGGTAAAGCTTGACATTTTGGTAAGTGCAGTGGAAGAGATGATGCAAAATATCACCACAAGGAATGAGTATAATGTTCAAACTCATCACTCACTAATTGAAGAAGAACATGTTGCTCATCCAAAACATTTTGTTTCTTATCCCAGTTGTCATAGATCCGATAATGATTGTTTTATAGATCATTTTGGAGAAGAGAGAGCTATTGATATGACATGTATGCTTGATGATGTGTTATATACTGATGATTTGCCTCTGTTTGATCAGTATGATGATGATTATGTTCTCCAAACAGAAGCTAATATTACAGACAAATCAGTAGCTAGTTTCTCGGAGGAAGAAGTTCACTTTTAGCAGTTCGAATACAATGTTTAGCCATCACATATCAGCTATGGAAATGACGAGGAATGTGCAACAAATTTTGCTGTAAGTGAAGGATCTTTTCCTTTTTTTTTTTCCTCGTTTCAGTTCATCAGAGACAACTTTCATGCAATCTAAAATAAAACATCGACAAGTCTTGATTTGGACCATCTTGAGGGCAATGAAAACCTTGTTCAAAACTTCTCATATCCATATTTGCAGCCCCTGAATGCCATTGATTTTCAAGTTGCAGATGAAGACATGGAAGCTGGCACATATGATGAAATGATACAAGATGATTCCGTACCATTTTGTTTTGAATAATTTCAGTTTTTGAAGGGTAAATTGCCTAGTATATCTTCAAATGAGCAGCCTGTAGGAAATCATGCAATCTCATCAGAACCAATAGAAAATGGGTTGCAGCAGTATTTTCAAGTTTTTCATGATCCAATAGCTGATGTGTTGGATGATGTCTGCGGTCAAATTCTTTCTCCATTGACTACATGTGAGCTTGAAACGTGTGCTGATATAAACTTGATCCGACAACTAGTTTCTTTGTCATTTTTAGCAGGAGTCTCGTCACAAAGCTCAAAACAAAGTTTGAATTCATGGTATGAGGAGAAGAGAAGTAATCCATTGGATGAGCTATGTCCCAGTGTGCATGAAATTCAAGATCCTTATGCATTTTTTTTGGAGGCAGATAGGGAATCCGTAGTATTCAACGGATCTGTTGACAAGTTTTCATGGGATTTGCCTTTCAGTAGTTCTCTCTTGTTGTTCATAAGCAAGCACTTGTGGAGAATTTAAAAAAGAGTCGGAATACTTACTTGGTTGCATTGGTTGTTCCATTTCACTTGATATGGCGGTGAAATAGAACAATTAGAGTAGGTTTTGATGAATAAGTTCAATTACGAGCATCTTTTCCAGTCTATCAATTTTTTTTTAGTTTTCAGTCTTAGTTTCGAGTCAGATTTCGGTCCTGAAATTGAGTCAAGAGTTTGGTTTTGGTTTGTCGAAGTTATTGACTCCATAGCCCGATGGACGAAGGCACTGCCTGCTTTCCCAGAGATCTATAGTTCTTGGCACCTCCAAGGAGCTACCATCCCCATTGGAGCCAATGTTAGTGTCGGTATCTTCATCCCTCCGTCAATGATCAAATTCTCTTGTTGCATTGCATATTAGGTGTCTCACTCAGTCAGATGCATTCCATTAGGAGCATGGATCATCTGACGGTAGTGGCTTGTTGTAGATTTTCCCTCATATCCTTTACCTGCTGGACCATTTCCATTCATCTAGATCATCTGCAGTCCCTTTTTGTCTTATAATTTGCAAGAGTCATTTCTACGGTTTTCAGTCCCATTAGGTCTAGGGTTTCATCAAAAGGGTCTTCAAATTGTCCAATAACA
Source organism: Pinus albicaulis (assembly GCA_034641835.2). Classification (NCBI taxonomy): domain Eukaryota; kingdom Viridiplantae; phylum Streptophyta; class Pinopsida; order Pinales; family Pinaceae; genus Pinus; species Pinus albicaulis. Next base: position 343,973,288 of record CM076579.1, on the reverse strand, counting down.
GTCAGCAGGCGCATGAGGAGGTTGAATAAAGTTCCAGTACCAATAAATTTCATAATTGCATGCTCAGAAATGTATTTTTCCTCAAAACCCTGTTTTGAGGAAAAACAAAGTATTTTAGGTTTTTATGTATAAATTTCATGTAATTTTAGTTCTTTCATATGTAAATAACCTCAATGGCAACCCTGGTCACGTTTCCAGGCTTCAGCAGCTCCATCCCCTGCAAGGCAAACAAAAATCAAGTCATTCAGTTCATCAAAGGCACAAATGAAGTAAACTGCCCGAAAACAGAGTTGAAAAAGTAAGTTACATGGCAAACATTATAAAGGTGGGTTTATAAGTATATAAACTCATTGGTCTTGTTCAACAAGCTTATTTTCATTCAAAAGAGAAATATTGAACAAGAGAAAGTCATGTTGGATATAAGGAGCAAGTTTGAATGAAAACTGGGCAAAGTTCAAGGGCGCAGCGCATTGGGCCGACTTCCACAGTGTAAAAAACACACTGGCGCAACGCATAGAGCAGGCGCGACGCATTGGGTTTGTGGCGTGGTGCCTAGAGCTTCAAGCCCAATTTCACCATAAACTTCCCCAAAATTTCCAAATGTGCTCAAATCCGTGGTGTGCAAGTAAGTTAAGAGTTCTTCCCTTGCTAGTGAAAGAGTTTTTCTTAGAATTATATGGTGGTTTAGTGTGATAGAACTCAAACACTATTTTTCTCAAAAACAATTGTCTAGGGCTGAAATTGTGTCTTTCCCACCAAGTCCACTCCATCACTCCCTCATTCTTTCACTCCTTCATTCATTCTTCACTTTCATCCACTAATTCCCTAATTCCCATATCCCTAATCCCACTAACCCAAACCCTACACTCCCTAAACCCTACGCACATCCCTAAAACTCTTACTCCCATCCCTAAAATTTGTTCACACACACATTTTTACACTCTCTTCCATACACTCTACCCATTTCATTCCTCCACCATATTTTTCACATTGTTATCCACAAAACCATCCATGTACAACCACATTTTTCAAAACTAAAGGAAAACAATGGAAAGAGACAATGATCATGGGTATGAGCAAGAGATTGAACATGACCGGGAATCTTGGCTTGAGAGAAAAAACTTGCACTTGGGAAAGGATGCTGGAGAAGGAAAAAAATGAGAAAAATATGTTGAGGCACATGGCATACCATTACTTGCCGAGAAATAGGGTGTGTAAAGCAAGAATCAGGATCTTGAAGGCCAAGTTGAGGAAGGCATCGAGGAGGCGAAAAGAGCATGATCAACTTCAGATATTGGCCGAGGCTTCCTTGGCCCAACACAACACTTAATGGAGGACACTGAGCCCAAAATTCAAAAAAATTGGGACATTTTTTGCAAGTTTTGAATTTTTGGCCTAAAAAACAGACTTTTCCGCTCTATGCGCCGCGCCACTCGGCGCGCGCTTTCGATAGGGGACTCCTTTCGATGAAAACTAATTTTTTTTGGATTTTTCAGGGAAAAATATGTATGCCTACCAATGGCCAATAAATTTTGACAGGTTTTGGGCTTCAAAAGGGTCAAAAACACTCCAAAAATGACCTTTCTACCCCTTTTTTGACACACAGGAAGCAGTCTTGGGAGAACTCAGTTTTGGAGAGGCAAATGGAGGCCAAATTCAAAAATTCCACTTGTGTTGGAAAGTAGATAGGCAGAAATTTCCAAAAACCCCACTTTTTTGGACACTGGGAAGGCCTCCAAAATCAGCTGCAAACAGGCGCGATGCATATGGAAATCAGGCGCGACGCATTGGATGATTTTGCTCATTTTTGGTCAAAAACTCAGTTTTTCGCCTAGTTTTTTCACAGTTTAACTTTTTTCCTCCTAGTTGTCAAACTCATGATGTAATTAAATGTAACATGATTGATTTTGATGCAATTTTGCTAAATTTTCACTCATAGAGGTAGATTGATCCATCAAAGGGTAATTTGCAACTGAATTAATCAGTTTCCTAGTTTTTAGAGGCAAGCTGTTCCACTGCCTACTTTCTAGTTCTCAGTTTAGATTTTGTTGGAACAACTCCTAAACTTATGATCTCGACCCCTAGAGGCTGGGATGAGTTGTTTTTTGCCTATATGTTGTGTTTTTTCAGTCATTAGCTTGGTTGGAATTTTGGGAATGCTTTGAGCATCATTGTACATTGATCTCTGCATTTTGGCAAAGGAATAGAACAGGGTTTGTAGCACTCTATGGGATTCGTATGGCATCTCGCTTTGATAGTGTGTTTCTCTCTGTAAATCTAAGTTTAATAGTGTTTTATGTATGCCATTTTCTCTCTTATTTCTTCTTAACTAAAACAAACAAGGGTAAAGGTAGAATCCATTGAAATTGCAGTGCTCTACCTTGGGTTTGTTTAGTTATTTATGTTTTCAAGATGTTTGAAGAGGATCCCTGAAGGTTTCTTTCCCTCTTCAACTCCTCACCTATCTTAAGCTCTCCATTTCATTCAAATTGAAGTGTCAAATCAATTTCCTGCCTTGCCCCATTGAGATCTCTGCAAAACTAAGCCTCATTCCCTAGACCCAAAATCTGCCTTTCCATTCGAGCCAACAAAACACCCTTAAAATCAACCAAACTCTTTTGCACACATACCTAGCCTAAAATTAGTCTTCACATTAATTCATCTCAAGCCTCATTGATCACTTTTTATTTTGCCGATATTGATAAGGAGAGAGCCCTCTCCTGATCTGGTAGGGCTAGCTACTAGGTTAAGCGTGGTTTGATGTTACCCTAGATTCTGCCTTTCTCAGCCTGAGGTAGATTTAGGCCATAACAGGGCATACCATGTTGTCATGGCTGGAAAGAAGGGTGGATTTACAAGAGTGAAAGTGGGCTGAAATTGAGTGTTTTGAACAATGGTAGTATGGATTGGAGTGGAAGAAACGCTTGGACCAGAAAACTGGTTTTGAGCAGATTTGTTATGGAAAAGGCTAAAGTGGTGAAGAAGCTGTGAATCAGGAGGAGCGGAAGGTGAGGCTTCTCTACTAAAGCTTTGTTGCAAATCTACAATGTCAAGATCGGTTTGGTTTAAATCACCTTGAGTTCTAGTTCTAAATATGTTCTTTGTATGATGTAAATCAAAGTGTAAGTCCTCTAAATCAACAAGGTTTTCAGGGACGAATTTTGTTCTTAAGAGGCTCCTAGCAATTCATTTTCCAGAATTAGAAGTCTGCCATAGAATTATTTCTAGATTGTCAAATATTGTAGGAGGATTAGGGTCTGGATGGGATCTAGTGTTGATCCTATGTGAAGCCAGACTACTTTTCAAAAATGAGAAAGGCTGAAGTTTTTAGGGACTATTTTTTGAAAATTTTTCCTCTCCCAATGTTTTACCTAGTATAGGACTAGGCCTCTAAACTTCTTCAAGGCTGGTCAACACAATCCTAAAAAGATCTAGAGAGCTAGATGAGTAATAGGCCTATTGGGGCTAGTGGAGTCGCCAGGTGGAAACTTTTTAGCTTCTATGAAGATAAAATATTGGATGGTTCCACCACCATGTTTATTATGAAGCCAAACAAAAATATTTTTGGGTTTTCTGAGTTTTTTTAGTCCTATGGGTTATGAGAGTGTCCTAAATCTGATTTAACACTTAGCTAAGGTTTTTAAAACATACAGAGTTCACTCTTATGGCTTGGTAATTGATTCCTTCAAGGTTTGATAAGGTTCTATGAGAATCCTAAAGGTTACTTAGTTTGTCACTGATTCAAATAAGTCTTATCATGATTACCATTTTGCTTGATAGTGCTTGAAGAGAGTTTACTTATGTTTGTACTGGACAATGAGTGTTTTGTTTTAAGGTTTTTACTGAGGGTCCCACCGTGATCGCCATTATGTTGGTGTCCTGTGATTTGATAGTTTGGAAAATCAAAAGACAAGGCAACATCAAACCAATATTTATAGTTACAGGATCTAGTCCTCTTGTTCTCAGAGAGGGATCTCTCAAATTTATTTGTTTGCAAAGGTTTACCTTGTTTGCTTTTGGTATTGGTTTTAGACTAGTTATTAAGTGCAAGTGTTTGTTTGTTTGTTTCATTGGTTGAAGGACATAGTAGAACATGAAAGATCTAGGAAAGATAGATAGAAAGGGGAAATTCTAGATTCATTGGGTAATGGAGTCGAGAAGAGGTCATGACAAACTAATCAATGGATATGGGATATCAAAGGGCAAATCTAACTTGGCCGCAGGATCCTTTGGTTTTGTGAATGAGATGGACATCAATGATTTGGAAAGAGAGTTTGAATTCTCAACAAAGAGAATTTGAAAGCATGACTTGAACAATAAAGAGGTATTTGATAGACAGGGCTAACCATGAATTCTACAAACCACACTTTAAGAAAATAATGACTTCAAAAAAACTTTTAAAATGAAATCTAATATTCGGGAGAAAATCCTATTTCCTCAAAGATTTTATTTTAAATGACTTAGAAAACATAAAAGATTCAGTGATAATTGCAGTCATAGAAGAGGGAACACCTAAAAAATTCTATGATCACAACTATAAAGACCTTCAAAACAAATGTTCAAACGAGGACAAAGGGCATGATCAAAACAGACCTCCTTGGCTAACTTAGAACAATGGTACTTCAAAGGGAGACTTCAATAACAACTTTCAAGTGGCAGCAGACAAGCAGGGAAAACCATAAATCATGCTGAAATAAACTATTTGAACTATTGGAGAAATAAACAAGCATGAGGACTAAAGAGAGAGATTTAAGACTCTAAAATACCTCAGTAGAAGAAAACATAAAACAATGAAGGATGAATAGGTCTAAGGTGCTTCCAGGAGTCATTTCTTAGCCTAAAAATTTCATCCTACTGTAGTAAGCATTTATGAGACAAAATGAAAACAAGAGAAAACATTAAACAGTTCAGAATACTTCACCAACAACCAAGCTCATGGATCCAATGATAGAGCCTTCTCAAGAACAAGCATGCAACAACATCATCAGGCTTCCAGGACTTCAATTTCTTCCTCAACTTCAGACAGACTATGTATTATTTCAGAAAGTTTTAGTATTACAACTAGTGAACAATCAACCAACCTGTATCTCATCTTCTTCAGAAGTTATTATAGGAGAAATGAGGAGGTGGAAGAGTTTTAGGTTTGAAATGTAATAAATTCTACACTAAATGCAACTCCTAGCCTCAAAAACCATGCAAGGTCTAAGGTAGGAGAGCATTGAATTATGATTCTATTGCATTTACTCTGTTTCTGTATTTCTAGGCAAAATGGGCAAAACGATTGACTTCGAGGCCTATTAATCTTTTACAATAAATTCACTGACAGTTTTAGAATTTGTTCTTTCTTTGGTAATAACTGTTCAGGTGTCTTTATGCAAATATCCTCAAATTGGGCAATAAGTAGGCCTTCTTTTTATTCATTAAGGCTGCAGGTGGCTCTTTGGTAGCTTGGGGATTCAATTAGCCCCGTTGATGTGGCTGTGAGGTGTCCTTGGACTGATATTTTCCTCTGTCTTTCCTAAAACATCTTTAATATGTCTTAGTTTTGTGTTTTAGCCCTAATTAGGCTTTGATCTCTGTCTCCGGTCTTTATACTATTTTTAACTTTGTGGATTAGGGATTTAGATAGTCGATTTGAGGCCGTAATCCTTCAAAATTTTGTTAACAAAATTCAATTCTTCATTTCTGCTGTGATTTGATCTCTGGGTACTGATACTCTTTTTTTGATTAATGTCTGCTATGGTTTGTTGCTACGCAAGTGTTACAGAGGGTTTTATAATGTCGCCAGTGTTCATGAGGCACCGGTAAATCACGATGTAAAACCATGCAGAATGATCTCCTTTACGAATAAAGGCTTGGGGAATCGTCATCCCCAGCCCTTAATTTCCTTTTAAAACAATGGGAAACCTCTAAAAACCTAAAAAAATACGCAAAAGTTTTAAAAATCCTGCATGGATGGGTTAAAACTGCTTCAGAGGTTTTAGGTTAGATCGTGACCGTTAGGTGAAAGCATCCAACGGTGAGGATTGTTCGCTGGGGTCAGATGGGGAGGCGGTTGAACAAACGGTTTCTGGATTAAGTCCGGGCCATTGATCTGCAAAGATCAACGGTCAAGATCGACCGGGAATACATAATGAAGAGGGGGCAATATTAAAGTGAAATGGAGGAAATTATAATGAAAAAGGGGCAAAAACCTTTAGCGGAAGGGAAATGGTGTTGAACGAAATTTGGGGTTTCGGAGCAATTCTGGGCCGTCGGATTAGATCGGCCATAGAGATCAACGACAGAGATTCATAGGTAAAAAATTTAATGCAATGGGGAAAGTGGTTTTGTGGAAAACCAGAATGGTTTTTGTGTGGCGAAAAGGGGGAAAGGTGGTATTTCCTTTTTGAACACGATATGTGTCTCTCGCCGACACGTGGCTTTTTAAAGCCACCCACATTGCGTAACTTTGTCGAATTATCTTTCGGACTAAAAATTCACGCGATATCACGCGCTGGTCGTCAGATCTGGGGTGTCAGATCGGATGGTTGTGAGGAGAGCGCGATGAGACAAGTTGCGCAGGTGGAAGTAGGTGGGGCAGGGTCAAGGTGGTTTCGATCTGGACCGTCGGATGACAGGAATGGACAGTCCATATCAGTCGAGGGTGAAGGTAGGTCCCAAAGGAACTGGGCCCGCGGGGTCTAATATAGACTGTTAGATCTTTAGAATGAAAGGTCCAGATTTAATGATGGGGCGCTCAAAGGAAAATGAAATGGAGGTTCGGGCAGAGGTTGGGTGAAACATGGACCATTGATCTAGAAAGATCAACGGTGGATATTAAAAAGGAGAAAGCGGAGGCAAGGGGCAGAGTGAAAGGGCAGAGATAATGAGAGCCGTTGGATCTAAAGAGATCAACGATGGAGATTTAATCGCATCGGAGATAGGCAGGGGGCCAAAAGCTCCAAAATTCGATGTTGCGATTACGCGTGGACTGTCGGATCAAGGTGAGATCGATGGTCAGGATTGGATCAGGGGTTTTTAATGTCAGAGGGCTATGGTGGAGGGCGATTAATCTAGGCCGTCGGTTCTTGTGGATTCGACGGTTCAGATTAAATTGCAGATTTTCAATTTGAGGATTGATAGGGAAACACCATAGGATTTTTTTCCATGCGATGAGATCCTAGCCGTTGGATGGAAGTGGATCAATGGCTGAGTTTCAATCGGGGAGATCAGCATCAGAGTTTTTAAATAACAAAGGAAATGTGCTCATCCTGAACTTCCAATTGTGATAAGCGCTTGAGGGCTTAGTGCCTGGTCCTGGGCGTGAGTTATATGTGGGGAAGTGGTTTGGGGCTTCAGTCGAAAGGGGTTTAAGGCCTTAGTTCAAAAATAATGTTTTTCATGATTTTTTAAGGATTTTCAAAGGATTTTGGGGGTTCTAATAAGGTTTAAAAAGGAGTTTTAAACCTTATTAAAGGGAATTTATGAAGGAAATGGAGGAAAATGGTATAGAAGGAGGATTTTCATGAGGAAAAGGGGGTATAAAATGGAGGTTAATTATGAGGGAAAGGAGGGGTAAAATGAAGGGGAAAATAAGGCCTTTTTAAGCAGTTTTCTCTTGGTCTAAACAACAGATTTTATGGGCAAAAGGGAAACAGTAGTGAAGATTAACTTAGAGGTTATTGATCTTCATAGAAACTTCAAGGATGGTAGGTTCTCAAGGGGGAATTATATCTTGGAGTTTTTGAAAGACAAAATTAGCCACTACTTGGTATAATAGAATTTATCAGTGGCTAACAGGATGCACCGTTATCGGTGCATGACTGTGGTTTTGGTGCACCAACTCTTGTTTTATTTATTTTTCAAAAAATATTTATATACTTATATTTGTAAATACATGTGTCATTTAATTAAAAAATTTTGTTTAATATGGCAATCATTTATAGACGTGAAAGGAGAGAAGAGGAGCAACAATAACAACAATAGGCAAAACATATAACATGGTTCACCTGTGGGAGGCAAGAGAGAGGGAGAGAGATTCATACCCTTGCCCTATTATAGTAGCGACGTAGGGGCTCCTAAGGCAGATAGGCCTCCTCAAGTTCTATGAGGAGGATACTTCCCTAATGTCCCATAGTATTTTTTTGAGACATCTTATCCGAAGGTGGAATGCCCAGCAACATGCTTTTCAAGTTGGTATCGACCAATGGTACACACCCACTGAGGAGGACGTATATTTTATTACAGGGCTTTCAAGGAGAGGGGTGTATTTTCCCTCGTTCCCTGAGGTTCCAACTGGATGTGTGGCAGGGAGTAAGTTAGTTTACTCCTAGAGATACATTGGAGTAGATATATTGTCTCCTTCAGATTTTCAGGTCTCCGGAGGACAGTTACGTATTGGTGTGTTTGGTCGTGAGGAGGTTTAGTGTATCTCACTTATCATTTCGACCATTTCGCACAACACCAGTGATGGGAAACGCATTAATTTCCAGCTTTTATATTATTTTCATTCTTTACTACAACAGCCACGACTTATCAGGTGGTATGCCATTTTTTTACGGCAGTTCTGTATAGCATTAGATAGATTTCGTGCTCATGCACAAGGGAGGGTCAACTTCCCTTTCGCTTCAGACATTTTTGTTTATTTTTTGAGAGGTTTCTAGAGACGAGGCCTTATTTTATTTAGTAGCCTCATAGGCTAATTACTGAGGCATGTATGCATATGTGGGGGTAGATGATGCCCAAGAGGGAGGAGGCTCTGTTTCTAGCAAGGATATCGGATGATGTACTAGGGTTGCTAGCTAGTGTTTTTGAGCATCCCTTCATTATGTTCCCCAGCCCTTATGTGGGGTTGGATTGGGGAGGGTGTGCCAACATCCTCTTCATAGATGATGAGCTGCCAGATGATAGAGATAATATTATTGTTTTATTTAAATTTATTCTAACATTTTCTTTAACTTGTTTTTATTAAATTGTGTAATGAAATTGTCTAATTATTGTTGTGTACTTGTATATATTTTTAGACATTGGCTCTTATGATGGCGAGGATCAGATGTTGCCACCACCACCTGATCTAGTTGTGGATCTTGATGCAGAGGGCATGATGCCAGATATTTCCAAGGATCAGCAGGAGGCCGATGCAGATCAGAGACCTGCTCCTGTTGGTGCGTCGACCCGTGGTGGATGTCAGAGTGATGCTACATACAGGATGGAGTTGGCCGACCAACTCATTGCATTGTTTGTTGAGGCGGGAATCTGCCCCACTAATTTCAGAGATATAGAGGCTGATGATAGGATCTTACAGATGTGGAGAGGCATGCCGCATGACATGTATAACCTGATGTGGCATGTCGTAGGAGTTACGAGAGCTTTTACGTGACTGACGAGGACTGTCGCATGTTACGAGCGAGCCGCAGCACATGATAGATAGTCTGCGAGGCACAACGTACATCGACATCTCATAATTTTTCACGGCCTCGCGCCGCGCTGGATTTGCATGAGCCTCCAGTAGCATCTACCAGCAGTCATCATGGAGATGAGGCTCGATCATCGGCTGATCCATGACATTTATATTACAGTTGTATATTTTTAACATTATTGATCGGTTATATATATATATATATATCTATATTATATGGTCCATGTATTTTATGTTCATTTTGTAGTTGTACTTAATTTACATGTTGGTGATCATCATTATGTGTATGTTGTTAGGTCATGTTAGATATGTTCATTTAATGTGCAGCTTGCAGATAGATGTGTATGTGATAGCATGAGATATATATTTGAGGTTTGTGTTTTACTGATGATGTTAATATATAATGTTAATTGTGTTTTGTTAGATGATCATGATCATGATGATGCAGTTAGCGATTTTGAATGTGTCTTTTAGTCAAATATGATGTTTGTACGATGCTTATCATGAATGTGATGTTTATTAGTTAATTTATAAATACCAAATGATCATGATATTGTAAATTTTTAATATTTGTATTTCTAATTGTATTTAAAATTCTAAAATTGTAATTGTAATTGAAATTTTTTAATTTGTAAAATTGTAATTGTAATTCTAATAATTCTAATTCTAATTCTAATTCTAATTCTAATTGTATGTAAAATATTTGTAAAATTTTAATTGTATTAATGTAAAATGAATTTATTAAAATTTGTAAATTTGTAAATTTGTAAATTTTAAATAATTGAAAAATAATAAATATAGAATAATGTGATTTATTGTAACATAAGGAAATTTAGAAAATAATGCAAACAAATTCCTGTACTTAATTAGAACTATCATTATTTTATTATGATCTTAGATACAAAAAAATAATTAATTTATACAGTATGCCATTTTTTTTGATATCAAGTACATAATACCAAATTATCAAATGAATTATTAATTTTAACATTAACAAAATGCAAATTACCAATTAATTCAAAATACATATTACATTAATATTTCAAAAAAATCATCTTAAAAAGTATAAATATTGATGAAATAACACATATTGTACCATATCACTCTCAGTTCTCATGATCACCCTCATTATCTTCTAGCTCGCATGGCATGATAACACTATTGTTCTCAAAAATATGTTTTGATCTAGGGTCATGTGTCAATACGAACCACCAATCCCTATCCAACACGTCTGGGTAGAAAAACACCTGGGTGCAGTGTTTAGGGAAAACATAGGGCTCCTTAACTTCATCCCACATATTTCTAGAGTTGATACATATTAGCCTACTATTGCGATCTTCCTTTACATTATTCCGATCAAAGGTGTACCACCACTTGCAACTAAAAATAACACATTGGAAAGAAAAAAAATCCACTTCAATGATCTCTTGTATCTTTCCGATGTAACCTAACGTCCCTCTTACTAGTTTTTGATCACGGTAGCTAGATCGGCTAGATTGATTGAACTTGACCTCCACTCCACAGTCTTGTGTGATGTTTCTAGCATCGACATTTTCTGTGCGAAAATGGTGTCCATATGCCCACATAGATGGGAACAAATGCACCTATTATAAAAAAGTTTAAAAAATTATATAAGTGTCATGTGTCTTATAAATAATAATCCAACAATTAAAATATGAAATGTAGATGTCTTAATATAAGTTTCAAATTTATATATAAATTATTACCGAGTTGCTGCACCCAGTCCCTACGTTTAGCGCATCCTCTTCAGCACGCGGGTAATTACTGGTAGCACTGTATTTCTCTCTGACTTGGTCAGCAACCCAACTGTTGGGGCATATTTTTGGCATATTTTATTTTAAATGATCGGGATAAGGCACACTTCTACCATTCAACCATCTGAATTATTTCCTGTCACTATCCCATTTCATTCTTTTTTGTTCGTACAATGCGACCCACGGTTGTGTCGCTTCAGAATTGTAAAGAATGAATTTATTGATTGCTTCAATTTATGCATTCACTGATGAAATCAAACCAACATTATATAGTACTTAGAGAACAAAATATACATTATATCAAAGTTCAACATGAATATTAATTACTTTTTGTAAATTTGAAAAATTATAAGTCGCTTAATCTTTATCAAGCGCTTTTTTCCACTTGTTTGGAGAAAATGTCCTCTTTTGTCTTCATCCAATTCATCACCCAAAATAATCGCACCTGGTCTGTTGTCGATCTGCTTGATGTACTCACTGGCATAGTAGAAAGACTCATATGATATGTACCCCTCTGCCATAGACCCCTCGAGTTTTTCCCTTTGTCAAACAAAGCCTTTCAATTTCTTCATGTACCTCTCTAAGAAGAACATCCAATGACAAGAAAAAACCCCAACTAATTCAACCTCATCTACCAGGTGGATTAGAAGATGAACTTGTAAGTCCATGAAACTTGTCGGCAGTTCCTTCTCAAACATACAAACAATCTCAACTATCTCTTGACGCCACCGTGGAATTCTAGCCACATGAATCTCCTTTGACATTATCCAACGTATAAATGAAGATAATTTAGATATGGCATGTCCTAGGTCTTGAGGGAATTCCTGTTTCACACACCCATGCACAAACAAAGGATAATGAAACGTGCAATAATATACAAAATTAGTTATGTTTTATGATCACCGCATGCGATAAAATTTAATAATATAACAAATAATAAAATCATGCTTTTGAAATTATACATACTCTTAGAAGATTCAAATGGTCATGTGATTTCAACCCCGACAAATGGTCATCCACGGTGAAGCAGCGTCGTAGTGAAGACCCATATGAAGTTGGCACCCTCACATCCATTATAACTTCCTTTGCCAAAGATATATCATCTTTTTTAAAAATCCATGGGACATCACCTTCTTTGAAAAACCATGAATTAGAGGGACCAGCGCCTGCCTCTGATCCCGTACTTTCTAATCGTCTTGGCCAATGTTTCTTTTTAGTTTTTGAAGTAATAAGATCTTTCCTAACATCCAATGTGTCACTTTGTTTCGATGATATGTGCCTCCATAAAGAAGATGAAACATTTTTAAATATATGCATGGGATATAATAAGTGGGCAATCTTAAGATGCTCCCAATATGGGAGGTCATAAAAGATAGATTTCCTTTTCATCCCAATGGGAAATTTCTCAACATAGGTGTTGAAGAAATCTGGATCATCGAACTTAGGCTCCCCATTTGAATCGAACATTTTTGTGAACTCCTTCTCCTTCTCTCTCTCATATGCTCTAAGCCATTCAACTGGTGTCATTATTGGAGGCCTTTGGGTTCTTTCTCGTTTACCATTGAAAGCGGATGCTGCTCTTCTGTAAGGGTGTTGTTCTGGTAGGAATATCCTGGAGCAATCATACACTGGCTTTCGTAGGTCCTTGGACCATCTAGCTTTCAGAGAAGGTCCACAACATTTACATCCAAAATACCCTTTTGTTACAAGACCTGCGAGATTATATTTGTATACATTAATTAATATGCATGGAACGTTAAAGAATATCATGAAGACCAGAAAAAATAATATTACATTGAATTAAATAACTAATACGTGAAAGAATATTGTTACATGATACATAAACAAATCAATAAATTAAACATGTAATTTACCAGAGCAAACTCCTAAGCCTGGATAATCATGTGTCCTGTAAGCACATATGCCATACAACGTAAACCTCCTCTCTGCTGTGATGGGTTTTGATACATTAGATACATTTATCCCATCCCATAATTCCTTCAATTCATCTACCCATGGTTGTAAGTAGACATCCATATTCTTCACTTGTCTTCTACCAGGGACTATGAGAGCCAACATAAGATGTTCATTCTTCACGGAAAACCATGGGGGGATATTGTTATTGATCACTACTACAGGCCAAATAGAATAGTTGGTGTTATGGAGGGAATATGGGTTGACGCCATCCATGGCTATGCTGAGTCGTAGACTTCGTACTTCATTCTTGAATTTTTCGGGCCATGTATCCTCTATATGCTTCATGGCTATTGAATCAGTTGGTATTCACATAAATCCTAACTCAATTCTGTGTGAGGCATGCCATCCCTGCAACATAGCTAATTCTTTGCAATGAAAGAGCCTTTGAATCCTTGGGATTATAGCCATGTGCCTCAATATCTTAAAAGGAGGACTAGTACATGATTTAACCTTCTTTTTTGATTTATCATACCTATCATGCCCACATTTCGGACACATCTCTTTGTCTGCATATTCTCCTTTATATAGAATACAATCATTTGGACATTCATGATATGATATGTACTCAACACCCAAAATTTTCAACAATTTTTTTGCTTCTTCGCAGCTACCGGGCAAGACACTATCACTCGGAAGAACCTTATCTTTGAATAACCCGTAGTTGGTGATCATGGAAAAATATATTAATAAATGTACATTAATGTCGATATAATTATTAACATTCATAAAATTTAACATTTGTAATGTTCATTGCAATGTACTGATTATATTTCAAATTTACATATAAGGGAAGTACTTTATGGTAACTTAACTCAAAATTTCCGAGAAACATGTATTCGAACTAAAAAAAATTGCTTTCAAGTTGTACAGTAACATCATTGTCCCTAACTGGGTAGACTTTGACTGACTGCCGGGTCCAAAGAGAGGGGTGGTGGAAGAAAATTTAAGGCTTTTGAAAAAGGTGTCAATGATATGAGCATCATCCCCTAGCTGATCATCATTTTGAAATGCATATAACAACATTGTCTGCATGGCAGTCATATCCCTTAAGTAATCATCCATACCAACCTCTATTTGATTGTCTCCATTGCCAGCTTGTGAAGAAGTACTATTTTTGTAGTCATTCCTAATTGGTGAATCCGGACGTAGCAGGAATTGAATCGGTGGTTGATCCAACCATTCTTGGTATCGTTCCTCTCCAATTTTTTCTCTTAATTAGTCTTCTCTCGATTTGAAATTGTCGTGGGGTGCAACAGATGATGGTAGGTAGGTCGTTCATCATCACTAGAATCCTAATAATTTAAAAAAAAAATTGAGCATGATTAGTACAAAACATTATGATATCAATTAGTAACCACGTTGACAATATTGCATGATTATAAATTGGTTTGACATTGAAATAATTACATATTAATCAATATATATACCAAACAATTATAATTATAATTACCATCATTGTCCCAGGATTGTGGCTAGAAGATGCAATATTGTTACAATTGGCAGGGTGAAGTGGTTGTCCATTTTCATCTACCAAATGCGTCTTGCGGTATGCAGCGCTTGATAATAACTTTCGATGTTTTGGAGCAGTACTTTGAATATAATTTTGTGCATCTGAACTCGATGATGAATTTGCATGAACCTGAAAATTTGTATACATTATAAATTTAATTATGTTGTGCATGATTTACTACATGGATAAAAAACATACATAAATTCAATTAGATAGTGAAAAAATAAAAAAAATCTGAAGTAAATATTATGTCTCCACATGGATAGGGAGAAATTCACGATGGAATTTGAGAAATATTATGGAACGAGCTGGATTTTGAAGAATTTCTCATTTCATATAATATATGATATTTTCTCCCTGCACTTGAGCAAAACAACAATAAAATTTGGTGCAAAAACCTAAATGTAATTCCGGTGCATACTGTTCAGATAACCACACTGGTCAGTTCTTTATTTTGTGCACCGGTGCGCTTTTGTAACAAGTAGCACAGGTGCGGTTCAAATAAATGATGCACCGGTAAACGAATAACCGCAATAAAAAAAAGCGCAACCCTATTTTATTTAAGTGAAAAAAAGCGGTAAATTGAAAATTGGGCAGCAAAATATTTTCGAAAATCTAATTTCATAAAAAAAATCTTTAAATACTAAACACTTTCATTATTTCACTATTTTTGCAATAAATTTCAGCCAGAGATTTGCAGGATACATACCTGGAGAAAACAGAGCACGAGAGCGCTATGGAGCAGAGAAATACGTTTGAACAGAAGTATTTAGACAATCCGAATTCCAAACCTCAGGTAATTCAAACCTTGTACCATAGAACTTTAAACAACGTGAGTAAAGTTTATTGTTTTTTTGTACTTTTTTCTGCAGTTTTTTTATGCAGTGAAATAAGAAATAAAAGTCTATTGTTTTATTTTATTTTTCTCTAGTTTTTTATGAAGTAAAATACAAAATCAAATCTTATTGTTTTTTTAACGTTTTGTTTCTACAGTTTTTTACCTTTTCTGCAGTTTTCAGAAACAAAAAATGAAAAAAAAGAAATCAATTTTTAGAAACAAAACCCTAGATTCTTTTTGTTTCTGCCATTCTTTCTCCCTCTTTATTTCCAATTTAGATTTATAGGGTTTCTTTACTCATAAGAAATCCAACCCAAGGGATGACTTGCATAGTTGGATCCCAATCCATGTTGGCCCTTGCGTCAATCTTAAAAAAAATACATATTTTTTTTCACCGGTGCGCCCTACATAACGTTGTGCACCGGTGCACTTGGTTATACCAGTGGACCGCTGATGTACAATGATAAAAAATAAAAAAATAAAATATGTTTTTATCAGTGCACCATTTTTATCATATGGCACCGGTGCACTATTACATTATGGACCACCGCAAAACGTGATGTTTTGGAAAAAAACCATTTTACAAACATACCCTACATTATTTTTGTTTCTGCCCTTTCGTCTCCCACTTGCTGTGATTTCAGAATTAGGGTTTTTCAATTTATATTTATAGGGTTTGTATTGCTAAATATAAGCCTAAGACATGCAACCAACGGGAGGATATTCATAGTCAGATCTCAATCCATGTCGGCCCTTGCATCAATCTTAAGAAAATACATTTTTTTTCATCGGTGCCCCCTTCGTAACATAGTGCACTGGTGTTCTCTGCTATACAAGAGCACCGTGCAAGTACAGTGATAAAAAATTAAAAAAACAAATTATGTTTTTATCAGTGCGCCATATGTAACATATGGCACTGGTGCACTATTAAATTATGGCGTACCGCACAACGTGTTGTTTTGAAAAAAAAAACATTTTACAAACATACCCTACATTATTTTTGTTTCTACCCTGTCTTCACCCACTTGCTGTGATTTTAGAATTAGGGCTTTTTAATTTATATTTATAGGGTTTATATTGCTAAATATAAACCTAAGACATCCAACAAATGAGTTGACCTACATAGTCGGATCCCAATCCATGTCGGCCCTTGCGTAAATAAAAAAATAAAAAATAAAAATTTGGTGCATCCTGTCTGAAAGAGTGCAACAGGGTGCTCTATTATCACAGTGAACCGTGAAAGTACTGTCATAAAAAATTAGAAAAAAATGCAGCCAGTGCGCTATTTCATTATGACGCACCGCGAATGTTCAGTTTCGAAAAAAAAACTTTCAAAAAATACAAACCTTACTATCTTTTTGTTTCTCCCCTTTCTTCTTATTCTTTCTGTGATTTAGAATTAGGACTTTTCAATTTATATTTATAGGGTTTGCATTGCTAAATATAGATCTAAGACATGCAACCAACGGGATGATTAGCATAGTCGTATCCTAATCCATGTGGGCCTCGGAATGATTTAAAAAAAGAAGAATATTTTTTACCAGTGCGACCTATGTAAGGTAGCGCACCGGTGCTTTGTTGTTTGTTTACAAGAGCACCGGATAAGTAATGTGAAAAAATAAGATTTTTTTAACGGTGCGCCATATGTAAAATATAACATTGATTTATGCTAAAAAACTAACACTGTACAATTTTTATTATTTTTATGATGGTTAACCGGTGCGCTCGTTGAAATGTAACGCATCGGAGCTTCTTGTTGACATAGAGCACCATACGGTGTATTATATTGTTTTTGCGGTGCATGGGAAAGACATACACACACCGATGTCAGTGTGTTCACCATGAATGGCGCACTGGTTTTTTGAGATTTTTTTTTTTAATTGAGAAGTTGACAGTTTATTTAAAAATATATTATTGACTGATATGATATAGGTTTGATATTGTTAAAGAAATGACGGACAAGAGATCAAGTAACAAAAATACTGATAACACATCAAGAAAAGCAAAAAAGGCAAGTTCTTTGTAAATTTTTTACAAAAATATTATTTTTGAACTATATGTAAGTTTAAATAATATGTATTGTGTAATGTGTATCATGCACAACCACAAAATGACAAAGCTCGATAAGATTATTTATGATCTAGGACTAGAAGAACGTATAAGCTTGATGGAAAAATTGCAAAAGGATGAATTAGGTGAATGAAAAAATACTATTGATCCAATATGAGTTTCTTTTTTTAGTTTTCATTAATAATATAATTAAAATTATTAGATAACATGTGTGAAAAAGTCTATTAATTCACCTCTGTTTAATGTTCTACAGGGACCAAAAACTAAGAAAAGGAATGTTGTTCTAAGAAAAGAAAAACAATAGAACATGCGAATGAAAATGAATTGCTCCTTAGCTCATCTGGAGTGGTGTTGGAAGTTAATGAAAGGGGGAAAAACTTTTACAAATGTTTGAGGGATCTAGTGGAACGAATGTATAGACGTTCTTTCCACTTACAATACAAAAACCAATCTAATGATTCCAAGAACCAGATTTTATGTAAACTACACGAAGATTTTCCAGAGAATTGGTCAATGAGACATGTCAGACTTTTAATAGCAAAAACGTATAACAACAAAAAAGAAGGAATGAAAAAGTAATATTCCTTTAGATGTTTGTCTAGAATTATTTATAAATATCACTTTTGTTATACTTACTTTTCATATATCAATATAAAAATTAAATAGTTTATTGTCATGTTACATTTTTATGAAGATTATGAAAATCTCAAAAGATGAACGAGCTGATATCAGAAATATGCCAATAGGAATGTTCAAAAAGGTGTACAAGGAGGTGGTCAAAGAAATGGACAAAATTGCATCGCGGGAGGAGCCATCTCAACAACAACGTACTTCAAATTTAATATGTAATCATTGAATTTTTTGATCATTAGGTAAAATAAATAAAAAATTTAGCATTAAAAATTAATTTTCAAGTATTTTCTTGTAGAAAAGAAAAGAAAATGAAACCCATTCAACACATAAAATAGGATGACAAGGAAGAAAAGGATTGACATCTAAGTTTGTGAGTAATTGTTACTTCCTTATAACAACTTAACTAGATCTCATTTTTGTATTTTTAAGTTGCTTTACAAAAATCATCATTGAATGTCTCCAAAAAGGTGCTAACATACAAAGAAGAACCATCATAGGAATTGATTGAAATTGGTTTAAATATGGATCGTGCGTATATGTTGGCATATCAAAACTTAATTTTGGAATTTGTAAGCATATATCGATCTTGTTTTACTTAGCTCCGTCTATAATTAATAGAAAAAATAAATCTTTTATATTAAATATATGATTTCTCATGGGGTATAAAACTTGCAGGAAACAAAGTATGGCACTGCGCCAACAGATCAAATCTTGAAAGATGACATGTTACATGGTTTTGAAAGAATGTGTATAGTTTATGAGTCAATTGTTTCATTGGTATGTTATTTCTTTTCGATTTACATTGATGTATATTATTTAATATTGCAGTTTTCATTATTCTCACCAATGTATATACACTCATTACAGTTTATTTTTATGTTTGTAGATGGAAGAAGGTGAAGAAGAAGAAAACAATCAACGTCGTGAACAAAACATTTTTGAAAATAACCCAAGTCATGGAAGTAGCTCTAGCAGTGATAGTAGATCAGGCGTCGAAGAATGATGATCACTATGTTTGGATATAAAAGCAAGGAATTGTACTATTTTTGGAAAATGTCTATGAAATCAAACATTTTCTTTAATGTAATGGACATAGTGTCCCAATTGAAAGATAAAGGGATACCAATAATTGTCCCATTTTGTATGACAAAGAATGTCTTATTCTCACACACACACACACACACACACACATGCAGACACACACACACACATATATAATAAAAAATGTTTTAATTTATCCTATTGTGTTCTCTATTGTCGCTATTGCGTTCTCCATTGTCGTTCTCAAATGCAGTAATAAAATTTTAATTCATATGAATATTGTTATAACATATATATGGGTCAGATTTTGATGAATAATGAATTTTAAAAAGCCATAATAATTATGATATGATATAACAAATTAATCTAAACATCGCATTCAAATCCATTAATAAAAATTTAATTAATATGAATATTGTTATAGTATGTGTCAACTTTTGATAAATAATGAATTTAAAACAATCACAATAATTTCACTACCATAGGTCGATGTTTCTAAAAAAAAACTAAATGAAAACCAGTGCGCTTGTATTATTAAGTGCACCGGTGAATTTTTACTACCTATCGAAACCGCACAAATACCAAAACCAGTTAAAAATATCGAGGCATTTGTGCGGTATGACACTCAGGTGCGTTTATGTATCTATACGCACCGGCATTGTTTCACCACCTATGAGCACCGCATGAATAGCGATACCAATTATAAATTGTGGTGCGTTTGTGTGATACTATGCACCAGGGCATTTTTTCTGTCTATACGCACCGGCGCATTTGGATGACCAATAGGCATCGCATGAATACCGATACCAATTACAAATATCAGTGCATTTGTGTGACAGTACGCACCGGGGCATTTATGTGTCGATAAGCGCTGGTTCATTTGTATGAAATATTTGCACCGCACGAATATCGATACCAATTGTAAACCTCTGTGCATTTGTGTGATACGATGCACCAGGGCATTTATATAAGCATACGCACCGGTGCGTTGATATGACCTATGGGCACTGCTCAAATCCCAAGACCAATTAGAACGGCCCCGTGTGTTGTATCACCAACACCGGGCCCAGTGTTGTTATTTTCCTTAACGGCTTGGTGCATTCTCCTTCGACCGCCCTAGTGCACTGTCTACCGATACGCACCGGTGCATTAAAATCGGATAAGAGAACCAATGAAAAAACATCCATAATAACCTCTGGCTGCCCTTTTTTTTTTAGTTGTGTTGAATTTCCATGAAAAGCTCCGCCAAAACCTCTGTTACTAGAAACGGATGTGGTAACATATGTTTTTTTGACAATTTTGGCCAATTTTATAACGCTAAAAACCTCCTTAATAATCTCCACTAGAGGGTCTTTTCCTTGTAGTGGATCAAGCTCAATATTAGGATTCACTAAGCTTGTTTAAATGGTGATGTATTCCATATTTATGTTTTTTTTCTTTAGTTATTCATTGGTTTTATGGTTCATTTAGTTATAGAATAGAAATAGAGTATAGGATTTGCCTTCTTGGTACCGTACTTTTGCCTGCTTTCTTGACTTCTATGTTTGCTTCCTCAAAGTTTTTCTAAAGGAATACTTAAATGCTCTTTAGTGTTACTGATATGTTATGTTAGAATTATATCTGTTTGCAAGTAAGTTTTAGAGAATCCTTCATTGCTCTCTTAGCTTACTTAAATTTTCTTTTTAAGACCTGCTTAGCCTAGTTGATATTGAGAAATCCTTCATTTCTCTTCAAGTTTTCATTATGTTATCATATTAGAAGTTTCTTCTTGTTTATCGGTTTGTTAAAGGATCCTTGATTGCCCATTAACTCAATATATTCACAACTCCATGTTACTTCAGTCTCCCTTGCCCTAATTAGATCAATTTGATCTTGCCAACTTTCCCTTTGAACTATCCTTGACTCATTTTTACACACTTCAAGACTTTTTCAGACTCCATAGACCAATGGATTGATACTCCCCACTCTAATATCCTAGTTAACAACTTGCCCAACCAACCAAAAAAACAAACAAACTCTAAACTTAACAACTAGCCTAAAACCAAAACCTAAAAAGCAAACAAGTTCATATCCTTTGCACAAAATAGAGAGAGCCCTCTCTAAGTCTAGGAAGCCTAGGTCCTAGGACTACAAAGACTGGTGTGATGTTACCCCTGTTCATTTTTTCTCACCAATCTAAAAAATTATGGGGACCTAAAATAAGAGAGCCCAATATTCTTTCTCAATTTATTCTTCTTAATGAACCTGTCATGCAATCTAGCTCTTTGCTACTAAATGATCTTTGTCTGATGAATGGAAGCCAACCGTTTATCTTCCAACTCATTAAGATGGTTAAATATTTGTCTTTGCGTTGTGCTTAAATCCATATTTACCTGCAATGTTGTTTTCAATGTATTTATTTCGAACTATATGGGGAATAAAGGATTCTTACCATACACCAATTCAAACGGTGAGAATCCTATAGTATTCCTCCATGTTGTTTTGTAAGCCCACAACACCTCTGGGATTTTTTAAGCCCAATTTCTTTGGTGGCTAGTTACTATCTTTGTTAAGATTCCCTCAATAACTTTATTGGTGCTCTCGACTTGACCATTTTCTTATGGGTGATA
The DNA here is from genome assembly GCA_034641835.2 of Pinus albicaulis. Lineage (NCBI taxonomy): Eukaryota > Viridiplantae > Streptophyta > Pinopsida > Pinales > Pinaceae > Pinus > Pinus albicaulis. The sequence goes on along the minus strand of CM076579.1, from coordinate 343,951,435 downwards.
AGGAGAAGTGATCTTTTGATGAATTCCATACTTCTCAACTAGCTTCTGGATCAAATTGGATGTGAACTGAGGCCCTCCATTCGCCACTATCTCCCTGGGTATCCTGAAGTGAACAAAAATATCTTAGAACAGGAAGTTTGAAACAACCTTCTCTGTAGCTCTAGTTAGTACCTTTTCTTAGACCCACTTTCTGACATAGTTGGTGCAAACCAATATATATGATATTTGTTGTGATGAAGGATAAATAGGCCCTAAAAAATCCAAGGCCCATTTCTCAAATGGCTCTATCACTATCTGAGGCTGTAATGGGACATCATCTGATTTCAGAGGCTGGCCCATCTTTTGGCAGCTATCACATCCCTTCACAAACTTCTTGGCATCTTGGAATATAGTTGGCCAGTAGTACCCTACTGAGAGTACATTATATCCTGTCATTTTGTCAGCGAAGTGCCCTCCACAGGGTTCCTCATGAAAATCTTTCAAGATATCAAAAACCTCATCTTCTCTAACACAATGCCTAATTTGAAAGTTTGGTCTGGTGTGATAGAGATTTCCCTCTATCCAGGAGTGGGTAGCACTATGTTGTATGATCTTCCTCTTTTCTTTGGAAGATAAATGGTGTGGGAATTTTCTTGTAGCAAGATCATTGGCTATATCTGCATACCATGGTGAGTGAGTAGATATGGAAAAAATATATTCATATGGAAAATAATCCTGAGTAGGAGTGAAATCATCGCTTATAGTTAATCTATAAAGAAAATCAGCAACCACATTATCTTTTCCAGGTTCATCTAAAATAGTGATATGAAATTCCTGTAATAGCAATAACCATCATGTAACTCTACCCTTGGTAACAGGTTTATTCATTAAAAATGGAATTGCAGCGTGGCCAGTGTGTACAAATACTTGATACCTGGTGATGTAGTGCCGAAATTTGTTGATAGCATGCACTACTACAAGGAATTCCTTCTCAGTCATTGTATAGTTGAGTTTAGTTGCAGTTAAATTATTGTTCATGTAATAAATGGCATAAGGTTTCCTTTCCCGTAGCTTCCCCAAAACAACACCCACAGCTATGTTAGATGCATCCGTAGCGATATGGAATGGCAGTCTCTAGTTTTGTCCTCACAAAATAGGTGTTGTTGTTACATAGTTATTTAACTTCAAAAATGCTTTGTCACAGTCCAAATCGACACAAATTCTAAATCTTTCATGAGAAAAGAAAATAGAGGAGATGCAATCTTTAATAAAAATTCTATAAATATCCTGTAGTACCCTGCATGTCCGAAAAAAATACGTACCTTTCTTCAAGTTCTAGGAGTTGGGATTTTCGAGATTACCTCAATTTTTTCAGGGTATACCTTGATTCCATCTGCCGAAATGAAATTTCCTAGCACAATCCCCTCGGTCATCATCATATCGCATTTCTCCATGCTCAAAGAAACATTACTTTGTTCACAACGTTCCAGTACCTTTTCCAAATTAACTAATGTTGTTTCAAAGGCATCCCCGTAGGGTGTAAAGTCATCCATGAAGATCTTGAGACAATCATTCAAGAGATCCGAAAAGATACCCAATATTTCCCTTTGAAAAGTTGTTAGCACATTGCAGAGGCCAAAAGGAGGGACTCTGTATGCGAAAGTACGCCACAGGCAGGTAAAGGTTGTCTTGTCTTGGTCTTCTGGGGCAATCTATATTTGATTATATCCACTAAATCTGTCCAGGAATGAAAAAAACTCTTTTCTGAGAGAGAGTATCCAGGAATTTCTCAATGAATGGTAAAGGGAAATGGTCCTTTTGGATGGCTTTGTTAAGTTCTCTATAGTCTACACAAACTCTCCACTTGCCATTCTTTTTTGTAATGATGACAAGCAGAGACACCCACTGACTGTCAAAAATGGGGTAGAAGAAATTATCATTAAGGAGTTTCTTTAATTCCTGTTTCACTATCTCATTAAGTGCAGGATTAATTCGGTGCTGCGGTTGTCTAATTGGTTTGCAGTCCTCTTTAACGTAAATACAGTGAGTGCATAGGCCAGGGTGGATTCCTTTCATATCAATATAGTCCCATGAAAATGCCTTTTTATATTTATATAATAGTTGTATCAACAATATGTTTTTGTTAGCAGGAAAGATAGAATTAATGTTTAAATATTTCCTTGGCTCAATTTCCTTGGCTCAATATCAATTTCCCTTTGTTAGCAGGAAAGGTAGAATTAATGTATCTACCTCATCTTCTTCCCCTAGATATTTAATAGAGTCAACAGAGAGTGAATTGCTAATAAAACCATTAATAATATCATCTTCCATTTCATCCTTAAAGTATTGTGATTTTCCAAGTGTGAGGAGAGGTAGGGAAAAATCAGATTCAGTTTCAAATTCGTCCCACCAGGGACTATTCTCATCCATATGTGGTTTTGCTGGGGGGTAAAGGTTTAGGTTCTTAGTGGCCTACCCATCGGAGATCACCATAGATCCGGATCTACATCCGATATATGCATCTGCAGTGGCTAACCAGGGTCTCCCCAAGATTAAAGGATGACCCCTCAGGATGGATTTAGTTTGTAAAATGAGAAAATCAGCCAGGTAATTCCAAGAAGCTACAATGATCACCACATATTATATCATTCCCTTGGATTGACATGGGACCTATCAGCTAATTCAAGCACTGTAGGTGTAGGTTTGAGTCCATGAAGTCCTAGGGAAATAAAAATATCTTTGGTCATTGCATTAATGGTTGCCCCCAAATCAATTCGAGCATTATCTATGGGCTGGTCATAAATATGGACAATCACTTTAGGATTCCCTGGATCATTATATTTAGTCAACAAAGGCTGATCAATCATAATTTCAGACAGTTTCCTCATAACATGGATAGTAGCAAGGTCTTTCGGTTTCCTTCTAGGATTTTTGACACATAGATCTCTCATTGTTTTGGCATATATAGGTACTTACTTGAGAGATTGTAGCAATGGAATCCACACATATAAATTGTGTAATTCCTTGAGGAACTCAGATTCAGTTTGTGAGGATGGCCCGATTTCAATTAATCGCTAAGGGTATGGAGGGTCCTGAATTTTAACAGATGAGTCAGCTGCCATAGATGAACCAACCCTACTTGGGTTGGATGATGTAGAAACAATAGGCTTCCCTGAGTTGGCTGCTACAGGTGTAACATCAGGTGTTGTATCGGTTGTTACAGGTGTAATAATTGTTTCATAATTTACTATATCCTTTCTAGGTGACTCACATTCTTCCTCGGTAATAATGGGACTATGTTCAGGTCTGATTACTTTTCCCGATAAAATCTAAACCTCGTTAAGCCCAATAGGAGTGATAGGATAAGTTTGGAAAGTAACCAAGGCATCTATGCTCTAAGCTACCTTATTATTCGGATTGGGGTTAGGTTGCACATGTAATTAGGGTTAGACAGGAGGTGCAGGAGTTTAAAGAGGAGGTAGTTGTAACTGTTGCTGCATTAATAGTGTAGGGGGCATTGGACCTTGCCCATTACCTCTCCAATTCTAAATCCAAGGATGATATTGCGATGGAGGATATTGCATTGGTGGAGGGCAAGGCCACTGGTTCCATGGTGAAGGAAATTGCGTTAAGGAAGGAGTAGGATATGGCTATGGAAATTTCTAACTATTATAAACATTATTCCAAGGATTAAAAGAGGAAAAATCTAGAGCCATACCTATAGGTCGTGGATGCCATGGTCTCTTTGATCCGATGAAGTAGGAAGACTGGACATCCTCACTTGATTCTTGAAGTACCGCTTTCAGTCTGGGTAGTTTCGGGCATTGACTAGTAGAATGTGCCAACTCACAGATGTTGCACAAGTTGGTGCTATTCAGTCCACATTCTCTTTCTAAATTTTTCTTTCTTCTTCGAGGATAGAATATTGCTAAAGATGATTCAACTTCTTCTTGTGCTTTCTTAACTTGTATCATAGTGATCTAAGTAGAGAGAGTACCTGAGGAGGTAGGTTTTAAGATCCTCAAATAAATTCCCGATCTCTGCTCTGGTTACTCCTCCACTTGTGGAATTATGTATCTGAATTGAAGGGTCTCGAACTGAACTTCTCCCTTTGACCGATCCTCTTGAACTCCGCAGACAAAGCTTCATTATTTTTTCAAGCGATTCTTGAAATATGTCTCCTTTTCCCAACAGATTCAAATGCTCTAGACAGTCATCTCTTATACCTCTTAAGAATATAGGTTTCAATATTTTGGGGCTAAGTTACCAAACTTAGTCCTTTTTAAAATATAATGAAATCGTTTCATGTAGGCTTCCAAGCTGTCCTCTTCCTTCTGTGCAATTCTAAAGATCTTTTCCTTGAAATCCCTGGTTCGACAATAATCCTGATACTTAAAGAGGAAGGCCTCCCTCATGTCATTCCAAGTCCGGATCGTACCAACACCCAATCTCATGAACCATATTAATTTTGCCCCTTTCAGAGTAGCAAGAAACAATTTTAGCTTCTGGGCATCTGAAGTGTAGTCATAAATCCTACACAACACATACTCAAACATAAAGGTATCAGGATCTTCAACAACCATCCCTTGAAAGGATGGTAGGGATGATAAAGGAATGTTTTTCATAGGAGCTTCATCCGGTGTTTCAACTATCAGGAATTCAAAAGCAACAGAACCATTTGTCTTAAAATTCTTGTCCCCCATGGCTAATCCTTCCTGATGAGATGAACTGACCTCGGAATATGCACGGGATTAACAAATAAATAAAGGATCAGGTTGTTCTAGGAGTAGGTGTTTCACTGCACTAACTGCATCCAAATGATACTCAACTAAATGTTGTTCCTCAAGCCCTTGATGCTCCCCACTTGTATCTTGTTTTCCTTCAATTTTCAGATTTTGATCAATGACTTTCCAGTGTTGTTTCAGATCTGGAGTCTTGATATTAGGAGTGGATATGTTTTTCTAAGGGTGATGAGGTCCAGACATAGAAGGCACTGATGCCTCAGGCTTCGATATAGTAGAATATTTTTATGGTCCTATCTTCCTGTTGTCTCAGTATGAAGTAGACTATTCCTTTTCTTCTTTTGAGATCAGATCTCTAAAGAATGTCTTTCTTCCCAATTCTGCACTCTTATTTTCCTTTTTATGAGCCTTCTTTCCTGTAGTTTGTTAGAGTGGGGGGTGTTTTGGATTTCTCTATTTTCCTACTAGCACGCATGGAACCTATGTGTATCAATCATTCATACAAGTGCTTCAGTTTCTACAGGGGTGAGCCCACCCAAATATGTTAGAGCGATGTGCAGGTTCTTACCTCTCGTCTTACCACTAAGCAACTGTATAGTTGAAGAAACACTAAAGAAAACACCCAAAAAATCACACTTCTAAGTGTCCCAGTGAGACAATAGTGAGCCTGCCCAGGTATGTTAGAGTGATGCACAAGTTCTTACCTCTCTTCTTACCTCCCAACAATTGTGTAGCTGAAGACACACTAAAGAAAAACACCCAAAAATTGCACTTCTAAGTGCCCTTGTGTAGCAATGGTGAGCCCACCCAAGTATGTTAGAGCGATGCATAGGTTCTTCCCTCTTGTCTTTCCCCCCAGTAGTTGTTGATTGGGAAAATTCTATCATGAAACAAACAATTCTAGTTGATTGGATCATCACTGCCATCCCTGGCAATGACACCAAAATGTTGGACTATATTAATCATTGTTAAATGACTAAGAAAATACACATAAATTATCAATCCAGAGACATATTTTATTTCAATTAAATTTACATTGTCTGTGTTGATACATTAAACCAGAAGAAAATCAAAGTAAAGAAAAATCATTGTTGAATCAAATGTTGAAATAAATTGTAATATCCCAAATGGGAAAACTCAACAATACATGCTAAAATAATGCATTTTTCAGAAATGTATGCGATGAAAGTTAAATGAAACTCATGGATCCCTTAAATTTGATATTATAATGGATATATATGAAAGGAAATGCGAAATAAATCACTACTGCATAGTTAAATAGGCCTCCCATGCCATAAATAGCTCAAAATCATGCTAAATTAGGGACTGCAACCATCTATAAAAAATTGAATACCATGAAAGTGTTATTTTATTACCTCTACAATATTATTAGGTTTTAAAACTGATCTATAGAAAGCATGTGGACAAAAATTTAGATCTACAACAGATCCATGCACTATACAAGCTCTTTTATCAATCCCCCTTAGGGTTTTCAGCAAAACAACACGTACAAAGTGTAGATCTGAGTTCTAAGACTGCAGATCTATGGAAATATTTAGATGTGGAAAGTGGATCTGATCTGATATAAATAATAAAATGATATCCTCCAATAGATCTCCAAAGTGAATGGTAGATCTGCAACACTCAGAAAATCAGCTCTCCAAATCGTGCACTGAAACACCCTGCAGCAGCTCCTTCAGAAATAACATAGATCTGGACTTATTCTATGATGTAGGGGACAAAATAATGTTGGCTTTTAGACAAGATATGGAAATGAAGCTCAACTCTTCCAATATTTTCCTCTCAATGGATTGGAATCCTTCTCCACTGAAAATAAGTATTGAGATGGCCTAGATCTGAAGATCTAGCTTCCACTTGCTGCAGCTTACTGAAACATGCAAATCCTCAACAAGATCTGCGCTATCAAAGGAAGAGAAGGAATTCCTAAATAGGAAGACCTTGTGCTAAACAACACTCTATCTCAGCTAAACAATCAGAGAAAGAAAATATATCTAAACAGACCATATAATCACAAAATCATAATCATAAGCTAACCCCATATGGATGCTATCATTTTCCTTATAACAAATGTGAGCTTGCTCACCTTGGGTTCCACTCATCAGGGTTTCCATCTTCATGCAATGAATCTCCCTCCAAAATTACGTTGTCTCCATTAGTCTTACTCATATTTTTACAGTGCCGTTCGATTTAGTCAATCTTGACTGGATCAACCTTGACTGGATCTCCATGAAAATTATTCTTCCACACTCAATGTGGCTTTATTCTATCTATCTAAACAGATCTATATTCCCATTGAGTTATCTTCATTAATGTTCCACATCCTCCATCTTAGCTTAGTTGAATTGGTCAAACTTGACATTGTCTACATGCATTAAGCCTTGTTCACACATGAAGGCATTTTTATCCAGTTGTGAATATGATCCTTTCCCCATTAAGAGGGTTTTTATTGTTGCTAGAAATATTTATGGGTCTCCCTACCCATTTATTAATCTAACTATGTGTTTGGAGCAAAATTAATATTCCTAATAGCTGCATGCTAATGTACGAATATGACAGTCCTCCCCTCCGAAATTTTTCTTGTCCTCAAGAAACTACAAGGACAGAATTGAAGATCCTCCCCTCCTCCCTTTGTAGCTTTATCAAGTGATAAGTTCCTCCAAAGAACAAGATGCTTTCTCAACAATATGTCCTCAAGTTGTTCCTCCCATGTGTAAAAGTATGCCTTTGGAAATGGCTCTCAACATGAAAAAGTGGGACATACATGGAAACAAAAATATATGGTATAGAGGCCTTCTTTAGGCATGGAATTAGAAATATATTGGGAATCATCATCCCCATGTGAAGCCTCCATCCCCAAGCTATCATTCACAAAAAGTGAGTCACCCTCCAACAGGGTAACTCATGAAACATATCCTCCACCTTAAGCTCCTGCAAAGAAGGTGCGCTGCATGGATGAATTTGTGGGACTGGAATGTCCATCCCACACTGCTTCTCTCTCCACTTATGATATGTATGGGCTAGTAATGATCTTGGGATGAAATATTATGGTCTCCAAGAATGATCCAAGTCACCCCACCAATCAAAACATCCATGAAGGGCCCCTCCCAAGAACTCAAGTTCTCCAAATGGATCCTCCCACATGAAGACAAGAGGTGAAGTGTAGCAATCATGGTTTGCCCATTGTTTCTCCTGAAACATGCAACATATGAAGTATGGAGAATCATACTCCCAATGGGCACCTCCAACTCTTGTGCCACTCTCCCAACAAGGCTTCCCATAAACATAAGAACATCATCAATATATGGAAGAATAAACAAATGAAAGCAAGTTTCCAAAGGACAACCAGGAGGTGGATCATAGTTCTATTCATGGAACCAACGCAGTGCATTCCTTGCCTGCATCAAAACAAAATGTAACAAGTGTCTTTCCAACCACTTGTTTGCTGCCACAATCATCCTAAAAGATGAAATCATAAAATTAAAACTCAGTGCCAACAGTGCACACCAAAAATCATGTGGCATCTTCCACAAACCACAAATAGAATGGCCAACATCAATGCTGCAAATGGCATCAAGTACATCACAATAAAAAATACAAGAAGGAAAGACCCTCCTTGGTACAATATGCTACTCCTAAAAAATAAATGAGTACAAATCATAAATCATAAATATACAACCTCTATCATGTACTTTGGTCTTTGAGCTAAAATGGCTCAATTGAAAGTTCTGCCTCACTCCAATTGAGCAGGGAAGTGGTTGTGCCAACCTTGCCATCATCATTCGGGCTATTCGTCTCTCCATATGCTGATATACATCCTATTGGATGCCCTCCCAAGTGAACTCCTCCATCAAGGAATGATATGCATCAAAGTGCATGGAAAGAAAGCCCACAAGTGCTGCATGTAGATTTCTCTTCTTATGCTTGAAATTCCAAGTCAAGAAGATCATATCATGGTAATAGATGTCTCCATCCACTACTCCATCACTCTCATCTACTACATTCCCATCAAGTGCATCATATATGAAGTGATCATGGGAACACTCCATCAAAAGACCCAAGCTTCCAAGTGATAATGTTTTTGGCCTTTGTAATAAAGCTCCTGTCATCTCATAGCTCCATCCTTTGACATTACACATGTCAAAGTCATCATGAAACATAATTCTACTATATGTGATAGATCCCTTCCAAAGTGGAAGCACCTCCTCATCTTCCAAGGTTAAAAAGTATCCCCTTTGCACCATGATAGTGCCATCTCCTACTCCTGCAACATCATGCAAAGTATGGGATAATATCAGCCCATACTCTCTCACTAACAACCAAAGCAACAATATCTCTAGTTGCCTCCCCACAACATCTTCATATAAGTCATGGAGCAACCACATGAGAGTTGATATGAAATATATTAAATCATTCCAATACACCCAAACTCCTTGCTTCCATATGATGTAAGTGCCGTGCCAAATTCCATCCATCCACCTACCCTTGGAAATAGAATGTGTCATAGGATGACCAAACTCTTTCAAGGGTAACCAATGCAGTCTTGCATCTTGCTGTCCAGCGTCATAGATCTGCAAGTGGTTTCTCAACCTCTTGCTCATGAACATCCTCCATCCAACACATGGTGAGTGTCTATCATCATGTCCAAAATTGGCATTCCTCCAATGGAGAATACCATCCTCCCAAATCGGATTTCTGTCTTTGCATTTCATGGGATATTGAAATGAATCTCCTCAATGACCAAGTTGATCCCATAAGGATCCAAATAGGTGGTAGGAAAAAACCTCCCATCATGATGTGTACGGCTCATCAAGAAGTAACCAACACAAACATGAGAGATGTTATCTATCCTAAGATGTCCTCCATCATCTATCTACTCCCCATTTTTTATATATATGGGAAGGTCATTGGAATTTTCCAACAATGTTTGGGCCCCCAACTCATCACTGCTGCTAAATGACAATGCTATTGATCTCCATGATGGCGCAACTGTTGCCTCAAGATCAGATCCAATGCTGAACACATAGTTTTTCAATGTATTGTTCAAGAAAATACTCATCCCATCCTCCAAGAAACTACATTCCAAACTCCAGGGTTGTGTGCAACTCATCAATGATTCACTAGGATGATTGTTTGTCTCCTCCTTGAATGAATCAAGGCTGCTCAACGCAGTGGAATTTTTCTGCTCCAAATCAGCAATATCATTTGACCCTTGGTCATGAAATAGTAAATTCCCATTATCCTCCACATGGTGCAATGAAATAATAGGAAATGGAAACATTTTCATACCTTGGTACAACTTGGAAACATCTTGTACTGCTACAAGGGCTCCTCCTTCTGGTGTGATGGCTTCCCCAACTACTGATGATGATGGCTGCTCTTTTATAGCTTCATCAACACTGGTACAAGTCTCTTCTTCTTCATGCATCTCCAGAATGGTGCATGGGACTCTAGATGTCCAGAGATCAAGACTTCTTTGCAATGGTGCAAGTACCTTTTCTTGTGATGTAAGTTCTCCTACAGTAAGTGGTCGTGAAGTCTTATTCTCCTCTGATTTCTCCTTGTCAAACTTTTTGACCAACCTTTGAGTAATGTCTGCAAATGAAGTCACTCTTGCATGAGTCAAATGGCTAAACCACCAAATTCTTGCTTCACCCTCAAGGTGCAGCGCTACAATCTCAATAGCTTCTTTCTCTACTACTGGATGTAGCAGAAAAAATGCATCCAACTTCTTTCCCCAAGCTTTTTCTGTGCATGATGATGACCCATCAAAGGTAGACAATAGAAATCTATTGCCTTCATTCTTCTATTGCTGCAAGGTCTCCTTTCTTCTTTGAGCTAAATGAATTGTGGGAGAGTTATATTCTCCTTGATAGCTCTAGGTTGAGACTTATATTCTGCAAGATATTCACTTAGAATCTCATGATCTAAGTTTCCTCCATCTCTATGCCTCTTATATTCAAAAGAAAAGGCCATAGAATGTTTCTTTGGAGCTCTATGTAATACCGGATATTCTTTTTGCTAATAGGAAGTACATGGACCTTCCTCATCTTGAATGTTGAGATTCAAAAAGATCATGAGCTTAGTGAAAATGAGTCACCTTCACTAAGAGGGCCCGCAGGCTATTTTTAGGTGCAAGTATATTTTTAGACTATGTCTATTTTTAGACATGGTGATCATATTTTAGAAGTTGTAGGATGCTATTTGTGGATGGTTGGTCAAGTTGGAAAAATCGATGAAATTCTATTTTTAGAATATTGGGAGAAGTCTATTTATAGATCATCGATCTAAAAATAGAAGTGTCGATTATTATTAGCTCTTAATAATAATATGATAATAAACAACAACTTATTCTCTTGGAGCACTTAATTTCAGTGTACATATTTGTCAAATCAGTGGGCTAAAGGAATTACGCAATTCCTAGGGCTTACTGGTGCATGCATGGAGGACTCATTTAGAACTGAAGTCGCAAAGTTATGACAGAGTTGGAAGACTAGTTCATGGAGTTGTTATTCAGTTTAACTCAGTTAATGGAGTTAAACTCAGTTGAGCTAGTTGTATCTAGTCTAACTGAATGATACACTAGCGAGAGTGGAGTGAATTAATTAGTTAAATAATTCATAAATAATAACTCATTAATCTACTAAACAATATAGCATTTAACTGCAGTGCATGTAAGTTCCAGTGGAGACCCAGTGGAGAGATAGGTGAAAGGTCAATATGGACTATCCATTGTGACTATAGTGATGCATTGATTGCATCATACACACATTGGAGTTGCCAATGAGGATTGTGCAGTCAAGAAAAGGTAGATTCGAATTCATTCAGAGCTATTCTTCAGCAGGGATTGCATAGTGGAGGTAGGCTATCAAATGGCAAGAAATCAGTGCATGGATTTGCATATTTATTCTTATTAGTGTGTGACGATTGATTGTACTAAGAGCTTGATTTACTAAGCTTTGTATGGGATTGTTACATGATCTCCATGATACATAATATATGATAGTTGGGGTTTTCAGCTTCAGGATTTCCCATTAAACAACTATGTTATGTGCGATTATTTTTATTGCTTCATGTGTTTGAAATTGATTTTAATTTCTGAAAAAGATTAACAGTAGAAGGATTCTGTATTTAGCAAGAAGATAAATATTTTTAGATCAGGAGAATCTGGATATATACATGCATCTTGTATATAATTTCTACATTGAAACCCTAACGTGGTTTCACTTCTCCTTTGCTTGACCTCCTTGGTGAGGTGCTTCTTAGATCTGAAAAGAGATGAGATGAAACTCATTCCTCCCATAATTTTGATCTTTTTTTCCTTCTATAGAATCTTGGCTTGAAACTCACAGTCTGAGCCAAGGATCATGCTCTGATACCATTGTAATATCCCAAAAGGGAAAATGCAGCAATACATGCTAAAATAATGCATTTTTCAGAAATGTATGCGATGGAAGTTAAATTAAACTCATGGATCCCTTAGATATGATATTATAATGACTATATATGAAATGAAATTAGAAACAAATCACTATTGCATAGTTAATCAAGCCTCCCATGCCATAAATAGCTCAAAATCATGCCAAAATAGGGACTGCAACCATGTATAAAAACTGGAATACCATGACAGTGTTATTTTATTACCTCTGTAATAGAATTAGGTTGTATAGTAGATCTAGCGCAAGTATGTGGACAAAAATTTAGATATACAGCAGATCCATGCACTATACAAGCTCTTTGATCAGTCCCCCTTTGGGTTTTCAGCAAAACACCATGTACAAAGTGTAGATCTAAGTTCTAAGGCTGCATATCTATGGAAATATTCAAATCTGGAAAGTTGATCTGATCTGATGTAAACAATAAACTGATCTCCTTCAACAGATCTCCAAATTGAAGGGCAGATCCCCAACACTCAGAAAATCAACTCTCCAAATGGTGCACTGAAACACCCTGCAACAGCTCCTTGACAAATAATGCAGATCTAGACTTCTTCTATGCTGTAGGGGAAAAAATAATGTTGGCCTACATCTAAGATATGTAAATGAAGCTCAAATCTTCCAATACTGTCCTCTCAATGGATTAGAACCCTTCTCAACTGAAAATAAGTATTAAAATGGCCTTGATATGAAGATACAACCTCCACCTGCTGTAGCTTACTAAAACATGAAAATCTTCAATAGGATCTGCGCTGTCAAAGGAGGATGAGGCTTGGACTCAAGCCAGATAGTGGGCAATATGGTGCAAGGCTCCTCCAAGAGCTACCCAATGGAAGAGAAGGAATTCCTAAACAGGAAGACCTTGTGCTAAACATCACTCTATCTCAGCTAAACAACCAGAGAAAGAAAATATGTCTAAACAGAACATATAATCACAAAATCATAATCATAAGCTAACCCAATATGGCTTGCATCCTCCTCCTTATAAACAATGTGAGCCTTCTCACCTTGGGTCCCACTCATTAGGGTTTCCATCTTCATGCAATGAATGTCCCTCCAAAATTACGCTGTCTCCATTAGTCTTAGTCATCTTTTTACAACGCTATTTGATTTAGTCAATCTTGACTGGATCAACCTTGACTGGATCTCCATGCAAAGTCTTCTTCCACACTCAATGTGGCTTTATTCTATCTATCTAAACATATCTATATTCCCACTAAGTTATCTTCATTAATTTTCCACATCCTCCCTCTTAACTTAGTTGACTTGTTCAAACATGACTTTGTCTACATGCATTAAGCCTTATTCACACATGAAGGTGTTTTTATCTAGCTGTGAATATGATACTTTCCCCATTAAGAGGGTTTTTATTGCTGCTAGAGTGATTTATGGGTCTCCCTACCCATTTATTCATCTAACTATGTACTTGGAGAAAAATTAATATTCCTAATAGCTGCATGCTAATGTAGGAATATTATAGAAATCACTCATGTAGAAATAAAAAAAATTGTTAGTATGAATCTTAATTCCAAGTGTATGAAAAAAATACCACTCTAGCTGTGCATAACCAGCAGCCCTAACAGCAGAGATGACTGTCAATATCTTCAGATCTGCAGTTAGGTGATCATGATAAATGCTAAAAAAATATAGATCTATGCATTAGAAGACATTAAACAGTAGAAAAAAAAGATTTACTCCATGCATCCAATAGACAAGACAAGAATATGTTGAATGAATTTTGTATTAATGGCACTTGGGAGGAAAACACAGGAGGGTGTTCCTAGTTCTCCTCAATGGGATGGGTTCTTGTAAGTCCTCAAAACTTCAGATGTAAAATTCCTCTCTCTTGATGATATAGAAAACCCAGACAAAAATGGTAGCAAAATATGACTGTGATGGTGGATCAATAGTCAGACCAAAAGTATAGATCCAGAGTGATCTTTAGGCAACAAAAGGTGATAAATGAATGGAAAAACCCTTCTATTTATAAAAAAATATTGAGTTAGTCTAGATATTGGTGCATAGTTAAAATATTATTAACCAAATCAAGATCCAACTTTTATGGAATATTTTATTATATTTGTTGGAGGGAAAAGGAATTTGACTTGGGTTAAATCTCTTTATTTGTAAATTATAAATAAATAAATTATTTATTTATCATTTTAAGGATAGTAATAATCAAATAAATAATGATTTATTTAATTATTTATGAGTGATTTAGTCACATTTAACAAAGAATATTATTTAAATAAGGTTTAAATAACTATTCTTTAGGAAATAATAAGATAAATAATGATTTATTATTTAATTTCCTTGTTTTGGGTTAAATATTTTAGCCCCCTATGAATTCCTTGACAAGCAAGCAAGGGGCTAGATTGTTTTGTGAAGCCTTCAAGGAATGATTTTCTCTTGAAAAAACATCATCCTTGAAGCCTTTTATGTCCCCTGCCTCTGACTGTTCCCCTCTGCTGTTCTTGAGTCAGTAAGCCTCACGGATTGCAAAAAATCGTGCTCCAAATGGCCTTTATTCGCCCTTTGCATCCCTGCAAAATACTCCATTTTAACCCTTTTTCCCCCTTTGTCAAAGTCCCCACTTTTTTCCCCCAAAATTCCTCCTTTACTCCTAAATCTCCCCAAAATCCCCTTTAAATTCTACCCTTACCCATTTGTTTGGCCAAATTCCCATTTTTTCCCTCTATCGTTCCCCTTCCTAACCCTTAAAATGCATTAAAAGGGCCTGAAAACCCACTTTCCAACTTATAATAGGGCCTAGCCCCTTTTCCACTAGCCCTGCAAACATTTTCCCCATACGCCCGATGCCCAGGACCGAGCGCTTATGGCTTGGGAACTAATCGCATCGGAAGACCGGAGTAGAGCGTTAAATTCCTTTGTGAGACTTAAAAACTCTGATGCGATTGCTTTTGGTCTATGAGACCCACGATGTTTTCTGCACCGTTGATATGTTATTCTGATCCAACAGTTGAGCGCTAATCACACTCCCACCCTGATCGCAATCGCAACTTTGTAATGTGCCACCCCTCCGTTCTTTACGATTGCGATCTCTCGACCAAATCACAGCTGTCCATCTCCTCCCGTCGATCCAATGGCCCGCGTTTCCCCACACCAATCGCAATTACAAGTTTAGAACGCACCACCCATTGCCCTTTACGATCGCGATCCACCGATTAATCTCCGCCATTGATCTGTCACCAGGATCCGACGGCCAGTGTTCAATCGCATCCCCCGCTCCAATCGCAATCACATTTTCCAATCGCATCCCCCTTTCTGCACCTTGCGATTGCATTTCCCCGATCCAATCTGAGCCGTCCATCCCTCCTAGATCCAATGGTTCAGATTCATCCCGCTCCCCTTCCATTTCCCCCTCCATTCTCCCACCGATTAAATGTGAGCCATCGATTGGGTCCCGAGATCAATGGTTAGTGCTCGATCGCGTCCCCACTCGCAATCGCAATCAGAGACTTTGTAATGTGTCTCCCCTGCTCCCCCCTGATTGCGATCCTCCGACGTGATCTCAACCGTCCATTTAATCCCGAGATCTAACGGCTTAGAATGAATCGCCCTCCACCCATTCCGGGTCCCACCACCTATGATCATTTTCATCACATTTCGTTCATTTCCTTTGCATTTCCACCTAAGTCCAAAGTTTCGTATTTTACATTAAAATCTAATGTTTCACATTTTTTCCGCCCAAATTCATACGCCATTTCACGGATTAATCTCTGCTGTCGATCTACGCCTCCAGACCATGATCGAATAGTCCACGCTCGTTTCTTCACCAAAAACCCTATTATTCACTGTTTTCACCATTTCACTGTATTATTCACCATTTTTCCATTTTAAACCACCACCGCCGTGCTATCATTTCCTCTACCCTCCGTATCCATCCTCCCTCCCGTGCATTGGATTTCATAACTAAGTTTCGTTTTTTGCAGGGTACAAGCGAGGGAAAACCACCATGACCTACAGTCTCTGATATAGTTATAGAAAGCACAATAAAGGGGCCATTTTCAGAAGGGAAATCATAGAGAAAGGCCCAAAAATGTATGCCGACAAGACTTTCATTAAAGGAACAGAGTTTAGACTCTGTACAATATTTTCCAGAGCCATTAAAGCTCAGATTTCACAGTCATAGGCAAAGCGTGGAAGCGACAAAGAGTATCAGTGGAGCAGCAGAGAGTTCAAGGCACGTAATAGAATATTTTGAGCCTTTTCAGGGGTTTAGAGGCAAGGTACTGTACCGAAGACGTCATGGATCCCACGGAAGGTTCGGCGCACAAAAATCAAAACTATCAGGTTTTCACATCAGTAGATTGTTCTAAGAGACAAAGCGCCCATATGGTTCTTTCATTTACTGTGTTCTTGAAGAAATTTCCGCCCTGACCACATTCCGAAGCTACCAGAGCATTTGTTTCACAAGTATGGCGGACCTCACCGTCATTTACTTACCCTTTGTTCATTCTCCAAAAATTACTACAGGGTACTGCAAGATAGAGTGCTTCAGAGTCATATTAGAGTAATTGGAAGACTAAAGAAGATCACTCTTTCGTCCCAAAAGTGCCAGAGATAAATGCACAAGGTTTAAACAGAATGGGCTTCGGCCCTCTTCCTCTTCTAAGTGTTAATGCTGCATTTATTTTCTACCTACCTCCTCGGCTCATCTTTCCGATATAAAACTCATGAAGAAATTCATTGTAAAGGTTGTTGATTGGATATCAGTAGAACGCAAGCTATTTCTCTTGAGACAAGTTCTCTGTGTAAGATTGTAAGATAGATCGAGGAAGGTTTATGAAGCTGAATATCAAGTTGTAAGTAATGTTGTACTTGAATGGTGTTGCACTTAATATGACAAGCACATTCCTTTGGATCCTGATCTAAAGCTGCGGTGATGTTTTTCTGTCTATGTGTTTTATTTCATTCCATTTCATTTCTTCTAGCTTGCATCAGAAAACTGGCACAGGATTTTCCCTTGTTAGGCACCCTATGTTTCTGCTCTCGTTGCCTTAATATTTTCTGCTAAATGTGTTATCTAAGAATTAGTTTCAGTTAATTTAACTAGTGTAGTGGATGTCATTGCCTGCTAGCTGACTTATGAATTGATGAATCTGTTTCTTAGATGTTCTTGTTAGAATTTAATTGGATGAATTGAGAACAATGGGAGATTAGGACTTTGTCTCTGGCCTCACTAGGATCTTTTTCACTTCATTTAAACCTTTCTAAGTTCCCTCAAGTTTCTCTTTTTCCCTCGTTTGAGAGTTGCCTCTGAGTATGTCCAAGCAGGTCTGGAGTTAAATGACCTCTGACCTAATATATAGACAGAAATTGGTATCCTCTCCTTCTTCCACCTTCTTCCTTATTGTTCCATTCCACCAATCATTTTAGGATCCAATGCTTTAGATGACTAGCCCAACAAAAAGCCTGCATGTTGAAAAACAAGTAAAACCTTTCCTAACTCCATTGCCCAATGGTCTTGATGTCCTCTGATTTATCTCTCCCTTGCCTAGAATCCTCTTTGCTCGTCCTTGTTTTGTACTGAACCCTTCCTTCCTGATTCCCAACAACCAAACTCACAATCAAAAAAAGAAACTCTGAGCCTTATAACTAGCCTAATATAATAAAATTTGAGCCTTAAAGACATTTACCTTTGACAATCATAGAGAGATCCCTCTCTGGACCTAGGAGGGCTAGATCCTAGGGTCTAAAAGTGGTTTGATGTTGTCTCATCTTTTGGTATTGCCAACCTTGCCAAAACATGGGAACCCCAACATAATGGCGACTCCACTGGGGAATCTGAGAGCCTATAACTGCTAAACATTAATCTGTCTCCCTTTATCTTCACCAACATAATGGTGACTCCACTAGGGACATTCTGAGTATTTTCCATTGTACTACATCACAAGAGCCTCAGAAAACCTAGAAAATCTGGTCAGGTTGGTAGTGAAACACTTCCATTTGCATTCCAACTTCTACAACATTTGTGTGCTTCTCCTACACTCTTAAACAGAGTCTGGAAAGGGACAGGTAGCCTCCAGATCTCACACCCTTTCAGAGGTGACATATCTGGTAAAAGCCCTCCTAGTCAATCTTTGGTTTGAGTTTGTTGTGTTTTCGAGATATCTTTGAAAAGAGACATCTCATAAGCACTGTGCTGGACAGTGTACCCTCCAGAAGCATCCTAAACCTTCCACCTAGTGAATCCACAACTCTTTTAAGATTAAAGACTCCACTGGTGATCAGTAAGCCTGCTGATTATCTTGGTTTCAAATAAGACTCCACTGGAAGACCAGCCTCTAAAAAAAACATCAACCACAATAGAAGGAACAAGTAAGGTTGAGCTGCTTGGTTGGAAAACAACATTTTAGCTTCCAGAACCATTCACACAAGAGCTTATCCTAACCCAAACCCACCTGAAATAGTTGAAAACCCTGAGAGCATCCTTAAGAGATCTCCTACACCTAAAATACCAACTATTTCCAGCCACATCCATAGAGCTAACTCTACACCAGAAGATTTTACAACTCTATTGGACCCATTTTTTGACCTAGGCACTCAAAAAAGTTTACCAAGACCTAGGTCACTCATTGTCCTAGACCAGCCAGACCTTGAGCTCCCTGGTTCACCACCTCAAAGTGGTAAACACATTAGGAACAGAGAAACCCCTCCATCTACACCTCCTGATATTCACTTCATTCAAAACTTGGGGTTCTCCCACCCTAAATCTGCTCAACAAACCTCTGCTAGTCCTAGTATCCCTATCATCCATATATCAGCTGCTCAAGTTAACCCTTTACCTCATCATAATATCATCATGGCAGCCTGGTATGCACCTTTGATGTTACCTTAGCCTCTAGTGCCCTTACCAAATGATTATCAATCAAAGATCCCACATTTCACTGCCAAAGAATCTACCACAACACAATACCATGTAGATAGGATGGAAGATTCTTTTGATTACATGGAGATAGATGATGATACGGTCAAAATGAGAATATTTGCCCCGAGTTTAGGAGGTGATGCAAAGAAATGGTTCAAGAGCCTACCTCCTAACAGTATTCGAGACCTTCCTGCTTTATATCAAAATTTCATAAACAAATGGGAGGTTAAGCCCAACCCTCACCAAATCCTAGAAAAATATATGAACCTTAAAAGAAATGCAGGAGAGAGTGTCCATGACTACACTACGAGGTTCAACAGCGTTTATAATGCCCTTCCTCCACACATGAAACCTCCCTAGGGCATGGCTCTAGCGAAATACCCTAAAGGCTTTGATGCCGACATGGCCTACCAGCTTATGGAGAGAGATTACAACACCTTAGAAGACATGCAAAAAGGAGCAGTGAGTGTAGAGACTAATTTGATTGAGAAAAGAGAAAGATTGAGAGCTGAGAAGAGGGTAACATATAGAGATGACGCTGTAGCTTCTACATCTGATCCCAAGTATGACCGTTTATCCAAAAACATGGAAAAGCTACAACAAATGATGTAAAAAATGGTTGTCACAGTCAGCAATCAAAACAGAAACCAAAATCACAACTAGAACCAAAATTCTAGAAGAAACAATGCCACTGCCAATAGACAAAGAGAATCAGATCAACACGTTGTCCCTCCATTCCAAGAGAACTTTCTTGACGAGGATGAGGGAATCATAGAAGAGTCTGAAGGGAATGAAATAAACATGTTTGAAACTGAAAACGCAATCCACAACTGTTATTCAGAGGAAGATCAACCCTCAGCCTCATACGGGGATGAGGAAAGATTAGAATCTGAGGACTATAGAATTGGATTTGAAAATTCCATTATGCAGGTCAGAGAACAATATGAACTTAGAAGCAAGAAGAGTCAAGAAAATTCCAAAACTAAGACTCCTGAGGTCACCCCTAAGAAAAGGCCTGAGAAAACTTCTAAAGCAGCCACCAAGAGAAAAAAATCAACAGCTGAGAGTTTTGGGAAGAACAAGGAAAAAGACAACCAAAACACTGATAAACCAGGTCAACCAACTAGTAGCATTAGCACTGTAGTTAGTGCTCCTGATAAAATAATTCCAAACACTGTACATAGTGAGAACCAGCACACTGATTCAGCCACTAAGGTAGTGGCTAACAAAACAAAGTTGAGCATTCCAAAGAGTCAGTCCACTTTCAATTTAGAGAGTGAGATTGCAAGAATTGAAATCTCTGTCCCACTCTCTGAGTTGGCCACTTAGGATGTATATAAAGGCCAAATTTTGAAAGCATTAAATCTAGGTGAGAACAGTGACACTGTAAATCTGAGTGATGATCAACCAGCCCTTCTGTTTGGTCCAAATATTGAAGGGAAATTTCAGGAAGGGGTAATACCTCCTTTTTATATCAGTCTCAATATTCATGATAAGATCCTTCATAATGCAATGCATGACTCTGGTGCCTCACACAACTTAATGCCCAAAGTAGTGATGGAAAGATTAGGCCTAGAGATTACCTGTCCCTATAAAGACCTATATTCTTTTGACTCTAGCAGGGTAAAGTGTCTCGGCCTGATCAAAGACCTGTGTGTGAGCCTTACCCAGATTCCAGCCAAGTGTATGGTCATGTATGTTGTTTTGGCAGATGTGCCACCTAAGTATGGCATGTTATTATCAAGATCATGGGGAGCCAAGCTACAGGGTACAATGCAGATGGATGGGGCATATGCCACAATCCCAGTCTTTAGCCAACCTAGAAGACTGTACACGGAGGAAAAAATGAAATTTCTGGTTAGTAGCCCCGAAAAAGCTGAAAATTCTCCTCTGTACTCTTTACACACAGACTTGGACTCCTTTATCTTCTTCAATGATGAATCTTTGGGAGAGCCAGAACCAGAAGACATAGATACAAACAAAGGAGTTGAGACCATAGATTTTAACATAATGGCCACTCTGGATTTAGAGGAAAACAAAGAAGGAAACCCTAGGCAGTGCACTGAAACGGAAATTCAGAGTGAGAAAAAAACAGAAGGTAAACAGCTAACTAGTCATCCATCACAAACTCATACACCACACGAATAACTAAACAGCCCACAGCCTAGTGCAGAACCTATAACACAACATAATGGATAAATTAGCCATAGGGAAGGAAATGATAACGAAATCGAGAGTGAGCCCCTGTGGGAGATGAGTTTCGATGGGTCCTACACAAGAGGAACTACCGGGGCAGGGGTGTGGCTACATAACACAGAGAGTGACTACGCATAGAGCCATGCCTACAACCTGCATTTCAAATGTACAAATAATATTGCAGAGTATGAGGCCCTTGTCCTGGGTTTGAATTTGTTGAAGAAAATAGGAGCCCGTAGAAGAGTTGTGCAGGGAGACTCGGAGTTAGTGATAAAACAGGTGAATGGTGAATACACAGCCAAACACCCTAGGTTGAGAGCATATAGGAACGACACCGTGGATATATTGAAAACATTTTTTGAGTGCGAATTAGTGTTTGTTCCTAGAAATCAGAACGTCATTGCAAATGGATTAGCTTGCCTAGCCAGTTCATACCCTAAGACTCCAAGCGACCAACAAATCATAATACAAACCAAATTCAGACCTGCGGTGCTGGATAATGAAAAATATTGGCAGGTTTTCGAGGGTGATAAGAATATTGAAGATTTCCTGATAGGCAGGAACGAGTTTGAATTTTCTGATTCGGATTCTGTGTCTAGTGATAGCTGCCAAAGTGAAGAACCCCTAGACGAAGAAGCAACACCCTATAACATAGAAATAAACTCTTTAAACGAACAAATTGGAAATCCAAACAGAAATGGTAAAAACATGGAAAATGAAGTTGAGGTGCTGCAGGCCAAAGATAAGAACATACCTCGAGGTCTGGCACCTTTAGAGGACCTGTTTGACTTCGATGATGTGGCAAAAAATCCTACCATAGAACACATATACTCTGACGTTGAAGAATGCAACATAGGCACAAAAGATAATCCCAAAATGATTAAATTGGCTAAATCCTTACCCGCGGAAATGAAAAAGAAGTACATTGACCTATTTAAAGAATTCATTGACGTGTTCGCATGGAGTTATGAGGATTTAAAGGCCTATGACACAAACATTATACTGCATAAGATACCTTTAAAGGAAAATCAGAAACCCTTCAGGCAGAAACTTCGCAGAATAAACCCAAAGAAATTGCTTGCAGTTGAAAAAGAAATTAAAAAGATATATGAGGCAGGTATAATAGTTCTTGTGAGGTTTTCTGATTGGGTATCGAACTTAGTGGCTATGAGAAAGAAAACATGTGAGATCAGATTATGTATAGACTTCACAAATCTTAATAGAGCCTCACTCAAAGATAATTACCCTTTGCCAAAAATGGAACACATTCTACAGCGGGTAGTGGGCTCAAAAAGGATTTCTTTGTTACATGGTTTTTCAGGATACAACCAAGTTTTAGTACTCCCAGAAGATTAGCTAAAGACAACTTTTACCATTCCATGGGGCACCTTTATGTATGTAAAAATGCCCTTTGGACTGATGAACGCTAGTGCAACCTTCCAAAGAGCAATGGGCATAGCTTTTTCAGATGAAATAGGACACTTCATTGTCATCTATTTGGATGACATAACATTCTATTCCAAGACTGAAGAAGAACACCTAAAACATCTGAGAAAGGTGTTTGAAAAATGTAGAAGGTTTGGTCTACCATTGAATCCCAAAAAGACTGTATTTGGGCTGCAAGAAGGAAAACTTCTTGGCTACATTATATCTGAAAAGGGAATTAGGATAGACCCACAAAGAGTTGAGGGAATACTACAAATCACACACCCAAGAAACATCAAAGAGTTACAGTCCTTTATTGGGAAAATCAACTTCCTCAGGAGATTTATTCCCAACTTAGCTGAACACCTTAGGAATATGACTAACATGCCGAAGAAAGGTGTAGGAGTTAAATGGACTGTCGGAGCTAAACAATATTTTGAATCAGTAAAACTTGCACTCACCCAAGCTCTTGTCCTGATTAGCCCTGATTTCTCTAAAGATTTCCTGATCTTTTCATTTGCCTCTGAGCATACAGTGGCTGCAGTCTTACTGCAGAAAAATCCAGAGGGAATGGAATAGCCAATTGCCTTTTTCAGCAAAGCACTGAGGGATGCACCCTTGAAATACGACATAATGGAAAAATAGGCCTATGCCTTAGTCAAGGTCTTAAAGGACTTTAGGGTGTACATATTGCATTCCCACACCATAGATTATGTGCCTAACATAGTAGTCAAAGATATATTGTCCCAAGACCCAGATGGGAAAAGGGGCAAATGGATTGTTGTGATCCTAGAATACGACCTTGAGATAAAACAAAAAAAACTGATCAAAGGTCAGGGCTTAGCTAATTTAATGGCTGAATCAAATATGCAAGCCCTTGAAATTAACATGGTAAATGCCTTGGATGAGCAAGAAGGACTGCTTGATACCACTATTGAGGAGAAGTTTCAGAACTCTCCTTGGTACTCTGATATCCTTTATGTGCTCACCAACCTCAATGCTCCACCTGAAATGTCAAATACCAAGGCCAGATTCCTAAAACTAAAATCCAGAAGCTATTGCATTCTGAATGAAAACTTATATTGGAAAAATCCAAATGGCCTATTGCTTAAATATTGTTTGCCAGAAATTGAAGCTGAGAGGATTAAACAAGAATTCCATGCAGGAGAATGTGGAGGCCACCTAAGCTAGAATGCCACTGCAAAAAAAATACTCAGAGCTGGTTACTACTGGCCTATGCTCTTCAATGACATCCATAAGATGATAATTTCTTACAACAAATGCCAGATTTTTGAAGGAAAAAGAAAGCTCCTCCCCTTACCTCTACAACCCATCACTGTTGAAGGTCCCTTTATGCAATGGGGCCTAGATTTCATACGAGAAATTCATCCTGTTTCTTCTGCACAACACAAATGGATCCTAACAGCCATAGAATACTTCACTAAGTGGATAGAGGCCATACCTACTAGGAATGCCACAGATTCAGTCATCATTAGGTTCGTAGAAGACCACATCCTCTCTCAGTTTGGCTGTCCAAGAAAAATAATAACTGATAATGCTGATGCTTTTGGGTCCAAGAAAATGGTTGATTTTTTTCACAGGTATCAAATAAAACTTGGTCATTCAATTGCCTATTATCCTCAAGGTAATGGCTTAGCTGAGTCATCAAAAAAAATCCTGGTGACCATCATCAAGAAGTTGTTGGAAGAGAACAAAAGGTCATGGCATAACAAGTTAGTGCATGCCCTGTGTGCTGAAAGGCTTACAAAAAATAATTTCATTGACATGCCACCATATCAGCTGGTCTATGGGATAGAAGTAGTTTTTCCTACCAATTTGGGTGTACCAGTAATCAAACTTGTCCAAGAGATCCAGACAAAAGAAGACAGTATGGTGAGAAGGGTAAACTAGAAAATTCATCTCGAGAAAACAAGGGAAGAGGTTTACAACAGAGCAGTGAAAGTTCAGGAAAATATAAAGAAATTGTTTGACAAAAGAACCAAAGCTGTCGATTTCAAAATTAGAGATAAAGTTCTGAAGTGGGACTCAAGGAGAGAGGATAAAGGAAAGCACGTCAAGTTTGACAGTTTGTGGCAAGGTCCATATATCATCCAGGC
Source organism: Pinus albicaulis (assembly GCA_034641835.2). Taxonomy (NCBI): domain Eukaryota; kingdom Viridiplantae; phylum Streptophyta; class Pinopsida; order Pinales; family Pinaceae; genus Pinus; species Pinus albicaulis. The sequence continues at coordinate 343,926,630 of CM076579.1, read as the reverse complement.
CACTGTGAGTCCAAATGCCTTTTTTCTACAAGAGGTAGATGGTACTAAGCTGTTTGGGGGTCCTATCAATGGCAGGATGCTCAAACACTACTTCTGTTGATTTCCAATTTCCAATTTCCATTTCCATTGTAGTGTTTTGTTTCAAGAAAAGAGAAAATGCTTCAGAAAACAGAGAGAAAAGAGAGGTTCAGACATGCTCAAAAAATTAACCTCTGAGATACAAAATATTGGCTCTAATATGATCAAAAACTGAGCCAAGGAAAGTGAAGATCGCTGGTCCAAACATGCCCAAAACCTGGACTAGCAGAGAAGAAAGAAGAATCAGCTCTAACAAGCCCAAAACCAGAGTTGAAATGAAGAAAGAAAGTGACTCTAACAAGCTCAAAACTTGAGTCACAAAGAAAGAAGGATACTTCAAGCTTCAGATTTCAAGCCTTCACAGTTTTGTTTTCTGTTTTCTACAAATTTCTATCCATGTGCAACTATCTTTATGCCTTGGATCAACAAAAACTAGACTTTCTAATCCTAGTGTGATTGTTTTTAAATTTCTGTTATAGAATGTAGAGAAGAAATCTGCTGGACAGTTTAATCCCTGCAGATATTAGATTAGGTAGAGAAACATGTGAGACCAACAATCTAATCTAGTCTCATGGAGCAATAAGGGTAGATTTAGAATAGGTTTATTTTCTGTTATAAAAATAAATGATGTAAAGGTTCTGCTAGTCCAAATGCACCCTAGAAGAAAAAATGAAAGGAATGTAGGATGGGTAGGTAGATTGTTTGGGAATGTTTCTGCTGATCTATCATATTTGTGGCAGCTGAAAATCAAAGAAGAAGGTGGCTCAAGCAGCAGGCATCTAGCCTACTCCAAAGATCATTTCTAAATTCTTGACTCCTTCAAGAAGAAGCCATCCCCATGTGGAGCCACTGTTAGCCCCCTATGAATTCCTTGACAAGCAAGCAAGGGGATAGATTGTTTTGTGAAGCCTTCAAGGAATGCATTTCTCTTGAAAACACATCATCCTTGAAGCCTTTTATGTCCCCTACCTTTGAATGTTCCCCTCTGCTGTTCTTGAGTCAATAAGCCTCACGGATTGCAAAAAATCGTGCTCCAAATGGCCTTTATTCGACCTTTACATCCCTGCAGAATGCCCCATTTTACCCCTTTTTCCCCCTTTGTCAAAATACCCCTTTTTTTCCCCCAAAAGTCCTCCTTTACTCCTAAATCTCCCCAAAATCCCCTTTAAATTCTACCCTTACCCCTTTGTTTGGCCAAATTCCCATTTTTTCCCTCTATCGTTCCCCTTCCTAACCCTTAAAATGCATTAAAAGGGCCCAAAAACCCACTTTCCAAATTATAATAGGGCCTAGCCCCTTTTCCTCCAGCCCCGCAAACCTTTTCCCCATAAACCTGATGCCCAGGACTGAGCGCTTATGGCCTGGGCGCTAATCGCATCGGAAGACCGAAGCAGAGTGTTAAATTCCTTTGTGAGCCTTAAAAACTCTGATGCGATTGCTTTTGGTCTATGAGACCCGCGATGTTTTCTACACCATCAATATGTTATTCTGATCCAAAGGTTGAGTGATAATCGCACTCCCACCCTGATCGCAATCGCAACTTTGTAATGTGCCACCCCTCCATTCTTTGTGATTGCGATCTCCCGACCAAATCACAGCCGTCCATCTCCTCCCGTCGATCCAACGGCCCGTGCTTCCTTGCACCAATCGCAATCGCAAGTTTAGAATGCACCACCCACTTCCCTTTGCGATTTTAATCCACCAATTAATCTCTGTCGTTGATCTGTCACTGGGATTTGACGGCCAGCATTCAATCGCATCCCTCACTCTGATCACAATCTCATTTTCCAATCGCATCCCCCTTTCTGCGCCTTGCGATTGCGTTTCCCCGATCCAATCCGAGCCATCCATCCCTCCTGGATCCAATGGTTTAGATTCATCCCGCTCCCCTTTCATCGCCCCCTCCATTATCCCGCCGATTAAATGTGAGCCATCGATCGGGTCCCGAGATCAACGGTTAGCGCTCGATCGTGTCCCCACTCCCAATCGCAATCGGAAACTTTGTAATGTGTCACCCCTACTCCCCCCCAGATTTCAATCCTCCGACGTGATCTCAACCATCCGTTTAATCCCGAGATCTAACGTTTCAGAATGAATTGCCCTCCACCCATGCCGGGTCCCACCACCTATGATAATTTTCATCGCATTTCGTTCATTTCCTTCGCATTTCCACCTAAGTCCAAAGTTTCGTATTTTACATTAAAATCTAATGTTTCACATTCGTTCTGCCCAACTTCATACACCATTCCACGGATTAATCTCTGCCGTCGTTCTATGCCTCCAGACCATGATCGAACATTCCACGCTCGTTTCTTCACCAAAAACCCTATTATTCGTTGTTTTCACCGTTTCACTGTATTATTCACCATTTTTCCATTTTAAACCACCACCACCATGCTATCATTTCCAACGCCCTCCGTATCCATCCTCCCTCCCGCGCATTGTATTTCATAACTAAGTTTCGTGTTTTGCAGGGTACAAGCGGCGGAAAACCACCATGACCAACAGTCTCTGACACAGTTACAAAAAGCACAGGAAAGGGGCCATTTTTAGAAGCAAAATCATGGAGAAAGGCCCAGAAATGTATGCTGACAAGACTTTCATTAAAGGAATAGAGTTTAGACTCTGTACAATCTTTTCCAGAGCCATTAAAGCTCAAATTTCACAGGTAGAGGCAAAGCGTGGAAGTGACAAAGAGTATCATTGGAGCAGCAGAGAGTTCAAGGCATGTAATAGAATATTTTGAGCCTTTTCAGGGGTTTAGAGGTAAGGTACTATACCGAAGACATCATGGATCCCACGGAAGGCCCGACGCACAAAAATCAAAGCTATCAGGTTTTCACATCAGCAGATTGTTCTAAGGGACAAAGCGCCCATATGGTTCTTTAATTTACCGTGTTCTTGAAGAAATTTCTGCCCTTACCACAGTTCGAAGCTACCAGAGCATTTGTTTCACAAGTATGGCAAACCTCACCGTCATTTACTTACCCTTTTTTCATTCTCCAAAAATTACTACAAAGTACTGCAAGCTAGAGTGCATCAGAGTCATATCAGAGTAATTGGAAGACTGAAAAAGATCACTCTTTCGTCCCAAAAGTGCCAGAGATAAATGCACAGGGTTTAAACAGAATGAGCTTCGGCCCTCTTCCCCTTATGAGTCTTAATGCTGCATTTAGTTTCCACCTACCTCCTCGGCTCATCTTTCCACTATAAAACTCATGAAGAAATTCATTGTAAAGGTTGTTGATTGGATATCAGTAGAACACAAGCTGTTTCTCTTGAGACAAGTTCTCTGTGTAAGATTGTAAGATAGGCTGAGGAAGGTTTATCAGGCTGAATATCAAGTAGTAAGTAATGTTGTACTTGACTGGTGTTGCACTTAATATGACAAGCACATTCCTTTGGATCCTGATCTAAAGCTGCGGTGATGTTTTTCTATCTATGTGTTTTATTTCATTCCATTTCATTTCTTCTGGCTTGCATTAGAAAACTGGCACAGGATTTGCCCTTGTTAGGCACCCTATGTTTCTGCTCTCGTTGCCTTAATATTTTCTGCTAAATGTGTTATCTAAGAATTAGTTTCAGTTAATTTAACTAGTGTAGTGGATGTCATTGCCTGCTAGCTGATGTATGAATTGATGAATCTGTTTCTTAGATGTTCTTGTTAGAATTTAGTTGGATGAATTGAGAACAATGGGAGATTAGGACTTTTTCTCTGGCCTCACTAGGATATTTTTCACTTCATTTAAACCTTTCTAAGTTCCCTCAAGTTGCTCTTTTTCCCTCCTTTGAGAGTTGCCTCTGAGTATGTCTAAGCAGGTCTGGAGTTAAATGACCTCTGACCTGATCTATAGACAGAAATTGGTATCCTCTCCTTCTTCCACCTTCTTCCTTATTGTTCCATTCCACCAATCATTTTAGGATCCAATGCTTTAGATGACTAGCCCAACTGAAATCCTGCATGTTGAACAAAAAGTAAAACCTTTCCGGACTCCATTGCCCAATGGTCTTGATGTCCTCTGATTTATCTCTCCCTTGCCTAGAATCCTCTTTGCTCATCCTTATTTTGTAGTGAACCCTTCCTTCCTGATTACCAACAACCAAACTCACAATCAAACAAACAAACTCTGAGCCTTATAACTAGCCTAATATCATAACCTTTGAGCCTTAAATACATTTACCTTTGACAATCATAGAGAGATTCCTCTCTGGACCTAGGAGGGCTAGATCCTAGGGTCTAAAAGTGGTTTGATGTTGTCTCATCTTTTGGTATTGCCAACCTTGCCAAAACATGGGAACCCCACCAAAATATAACTAGGAATATTAATCAAAATGTTGTTTAATTAATTATTCCTTGAGGATAATCAAACAAATGTAGATTTATTTAATTTTCCTCATGGGGTTTCCTGTTTAGACCATAAACAACTTAATAAAGGTGGTTTACTAAGTTATTTTTCATAGTGAATGCAACTTTACTTAGGGTAAAATTGGTCTTACATGGTGTACTTAGGTCCATCTAATAACAATGGGTTAGATGACCAAAAAATGGTGTAACAACAATCTATAGGAATGTAATCAGGCCTCGACTAACTGTACCTAGTGCGCCAAACAAAATTACACTAGCTGGTATCTCTAATTACATAGGTGTAACAACATAATAATATCGAAATTGAAGCAGATCTACTCACAGGAAGAACATCAACAACATTACTTCCACCAATACGTAAAGCAAAGAAGAAATATGTACAAGTACCTTAACCGTTGCAGTTCTTGCTAAAGAGGAGGGCTCTTCCTCCCTAGCAGGGCGCAGGAAGAGATAGAAACTTAAATGAAAACTAAACCAGACAATGCATGTAAAAAAAACAACATGATATCTTTGTATTAATGTGACCAAAATTACAGAGCCAAAAATAATATTGTTCTCCACTAACCTTTTGACCTCAATGGTAAAGATTTTTATATTGGTTACATGTTCAGAAAAGTGAGGAACATATCAGTCATGAGAATCTTATGATTCTCATGCTGATCAAAATAAGATACATATAGTTACAACCACTTCTTAATAAAAAGTCTGACAGGAAGAATATAGATTACAATAAAAAATTCCTAAAAGTTGTCATCCTAAAATACAATATGTAATGATTTCTACAACTGTCATGGAAAATGACAGTTGTAGCGTAACAACAATAGAGGACTGGTTTCCATCTAGAAGTTGATGATATCTAGTCAGCAGTATAGCTATAAAAACAGTTTATCTAGCAGGTCTATAACAACACCGTGATGTAAAAATGTTGTGGTGTAACAACTCACTATAACAACACACTTCCAACTTCTTCTGTATGCCTCATGCTCTAGATATTTTTTGCTAAAAATAACATCTGGAAGGACAACAAAAGACCAGATAACTTCTCCAAACATTTATCCTAGTTAGTCATAAAAAAATATACGATACATCATAATAATTGATGAAATGGAAAGATAATGAAAATAAGGTAAAACAACAATGTTTAAGATAGAAAAGCGGGAAAAGAGGCAAAGATAGTCCCAAAGGTTGTAGTCACAAGGTAACAATGGGGGAAACAGATGTAGGAAATAAGTACCAAACTGGCACCCAACACATGTCAACTTATCTTCTTGTTCAAGTTTATGTAAATAATCTCTTATTTTATTCATTGAAACCAACGAAAACCTTTGTGTTATGATGGTCGAGTTGATACTCTGGATGGGGCTCCTACTCATAATGATGAGAGGTCTATTTGGGACTTCACATCATGGAGACCCCCTATATGTTGGCAGTTTCCAACACCATCAATATTCTTGCACTAGAAGAAGGGATAGATGAAACGTTATTCCCATTGAGTCTTTTTTTAATGTATTATTTTAAATGGTTATTTCACAAATCCTAATCCTAGGATTTGTTTCTAAATATCACGATATTACCATCCATGTGGAAATTATTCATAACTTTTGTAATTTTAAATTTGATGGGAAGGGTGAACTAGCAATCCTTGATGATATGTTTCAATTTTCTTACTTATGTATTTCTAATGGAATACATTGTAAATATGTCATGGCTAGGTTTTCCACCCCCATATTTGAAGTTTGATTCAAGAAATCGTGTCATACATTACCTCCTGCTTCTATCCATTTGTTCGAAAAATTTGTTAATGATCTACGTGAAGCTTTTGACATATATGATTATCATGATATATGTGATAGAATTTATTTGCCTAGAATGAAACCTGGTGAATTGGTCGAGGATTTTATTAATCGATTTCTTTACCTTTTCTATGAGTTTCCAAAGGGAATTATTAATTCAGATTTCATTATGGAACAATTTCAAAGTTTGGTTCTGCTCACCTTGAAATATTTTAGATCTAAATACCCATATGATTTCACTCCTTAAACTTATGTGAATCATTAATATTCCAATCATGGTGCCTATACATATTAATGATCAAGTTGGGAAATTTGAAAATAAAACTATTAATCCATCCATTCAACCTCCATCCACTTCTTATGATCCACATCCTATTGAGGAAAAAATGGAATGGTTTAGTAATTGCATGAATCCTAAAGTGAAAGATGATCCCTTTGGTTTTCAAGATCATATTAATTTACATAAGTATGATCTTCAATCTGATCAAAATGTAAAATTGATTACATCTGGAGAAACTTCAAAACCTTTACCTTTTATTTCTCACAAATCCTTGTTTCATGATCAACTTGATCAACTTACTTAAACTCATAATGATGTTCAACTCATTGTTTCAAGCGGTATTCAAGAACAAGGTAGATGTATTTCACATGAAGAGGAGCAAAGTGTTGGAGACATGTTCCTTATTTGTTTCCTTTTTCAGAATGTTAATCGTATAGTCTCAGTTGATGATGAATAAGACAATCTTGTTAACCTATCAATTGATTCTAAATGTTACATTCAAGTCGAGACCTTGGAAAAAAATGACCATGGCATCCATATTTCCATTAATAGATATGGCGACGAATATCCAAGTACATCAAATGATTTTTTTCCTTATTCACAATACTTGTATTTGCAAGGTATTAAGTCAAAATTTTCTTCTCATAGTTTACAATATCTATTTGTGAATTGGTATGATTTTTCAATTTAGAATGAACCTGAATCTACTCTCATATATATTTAATAGGGAATCACCAGTTATCTGATAGATCACTACTTATGAGTTAGATCTAATTTATGTCACTTGACCTCCCACTAGCTCATCACTTAGTTAGAACTAGTTAAACTGATTTTAACTCAATTAATTTGAGTTAACTGATTACACATGCACCAAACTAGTGCATTAACTACAATTGGACCCCCAAAATAATAGAATGTAATATCCCCAAAATGGGACTATCATCAATGCATGTCTAAAAAACGCATTTTTTAGAAATGAATGCTATAGAAATTCAAATCAGCCCTTGGATCCCTTAGATTTGACAATATAAGTCCTAAATCCAAGAGGAGATCAGAAACAAATCATTCTAGGTGAGGTAAACAAGTCTCCCACACCTAGTATGGCTTGAAAAATTCCCAAGGAAGGGACTGCAACAACACAAAACAATACTACTCAGAAAATAATGTAGTTTGGCTTAACAACAATAATAGGCCAATAGGGAGGCTCAATATTTAATTATACATCAGCAAATTGTAATTATATTGAAGCCCATGAGTATTAGAACAAAAAATAGAAGACTTTACTTGAATAATTGCTCAAAATAAGAGGCTGCAACCATATAATATGAATTTACAAGATTGACATCATTATTTCATTAGTTGAAAAGAGTTGTAGGTTACACAAGATCTAGAGCAGATCAGTGTACAAAAAGATAGATCTATTTCATATTTTTACACTATAGAGTCTCCTCTTCAAATGTGCCTTGGGGTTTTTAGCAAAAAGTGAAGTACATGGAGTAGATCTGAGATCAAATGCAACAGATCTGTAGAATGATTCATAAAATATGAAGAAAATACAACATTATTTAGATCAGATATGAATATGAAATGGATTAGATATGTAAACCACAGATCACCATGGTGAAGGGCAGATTCCCAACACTATAGATCTCTCCTCCAAAATGTGCCAAAACACCCTGCAAATTTCTCACTTGAAAATAATGCAGTCTAGGAAGATTAACTATGGTGTAGGGTCTAGAACATGCTTTGGCCTCAAGCCAAGATCTGAAACTGTGCTCCAATCATCGAATACTCTCTTGCCAGGGGAATAGAAGTCTTTCCCACTAAAAAGAGGCACCAGAATGGCTTAGATTTGAATAGATCTAGCCTCCACTTGCTGCAGCTTGCAAAGACAACCAAACCCTCAACAGGATCTAAGTTGTAGTTGAAAGGAGAAGCTTGGCCTTAAGCCTGATAGTGGACAATAAATGCAAGTCTCTTCCAATAGCTACTCAAGGAAAGAGAAGGATTCCTAAATAGGAGATCCTTGTGCTAAACAACACTATTCTATGCTAAATAGCCAAGAGAATGAGAAATGTCTAAACAGAAAAATTCTTTAGAAATATTATGGTCATCAAAAACCCCTCTCTTGTTGTCCTCCTCTTCCTTTTATAAGATCGAGATCTTGCAAAACCATAAACCATCTCAATGATTTAGCTCCTTTCACATGTGTAGCCTCCATCTAAAACTGCACTGTGCATCTAGGAGGTCCATTGCATTTGGAAAACCCTGTTGATTTGGTCCTGTTGACCCAATCAAATGTCTCAATCCCTTTAACACATAAGGGTGTTTTATTAAAGTAGCCCAGATTTAGACATGTTCACATGGGGCATTGATTTATTCACTGATTTTAGGAGTTTTTATGTTCCTCCTTTATATATTTATTAATGAACAAAAAATTAAAGAAAAAATTAATATTCCAATTAGCTTGAGGCTAATTGGGAATATTACATAGAATCACTCTACATGCCTCACCTTTGACCCTTAACTTGAAATTCTTGAGCTAACTCAGTCTTTCTGAATTAGTTAACTGATACAAGTTGTTATGAGATGAAATTACAATTTAATCTCCAATTTATTCAAGGGATAAATAAATTAGATGCCACAATTTAGCACTAATGTGTTTCTGAATTCCTCAATCACATGTGACTAGAATCCCACACCAGTTATGTGGTCAATTTTTGTCCTTTCTGTATGCCAATTTCACTGTTTCTTATTGCAAATTTCAACACTCCCTCTCAACAAGAAAGGAATTAATCTATCCCAATCTGGCACCTTTGGAATGTTCTACATGCAACACTTCTCTAATGTTGTTTGCACGTGAAAATCCCTAAACTTAATAGCCTCTGAACAACTCAATCAATATAATGCATCTGTCATCATAGTCTTATGACTGCTACTAGTTACTTCACCTGTCTACTGGACTCTCTGCGCTGCTGTTGACATATGCATCTATGCCCTCTGCACTAGTGCCAACTATGATCTGTGCTCCAATATCCAACATCTATCACTCTACTTTATCTCTTCCTGACATTTGACTACGTCAATCCAACTGATCCTTCCTGCTACTATTGTACTGTGGGCTCCTTGTAGCCAGGTTCGATCCATGAGGCACACCAGCTCAATGGACCCTACCAAAATTTCTTCTTGGGATTATATCTGCACATCGCCCCACCTCACACCTTGAGGTATAACTACATGTAATCCTTCTTCCCATCTAGCTCAAAATTCCCCCCTCCTAGAGGTCTTTTCTTGAGTGGACTCTTCGACTCGGTCTCCTCTCTGCTTCTCCAATTGTGGCTACTCCACAACCTTCTGAGATTGCTTCTGAGACTACATGTTGATAGTTTCCCTCTCAACCACCAAGTCACTAACCTTTGCTTTGCTCCTCAAATATTTTCATGCATATTTTACCTCAAGTGCATGGAGGTTCTTGACTCATGCACATTGTAATTGTCCCACCATCATAAAATTTTCTAAAAAAAGAGTTGATTTTAAATTGATGATATCTCCCTCATCCGAGCTCTATTTCAACCGATTCTTTTTTCAATTTGGGTATTTTTTTCGCAAGGAATAAAAATACTATTTTTATTTTTAAAATTTTCATCAAAATTTTCATATATTCTCTGCAAAATCGTCACCCCAAAAATTCCTTCTCTGATACCATGTAGAAAATCTATAGAAACTCTATACCATGTAGAAAATCTATAACACAACTCTTATACCATGTATAAATTACACCAATGGATTCAATATGACCATGAAATGTACTAAAACAATATATTGAATCCTTCTACAATATTTGTGAAACATAAATCATGATCGCTTAATCACATGCAAGTAAGAGAAAGAAGTAAATCAATAGCACAACACAAGATTTTCCTAGGGAAAGAAACTCCTCAAAACCCCTCTATATTTATTGTATAAGAAATCAAGGAAGGTTGAATTTCCTATTTAATAGAGTTTATTTCTTTAGGGATTGTGTGAGCAAGGCAGGCTTAGGGTAGGCAGGAAATTGGCTATCTATTGGTCCAATTTTTCCTAGATTATTGTGAGACAATTGGTAGAGTGTATGAGGTTGTGGTGAGCACACATGAATTGTATTGTTTCATGATTAATTTGTTGATTATAAAATAAATATGGAGGGGTTTTGAGAATTTTCTTTACCGAAGAAAATATTGTGTTGTGCAATTGATTTACTTCTTTCTCTTACATGCATGTGATTGAGCGATCGTGATTTATATTCCACAAATATTGTAGAATGATTCAGTATCTTGTTTTTAGTATATTGCATGATCGAATTGAATCTGTTGGTGTAATTTATACATGGTATTAGAGCTATGTTAGATATTTTCTACAGTAGAGACTGAGTTGGGGTCTTCCATTTTTTCATTGAGGTCACTAATGAAAAAGAAAATCATAAAATTGAAAAACATCAGCGAGTTGAAATTCAACAGTTTGAGGAGGTAAATGGAAAAGGTTGATGGCATATGAATTTTGATGGCATTGCTAGAAGAGAAGGATTTGGCGCATGTATGTGGATTACCAGCCCTAGCGATGAGAGCAAGTTTCATTCTTAAAAATTGAACTTTGACTATACAAACAACATGGTTGAATATGAGGCTTTGTTTTTGGGTCTAGAAGCCTTGAAAGGCTTAGGTGCCAATAAAAATTCAATTTTTGGTGATTATTAACTAGTAATCAATCAAGTATAAGGATATTATCAAAATAAATATGTCAGAATGAGGGCTTATAAGAATTTGATCCTTGATTTTCTTGAAAATTTCAAAGAGCATAGTTTTACCATCAAAGCTAGAAACCAGAATTCTGTGGTTGATTCCTTGGCTATATCAGCCAAGTTGTTTATCATCCCTACTCATCCCAGAAACAACTATGAAGTTGAGGTCAGGCATAGACCAGTTATCCTTGATAATATTATCAATTGGAAAGTGCTTTATAGTGATCAACAAGTCATAAACTTTCTTGAGTTGAAAGAAGAATTTGAAAACGTTCAAGTAGACCATTAGGACATGTTTGTTAAAACCAAAGCCAATCTGGAAGTCCTTCAGTTGAATAGTAACTTCATTCCTAAAGTCTTGATTCCCCTTGAGAAGTTGTTTGACTAGAATGATGTGTTTAAGAATTCAAAAATGAAAGCTGATGATGAAGAGGTTGAATGTTGTAATCTTCGTACTGTAGAAAATCCCAACTTGATCAAGTTGTCCAAGCTTATTTCTTCAGAGGTGAGACAAAGGTATGTTGATTTGATGAAAAGGTACATTGATTTTTTTGCATGGAGTTATGTAGACCTAAATAGGTATCATCCTAACATCATTCAACACACAATACCAATCAAAGAAAATGAAAAGTCGTTTAAATATAAATTGAGGAGAATCAATCCATCTCTCATCCATTTCTCATGCCATTTATTAAAAAATAAATTAAGAAGTTTTTCGATGCAAAAATCATTTTTCCATTGAGGTTTTCTAGGTGGCTTGCTAATTTGGTACCTGTGAAAAAGGAGAATGGCGAGATTAGGATATGTATTGATTTCATAAATTTGAATAAGGCATCTCTTAAAGACAATTATCCTCTCCCAAAAATGGATCAAATTTTGCAAAATATTGTTGGATCCCAAAGGATGTCTATGCTTGATGGTTTCTCAGGTTATAATGAGATACTAGTGCATCCGGATGACCAGGAGAAAATCGCCTTCACCATGCCATGAGGGACATTTATGTATGCCAAAATGCCTTTTGTTCTCATGAATGCAGGAGAAAATTTCCAAAGGGCGATGGAAATTTCATTTTCTGAAGAAAAGGAAAAGTCATTGGTGGTTTACTTGGATGATATCATTGTATTTTCAAAGGAGGAGGAAGATCATCTCAAGAACATGGAGAAAATTCTGCAAAAATGAAAAAAAAATGGTATTTATATCAATCCTAGTAAGAGTGTTTTTTCTTTGACTACTGGAAAATTATTGGGACACATAATATAAAAATAAGGAATAAGGATTTATCCAAGTAGGGTCGCTGCCATACAGAAGATAGATTTTCTAAGAACTATAAAAGAGATTCAATCCTTTTTAGGCAAAGTAAATTTTGTTAGGAGATTTATTCCTAATTTTGCATAAATTTTCAAGCATATTAATAAGATGCTTAGGAAGGATTTTAATATTAAATGGACAGTAGAATAAAAACAGTATTTTGAAGAGATCAAGAAGGCCCTTACCCAAACCCCGGTGCTCATAAATCCTTACTTTTCTAAGGATTTTTTGTTTTTTACTTTTTCCTCTGAACATACAATTGTTGGAGTGTTGTTGCAGAAGAGGCAGAAAGGTAATGAGAAACCTATTTCTTTCTTCAGTAGGACACTTTCAAATTTTGAACTAACATGTAGTATTAGGGAGAAATAATCCTATTCTTTAGTCAATGTGCTTAACTATTTCAGAATATATATTGTAAATTCTCACATTGTGGCTTTTGTGCCTAATGTTGTGGTGAAAGACACAGTGACTCAAGTTGATCTGGATGGAAAAAGAGGTAAGTGGATTGCCACATTGTTCGAGTATGATATGGAGATTATTCCTACTAAGTTGCTAAAATGTTAGGGGCTACCGAAGTTGATGGCACAATCAAATTTTGATTGCCTAGATATGAATTTAATTGTAGAATTTTCAGAAGTGGTTGAGGAAGAAGAATTGATTCCTGTAGAGGAAAAATTCCTTTATGTTTGAATGGTATAGGGATGTAATTTTTTTTTTCCAGCATCACAAAGATCCTCTTGAATTAACCAAGTCCAAATCTATTTTTTTAAAGCTGAAGTCTCTAACATATTTAATTATGAACAAGAATTTATATTGGAGAGATGTCGTTGGGATACTTTTGAACTGCTTGTTAGAAGATGAAGCTGAGAGGGTAATTGATGAGTTTCATAAGGGTGATTATGGAGGTCATCATTATTTGAAGGCTACAAGAAACAAGATACTTAGAGCATGGTACTATTGATCTATATGTTCAAATACATCTACAAAAATATTGATGCCTGTGATGAGTGCAAAATTTTTTATGGAAAAAAGAAGCTAATGCCTTTACCTCTAAAGCCCATATATGTAGAAGCTCCTTTCCAGAAATGGGGATTATATTTTATTGGCAAGATACACCCTGCATCCTCAGGCCAACATCAGTGGATCTTAACAGCCATTGATTACTTCACCAAGTGGATTGAAGCTGTCCCTACAAGGCAAGCCATAGACTCGGTCATCATTCATTTTCTGGAAAATAATATTTTACGAAGGTTTGGACGTCCCTTGAAAATTATTATAGATAATTCTCAAGCTTTCAAGTCTAAGAAATTGATTAGTTTCTGTAATCAATATCATATTACTCTTGGTCACTCTACCACATATTACCCTCAAGGTAATTTCTTGGCCGAGTCATCAAATAAAAGCATAGCCAGAATCATTAAGAAGGTTTTCCAAGAAAACAAAAGGTCATGGAATTTGAAGTTAAAATTTTCTTTATGGGCTGCCAATTTGTACTAAGGTCTATAGGTACATCTCCTTATGAGCTGGTATATGGAACTCAAGCAATATTTCCAACCTCCCTTGGAGTGCTAGTGATGAAGTTACTGCAGGGGTTAGAAGGAGAACCAAATGCAATCCAGAGAAGGATAAATCAGCTCATTTCTTTGCAGGAAAAAAGGGAGGAAGTGTATGTTGATCATCAACATTCACAAAATAGAGTAAAAAATAATTTTGATAGGGAGATAAAGGAGGAAAAATTTACAGTTCAAGATGTGGTTTTGAAGTGGGAGGCTAGGATTGATGATAAAGGGGAGCATGGAAAATTTTAGAATATCTAGAAAGGGCCTTTTATGATAGCAGCATATCATGGGAACAAAACATTCTTACTTCAAGAAATGAATGGGAATTTGTGTGAAGGAGGACCCATCAATGGAAGGTTTCTAAAACACTACTCTTCCTAATTCATTATGCTGAAATACAAATCATTGTATATATTCCATTCTTTGTTATTTTTTTTGCAGATAAAGGTGATATCATCATCAAGTTTGAGCCCAAGGAGAAGGCCATAAAATATTGAATAAGACTTCACCAAATTTGTAATATTCCTCAATTAGCATGCAGCTAATTGGAATATTAATTTTTCTCTTGACACATAGTTACATGAATAAATGGGTAGGGAGGTCCATAAATCTTTTTAATAGCAATAAAATCCCTCTTAATGGGAAAAGGGATAATATTCATAGCTAGATTAAACATTTTCATGTGTGAACAAATGCTAATGCATGTGGACAAGGTCAAGTTTGACCAAGTCAACAAAGCTAGTATGGAGGGAGCGGAACATTAATGAAGATAACCCAGTGGGAATATGGATCATCTTAGATAGTTAGAATAAAGCCACCTTGAGTGTGGAAGAAGACATTTCATGGAGATCCATTCAAGGTTGACCAAATCCAACAACGTTGTTATGGAGGAGTGGCACTAATGATGGGACAGTGCAGTTTTGGAGGGAGATTCATTGCATGAAGATGGAAACCCTAATGAGTGGGACCCAAGGTGAGAAGGCTCAAATTGTTTATAAGGAAGAGGATGACAGCCATATGGGGGTTAGCTTATGATTATGATTTTCTAATTATATGGTATGTTTAGACATATAACTTTCTCTTGCTGTTTAGCTAAGATTGTATGATGTTTAGCATAGGGTGTTCCAGATCAGGAATCCCTCCTCTTCCATTGAGTAGCTCTTGGAGGAGTCTTGCACCATATTTTCCACAATCTGGCTGAAGGCCAAGCTTCATCTTCCTTTGACAACCCAAATCCTGTTGAGGTTTTCTATTTTTTAGTAAGTTACAGTAAGTGGAGACTAGATCTTCAGATCTAGGCCATTTCAATACTCATTTTCAGTGGAGGAGGGTTCTAACCCATTGGAAGGATAATATTGAAGGTATTGAGCTTAATTTTAATATATTGTCTACAAGCCAATCACATTTTTTCCCCTACGGCGTAGTCTTTATCTAGATCTGCATAATTTCTGAAGGAGCAGTTGCAGGGTGGTTCAGTGCACCATTTGGAGAGCTGATTTTCTGAGTGTTGGGGATCTGCCCTTCACTTTGGAGATCTATTGGTGGAGGCTATTATTCTACATATATCATATCAGCCACACTTTCCAGATCTACAATTTTAAGTGGATTTGCAGTCTTAGATCTCAGATCTACACATTGTACATGGTTTTTTGCTGAAAACCCCAAGGGCGTTCATTAGAGGAGCCTGTATAGTGCATGGATCTGATATAGATTTAACGTTTTATGCACATATCAGCTCTATATCTAATGTAAAACTTACTACTATTGCAGGAGTAATAAAATAACATTGTCGGGGTATTTCCAGCTTTAATTCATTGTTGTAGCCCCTCTTTTTGCATGATTTTTGAGCAATGATGGATTGGGAGGCTTGTTTAACTAAGCTTCCATGATTTTTTTCAAATCTCCTTTTAAATTTGGCTGTTATAATGTATGAATGAATGCATCCATGGGATACATTTAACTGTTATTTCATATGTTTTTGAAAAATGTGTTTTTACTGCATGTATTGCTGAGTTTCCCTATTTGGGAATGTTACAGTGGTATCAGAGCATCATCTTGGCTCAGCATGTGAGTTTCAACCAATATGATATAAGAAGAAGAAGATAAGGAGAAAGAGATTAGAATGATGGAAGGAATGAGTTTCATCTCATCTCTTTTTAGATCTAAGAAGGACCTCACCAGGGAGGTCAAGCAAAGAAAAATGGAGGAAAGAAGTGAAACCACATTAGGGTTTCAAGATGAGAAAGGTCCATGTACTTCTCATACGCAAAAAGAAGGTCCAGTATTGCATAGAGCTCCAAAGAAACATGCTATTCCCTTCTCTTTTGAAGACAAGAGGCATGAATATGAAGGAAACTTAGATCATGAGATTCTAAGTGAGTATCTTGCATAATATAAGTCTCAACCTAGAGCTTTCAAGGAGAATCTAACTCTCCCACAGTTCATTCATGTCAAAGAATAAAGAATACCTTGCAGCAATAGAAGGAAGAAGGGAAATAGATTTCTATTGTCTACCTTTGATGAGTCATCCTCATGCACAACAAGAGCTTGGGGAATGAGGTTGGATGCATTTTTCCTGCTACATCCAGTAGTAGAGAAAGAAGTTTTTGAGATTGTAGCGCTGCACCTTGAGGGTGAAGCAAACAATTGGTGGTTCAACCATTTGATTCATGCAAGAGTGATTTGATTTTCATATTTCACTCAAAGGTTGATAAAAAATTTTGACAAGAAGAAATAAAAGGAGAAGAATCCTTCACCACCTCTTGCTGCAAGAGCACTTTCATCAGGAGAAAGAACACTTGCACCTTTGCAAAGTAATTTTTATGTCTTGACATCTAGAGTCCCATGCACCATTCTGGAGATGCATGACGAGGAGGAGACTTTTACCAGCATTGATGAAGCCATAGAAGAGTAGCCATCATCATCAGTAGCTAGGGAAGCCATCAAACCAGAAGGAGGAACCCTTATAGCAGTACAAGAGGTTCCCAAACTTTACCAAGGTATGCATAATTTTCCACTTTCTGTTATTTCAGCACATCTTGTGGAGGATTGTGGGAATGTACCATTGCATGACCAAGGGTCAAAGTATATTGCTAATTTGGAGCAGCAGAATATCAATGTGATGAGAAACATTGATTTACTCAAGGAATAAATATAGAGTCATCCTAGTGTATCATTGTTGAGCTGCACACAACTCTTGGGGTTGGAGTGTAGATTCTTTGAGTATGGGATGAGTATTGTCTTGAACAATACATTGAAAAACTATATGTTCAACATTGGGCATGATCCTGAGACAAGAATTGCACCATTATAGAGATCAGCAGCGCTGTCATTGAGCAGCAGTGATGAGTTGGGGGCCCAACCATTGTTGGAGCATTCCAATGACCTTCCCATATGTATAACAGAGGATAGGCAGATAGTGGATGGAGGAAATCTTATGATGGATAACATCTATAATGATTGTGATGGATATCTATTGATGAACATTTCACATCATGATGGGAGGTTTTTTCCTACCACCTATTTGGATCCTTATGGGATCAACTTGGTCATTGAGGAGATTTCACTTCAACATCCCATGAAATGCAGAGACAAAAATTTGATTTGGGAGGATGGTATTCTCCATTGGAGGAATTCCACTTTTGGACATGATGATAGACACTCACCATGGGTTGGGTGGGTGATATTGATGAGCAAGAGGTTGGAAAGCCACTTGTAGATTTATGATACCAGGTAGCAGGAGGCAAGACTGCATTGGTTACTCTTGAAAGAGTTTGGTCATCCTGTGACACATTCTATTTCAAAGATTTGGTTGGTGGATGGAACTTGGCATGGCACTTACATCATATGGCAACAAGAATTTTGGGTGTATTGGGGTGATGTGATATCTTTCATATCAACTATCATGTGGTTTCTCCATCATTTATATGGTGATGGTGTGGGGAGGCAACTAGAACTGTTGTTGCTTTGGTTGTTACTGAAAGAGTATGGGCTGATCTTCTCCCATACTTTTCATGATGTTGCAGGAGTAGGAGATGGCACTATCATGGTGCAAGGGGGCTACTCCTTATCCTTGAAGGATCAGGAGGTACTTCCACTTTGGAAGGAATATCCCACATATAGAAGCATTATGATTTATGGCTTTGACAAATGGAATGCCAAACGATGGAGCTATGAGATGACAAGAGCCTTGTTACAATGGCCAACAACGCTGTCACTTGGGAGCCTTGGTTTATTGATGGATTTTCCCAAGGATCACTTCACATATGATGCACTTTATGGGCATGAAGGAGATGAGAGTGATGGAGTAGTGGCTGGAGACATCTATTACCATGATATTATATTCTTGACTTGGATATCCAAGCATAAGAAGAAAGATCTACTTGCAGCACATAGTTCATTCCTCTTCATGGGACTATGTTATATCTCTATGGAGGACTCATTCATGGTTCTTATTATTAGATTACTCTCAGTACAAGGTAAGATTTGTGTTTTTGCACTTCTTCATTATCTAATCCAGTATTTGCATTCTCTTACCATCTCTATACAGTGCATTTTTCCACAAGAGGGCAAGCCTCTATTTGGGCTTCATGGCCATTTTGGGACCAATATCTATGATGGAGAGAGCCATTACTTGTATGGCTTTGGGCAAGTGATGTAATATTTCCTGTATGTTGATTTGATATACAATGCCATTTACTATTCACTAGTAAGTGTGATGACATGTACAACTAACAATTTGTTAGGAGACAACTTGCCATATCCTATTCTAAAAGTGCAATGGGAGAAACTGCGTTGTGATTACTTGAGAAACTGTTGGTACCTTCCAGAAATATGTAAAACCTTCAGTACTTCTCTCATTTTTATTCCATATGATGATAATTTTATATTCATTTTGTATGGGATGATTTGGGCAAGAACCAAAGGGTGGATTTTTGAGGACCCTATTGCCTTTTTGCTCAATAAAGGCAACATTATTGCAACCCATATTTAGCATCGGCTCTACACTTATCATAAGTGGAGAGAGAGAAAACATGGGATGCACATTTTGATCCATCATATTCAACTATGCATCCCATCTTCTTTGTAGGAACCTAAGGTGGAGGAGATGTTTCAGAAGTTACCATGTTGGAAGGTGACTCACTTTTTGTGGATGATAGCTTGGGGATGGAGGCTTCACATGGGAATGATGATTCCCAATATATTTTAGATTCCATGCCTCAAGAAGGCCTCTAGACCACATATAGTTGTTCCCATGGATACCCCACTTTTTCATGATGAGAGCCATTTGGATTTTTCACCAAAGGCATACTTTTACACATGGGAGGAACAACTTGAGGGCATATTGATGAGAAAGCATCTTTTTCTTTGGAGGAACCTAACACTTGAGGATGCTACAGGAGGAAGAGGAGAGGCTATTGATTTATATCCTTGTAGTTTCTTGAGGACAAACAACATTTGGGAGGGGAGGACTGTAATATTCCTCAATTAGCATGCATCGAATTGGAATATTAATTTTTCTCTTAACATAGTTAGATAAGTAAATGGGTAGGGAGGCCCATAAATATTTTTAGTAGAAATAAAATCCCTCTTAATGGGAAAAGGGATCATATTCATAGCTGGAGAAAACACCTTTATGTGTGAACAAAGGCTAATGCATGTGGACAAGGTCAAGTTTGACCAAGTCAACAAAGCTAGTGTGGAGGAAGTGGAAGATTGAGGAAGATAACCCAGTGGGAATATGGATCAGCTTAGATAGTTAGAATAAAGCCACCTTGAGTGTGGAAGAAGACATTGCATGGAGATCCATTCAAGGTAAATCAAATCCAACAACATTTTTATGGAGGAGTGGCACTAACGATGGGACAACACAGTTTTGGAGGGAGATTCATTGCATGAAGATGGAAACCCTAATGAGTGGGACGCAAGGTGAGAAGGCTCACATTGTTTATAAGGAAGAGGATGGAAGCCATATGGGGGTTTTCTTATGATTATAATTTTTTTATTATATGTTCTGTTTAGAAATATAACTTTCTCTTGTTGTTTAGCTGAGATTGTATGCTGCTTAGCATAGGGTGTTCCTGATCGAGAATCCCATCTCTTCTATTGAGTAGCTCTTGGAGGAGTCTTGCACGATATTCTCCACTATCTGGCTGAAGGCAACGCTTCATATTACTTTGAAAGCACAGATCCTATTGAGCATTTTTCTGTTTCAGTAAGCTACAGCAAGTGGAGACTAGATCTTCAGATTTAGGCCATTTCAATATTCATTTTCAGTGGAGGAGGGTTCTAATCCATTGGAAGGAAATTATTAAAGATATTGACATTAATTTTCATATCTTGGTTGCAAGATAATCAAATTTTGTCCCCTACAGTGTAGTCTTGATCTAGATCTGCGTAATTTCTGAAGGAGCAGTTGCAGGGTGATTCAGTGCACCGTTTGGAGAGCTGATTTTCTGAGTGTTGGGGATTTTCCCTTCACTTTGGAGATCTATTGGTGGAGGCTATTCTTGTGCATATATCAGATCAGCCACACTTTCTAGATCTGTAATTTTAAGTGGATCTACAGTCTTATATCTCAGATCTACACATTGTACATGATGGTTTGCTGAAAACCCCAAGGGGGTTCATTAGAGGAGCCTGTATAGTGCATGGATCTGATATAGATCTAAATTTTTATGCAAATAGCATATCTATATCTGATGTACAGCTTACCGTTCTCGCAGGAGTAATAAAATAACACTGTCAGGGTATTTTCAGCTTTAATTCATGTTTGCAACCCCTCTTTTTGCATGATTTTTGAGCAATCATGGCTTCAGAGGCTTGTTTAACTAAGCTACCATGATTTGTTTCAGATCTCATTTTACATTTGGCTGTTATAATGTATGAATGAATGGATACATGGTATGAATTTAACTATTATTTCATATATTTATGAAAAATGCATTTTTACTACATGTATCACTGAGTTTCCCTATTTGGGAATATTACAAAATTCATAATTATCAGTTTCCAAGTAAAGCACTAGAGCTGCTGGTTCCACTATTATCCATTGGATCCACTATTATCCAACATAACCATTAGGTTTTTTTTAAGTCATGAGTCATTTAGGTTAATTTAGGGTTGTCTTAGTGTCAATATGTTTAGTGATCAAACATGATCTTTCATTTTGTTTTCTAGCAGTCCTAGATCACAAATTTTATCTTTTCAAACAAGTTTTCGAATAATTTTTTTTTACTACATATGGTATAAGTCAGAAATGTTGCTCCCCTCATTCCATCCATGGCCATCATCATATCAGAGGTCATGTTACTCATTGTCATTTACAGTCTTAGGTCAATCATTCCATCTCCATCTAGGTCCGTATCTAGGTGTCCTTGTTTTTCCACTGAAAAGTCCAAAAATGTCACCAAAGAGGATCAACAAGGCTTCATTCTCATCATATTAGTCTTTTAAAAGGAGTTAAAATAACTAGGGGAATAAATTAAGACACTGCAGAATCACTTTCGCATACATTAAGAGTTAGGGGAATAAAGTAAGAAACTACAGTTTCTTAGTTAGGGGATTAAAGTAAGACACATCGACATGTCAGACCCTCATTATTTTGCACCCCCCCCCCCTTGTAAACATGTTACCACTCCTAACCCCCCCCCCCCCCCCCCACGAAATACACCAAACCAACCCATTTTTCCAATCTCCTTCCTATGTAGCTTCGTCCACTCCCCTACTACCACGTATATCCTCCTTCCTAATATAGTTCCCACTTACCATTCCATTCCCCGTGCGCTCCCCTCCACTCTTATCCTGATGTGTCTCTCATGCAGTTCAACAAAAATTTCCAGTATCTGGGGAATTGGCACCAAAGGTGACTCAAAACTGATGAGTGGCAAAATGACAGGGTAGGGGATGATATGGAAAAAGGTTCTTGAACCTAGCGAGATCAAAGGGAAAAGGATGAGTCTTCGAAAATATGAGGAAGGTATTTCAATTAGAGATACTTATGACAAAAATATTTCTAAGCTAAGTAGAAATATTCTACTTCAACTTATTCGAAGACTTTCACTCTTCTTTAAATTTATCTAGATCAGATCATCAATTCTGATCAGAAGTCAAAATATTCAAATTTACACAGTTGGAAGCACAACAATTTAGAATGGTTGAAGAAAATTTGGCTGACAATTTAACGATTTTAACAATAGTCAAAGTATGAGGTGGAAATATTTGAGGTCAGAGAAAACTTAAGAAGATCATTCATCCAGAAGAAACATCCAGACATTTCATGGTCATTTAGAGAGAATCCATAACACTTGGTAACACATGGAAGAGTATCCAAAGAAAGTACCATATCAGCTCAACAATCCTTTCCAAATAGCTAACATGGTTAAAAAAACTCACCAGTTTTTCCACCTCACCAACACATAGCTCATCCTCAAAATTCCGAATATCAGAGCCAAAATTTTGGCATGACATTTTGCCACTTGATCAGGTTGATTCCACCTTAGAAAAATTTGTTTGGTTCAATAAACATCATTATTATGGGTTATTTAATGTTTGTTGATGAAATTAATTGTGATAGAGTCTTTTTAGGCTACAAACTCTTTTCAACAGAATTATCTCTAATTTCTCTCAATGTAATGAATTCCTTTTGGGATTAGAACTCTACATCAGTTTTGAGAGTCTGGCCCAGGTGGCAGACCTATGTAAAAGGGTTTTCACTCTATAAATAGGAAATTTTTAGAGTTATATGAGTTTTATGGATGATGTGAGGAGAACCACTTTTGTAACCTTTTTCATTAGCTAATATACATTTGCAACAGAATGTCTTTTTCTCCTGAGATTTTTTTTTGGATCATATGTTACATCTTCATGTCTTATGTATTGTTATGAGTTTCATAGCAATTTGATTACTTGGATTCATGTCAGATGCACCAAATTCCTTCATTTGCTGTGTTTTACTGTAAAATTTTATTTCATATCATATTAAAGCCAAATTTTCCTCAGCTTCCATTAAAGAAGATTGTTTGTAATTGATTTTCCATAGTTGACTCCATGCCCAATGGTGGATTTCATCACATTCTTTAACCTGCATAATCTCATGAAAAATACATAATTAGCCCGAATTTTTCAGTTTTATACTGAGAATCTTATAGGAATTTTGAGAGAGCCCTCTCAGAATGGAAGGGCTAACTTCCAGTTAAAAGTTGGTTTGAAATAGTTACACTTAATTGATTGTTGAGTAACCCAATTAGTCTAATTTTGGTGATAAAAATATGCACCATGTATTTAATTGAAAGTGGATTTCTCGGTTCAATGTCCATTTATTATCGTGATTATGATCTCAGTTTGTCGTTATTTATTCTGATAAGAAATATAGTTATGCAACTTAACAATTTAGTTTAGGCTAGTGGCTCTACTGTATATAAGGATGGTTATTTTGTTTCTTCTCTTGATAATTTCCATTTTTTTCAATGTGTAATAACACTTACTTTCTGTGTAACATTTTTTGTTTTTCAATTCACTAATTTTATTAATGAGAATTGAAGGGCACGAGTAAGATCAGAGTCCAGTCTCTAGAAATCCATTTGGATGCTCAAGGTGTGATAACATGTCTGAAAATAATCAGACTACTCTACCTTATGCCTTCAGCCCAGGGTTAGTTAAATATCTTCCAAGAACCTTACCTTCCCTGAGTTTCATTTTTTACCATTCCCAAATATAAAACCTAGTTGAGGGATTCATAAATTTTTTGTTCTTCTAAAATGATTTATTTTCACAATTCTAGTTAATCATGAGCCACTTTATTTTCTTTTTGTTCACCTAGTGATAGTTGCAAACAAGGTTGTAACTCTGTATTACTACTCCTATATTATGGTTTTCTATTAATAACTCAGTAAAATTAGGTTAGCCATTTTTCACTGTTTTCAATAATAACTACAGAACACCTAGTTTCAATTTCTAGGACATTGTCTACACTCTCATTTATACTTTGAACGACCTTAGCAAGGGTAGAGAACCCTCCACCTATTTATTTTAAGAGATAAGATTGTATTTTTAAATATATCATTCCTTTTAATACACATAGTCATCTATCACTTTAAAAATAATACTGGTTATCAATCTCAACAATTTTTTCAATTCTTTAAGGGAAGAAACTCCATTTAAAATGCATTTATGACACAACCAATTTAAGGGAAACAATACGATGATCTAGACAAAATACTATTTAGAAGATTATTCATTCTCTTATTATCTAGAGGAAAGTGAACCAACTATTTATGAAATTAACACTTATATGTTCATTCAGATTAGTTATGAATTATGTTCAAGAGATGACATATTAACCACCCAATCAGTGAGTCTAGAAACTACGTCCACGACTCCCCCAAGCCTCTTGGATTGCAGACTAGTTCATGGTGTTAGTCATTCCAGGACCTCAATAGTTTTGAAAATTTATATACAAGGTTTCCATTGGTTACTACCTGATCAACATAACCCTTCTCAACAACATCCTACTTTTCTCTTTGACAACGTCCTGTCCAAGATTTCCCTTTTTCCTTTCTTAATCCCTTTTGGGAAAGGAATAATTATTTTCCATAACTACCTAGAATCAAATATTCTTTTTCTCAAGTCATTCCTGTCACTTTTTTAACTATACATAACCTAAAAAATATTCAAAAATAATCACAACCTTATTTCCATATTCCTCTTAGAGTATTTATCCAATTTAAACCACTAGTCTTCACAAAATAAAGTAGAAGTAAAAATGAAAGTAATTTCAGTGAAATTAAATATTAATTTTCCTATGCTAAAGGGTCTTACATCTCCCCCCCTTGAGAGAAACACCGTCCTCAGTGTTTGATTATGCTTCCTTGAGCATATGAGGATATGATTCCACATCGAGCCTTCGTCCTCACAATTAGCCTCTTCTAGTCTAAAGTGTTTCCTTCACACCTTAACCTAGATGATGGCTCACTTCGATAGCATTATTTATCTCCGATCGAGGATATGGAGGGGTTATACTAGGAAATCTTCATCTGATTCCACCTATTCCACATAATACAATTTCATCAATGACTAATTTTACAAGCCGATTTAGCAACTTAAGTGTTAAATCTAAATTCTTACCTGCACTTCTTCCTAATTAATGATATGTCTAGAATCATATATATATATATATATATATATATATATATATATATATATATATACATATATATATATATATATATATATATATACATATATATATATATATATATATATATATATATATATATATATATATATATATATATATATATATATATATATATATATATATATATATATATTTCAATAAGGATACGTAAAACACATTAAAAACTCATATATGGTTGGGTAGTGCCAGTTATTGTGTCATTGGTCGAATCCTTTCCAATACTTGTGTTATCACTCTATAATTTATAAGATTGACAAGACTAAATTGTAAAGAAAAACATCAAAACCACTTGAAGCCTAGGATCTAGCCCTCTTAGACTGAGAGAGGGATCTCTCTATATAATATTTAGATTTGTTTAAGCTTTCAGATATTGGGCTAGTTAAATTGATTGTGGGAATTGTTTTTTTTATTGTTCATGGTTGGATATAAGGGGCTCCTCTAAATGGTTTCCATTGGGCTATGGAGTTGAAATAGGCTGGGTATATGAGTCAAATTCCAGAGAAAATGAAAGGCAAGCTAGCTGTGAGTACTGGTGCATGTAACTAAGTGGAATTATGAAATGGAGAAAACATTTTTGGTAATGACTTAAGAGAGATTAAGAATTATTAAACCATACGTCAGAAGAAAACATTGAAATTGTAAAGACAGTCAGAATTAAGGTACTCTAAACATTAAATCTTAATCTAACTTTCCCATCTTTACAATTAGAATTTAAAATGAAACCAATGAAAACACTACGCTGGGAGAACATTAATGTGAATAAGGAAGAACATCACCATGAAAACACAACATGAATCTTGCATCGATCTCTTTATCGATGTCTAAATTTTTGAAAATCACAAGTACTTGCAATGAAAAGCGCTTACAAAACCAGTTTGAAACACCTAATACCGAAAAAATACTATATTTAAAATATCGTTAACCGATCGTCGTTATCGTAAGGGAAATTGGTTCATTTATTACAAAGGAACTAAAACTTGACCTTATGCGTCTCATGTATGGACACGTTGTGATGACTTTTTAACAATTTCCCAAAGTCACTATGTAAGCGTCATTCAATGCAATGGATTTTTTAACAGATGTATGAAGTCATCATAAAGCCGTTATTTAGTGCTCTGGCGGTCTTATGTGTAGGCAATTTCATACGTCTAAGGTGTTCTGATACACTGGATAGGCTGATGTAGATAATTCGTTGAGCAGCATGTTTTGTCAGCATGGAGAGTTGTCATCCTCCATCGAGTCCACACCAATTTTCCCATTCCTTTGAGTCATGATCTTAGTTCTATTCAAATTTCTGCATAATTTATCAGCTTTGGTGTACTTGACGAATGTTAGCCTCAACTAATAGGTGTGCCTAATTTCATGATGTATGAAGACCTCATTGATGATAACTTCATAAAATGCTTTCCCTGTCATATTTTTCTTCATATTGGTAAGCTTAGACGTATCCTTTCAAACCTTTGTAAGCATTTCGATATAATTTGTGCTAGCCATCACCTTCTCATTGATAACAAATAAGGAAGGAAATCCATTTTGTTTAGTGACTCAATCCTATTGACAAATCTACTTACTTCAATCTACAACCGATGACATTGGTCGAATCCTTTCCAATACTTGTGTTATCACTCTATAATTTATAAGATTGACAAGACTAAATTGTAAAGAAAAACATCAAAACCACTTGAAGCCTAGGATCTAGCCCTCTTAGACTGAGAGAGGGATCTCTCTATATAATATTTAGATTTGTTTAAGCTTTGAGATATTGGGCTAGTTAAATTGATTGTGGGAGTTGTTTTTTTTATTGTTCATGGTTGGATATAAGGGGCTCCTCTAAATGGTTTCCATTAGGCTATGGAGTTGAAATAGGCTGGGTATATGAGTCAAATTCCAGAGAAAATGAAAGGCAAGCTAGCTGTGAGTACTGGTGCATGTAACTAAGTGGAATTATGAAATGGAGAAAACATTTTTGGTAATGACTTAAGAGAGATTAAGAATTATTAAACCATACGTCAGAAGAAAACATTGAAATTGTAAAGACAGTCAGAATTAAGGTACTCTAAACATTAAATCTTAATCTAAATTTCCTACTTTACAATTAGAATTTAAATGAAACACATGAAAACACTACAGTGGGAGAACATTAAATGTGAATAAGGAAGAACATCACCATGAAAACACAACACATGAATCTTGCAGACCGATCTCTTTATTGATGCTCCAGCTTGAAAAATCACAAGTACTTGCAATGAAAAGCGCTTACAAAACCAGGGTCCAACACCTAATACTGAAAAAAAATGCTATATTTAAAATACTTGCAACTGATTGCTGTTATCAGAAGGGAAATTGGTTCATTTATTACAAAGGAACTAAAACTTGACCTATGCGTCTCATGTATGGACACGTTGTGATGACTTTTTAACAATTTCCCAAAGTCACTATGTAACCGTCATTCAATGCAATGGATTTTTTAACAGATGTATGAAGTCATCATAAAGCCGTTATTTAGTGCTCTGGCGGTCTTATGTGTAGGCAATTTCATACGTCTAAGGTGTTCTGATACACTGGATAGGCTGATGTAGATAATTCGTTGAGCAGCATGTTTTGTCAGCATGGAGAGTTGTCATCCTCCATCGAGTCCACACCAATTTTCCCATTCCTTTGAGTCATGATCTTAGTTCTATTCAAATTTCTGCATAATTTATCAGCTTTGGTGTACTTGACGAATGTTAGCCTCAACTAATAGGTGTGCCTAATTTCATGATGTATGAAGACCTCATTGATGATAACTTCATAAAATGCTTTCCCTGTCATATTTTTCTTCATATTGGTAAGCTTAGACGTATCCTTTCAAACCTTTGTAAGCATTTCGATATAATTTGTGCTAGCCATCACCTTCTCATTGATAACAAATAAGGAAGGAAATCCATTTTGTTTAGTGACTCAATCCTATTGACAAATCTACTTACTTCAATCTACAACCGATGACATCTTTCTTCCCACTCTGTACCTAGACTCTTCTTGTTTAACACCTTTTTTACCTTAAGTATGGTGGCTATTCTGTCTACTCCTTATTGTTGCTCTACTTCATGATTTATTTTAGAGATCAAGTATCTGATGATATTTTTGGCAGTTTGGGGCTTATCCCCAAGCTCATGTTTTCTCTCTTAATGGAAACTTTCACTGATTCAATTAAATCCCTCTATTCCCAAATTATTTGAATTGATGGCCATATATCCTTCATAGATACAATTACATCCAACCAAAAATATGTTTACCTCTCCCTAAAATGCTTCCAATTTAGGACTCTTGAAGGGATTTCTGCAATCCTTCATTTAACCTTTTGCTGATCTACAACTTTGTGGCATGAGATGAATATTTTCTCTTCATATGATCATATAGGTCACTGAATTGATCTTGCAGCTTTTGAATTTTTGTTGTCTGTCAGGGCATGTTCTCCATAGCTTTAGCTCAATGTTCAGTGCCTTAACCTAGTGTACCTGTTGTTGATGTAGACGCTGGAATCACTGTACAGGGGACTGCTAGTAGTGGAATCATGGATTTGGTTGCTTTCTTTGTTTCTTCCTTCACTGCATCTCTCACTACTTTCTGTCTCTCATTTACCTTCTTTTCCATTTAATTTTCCATTTTCTTCATCTGCTCAGCTTTTTCATTGATCAGCTGCATCATTTCTTCCCTTTGTG
The DNA here is from genome assembly GCA_034641835.2 of Pinus albicaulis. Taxonomy (NCBI): domain Eukaryota; kingdom Viridiplantae; phylum Streptophyta; class Pinopsida; order Pinales; family Pinaceae; genus Pinus; species Pinus albicaulis. The sequence continues at coordinate 343,897,571 of CM076579.1, read as the reverse complement.
TCTCATTTTCTTCTATCTCCTTCAGTGACTTTTAATTAATTTCAATTAAATGAAACTGAACAAGTGTGGCCATGCCCTTTATTTTTACTATTGTTGTTTCATAACAGTTATGTAGAAACACCCTTCGCTAACTCGGCCTCTTCTGCTTGTGCCTCTTGAATGAATATTCAATCCTGGTAGCTTTGGTGCAGTTTAAATAATAACACCCTTTATTCCTCTAATAATCTGCAGAAATTCCCTTTTCTGTGGGAAATGGTGGAAAACCTTTGAATTGGTGGCTGAGTCCTTCTATCGTGTTTATCCCCTTTTCCTCATAAAACAACGCAAAAACCTCATGCACCCGGACTTGAAATATTTTAGGGTTTTTCTCTGAACTACGTTGTGTCCATGCCAACACTGCACTTTACACTTGGGTGTTTTTAACATTTACTTGGGCGCTTATCCTCCCGAGATTGCGAAGTGCACTATGCGATTGGGTCCCACCCATATCGCAAATCGCATTTCAGTGGTTTTAACATTTACCCTAGCACTTATCCTCCTAAGCTTGCGAAGTGTGCTATGTGATTGGGTCCCACCCATATCACAAATCACATTTCGACGGTCTTAACATTTACCTTGGCGCTTATCGTCCTAAGCTTGCGAATTGTGCTATGCAATTGGGTCCTACCCATATCACAAATCGCAAGATTTAGAATTTATCGCACATTGCAAAATTTAGAATTTATCGCACATTGCAAAATTTAGGATTTATCGCACATCTCAAAATTTAGAATTTATCGCACATCGGAAGGTTTGGGATCAGGGAAATGAGTTATGTGCTAAAACCTGCAAAGTGCAATGTACGATGATAGAGGGCGATGTGGCAGGATGGAGATGAGGTCCATTTTAATACTGCAAATCACAAAGCTTAAGGTTTTTCTATGAGGAATGGGAGTTAAGGGCTAAAAATTGCGAAGTGCGATGTGCGACGAGAACAGGGGTGATGTGGTAGAACAGACGGTGGAGGCCAACAAATGAATGAGCGTCGGGGGGGGGGGGGGGGTGGGGGTTAGAGTAGACTTTAGGATAAAAGGGAAAAATGAAGGTTAATGGGTTGTGGTATGCTTTGGGAGGCATGATTTGTCTTATATATCTTCTTTCTCAACCTACAATGAAGAATGGGATGCCAAAAAAGGGAGTAGAGAAGGGAAGATGATATAGATTAGCACTGGGAAGGGAAATAATAGAAGGGGAAGCATGAACCGAGCTGAAGAACTGATAAGAATATGAAACAAGAGTGTTGTGAGTTAACTAATTTCCTTTGATTAAAAATGGACTCCCTCCAATAAGAATTTGATAGTTTCTTCCTGTGAATCAAAGACCTGCAATTTTAATAGTGTGAATAATGGAAAGTCTGCTTATGGTCGTGAATTCAGGTTTTAACATGTAATTTGGAGTGAGGTTTTAGTTAGCATACCATTGGATAAAAACCGAACCATTCATGGTGCAACGGGCTACTAGAGGGAAGAGATGTGATAGGGTGGAGTGGACGGATGACGGTGTAAGTGCTGCAACAGCATTACTAATGGTCAAATGGACGCGACAGTTTGGTTGATGGTGGAAAAAAAATTTCGGAGGGGGTTGAAGGCGGTCGGTGGTATTGGTGGGGGAGGGGGGGGCTGCGAACTCTTCTTGGCATGATATGTAGTAGGAACAACGGTATGGGATATCGCCCATTTTAGACTCCCCCCCCCCCCCCCCCTTTGTAAACGTTCGGCAGCAGAGGGGGGCTGAAATGCATCGTGGGTCATCTGATATGTGGTGGTGAGCAGAGATGGAGGCTAGTTGTGGGGAGGTTTTTGCGGATGTGATGTGCGATGGGATGGTGGGATTAGCAGAATGGATGAGTTCCAAGGCGGGGGGAGGGGTGGTAGTTAGGACTTAGGATAATGAAAATAATGGGGGTTTGGGGGTTTTTTAGGAATAAAGAGAATGATAGCTTCGAGACTTAGGATAAAATTTTTACATGAGGTGTGCCCAAATGACTTTGAAGTCCAAACTCATTAAAACATAACCCCTTTTCCATATTTTGAATGTGAACACCATATATTTTGATCCTCTTCTACCATAAGAAAAATGGGATTTTGATGCTCCACCAGGTGGAACAAATTTAACCTCTTCCTTTCATTCTTTCTCCGCAGCACAACTACCTACCCAACTACTCACCTAACATTTTTTTCTTCTTTTTCATGGTACATTTGGACTAGACACTGTTAAATCATTTTCTTTTGAATTTATATCATAACACCTATCCTTATTTCAGCCATTGACTCAGTTTAAAATTTTGAGCCAATTTCATTTTCTACCTATCTACTGATAAGCCAAGATTAAACAGTTTGGAAAATATTTGTTCTGTAACCTATCAACAGAAAATGAAAATTTTCCAATCATGATTAAACTGTATGACTATAAAAACCTATCTAATGAGTAGTGGCATTTGAACTTGCAACACTTTAAGTTTTATTTCCTTTTTGGGGTTTTCTTTCTTTTTTTTCTTTTTCTATTTTTTATACCCTCTTTTCTTTCATTTCATATTTTTTATTTGAAATAATTTGAATTTTGAAAAGCCTTTCAATAATGATAACTTTTCCAAAAATGTGAAGTATCCAATCACCTTGAGATCCTAATAATTTATAGGGTACTAACAACTTGGAAAGGTCCACAGTATCTAGGAGCTAAATTCGCACAAATTTTCCATTGCAGAGTGATTTTCTGTGGTTGTACCTGGATATACACATGATATCTGACTTGAAACACCCTATAAGTCATTTTTTGATATTCATATGCTTGTTTGCTATCCTACGCAACCTTCAAATTATGCCAGATTTTCTTCACAATGTTTCCATTTATGCTAACATATCGTGACCCAACATTAATTTTTCTTCTAATTTATTCCAATTATTAGGTTCCTTTTATCGCCTCCCATAAATAACTTCAAAAGGACTTAATTTCAGTGATTCGTGATAACTGTTTTTACAGGAAAATTCCACCAAATGAAGATACTCCTCCCACTTGTTGGGTTGTTGCATAATATACATCCGTAACATATCCTCCAATACTTGGTTTACTCCAATATTTCTCTCATATGTTTGTGGATGGTAAGTAGTGATATACTGAACTTGAGTTACCAATCATATAAAAATAGTTTTAAAAAATGTAAATCTGAATTACACATCTCATTCATAAATCATAACTTTAGGCATCCCACGCTGTCTAAATATTTCTCGCATGAATATATATGAAATATATCAAGTTTTATAGGTAGACTAAAAAGGGATAAAGTGGGTTACCTTACTTAACTTATCGACCACTGCCATTATTGAATCATTCTGTTTTCTAGTTTTAGGTAATCCTATGATAAATCCCAAGGTCATTACTTTACACTTCCACTCTAGAATGGGTAGTAGGTTAAGTAACTGGGTTGAATGTTGGTGTTCATCCTTAACTTGTTGACACTCCAAGCACTTGGCCAGATTTTATTTAACATCTCTTATAATTCTGTGCCAAAAATAATTATTCTTAATGGCAGACAAAAAATTTTGATATCCAGGATGGGCAAGTTCTCTTATGGAATTCATCCAAAATAAAAATTCTAACAACTTTTTGATTAGGAAGATATATTCTACCTCTATATGTCAACAATTTATCTTCATTTATCAAACAATCAACTTGATTTTCTGAACTGTTTAATTGAGTGGTTTGTAGCCATAAAAAATTACATTCAGGGTCTCTGCTAGCAGCTTCCCTAATCGGATTTGAGAAGTTAAACTCTACTTAACTATATGAAATTTAATATAGATGATTTTAATTTCTACTTAATGCATCTACCACCCAATTTCCTTTCCCTTTATGATTTTAAATGTCAAAGTAAAATTAACCCGAAAAGGTTTTCCACCCTACATGTCATACTTTCAGACTAGGTTGCTTAAAGAAGTTGGTTAAGCTGCTATAATCTGTCATTAATATAATTTTATTGCCCAATAGGTAATGATTCCATACTTTTAAGGCATTCACTACTGTCGTTAGCTCCATATGATAATCATAATATATTTTCTCATGTTCTTTTAACTTCAGAGATTCATACGCAACTAATTTACCCTCTTGCATCAACACTCCCAATACTCCTTCCTAACAGGAATTGGTACAAACCACAAACTCCTTTTCTGGATATGAAATTTTTAAGATTGGGGTAGTGGTTAATAAATGTTTTAAAAGTTCAAAGTTTTGTTAAAATTCAATAGTCCATCTGAAGGTTTTTCCCTTTTTTGTAAGGTCGTTGTGATCACTGGAGAATCAGAAAAGCAAAATGACACTATGAAATGTCAAGCAGAAGGATTTACAGGGCTGAGAAACATTAGAGGATCTAAAAAATTTAAAAATCTCTAAGGTCAAGAGGAAAATTTCCAAATTGCGCATGGAATACACACGAAAAATGCACTTTGCGTGCATTTTCCTTCGATAGGCGCACTAGTCTGCGCAGATTTCCCTGAAAAGGTCGCGCAGTCCTGGGAGTGGTGGAAGTCACCATCCAAGACCACTTGACACACTTCAAGAGATGATCCTCCACTTGAGGCCACCCAAGGATAGTTCCCTAGAGCCACCTTGGTACCTCAAGTGAGCGCACAAAGGAATCAATCCCCTCTCTTGGGTCACCATCCATAAGTGTACGAAGTGAGGGAAGAAGGATTTCAATTTTCCTATAAATTTCCACCATGAGAAGAACAAAATGAGAACACATTGTTATGCTAGCCAAATTTCGCATGAGAAAACCTGCACTGTGTAATCTAGAGTAGCAATAGAGTTAGAGGATTCAGTTTTTGGCCATCCAACAACTTCAACCCCTTAGGAGAAGAGAGAGGCCTTGCGACATCAGCTCAAGGGTAAAAACCTCCTTGCGCTAGATCTTGGAACTCCATAGTTCTAAGGATCCTTAGGAGATTATGTAACGTTTTACCTTTCTTTTTACTAATAGTAGTCAATAAGAGGGGATTTTATTCCACCTTTATTTATTATTTTCTCGTTTGACTCATGTGTGCTTATGTTTTTGTTTTAGTTTAGTTGTGTTTCTTCTTATATGCAACATACTACATTCCATAATTTAGTTTTTTTATATATATTGGCATGTGTTCACTAACCTGCTAACCATCTTTTCTGCCTGTGACCATAGCTTGTAGGTTGCAACCATTCTTACCAAGCACCGGTGGTTTGGTACACTCGTGCACCATAACCACCACTATAGGATTGGCGACTCCACTTTCTTTACCCTTTAGTTAAGTGGTTGTGCTTGTTACAGGGGCCTTCTCTCTACTCTAGATTGTTGTAGGGACAACTCTCATTCTCCTCTTCTCTCCTCATTCACCCATGGTGAAGAGTTGGAGTTCAGGAGTTCTGGAAATATTTCTTATAGGAAAATCACGTGCAGTTTACTCAGACATGTTAACCATCTACAAATTCCGTGATATCTCATGATGGCTAAAAAGATTCTCAGGCTTTCAAGAAACAAATTTTTATGAAAAATTTGTGAGTTCTTGGAAGCCCACTATCTTCATCATTTTTCAAAAAATCACTCCACTAAAATCTTTATCAAGATCCTTCAAGTAGTCCTGCTATTATCACAAGAAGACTATTTTTAAACCCCTCTTCTACCATTCTACCTTCATAAATTCCTCCCAAAATCCCTTCATTTGTCACTCATCCTCACCTACCCTAAACATTCATATATTCCTCTAAAAACCCATTTTTACCCTTCATTTTCCCAATAATCCTTTAAAAACCCCTTTACATGGTTTTAATCACCCTTTTTTATCCTATCGGAGCCTCTAACAAATCTAAAAAACCCACTTTTCAGGCCTTTTTCCTACCCCTTTATAAAAATAGGCCTTAGGCCCTTGAGGGCTTAAGTCCTCTGCCCTTTCACCCATACAACCCAGGCCTATGACCATTGGCCAAGCCTCGACCCTTCTTCATTTTTGCCCATGGTCCTTTCCTTTCTCCGAAAAACCTTTCCACGCCATATTTAACCCCCTTCCTTCTTATTTTCATTCCTCCGCACCATAAATTCCCCTTGATGAATCTCAATCGTCGATCCCGGCGATCCATCGGTGATCACTTCCCCCCTCATCCTCCTTTCATCTGAAAAAACTCTTATCCACTCCCCCCATATTAAATCTCCTCCGTTGATCTTGTGGATCCGACGATCAACATTCTTCCCAACACATCAACCCCGCCTGATAAACCTTTCCACCTCCTGAAAAAATTGCTGACGATCATCGCCGGTCCCACCATTTCCCCTGACCACACATCTTCTCCTATCACGCTCACCGTCCACCATTGATGTGGCTCCCCCAGATCTGATGGTCCCCATTCAATATCGCCATTGTTTTTCCACAACAAGTTAACACCGCGTTTCTACGCAAAATAGGCGATTTTGCTACGGACATGTGTCATCGCCTGAGCAGTATCATGTCCATTCAGGCCAATACAGTTTACCACCCAAACCTCATGCAAAAACCACCTTGGTTTCTGCCCAAAACCACTTTCTTCATTTTCGCGCCGATATTTGAATTTATTTCCGTTTCTTCATGATTCCGCCATGGAAACCCTCCTCTGCACAATCCCCTTCCTCTACATCGCTCCATAACCCCTCCCTGAGCCTCTGAAGCAGTCTAAACCACAACAATGTAGGTTTTATCTAATTGTTTTAGTTTTTGTGCAGGTTTAATGGTGGCCTTAATTTTTAGGCCCTCCCACAGCCATTCCCAGTGGCGGAAGCCAAGGATGACGATCCGGAGGCTGAATCAAAGCATAATGGGAGATTCAAGGTTTAGATTTAATGTTTAAACAAGTGCTTCATGAAAACTGGTTAATTGATAAACCCTCCAACATATCAAAACACCTGTACACAGAGGAAAGTAGTGAAGATGAAAGGTTAAGTCAATGTCAGAAGATAAAGTACATAATCAATGGTTTACGATGATAAAGCGCAGTTTAAAGATAAGTGAATTTAAGTTAAAACAGTTAGCAAAAGGACAAAAAAAAATATGATTAAAGAAGGCCTAAAAGCTAAAATCAAAGGCCTAATCAGAGTTTAAGTCACCAAAACTGAGAAATCTGTAGAAGAAGAGCTTCGAATGCCACATCCACATAAGCAATTACTTCTCCAAAAGAATCAAAATGCCACCTACAAGGCTAATTTGCCTCAAAAGACACATAAAGTTACTCCAAGTCAGAGATATTTCCAAATGATAGCTCAGAAGTTATTACAAGCCTACCTAAAAAAGCCTAAAAGTCAACAAAAGCCACTAAGTAGTTCAAAGAGTTAATGTAATGCATAGTTAGACTTAAACATATTTTGCCTTGGGCCTTGCATGGTCTCAAAGGTCAAAAAAATTAAACTATGTCATTTATGAACCATTAGAGACCCTTTCTTTCACTCCACCTCCTCATTTATCTCTAAATACTGTATGAGGAGCTCGTTGTTATTGTTGGTTGGATTATTATTAAAGTATAAGATAGTTGCTGAAGCTATTGAAGATTTGTTGAGTAATTGAAGAATATTAGGCTAGATAGAGAAGGTTTGAGATGTAAAGACCTGCTAGAATTGAAGTATGTCACTGGTTTGAACATCAATAATACAAGTTGATTCATGGGATCCTGGTCTATGTTAATGGTGATGTTATTCCTAACTTTTTTTTGTCTATCCTTATGTTTTACATGCTATCCATTTTCTCTGATAAAGAAAAGAAAATTTAGAGTATGATTTACTCTCAAAATACCCTATTTCTGTCTGAAAGCTTTATCTTTATGTTTTCTTATGCTAAGGTATGTTTAGAGGATTCTTAATTTCCCTCTAAGTTTATCCAACTTGTTGTTTTTAGAAATGATTCAATAGAGTATAACCAGTGAAGAAATGTTGGTGAGCCCATGTCTTTCCTATGTACAACTTGAGATATTGTTTTGAATGTTATTTTCAAGGTTTTCTAAGTAGAGTGAACCTATGGAAGTCTATGGTTTTCCTTGTCCTCTGGCTAGTCTTTAAAAGTTTCCTTGAAAGATCCCTTGAGAGTATGCCAAAAGCAGGCTTAATTCAAAGTTTCTGTCTAATCTTAGGCTATTTTCCTTGTTCTCTTATATTTTTTATCCTTTCTAAAAGAAATCTTAGGATTACTGGATTGTTGTCTGAAAAGTGTGCTTTAATAAAAGTTTTTCCAAAGAAGTTTATGGTTTGCCCTGTCCTTTGGCTTGCTTCAAACAATTACTTTGAAAGGCTTTTCTTGTTTTAGTGGAGTTAATAGATTCTTAATTGGTTGTTAGCTTTAATTATTTCAAAATATCTTAGTGTTTCATATCACAATTCAATCTAAAATATCCTTTGATATAGATGACTTGCCCTATGGAAACCCTTGAAGAATTGTTGTACAATTAAATCCTTTTGTGACTCCATAGCCCAATGGGTTAATACTGTTTCATGACCTATCTTTTCAGCCGAAACATTCTTCAATACTCTCTCACCTTCACCCTTCAAATGACCTCTTCAGTTAATGATATCCATCCCAACCAAAAAAACAAGTTCCTAAGAGCTTCATAACTAGCCTAATATCATAAACAAACCATAAAGATATATCCTTTGAAAACACTTAATAGAGAGATCCCTCTCTGAATCCAGGAAGGCTAGGTCATAGGATTCCAAAGTGGTTCTGATGTGGCCCCCTGCAGTGTTTATTCTTTCCATTCTTGTAAATCACAGGGAGCCACAAATACAAACATGGTTGTCCGCGCGCATTCAACTCAGACCTGCGCGCAGAGTTGCGCACATGTGTAAGAATTTTTTGCATGGAAACCAGAGAACATATTTCTCAGTGGTTTTCCCAATAAATAAAAACTTTTAACGCTGTTTTTGGTGTCCAATGACTGTTCAGAACATGCTTTTCACTGCATTTTATTATTGCTAGTTGCATAGTTTTAAATGTTAGATTTTATCTTCAAAAAAATCACATAGTTTAAGTAGGGGGAAATTGAGTTGCGAAAATCCACCCTTTCAATCGCAATTAACTCATTTTGTGAAAATAGACACTAAAACACATAGGTAATTAGGAGGATTAAGTGGCCCATATCCACATATTCTTAGCTAGTTTCCATTTATTTTTTTCTTAGTTTGACCATTAATTTAGTTTAAATTTTTTCACTAGGAATTGGGACCAGGACTAAATTATCTTATAGAAGCAAGTAATATCTACTACCCTTGCACCTTTTAGTGACCCTGGGCATGCATATGAACATTCTCTTTTCATCATTTTCCATTTCCTTTTATTAAATCATTTAGTTTAATTAGGCAAAATTTTGAAGCGGCCCACTGTCTACATATCATTTTCTTATCGCAAGGAACAATCAAAACATAGTTTAATAGGGGAAACATGTAAAGGATCACCACATATCCACATATTACACACTGTGTGATTTTTCACTTTCACTCACACACTGCCACAACTTAAGCAAATTAAGCCACCTTAAAACTAACCATAAGTGAACTCATTAAAATATCCCCACAAGGGCCACAAGAAAATTAATAGTTCAAGTTAGGACCACTGGGGTAGGCATCCAATAAGCCACCATGGTTAGTTTACATCTTGAAACATAGAAGTTGAATTTATAGGGAGATTTAAACTCATATATCTGCCCACGGAAAAGAAAACCCGAGTTCCATAGAGACCTGATTTAGAGGGGGTTAAGCTTAGGCCCTATGGATGCGGTATTATTTGGGGCTACCTAACCCAGTTAATGCTCGGTACTGGTAGCTGATTTACCAAGAATCTCAAGACTCGAATGCTCAATTGGGATGATGGTACTTAGTGGCCAAATATAGGGCATCCTTCCCTATTGGTGATGGTGCAGTCAACACTAGATCCTCTACCCATTACCTTGGTCGATTCTTCGGCTGTTAGAAGGGGTCGCCAGTTCTTTCAGAACATTAGCCCCTGTACCCACCAAAAGATATCTTTGCAAGGATAAGTTACAATTAAGAGTGTGAGGACATTTAGGTCTTGATAATTTTTAGTATCATGCATAAAAAAAAACCAAAACCATTTTTTTGATTAATTGATCACATAGAACTAATCTAAAGGGAAATTAACCTTCTTTTTCGCTTTGTTTTATGTTTGTGATCACATTTTTTTCTTTGATATATATTCTCTATCCTCTCATACAACTGAATAATATTTCCAAAACCATACCTAGTCGACACCATAACGGACCCAACAGGATCTCGTCAATCTAGACGTCTTTTGTACCTCCCCGCATTAGCGGGAGGAGTTCCAGGTCTTTCGCCATTTAGGCATCAAAGACGGAACACCACCACCCTTATCGGTTCATCCTTTATCGAGGCATATTTAGTTGTGAACCTCCAAGGGTCACCCAAAGCCACACCAGTGGAAACCCCCCAGAGTCACCACACACCACTCCTCCCACAACCCCTAGGGGTCTGAGGAGCGCTACCCATTCTGGGAGCCAATAGAACACACAGTTGGGTATGTCATAGAAAAAACCCATACTCAACTAGAACCATGTGTTTTCATAGTCCACAATGGCACTCAACACATAGTTACATTTCTTAGCATCGTTGAACTTACCTGATCTATCAAAGCTAATGAATAACCCCATTGTGCACAACCCCACATAGCCCCAAATGCCCACGAAGCTCCCTTAAGAAATTCCAAAATTAGAAGGGAAGAAGGAAGAAGACCCCATAAATCATATAATTACTTTCCACTTGTGGTGTTCATCAAACAATATCATTGATGATACTATTCGGCTAAGACTATTTTAGCGCACCTTAACCGGATTAGCCTTGAAATGGTATGTGGAGAAACCTTCTGCTACACATGGAACCTTTAGTGCCCTCGCTACTACTTTCTTCACATATTTTCAGTTACCCATCCACCATGATTCAGGGATGGAATTACTGACACATTTTAGGTAGACACCAGTTATCCATATCTCAGACCATATCCATGAATGGTAGCGATGTCAAAGCTTGTGTAAAGCCAAACTCAGCGATTGAGTTCTGTTGGACCTATTCCTAAAATCTCTCACTACAGAGGTTTCAAAGGATGTGGAAACTCAAAAACCTACATCTGAAGAGGATGCCATTAAAATATCCTAGAAGCTCGAGCTGATATACACGTAGTCAGGATACATTTATAACATGTTTCCTAATGCCACACAACTACAAACTTATAAAGAATTTATAGGCACGTCAAACACTTTAGATGGATTGATAGGGTCACTGACCGAAAATCACCTAGGCAACAGTAATCCGTACCCTGGTTACACGTATTATCCTAACCAAAACATCCTGCAACCAGGCTACCATAAGAGTCATCATGTACCTTTGCAGAACAAGACCAATAGGGCACAATCGTACCATCATCAGCAAGGAGGACCATACCCTCCTAGGCAGGGGCCCCGGTACACAGTTAAAAATTTTGACAGAAGAGCTCCCCCCAATAGTATTTCACAATCCAGGGACAAGGACCCCAATATTCCCCATCCCCAACACAAAACCCACCAATTCATAATAATCCACCGGTGAAATTTGTGCAGCCTTCCTAGGCACAACCGCGCTAGTCATACAACCAGGAGAATCCTAGTTATCCTCCTAATGTGGCAAGGAAAAAATAAAATAACAAACAAAAGGGAAATCCTAGACAGGGGGGCAACAACCAACAACGCCCTCTGCGATCTCAGGCCTGGGAAACTCTAACCAAAATCAAAACTAGGAGCCACATAACTCCCAAGGGCAGAACAAGAGGGAGAATCTATGGACAAACCACTCTTGTGCAATTTGTGGTGAGTATGGAAATTACACTCACCATTGTCTCGAACTCCTCGAGCTAAAGAAGCTTCAGGGTAACCAGGGACAATGGGGACCCTCATAGCAGATAGTTGTCATGCAGGAGCCCTTCCCCCACCAAGGGGCAGTTACCACCCAACAACATCAAACACCCCCCAATGATTCCAGAAAAAATAGCCATGAAATCTATATGACTGGAGAAGAAATGTTTTTTCAAACACAGAATCAAAGTTACGATACCTCGCTAGGCACCAGTTTGTCAAGGGCTAGCACAAGTGCACCAATAGCACCATTGAATATATCAAAAATTCCTATTGAAACTTTTCCAAAGATAGCTAAGGGACCAACTAGGCAAGCAGGTAGCCACTCCAAAGTGGCCCATAATTATAGCATTCTGGATGATTTACTTCAATCTCTCACTCCCATTTCAGCTTTGGAAGTCCTGCAATCTTTCCCAAAGCAAAGGAAAGCCTTACTTTCCACATTAAGAGCTATCAACCCTAACGATTCATGCCTAAAGGATTTTTATTTAGATAAAGCCACCCCTAGACTTCCTACTTTGGTCACCCTCCAGATACCATTTTCAGTTCAAAACATCATTATCCAGTGCTGTATCATTAACGAGGGTGCATCCACATGCATCATGTCAAAGAAAATTTTTCAGAAGTTAGGGTCTCTTGAACTGAAGCCATCAGACATAACACTCAGAGCATACGACGGTCGCCCTTCTGCTCCCATCAACATTTATCAAAATGTCCTGGTCTGCTTGGCCGAAAAGACGGTCCTTAGAGACATAGAGGTCTTGGATGCTTAGCTAAATTACAATATTCTCCTTGGGTGGAGTTATATGTACACCATGACTTCCATAACATCCTCCGTCTTCCGAACCATGATGTTGCCCCACGAGGACCGCATCATTAGTGTCAACCAATTGACATATCACGACAAGAAATCTCTGAAAAATGCCAATTTCGTTCTACCGTATGTAGACACATCTGCTATGACGCTTACACGGTACTAACAATATGGCCCTGGCCAATTCAAACTGTCATCTATCCTCGAGTCATTCTTAGGAGATCCCCCTGTCATACCAGAATCATCCGTTGATATCACAGGGGCTCTGATGTGCATGATGTCTACATCAAGCACTAAAGCCAGCTAGGAGACAGAAATGAGTTGTAATGACACCAATTCCTCTGCTATAGTGGCCTATCTATCCTACGCAGTCTCGCAAACTCCTTTCCTATACCCTCCATCTGGTTTTGTGTCACAACAAGTCTTGGAAACAATATTGTTTCCATGTATCTTTCGCAATACCAGTTTGTTTCTTGGTCCCACCTACCATGACCAGTGTCATAGGAATCACCTCTACAGGGTTAATCTCCCTCACTCTTGAGGAGGCCCCACCTATTAAGGTAATGACCACAACCAAACCAACTAAGGAAACTCCTTTCACAAAACCGAATGTCACGACCAAGAAAACCCATAAAAAGGGGAATAAGGTCGAAAATCCCATCATACTACGGGAATTACAACCTTGCACCATATGTGACATAGTAGGCCACCCTACCCATATATGCCTAGAACTGGACGAACTAAAACTACTCCTAAGCTCCAAGAGAAATATTGCGGCAACAAATTCCCGTAAAAAGAAACCAGCCATCAAAAATCATGGCGAGGCATTGTGTACCAACCATGCATGCACTATCTGTAGAAATTATGGGCATTACACCCATCAGTGTCCTAAAATATCATGATATAGGGATGCCCTACATGTCATCGAACAATCATATCAAGAGGATCCCTCCATGCAGTTACATCGAGAAGAAACTCACATCATATTATATATACAGGAGGCACAAAAGTCACCATAATGTCTCCCATTCATGTTCCTTCATCCTATCATACACTGTGCACTTTGCGATGAACGTGACCATTTCATCGACCACTGTGTAGCCCTGGAACTCCTCCAAAGATGGTATCTAGTGGAAAGTCCATACTATGTTGGCTTGTGAGCAGCTCAATTTCCATGTCCAGTATGTGGTGGCAATCACCCATTAGAGAAATGCCATTACATCCCTCAATTTTTCTTAGCACTAACTAGTTTACGCAAGGCCATAGTTTTCCTCTCCCTTGAAGACAGATCTAACACAGAATCCATGGATATCTTGACAACACAGGAGGATGTGACAAGTAGGTCCATCCTCTTCTTGTCAGCAGAAAATCGGCCAGTCGGGCAACCCTTAGTCTCTCCAACCCGTCCTCCACGAGGAAGACCAACATGCGTGTTGTGTAACACACACAACCATGTGGTTGCCACATGCCCGAACCTAGAAGTGCTACGTCGCTAGTACCCGATCATGTCACCAAATGAACAAGATGGGAATAACCAAGAACGACATTATTGTCTAGTATTTTAGGGAAACCATCATGATCATCACTGCACTTATATCCCTGGAGTCCGCCCACTAATTGACATCATTCATTCATTAGAAACACACCACCGGGATATCATCAATGCAGAGCTTAGAAAACTATATGGAAGGCATATTTCCCCCAAGCAGCTTACACCATTTCCATACCAACACGTTGGGCGAGTTAAAAATTCACATCGAATTAGCATGACCCATGTCTAGCCTAAGAAACCATGTGGGCTATGCGATAGAATCAACCACCAGGTCAATCAATGTAAAGAGCTAAAGCACCTCACGAACAACTTTCACATGATCTCCTCCCTCACAGAGAGACATCTCTCTAACCAAGAGAAGATCACACATTTCTGTTTCCATATTTGTTCATATTTTCATCATACAAGTGATCACCTCCCAAATCTTAGAGCAGCAAGAGAGCCGTTAAGTATACACCCCCCAAGAGGGTTATACCTACCCAAACCAAAAACCCAAAAATGGCAGTAGAGGAATCTCTCCCCTACGGCTGGTCCTTTCTGGGTGTGTACTTCAGGGATGAAGAGTAGTGTTGGTTCCCATACCATCTACTCCATGGGAACACTGGTACCATACACCATTTGCACTGGCCATAACCACGAAACAGAGGAATTCCCATTAATGGAAACATTCAGGCACCTCAGCACCAGGCACAACTTCCAAATCTCGGAAAGTGCTTAGCCTAATGAGGAGCCTAGAATTTCTCCCACGCAAGGCCCCACAATGGAGATTCCTCTCCCACCAAATGACAGTGACATGATACATCACATATGATTCATATCATCATGTATCGGAACCATGACTCGGGTTGTCTGCTCATCAGTCATAGGTGTCGAGTCAGCTGCAACTACAAGAGTAGTTGTACCAATGACGGTGCTAAGCCAATTCATGTGCAACCTGTCGATCGCATCCGGTTCCACCACATCGATGATGGAATCATTTTCATGTCTTTCAAATAGCTCTCTTAGGACTGAACCTCTTCCTCATAGCCTTGTGTAGACTCAATCCCTGTTGGAACAGGGTCCCCTAACTACATTTTGATATGTTCCAACGCTGCGTTTTTTATATATTTTTGTAGTAATTGGTCTTGCGCAGGGGCTTTGGGGTGGGTTAAAGCCCCCAATGTATTGTAATGGGTCAAAGGGTAGAAATAGAGTCCGTAAAACATGGTTTTCAGACCACAGGATAGCGTAGGCTATGATGATATAAATAGATAGATAGTTTGAGTCTACAAGTAATATTAATGCTACGTACGAACTGTTGAGATCAGTCTTGGGTAGTTTTGGGTAACAACTGCTACTGGCTGTGTGTGCGGAGATCCTCAGTTCTGCTATGTGCGTACCCCACTGGATGTGTGCTTAGGGTGTGACTTAGGGTTGTAACTGGTTTCAGACGCTAATGAAAATGAAATCTGTTATGTTATATGAACTGGTTGTATTTATTAGTATGAATTCTAATCGCAAGTGTAAAAAAAAATCTCACTTTAGATGTTCATAAAAAACAACCCTAACATCAAAGATAGCTACCAATTTCTTTAGATCTTCAGTTAGTTGACCAAGATAAATGCTACAAAATCCAAATATATGTAGTAAAAGACATTAAGAAGTAATTAAAAGCAAGAGTTTCTCCACGCATCCAATAGACAAGACAAGAATATTTTTAAAGACTTTTTTGTATTTTTGACACCTAGGAATGGAACATAGAAAGATGTTACCAGTCCCCTTCAATGGGATGGGTACTTGTAAGTCCTCAGCACTTCAGATCTAATATCTCTCTCTCTTGATGGTGTAGAAAACCCAGACAAAAAATGGAACTCAAAGGGAGCTCACAAGAAAAATGGTAACAAATTATGACAATGATGGAGGATCAAAGTCAGACCAAAGGTATAGATCCAGAGTGATCTTTAGGCAACAAAAGGTAGTGAGTGAATGGAAAAACATTTTTTTTTATAACAAAATATTGAGTTATTCTAGATATTGGTGCATAATTAAAATATTATTAACCAATTCTAGATCCAAATTTTACGAAATATTTTATTATATTTGTTGGAGGGAAAAAGAATTTGAATTTGCTCAAATCCCTTTATTTGTAAATAATCAATAAATAAATTATTTATTTATTATTTTAAGGATATGGTTGAGTAATAATTAAATAAATAGTGATTTATTCAATTATTTATAAATTATTTAGTTAAATTTAACAAGGAATATTATTTAAATAAGGTTTAAATAATTATTCCTAGAAAATAATAAGATAAATAATGATTTATCTAATTAATTTTCCTGTTTTGGGTTAAATATGACCAGGAATATTAATTAAACTGTTATATAACTAGTTATTCCTTGAGGAAAATCAAACAAATATGAATGTAATCAATATTTCCTCATGGGGTTTCCTGTTTAGACCATAAACAACTTAATAAATTAAGGATTACTAAGTTATTTTTCATAGTGAAGGCAATTTTACTTAGGGTAAAATTGGCCTTACATGGTGTACTTTGGTCCATCTAATAGTAACAGGTTAGATGACCAAAAATTGGTGTAACAGATTCCCCCCTAGCGTGTGAGCATTAGGAGCTAATCGTATGACCGAAGTACGTTGTAAGAACTCAATCACTAGACACCGAAGGGGAAGTCATAGAGAGAGAAATATAAGGTAGACCAAAGCGCTATAGGACAAGACCCTGAGGAGGTGAGACTTACATGTGCGACAAGTCTCTTTTATGAGTGAACACTTGTGCTACAAGAGGCAGGGGAGGCATACATATGCTCGCCAAGACAAAGTACAAAGAATAGTGCATCTAGTAAACAAGGGACTGAACTATACAATACATGCTGGCATAAACATGAGCCAGATCAAAACATGATAGTGGATCCCACATACATACTGTGCCTAGGATAACAGCTAGGAATTATACAATAATATCCGAGTACATGAGATATAAGTACAACCAAAGAGGCCCTGTAAAAAAGAGAGGGATCTAAAAATATGAATGATACATGTAAACTAAAAGGTGCTACATGCGGCTGAGGTGGAAACCATCAAATCTATGGAGCTACGTCAAAGGCTGTAATGAAGAGGTCATCTGGGCATGTGGGGGGATACTTGAAGGGCCAGCCCCTCATGAGGTATGTAACATCTCACACACGCTCTGGAATCACCGGTACAATCTAATGCATCACTGAACCATCGAGTATACAAATCTCAATCATAACGTAAGGAGCTGAAGCTGAGAAACAATCAAGTCAAAGGGAAATAAGGGGTTTGTTTGCTTGATTCGAGGCACCAAACAAGAGTGGAAGATAGAACCAAGGTACACCGCCCTCTAGACCTATCTTATGGAATGAATGAGCTGATGTCGACAGAAGGAGGTCCACCATAGGTGAGGCAACAAGCGATCCTCAACTAAGGCACGAGAGAAAATAGTAGAGCGACTAATAGACTGAAACCAGGGATGATGGTGGAATGGGGGATACTGAGTAGCAGGCTGATGGCTTCCCTTGTTAGAGCATAAAGGGCATGGATGACCTGGTAGCAACTTACACAATATCAAAGGAGATAGTGGATAGTAGGTCTGAAGGCCATAATGCGTGACATGAGAAAGGAACCAAGAAATGATGGAAGGAGGACTAAAGCGGGATACAAAGGAACTCGGGATAGACTCCATGGATGTGATGATGACTCAACTTGGATGCTCTAAACAAGGGCGACTCGATGATGCGGCCACATAGAAAAGGTCCAGTGGGGACCATGAAAACATGAGTACAAGATGGTTACTCATGTCAAAATTCAACACGAGCATGGACAAGTATGGAGGCAAAGTGATGCCCCCAAGTACAAGTGTTGCAAGTGAAGAAATTTGATTTTGAGTAGTGGTTAAGTGACCCTTCTTGGAAAAAATGTGTCTGCGTGAAGAATCAAATCACAAAAAAATAAATCATACCCATTTGAGAGCTCAGTGAGATTTTTCCAACGCTACAGACGGTTTTTCAAACTCAGCTACGGTTTAGCCGCAGTGGGAGAAAGAAAAATCTGGGGTTTCTCTTTTAATAAGGCATTTTCCCTCCAAATTTGCTCATATGCAAGTGTAGCTGTGGTGAATGTAGAGAGGAGAGAAGGCCCTAAATCTTGTGGTGATTGTAGCAAACAAACCGACCATTGGAATCAAGATCCGCCAGTTGCAAGTAACAGGCCTAACCCTACTCTTTCATTTTAGTGGATTGAAATTTCAGTTTAGGTACCCAGAGCTCATGAATAGGCCATGTCGCACTTTTTGGGGTCTGTTCTATAACCTGTGTAGCAGGTACTGGGAAAAAGGTTGCGACCTGTCCTAGGAAATGACCTGAAAAGTGTGACCTGTCAGAGAAAGGTGGTTTCAATGTTGTTTTTGGTTGAGATCTAGGATCTTTATGGTTGAGGGGCATAGGTTCCCCCAAGCATGTTATTGTCATGCCAAAATGTATTTTGAAAGAAGGGGAATCTAAACACTTTTTTATGATGTGGTGCACCATTAATTTTCGTTCTAGCTATGCAGTTCGAGAAAGGGAATGGAGGATTACCAATATCTTTTGGTACTTCATATATGAAGAAAATGGACTAATTTTCTGGGTTGGCACACATGGTGTCACTATCCCAAAGAGTGGATTTGGAGATAATGAACTGGTGCTCTCCTAGAAAACACATAGGTTGGTCAAGAACAATGTATAGAGGACTGGGTTGCTGATGTAAGAGGAAGGAATGATGAGGGGGGTCATCCCTAGAGTGATATGAAGTGATATGGGACTCTAGAGGTTCTTCTAAATGGGGAAGAATAAGGGTACTAGAGTTGAAATGACCAGATACACAACGAGAGTAGTGGAGAATTCTTCTCCTGGTCTCTCAAATATGGGTTCCCCCATACCCAAACATTGGGTGCCAATGTAATGGCCACAAGGTGTATGTGGTTTGAATGCATGGGTTCGATGTAAGGGGGGATAGATAAAGTCAAGGGTGGTGAATTCTTCCATAATGTCATCATCGTAATAGAAGATGGGGTGAATGGTGGAAGAAAAACTACCTGACGCAGCGAAGCTACCTGACTCATCATCATGAGAAGTGAGGTTCACATGTTCATCGTCACGGAGGGTGACAGAAGAATAATTAGATGAAGGATCCACTGATGTTGAGGCGAAGGTGATCGCTGAAGTGGGGTCAGGCGAAACAAAAGGGGCAGTCCCATGGGGATCTTCCACAATGCATCTCATAGATGACAATAGGTAGTGGATAGTGGCCGAAGAATCTGTAATTTTGACATCTGGAGGGGGAATGTCTATGGAAGTGAATGTGTCCTCTAGTTCTCCTGAAGAAAAATGCACAAATAAGGGAGCAGTGGACTCATTTCACTTTTCCTCAAATTGGCGAACTGCTGCTAGAGAGTTGTGGAAGTCCTCGAGGCGGGGATAGAGGTGGGTATAATGGCCATGGAGATCACACAAAGCATAGAGGTGGTTGGTGTGAATAGTCTTGGGGTTCTTGGTTGCAGTCAAGGAAGGAACAAAGGTTTACGGGACCGTAGAATCAGGGAACACGACATTAACCATGGGCTTGAGATGAGGAAATTTAGGACAATTATGGGTGGCATGATCGCCAACATCACACAAAGCACACGGGGGGGGGGGGGGGGGTACGCTTTTGAGGCTGAGGAGTAGCAGGATTTTTCGGGGCGGTCTTGTCCTTAGGCACCTTCTTGCAAGCTTTTCCCCCCTCACCCGAAGCTTTCGTAACAGAAGTAGGTTCTTGTTGAGGTGGCTGAGGCATAGAAGCACAGGGAGGGGTCATGGTGACCGATTGGACCAGGGTCAAAGAAAGGCAAGGTTTGGGTTGACCAGGCAGGATAGGGGCTAGGCGATCAATGTACTAGACTAGGATCTCCAGGGTCATGTTAGGAAGGGATAAGGTAGCCATAACAAGTACCGAAAATACTCCACGAGGGGGAGCTAGAAACGATATCTAACCGGAGGGGTAATGGCTAGGCGAGATAGAGCTGAGATGGCTAAGGCCAGGAGGAACCATGCCGGGAGGGTAGAGAGGCTCATGGAAACTAGCTGAAGATGAGGGGCCTTGAGGAGGGGGTCCTAAAGGCTGGGTCAAAGTTCTAGGAGCAACTTGCGGAGGGTGGGGCTGCTGACTAGTCGAAGTGAGCCGCTTGAGGGAAGACTGAGACGATTGCATCATGCAAACATTCAACGAGATGGGATGAGAGATAGGAGGAGGAAGACCAGGGAAATAACCAAGAAAATAGAAGTCTTTGTAGAATTTGGGTGAGACACTGGTAAAAG
Organism: Pinus albicaulis; assembly: GCA_034641835.2. Lineage (NCBI taxonomy): Eukaryota > Viridiplantae > Streptophyta > Pinopsida > Pinales > Pinaceae > Pinus > Pinus albicaulis. The sequence goes on along the minus strand of CM076579.1, from coordinate 343,876,923 downwards.
GTTCGATGGTTTACTTATTGGCCACCGAAGAGATGATGGACTCTTGGGAGGTCCGAGACTTCGGTTCGTAATATGTCAACTAGTCAATGGCAACTATCTTTCCGTTATGAGGAAAGGACATCTTGTGGTGAACCGTAGATGGGAAAACATACATCGCATAGGTGTAGCTACAACCCAATAGAATGTTGTAATTTAAGGGGGCATCAATGATTCCTACGTCAATGCAAACAGTCTTGTCTACAAGAGTAATAGGAGTAATGGGCTAGGAAGAGTGGCCATCCCACACTCGGAGGGTGATAGTGGAAGGGGCCAACTCAGGGGATTCGAGTTGCTTCCAAACTGAAGCGAACATCACACAGGTGGATGCCCCCTCATCAATGATACAATGGGAGATGTTGGAATTCCAGATCTTGACGGGGATTTGGAAGGTGGCAAAAGCAGGAAGGGGAGGATGTTCTGACCAGTCAACATCAAAGATGATCAAATTATCATCTGAAGGATCTACAAATCCCATGGCAGTTAGTAGAGATTTTCATTGTGAAGGGAATGATTGGAGGAGTTCCAGCATTAATATGGTAGTAAGAGATTGCGCCAAATCATCTACTATACTATACGAATGGGAAGATTTTCTAGACGCAACGTTTTGATGTAATGGTCCCTTGGGGATATTGGTATGAACCTCCACCTTAGGCTGAGGTATCTATAAAGGACCATTGGTTGTCTAAAGAGGCTCTGTAGAACTTGAAGAAGGGGGCTCGAGGGCATACGTAGCGGGATGCTGGTTGTACTTACGGGACCGAGTCTGAAGGATGAGGTCAACGGTAATGGGCTAGTCAGATTTCATCATGAGAATTTGGTAATCAGAGGCACAAGATGGAGGAGGTTGAGTGGCCGCTTGACCTTCAGGTGGCTGGGTAGCCACGAATCCTTGCTGAGGGAAAGGATTGGTAAACACAACCGGTAAGATAAGTGCAGCATTGGGAGGAACCGAAGGGGAGGCTTGTTGTCCTCGCGATGCTGCTTGAGTCTCCCACATCTAATGCATCTGTGGGAAAAGAGGACAATCGTGGGCATAATGAACATAGACACCACAACAAGAACAAGGCTTATTCATGCGAACATGCCTGTCCTTCTTGGGTTGAGTGCCCTGTTGCTGGTCAGCAGTGTTAGGTGCATTCCCTTGGGGATTAGGTCCAGGATTACCAGGGGCAGATGGATTTTGGGTTCCTTTCCTCTTCTTTTTGGAAGTATGAGTATTATTCGCGCCCTGTTGTGCCTACACCTACCCCTGGGGGGGTGGTGGCTACTATTGCGGGGGTTGAGAAGGTAAGGGAGGCACAACATTGTGGTAAATAGGTGGGGAAAAAGGAGTAGGCATACCGTACCCTAGATACATACAATTCGTCGGGGTTCTACAGCCGATGATTGCAAGACTAAAAGATGAGACAACATCGTAACTACTTTGGGCCCTAGGATCTAGCTCGGGACTCCGGAGAGGGATCTTCCAAATAGAACAAAGAATGAGTATCTTTGAAGCTCAAAATGAGATGTTAGACTAGTTGGTGAAGCAAAGGGGTTTTAAAATGATTTGTCAAGGGTTATCATTGGCTAGGAGATTCAGGTTTGAGAAAGTAATGGGAGAAGGGAACAAAACAGGAGGCTTCAAGAAAGGGGATAGGCCAAGAAAGTGCCATCCATTGGGCTATGGAGTCATGAAAGGGAATTACTTGCAACCACTAGCCAAGGCTTTCTGAAGGGCAAGTCATCTACACTAAAGGATCTTTAGGCAACATGGTGGAATGAAAACATCATGGAGAGAAAGTGAAAGAAGGAAAGACAACCGAATTTATGTCTATAGATCGTGTCGTAGGTCATTTAACTCCGTGACTCCGTTTTGGACATACTCTTAAGGCACTTCTCAAAGGGGACATAGGGCTTCTTATAGATCGTACCAAAGGTCATTTAACCTGACCGTTTTTAGCAACTCCATGGGAAAAAGAGATAAGATTAACAATGGACTCAGAAAGGCCACCGTCGCTGCGAAGATCCTAGTGGACAGGCTAGCTCTTAATCCCCAAAGGTTCCCAAACCTTCCAAATTTTAACCCTCAATAACATCTAAGAACAACTTCAACTAATTCATACATCACTGCGTGTAAGCACATTCAATCGTTACTGTTAACTAACCGAAATCACCCCGTATACATGGAAGCGTAAAACATAGAGGTAGGAGAAGGTGAAACATAGGGCACCTAACAAGGGTGAATCCTATGTTATACTTCGATGCAAGCCCAAAATAACAAATGAAACAATATGGAAATGCATTAAATGCAAGGGAAAAGAAGAACATCACCAATAGTACTGCATCAGATCCGTGAAATGTGCTTTGATTAATTGATGCAAAACCAAGCCATGTACAATAAGTCAAATGGCTAATATGTTCAGATTTCTCTCCCAAATTATTATATACAACTACTCGGCTATTCCCTCCCAAGACTGCTCTAATGGGCCGAATGAATCCTCTAAATGTTAAATGCCCAACAAGGCAACAACAACTCTTACAATTCGTTCTCGTGGATTTTATATGAGAAGAGAGAAATAGAGGTAGATAGACGTTTAATTGATCTCATTAAGAATGTAATCTATGGAAGGTCCACGCCCATACCACTTAATGGCCGCAATGATGTACTCTAAGACCGGTTCTGAGATTGACAAACAACCGACCATATTTTTCAAGTCCTTTCGTGTCCTGAGCTCCGTGGCCGCCATTTTGGTATAAATGCACTCGTCTGTGCGTCCGTTCGTCCATCCATGCTTCATTACCGCGCCCGATAATCTTTTAAAGAAGCTTTGTCCATGTTCCCGACTTTCCCCGGGCTCCTCGAGTAGCTATGGAGGATGTCGTGGGAAGGCAATTCTCCTGAGGAAAATGTCCCAATGCTAGGAGTTACGCTATGCATTGCTGTGCGCTCTTAGTCTTCAAAATAAAGGCCTTTGCCTTTGACTGCAGGGATTAAAATGTTAATCTTCAATTACAAGCTCAAATCCTTCAAATCCCCTATTTCGCTTCTCTTCGCCGTCGGCCGAAATGGCCTTCCGTGCTATCTCGCACTTAGAATAAACCGTTACAAACCGGCAAGCATGACGGTGAGAAAATGCTTGGGAGAGGCGGAGGAATGGTGGCGAAGAGAGGAGAGAAACGATGGAAAGTGGTGGCGAGATGATCACATAGTGTGAAGACTCAAATGTTACCACTAGAGCAATTTACAAAGGAAAAACATGGAAAAAAATGGAGTGAGCATAAATGTGGGACCCTGGCCAATGGCCGAGGGCGCATTTGATTCGACCGTTCTGACCGCCGAGGGGAGGGATGAAGGCATAACCGAGATGAACACAGGAAAGGACACACGACAAACCTCCGATTGCGATTGGAAATGGAGAGCGACAGCCGCCGATCGCTGATCCGTGATCATATCAACGGCTCGCAATCAACTCCAAGGAGAAAGGGGGGCGCGTGGGCGATGATGTGATCAGGCGATAGCCTTGGATCGTGCAAAAGATGGACGGCCGGGATAAATTAGGTGTGGCAGATACGGCGATCGGGAGGAAAATGGGAAGTGCGATGGCCATCGGATCATCGGGGAATGGACGACCCGCATTGAATCGGGGAGGCTGCAATCTGGAGGCCGCACGAAATGGCGTTTGCGATTGCGGACGGAGAGTGGGGCCGCATCGAGACAACCGGCCGATCTCGGATCCGCATCAACCAAGGGATGTAATCTGAGGTTCACGACCTGAGGACAGGAGACAGACTTGCATCTAAGGAATTTCCTGCGATGGAGCTGTATGGCCGCTCTGACGGCCAGGAAACCCGACGACGAGACGGACCCAGTAGACGAGAGGAAGAATTGCGATTGGGTTCATCGAGGAATGGAGCCATTGAGCGCCGGCCGTTGATCGGCGGGACGGATCGACGACGTGATATGATCTGAGAATCGCAATCTTAGGTGCTGGCGGCGATCGACCCAAAGTAATAAATACATGTTGCGAGCCATGATTTGGAGCCGGCCTCATGGACATTAGCGCTCTCCGCCACGATCTTTACTTAGCGCATCAACTAGGGACCGAAACTCGTCGCGGACTTTGTGTTTAAATGATCGCACGGGGGTTTACGCTGTTACAAAGGATTTACACCCGCCCGATGCTCCGATTGCGATAAGCGCCGGGACTTAAGCACTTGTCCCGGCGCCCGGGCACATGTGGGGAAGTGGTTTTAGGGCAATGAAGAAGGCTTAGGCCTATACAGGTCGATGGTTTGGTATTCCCTTAATAGATTTTGAAGGTTAAAGGGGAACGATAGAGAAATAAAGGGGGAAGAAGGCCAACAAAGGTTAGGGGAGGGACTTTAAAGGGATTTTAGGGGAGATGAAAGGTAAGAAAGGAAATAGAAAGGGAAGATATGGGGATGAGATAGATATTAATTGGAGTGAAATAAGAAGGGAAAAAGGGGCCTTTGGGCATTTATTACAGCAGAGAGAGGTTTATAAAGGAAACGTAGGATACTCGTCGTTGAAAGGAGGCTTCAAGGAGACTGTGGTCGTGAGGAATGCATTCCTAAGACTCTAGAATAATTCTAGCCCCCTATTTTCTTGTCAAAAAAATTTCATAGGGGCTACCATGGCTCCACATGTGGATGGCTCTTCCTTGAGAGTCAAGAATTCAGAAATTGATATCTTGGTGTAGGCCGGCCTGTTTGAACCATGCTTTTTCTGATTTTAGCCGCCACAACTCATGAAGACGTCATATCAAGAATAAAATTCTCCCAAACAACTACCTACCTACACTATAGACCCAAGATTATTCTTCCGGGTGCATTTGACCAGCGTACCCTTTTACATCATATATTTACAAACAGAAGAAATAAACTCATTCTATTCTACCCTTAGGCTACTCCATGAGACCAGACAGGGATCAAGTTGGTCTCATATGCCTTCTACCTACACTACTACTCGCTAGGATTAGACGTCTTACGTGTTTCTTCTCTACATTCTAAGACAAATAAATTGGAAACAACTTAACCATATGCTCATAGACCGAGCTTTATTGTTTTACCTACCTGAGCTCTAACTGAAATATTTACAATCTAGCCAGAGCAAATTAGGCCTTCTAAATTGTGTTCAGTCCATCAAGTGATCCCAAGTGACTGTCCTTCTCGGGCTGCCAACTCCTTGGAGCATGCCGGGATAGGTAGGCAGCTCCCACCCTTTTAGCCTAGACAAACAGCACTTTGAAAAAATTCTTTTGTCCGCAACATGCCGTCAACAAGACCTTTGGATCTTCTCCAAATGTAGCGTGCACTGAAATGTGCATAAGGATCATGAAAAGATACCGGGCTAGAGACCAAGGCCGGGCTTCGACCAAGATCTTCTTCCATCGATCAAGAATGAGACTCTCTTGGAGTAGGAGTGTCTCCTTCATCTTCCGAATCGGGAGGACTCATCGTATATGGCAAAGGTTGTCCTCTTTGGAGCTCCGATGTGTTCCTGCTCGGTGTGCCGAGCCCACGGAGAGATCATACGATTCTCGACAGGCTTGTTCCATTACTTCCTCCTTTTCAAGAGGAAACTCCTTGCTTTCGTCGTGCTCAAGAATCTCTTCTTTGCTTTCCTCCTCATCTTCCGAAAGGAAAGGCCGCCGTTTCCACTGACTGGATGATCCATGGTAAAGTGGTGAACGAAGATTCAAAGAATATTCATATGCTATTATACTTTCATAGTTTTCCCCATCGTTGTCATAAATAAAGTGACTTGGCCAAGTCAACATTCTCGACGCCTCAATGCCCTTTCGTTTGATTCACCGAGGAGTCTTCCGGATCCGAATCATCAAACTCAAATAATGACCGAGCATGAGCGTGTGTTCTATAGAAGGCCTCTCGAGGTGACCGTTGATTTAATATCCTACGTACCCTTCTTCGTCAAAAGAGGGATTTCCTTTCATTATGGACAAGAACAACGGTCTTCTTCCTCTTGTGTTAATGACCGAGGCGAGATGTTCTCTTGAGCCTCTTCTTCCATATCGATTCGCTCTTCTACATAGTCTTCCGCTTCTTCAAGGCGGCCTTTCCCTACGCATTTCCATATCAGTCCCGATGTTTCGGTCAAGATAACAAAAGGCGTAGTCGTGGCACCGGCAAGCCTCGATCACTTTCCTCTTCATCTTTTACGGATTCTTGAGCATCATATAGACCCCGCTTCATCTCTTGATCTTGAGTTTGTTCTTGTTCTCATGACGACATGGGCTGCTCTCCTACAATCATCATCTGCCTATATTAGCCGCGTATGTTCCCCCCGAAAGACTTTACCAAACATTTTCGCTATTCGCATACTTATTATACAAAGCATTATACTCCTCTTTGCATCCCCGTCCATGTTTGGATTCATGCTTGCAAAGAAGGCTACCGTTCTCTTCAACCGTCTGTGTCCTTCACCAGTGGAGCTCAGCTAGGTCTTCGGATCGTAGATGTGGAGTCGCTGTGTGGAATAATTAATCGTTGAAGTCGTCATGGTTCCACCATCGTTGCACGAGATGCCAATTCAGCGTTAAAGTGGTCTCTCCCCGCGGGAGCCGCCGACATGTTGGTGACGAAATGGAAATAGACCAACTATCGAGCTCTTGACTCGCATTCGTCCCCAATGAGTCACATGTTGGGGTTCCCACAGCCTGGGCTACATTGGCAAGACCAAAGATGAGACAACATCAACCACTTTTGGGCCTCAGGATATAGCCCCGGGACCTGGTAGAGGGATCGCTCCAAATAGAGTAAAAGGATGATACATTCCCTTGAAGCTCAAAATGAGATGTTAGGCTAGTTATAAAGCACAAAGGGGTTTTTGTAAAATGATTTTGCCGAAGGTTTATTGTGGTTGGTTAGAGATCCTGAAATAAGGAAAGCAGTAATGGGAGAAAGGGAAAAAACAACAGAGGCTTCAAATAAAGGGGATAGGGCTGGCAGTGCCATCCATTGGGCTATGGAGTCAAGGAAGTTGGAATTACTTGCAACCACTAGCCAAGGCTGCATGGGCAAGTCATCTACACTAAAGGACTTTTAAGAAAAGATAGGAATGGAAAGACTGAGACAGAAAGGAAAGAAGGAAAGACAACCGACCCTCACTATATCAGTCGTAGGTCATTTAACCCGTACCGTTTGACATACTCTGCTGCTGTGCTCTCCTTGTGGGACATAGGGGTCGCTTATAGATCGACTGCAGGTCATTTAACTCCCGCATCCGGGGCTTTAGCAACTCCAAGGGAAAAAAACAGAGATAAGATTAACAACAGGATCTTAGAAAGGCGGTCTCGGTCGCGCAAGGATCCTAGTGGACAGCTAGCTCTTAATCCCCACCCTAAACCTTCCTACCTTAAACTCTCAAGAACATCTAAGAACAATCAACTAATTCATACATCACCAAATAGGCACAACATCCACTACGCCGGTTAAATCAACTCAAATCGACTCAGATAGCACATGAAGCAGAAAACATAGAGGTAGGGAGAGCAGAAAGTTACAGGGCACCTAACAAGGGTGAATCCGAGGTTATACTTCCGATGCAAGCCCGAAGAACAATGAAACAATATGGAAATGCATTAAACGAAGTAAGAAGAACATCACCAAAAGAGTACAGACCAGGATCCCGAGAAATGTGTTGATTAATTGATGCAAACTGCCATGCCAGCCAAGCTCAATGGCTAATACACTCCACTTTCTCCTCCCACGCATAACTACTCGGGCTATTTTCTCCCAAGACTGTTTCTAATAGCCGAATGAATCCTCTAACAACAAATGCCCAACAAGGCAACAACAACCTTTACAATTCGTTCGTGGATTTTATATGAGAAGAGAGAAACAAAGAGGTAGATGGGGACAAGACTGATCTCATTATGATAGAATCTAAGGAAGTTTCCACTTGTCACCACTTAACGTTCTTCGCAGCTACTGGGATGTACCTTCAAGACCGGTTCGGAGATCTTCCGTCGTCGAACGGTGGAACTCCCGATATTTCTTCGGGAGTCCTTTCTCTGTGTCCGGAGCTCCATGCCGCCATTTTGCATGAATGCACCGGTTCAAAGGTCCGAGTCATTCCATCCATGCTTCATTACCGCGCCCGAAATATTTTAAGAAGCTCGTCCGTGTTCTTGACTTTCCTCGGGCTCGAGAAGCGCGGAGGACGCTCAGGGAAGGTACTTCCGGAGGAAAAATGTCCCGCTCGTTAGGTAGCGCAAATATGGTATCACGTGCTCTTAGCCTTCAAACAAGGTTTTAAGCCTGACTTGTGGACAAAACGTTAATCTTCACCATGCCTCAACCTTCTCAAACTCTCGTTTCACGCCGCTCGCTGTCGCTGAAATGGCTCGTGCTATCCGGCGACCGTAGAATAAACCCGTTACAAACCGGCAAAGGGCGACGCGAGAAATGCGTCGCATGTAGAGGAATAGTGGCGAAGAGCGGAGAAATGATGGGTGCGGGTGTATGCAGATGATCGTTATTAGCAGTAAAGACTAAATGTTACCACCGGAGCGATTACAAAGGAAACATGGAAAACAATGGAGCTGAGCATAAATGTGGACCCGCCACGTGGGAGGGCGATTTGATTCGACTGGCCGCATCGGGCCGAGGGGGAGTGGATGGTACCAGCGGGCGGCAACGGAGCGGAACACAGGTGACACACGACAAACCTCCGATTGCGATTTGAATGGAGGAGTTTATTAAGAGGCCGACCGTTGATCCGTGATCATCAACGGCTCGTAATCAATCGACGGGAGAAAGGGGGCGCGGTGGCGATGATGCGATTGTGCGATAGCCATTGACGGCAACAGATGGACTGGCCGGGATTAAATTGCCAAGGTAGGGATACTTGCTGATCGGAGGAAATGGGGGGAAGTGCTGGCGGCCAGGCCGGATCGCCAGGGCGGGAATGGACGGCCCGGACACGGAGGTCGAACGGGAGTCGACGAAACGGTTTGCGATTGCGACGAGGGGCTTGGGCGATCGATCACAACCGTCGAACTCGGATCTGCATCAACGAAGGTGGATGTAATCTAGGTTCTGCTAACGGGAGGATGTGAGATGTGATTTGTGATCGAAGGAACTTGCGGAGTGGAGCGATGGCCGTCGTATCGCTGTGGAAACGGCGCGGGAGATTTAATCTAGGAGATTTGAGATAGGAAGGACTTGCGATTGGGTTCATCGGGAGGAATGAGTGATTGCTACTGGCCGCCGGATCGACGGACGGATCGACGGCTCCGGATATGACTTGAGAATCGAACTTAGATTTACGCATCAATAGTGCACAATACATGTTGCGATTGCGATTGATCCTGTCTTATGATAGCGGCCCACATCGATCTTACCATGCATCAACTGACCGAAATCCCTCGTCAGCGGACTTTGTGTTTAAACTATCGCATCTGGGTTTTATTTATTACAAAGGATTTACACCCGCCCGGGATGTTTCTCGATTACATGGGAGCGCCGGGACTTAAGCACTTGGTCCCGGCGTCCGGGCACATGTGGGGAAGTGGTTTGAAAGGGCCGGCGGAAGGGGCTTAGCCTATACAAGGTTCGGAAGTGGGTTTTGGCCCCTTTTTAATAGATTTTGAAGGTTGGGAAGGGGAACGATAGAGAAATAAAAGGGGGAAGAAGGCCAGCAAAGGTTGTAGGGGAGGGACTTTAAAGGGGATTTTAGGGGGAGATGAAAGGTAAGAAAGGAAATAGAAAGGGAAGACAAGGGGGATGAGATAGAGGTTAATTGGGAGTGAAATAAGTAATAGAAAAGGGGGCCTGCATTTATTCTGCATAAGAGAGGCTTTATAAAGGAAATCATCGAGGGGATAATTAAAGGGAAAAGGCACATGGAGGGCTTCAAGGAGATCAGAGTTTTCGTAGGAAATGCATTCCTTGAAGACTCGGGAACAATTTAGCCCCCCTATTTGCTTGTCAAAAATTTCATAGGGGGGCCAACACCACCGGAGGCAAAGTGTTGGAGGAGTTGGCCCCTCCCTAAGGGAAAAGATAACCCATGGGAGGATGAGTGTACAGATGAGAAAGGGCTCCAACGATACCGTCGGCAGCATGGGATAGCCCCGGTGCGTTGGCACCACTAGGTCTAGGGAGATCAGATAAGATGGTATAAATATAACCAGACTGTGCATATATCAGGTCATATTTTAACGCAATCTGTAGAGGAGCTTGTTTGGTCTAAGGGAAATGCGATGCGACATCTTTACCGATAGTAGGAAAAATGGATCTAAGGAACCAGTCCATGTAGAAATGATCTTCGAAGGTAGGGGCTCGATATAGGCTCTTTCTTCTCTGCCATTCCTAGACATGATCAGATAGGTGGGTCAGACGATTGATGGAAAGAGGTAAAAATTTCGATACCAGTTTCATAACGAAGAGGAAGCTATAAATAAGACAAAAAATCACGGGAAAGAGTTACAAAAGTAATATGAGAGGAGGAGGCCTCGTCAACATACCACTTAGAGGATTCTCTAGTAAGCGTATGCTAGAACAATTGAAGACGGACATAGTCATCGGTAATGGAGTTACATGAAAATCACATGTGCAAAGATCAAACATGGTTTGTAGGATCTTCTCCAGCAAGACCTTGAAACTTGGGGATGTCAGAAGGGAGCTTGGTTGGCATAACAGGAAAACTAACATCATGGCATATGGGGTCATTGATCAACTGGTTAAAAATAGGAATACTAAGGCCTGCCACATAAGGGAGCAAGGGAGTAGTTGGGGTAGGTCTTGTTGCGGTCCTGCTAGTATTATTCCCAGCATTAGGGCCAGGGCTACCACCAGCGTTAGGTCCTAAACCAGACATGGTGAAGGTGACAGGGGGAGAACTGGGGATGGAACCAGAAGGGGAACCCAATGAAACAAAAGTGGAGTTGGAATGGGGACTTGGTGGAGGACTAACTTGAATCCTATGTGGAGGAGTAAGTCTTCCTAACAGAAACTGAGGATGAAGGCCAAGAAGTGTCCAGGATAAAGTCCTTGGGGGTGCAATGATGACAGAACAAACACGGATCAAAAAAGGAAGAGAGACCAATGAGGGAAAGGAGGTGCAGGATAAAATGATTAAAATCTCTCAACAAGAGCAAAGAGGTGCAAGATCAATTGATTACAATGTTATATTCTTTTCCTGGCGGTGTTAACCAGGCACTTCTTCACTTAGGGTGTGTGTGTTAAGTGTGTTAATTTTAATTTTTAAACCCATACATTTGTAGAGAAAAAAGAAAAATTGTGTTTTATAATTGTAAATAAATCTGCAGATAACAGTAAAGGAAACCAAATAGAATAGAAAATAAAGAGCTAAAGATGCATCAATATAAACCCAAGGAGCTGGGCTTCTGAAGAACTAGTCTATGGGTGGGCCAAAATCTAGTCAAAACACACCAAAATAGCCAATGGATATAAAGTCAGGAGGGACAATTATCTAAAGGATAGATCTTCTAGAAATAGGTGCAGAAAACAGCAAAATGCCAGAGGGAAAAGTGCTGCAAATGAGGTGGCGAAAGGCTACACCCTAAAGGGAAATGGAGGGGCCCCTAGAGGAGGACCAAACAAAACTGAAAAGAGGTGCTTTGGATGGATGAATAACCAATTTGAAATGGATCTGAAAGTAGAGGATTAGACCTAAAAAATGGTTGAACACACTGAAATTTCAGACAACCAACTTCAGCTAAACTCCTCCAAGAAAGGTGGAAGGGTACGGAAGCCCTAGGGGGATAGGTTCCCACTTCGATAAGTAAAACAAAGAAAGTATAGGTCTAAAATGGGCAGAGATGGAGGTCAGAAAACCCTGAACAGAGGCCTAGAAAAACCCTTAAAAATCTCAGAAAAATTCCTGTAAAAAGTACAAGTCGCAGTTTTGGACCTGATTTCTACAGAGGTCATAGGTTTGGGGCTGTTTTCTGCATCTTGAAGGTCCAGGTCATAGATTTTCGCCTAAAAAGTGCGACCTGCACTTCCGACACTCTCAGGAGTAGGTTTCAAAAAAATTTGTCATCCAAGCTGAGGTTGATACTTGTCACCTACACAATAGGTATCAAAACACACAAAAGTTATAATTTTTGTTGTTTTAGGGTTTTATAGGTTAAAAACAACATCAAGAAAATTAAAACAAGAAGTTGAAGAGAAACCCTAGGGTTTGAAGTAGCTGGTCATTAAGGGATCTGAAAAAATGATAGAGGTCGTAATCGTAAACCCTTGTGGAGTCATTAGTTGTTAGTATGAATTCTAATCGCAAGTGTACGAAAAAAGCTCACTTTAGCTGTGGATAAAAAACAACCCTAACATCAAAGACGAGTGCTAATTTCTTTAGATCTGCAATTATTTGACCAAGATAAATGCTTCAAAATCCAGTTCTATGCACTACAAGACATTAAGCAGTAAATAAAAGCAAGAGTTGCTCCATGCATTCAATAGACAAGACAAGAATATTTTTAAAGATTTTTTTGTATTTTTGACACCTGGGAAGGGAACATAGAAATATGTTACCAGTCCCCCTTAATGGGATGAGTTCTTGTAAGTCCTCAACACTTCAGATCTAAGATCTCTCTCTCTTGATGGTGTAGAAAACCTAGACAAAAAATGGAACTCAAAGGGAGCTCACAAGATAAATGGTAGCAAAATATGACAATGATGGAGGATCAAAGTCAGACGAAAAGTATAGATCCAAAGTGATCTTTAGGCAACATTAGGTAGTGAGTGAATGGAAAAACCATTCTATTTATAAGAAAATATTGAGTTAGTCTAGATATTGGTGCATAATTAAAATATTATTAACTAATTCTAGATCCAACTTTTATGGAACATTTTATTAAATTTGTTGGAGGGAAAAAGAATTGGAATTTGGTCAAATCACTTTATTTGTAATTAATAAATAAATAAATGATTTATTTATTATTTTAATGATATGGTTGAGTAATAATTAAATAAATATTGATTTATTCAATTATTTATAAATGATTTAGTCAAATTTAACAAGGAATATTATTTAAATAAGGTTTAAATAATTATTCCTAGAAAATAAAAAGATAAATAATGATTTATCTGATTAATTTTCCTGTTTTGGGTTAAATATGACAAATAATATTAATTAAACTGTTGTTTAACTAATTATTTCTTGAGGAAAATAAAAAAAATATGGATTTATTCAATATTTCCTCATGGGGTTTCTTGTTTAGACCATAAACAATTTAATAAATTAAGGATTACTAAGTTATTTTTCTTAGTGAAAGAAATTTTACTTAGGGTAAAATTAGTCTTACATGGTGTACTTTGGTCCATCTAATAGTAACATGTTAGATCACCAAAAAAATTTGTAACAGTAATCACTACTGAAGTACCTCTGTGTGATTTGAATTAGATGTGATTGTGTCTATGATATATGAATTAGCTGCGACTGTGATATTATGTAATGATAATTTTCGATGCACACGTGGATGCGAAGGTGTTGATTAGATCTGCTTAATAATAGTAGCTTTGTTTAGGTTTACATGTTGGTTATATTGTTAAGGGCTCAATAATAGGCTTGTTTCTGTGCGAAACTGATAGAACTCGATAAGATCTGCCTTAATTACCCACTCTCTCCCAGGGTGCGGAAACTTGATTCCAGCACCCACCCATACTACTTTGGGTGAGACCTTGGTCCGTGAAAGTAGGTCCTTACCGAAAGGGCCAGTAGTATAGGGGTTTTTCGGCAAACCTTAAATCCGAACCTGGGTCAGGATCCCTCAAGCCAACAAATGGTTCCATTTCCAAGACCAAGGTCATTTTGAGAGAGAGATTGGGTAATGCCACGAGTTCATTGGAGACCTGAGAAATTGGATCTCGAAGACCGGTTCGAAAAATAGATTCAGGAATTTTTGGTAAAAGAGAATCACAACACAAAGATAATAGCTGAGAAGTGGAAGAAAAAATGTATTTTCATAGAAGTATATGAAATTTTATTTGTGAATTTTGCGCATGAGCTCAAGGAGTGGCTAGCAAGGCTAGTAGAATCCCATACATGTTGGAAAGATGATCAGGTTATGCAGTGGACTCCGGAATCGATTCAACATTTGGAGAAGGATGACAACAAAATCACCCAAACTGTAGATAATTGGGTGGATAGTGTGCTAGGAGGATTTGTAACAGAATTTGTAGTCAATTATTTTGTATCCTACTCTGAGGCAGAGCAGAGGTTCTTCAAAGGATTCTGAGGTAAGTTCTTACGAACATTGCGAAAAGGGAATTTTGTGCAGCCACATTGAATGAATGACCTCTGATCAGAGTGAGAGTACAACACGAAGTGGTAAGTACTACTGAATCAACTGAGAAGGGGATAGATCCATCTACAACCCATTAAGAGAGCTAGTTGTGCACGCAGGAACTAGTCCTCTGGCTACACCATCATCAAGTCAGCATAATGGCAAGAACTCCCCTACACCTCTGCCACTACTGGAAGAAGAATTCGCCATAGAAATTAAGCTTCCTACCTTCAAGGGTGTAGGATACGAAGACATGCACCAATTTTAGTTCATAGCGGAATCAATATTGACTGCGTATAATGTTGCTAGTGATGCTATAAAAAGGGTGCAGCTATCCCTCGCCTTTGAAGGAACAACCCTAGATTGGTTCATGGGGTATGTAGCTCAATATGTAGATCCATCAATACAAGAGATTAAGAATGATTTAAAACAACAGTTTTGGAAGCCTAAGTCCTACGCTCAACTAGTGGTTGACTTGAAAGACTTTAGACAAGGACCCATTGAGTCGGTATGGGAGGCTGATCAACGGCTAAAGAAGGTTATCATAGATGGTTAATTTAAGTATGAGGATAGACAACACAAGGAATATTTCATTGCCATGCTATTACCTCACATGCATGGACGTATGGGTCAAAAAGCGACTGAGACACAAGAGAAAGACTTGGAAGTTGCTATGAAGCTAGAAGCTGCGCCAAGAGACCACGCCCAGTTTGGGGTATAGTAAATCCAGGGACAGCCGGAGGTCATGCACCACCACCCATAGAATCAAGAAAGAGCTCTCATTCTGTCAATCCTTACTATGTTATTCCAAGAATATGATTTTGAGATCATTGTGAAGCCGGGGAAACTAAATGCTGGACCAAACCACTTGTCCCAAATCAAGAGTGGTGAAGAACCAACCAACCTAGAGGAAGGATTGCCTGATGCACAACTATTTTATATTAAGGTGGTCGATGTGCACTTTTATGATATTATTCAATTCTTAACTATGGGGATGGCACCTGCAGAATATTTGGTACAACAGAAAAAAGAGTTGGTAACCCACACAACGGACTTTACCATCATAGCGGGCCACTTATATAAGCTGGGAGCTGATGAGGTACTGTGAGGATACGTTCTGGAGCATGAAAGACAAGCCATTTTAGTAGAAGCCCATGGATGTGTAGCAGGAGGTCACTACTCAAGAAAAGCGACGGTGCATAAAATCTTAAGAGCTGGGCTGTAGTGGCCCACACTGCATAGTGAGTCTTACAACTATTGCAAAGCCTCCAACACATGCCAAAGGACACGAAGACCGTCGTGCAGGGATGAAATGCCCTTACAACCAAAAATGGCCCTGCAAGCGTTCGATAAATGGGCAATCGACTTTGTTGGGCCCATCAAACCACTAGGTAAGAATAAAAGTGCTTGATACATCATCATTGTGACTGATTATGTAACCAAATGGGCGAAGGCGCAAGCTGTGAAGGATTGTACTGCAGATACTGCTGCGCACTTTATTTTTGAACATATTCTAACCAGGTTTGGTTGTCTGAAGATCTTGTTGTGCGATAGAGGTACTTAATTCGTTAATGAAACAATACAAGCTTTGACTGAAGAATTTTGAATCCACCATGCAAAAAGTACCCCATATCACCCGCAAGAAAATGGAATGGTAGAAGCTTTTAATAAAATTCTATAACAACTTCTGAAAAATATCTATAATGTCAATCGAAGCGATTGGGAGGTGCGCATCTTGTCGGTCCTCTAGGCCTATCGGACCACATGCAAGAAATTGAATGGGAAAACACTGTTTCAGATGGTTTATGGAAAGGAGGCCATTATTACCATGGATTATATCATTCCTAACTTGCACATCGCATCCTTTATCAACATGGCGGAGCCCGATATCATGGAGGAATTTTTAGCACAGATAGTCACCTTGGAGGAAGATCGATTCATTGCTACCTTTCATCAGCAAGTTCATAAGGCCCGGGAAAAACCATGGCATGATAGACATATTCCGCAGAAGGTATTTTTGGAAGGAGAACTGGTCCTGATATACGATAGCCAGTTTACGAAACACCTAGGGAAGTTTCATCAGCACTGGCTCGGCCCCTATATGGTAAAGGAAATCACCGACGGAAGAGCTGTCTGGTTAGCTATATTGCGTGGTGATCTCATGCTAGGATATGTTAATGGAAGCTAGTTGAAGCCCTATCGGGGCTCCTCCGTGCCGATCAAATGACTATATGGCCGTAGTATCTGTATTGGAAGGAATACAAGCAAGGGTTAGCCGCAGGTCAGGAAGCCCGGGGAGGTGCGTTGGGAGCGCAGGGGTCACCCGCATGTCAGGAAGCGCAGGGAGGTGCGCTGGGAGTGCAGGTGTCGACTGCAGGTCAGGAAGCACGGGGAGGTGCGTTGAGAGCGCAGGGGTAATACACAACTACGAAAACTAGCCATTGGAACAGTACCACTGGGTAAAAAGCCAAATTTACTGTTTAAAGGAGCTGGCAGTAGGTAATTAATGTGGTGATTTCCAAATATTTTGTACTGTTTCATTGATGGTAAGTTTCAGCTAAGTGTCGTTTAACCGTTGCTCACTACTCAAAGCTATAAATGGAGGAAGGCATCTCAAAATTGGGTTTCGCATGTCCTGAAAATCTTGTGCCTTGCAAATTTCCATAATTATTGTGCTTTTTTCATGTCTAGGCAGACTACCCCCTCTGATAGTAGGAACCCCGAGTTCGTCTTCCGAGTGAGAATGAATGCGACCAATCCCGCTGAATCATCGCGGACCATCGCCTCCAATGAGAGAGCATCCGATGAAGTATTGGAGGTCACCCCATGAAGTCGAAGAAGTTGTTTCCACACGAACCAAGGGGAATTAGGTGGAGAAAAATAAAAGTAAGAAAAAAGGCTAGGAGCAAGGGCAGGGGAGGGCTACGAAATCGGCTAGCAGGAGCGGCGCACCTCCCCTCGGAACATGCAATCTCCCTGAGTGGTGCCTAAGGCATACTCCCCTAACTCGACGAAGCAACCTTTTTCTGATCAGGATGAAGTTCGACTCACTACCCCAATCAGTTGGCTACCACCCTATGCTCGGCCCTGAAGGCCCTTGGTGCACACGCCTAAGAATCTTGAGGGTCTGCACTCCTATATGCAAATGTCGCTAATTCTGGGAGAAGTCCCCATAATTGGAGAAGCATAGAGTAAGCTCTCCTCAATTAAGCTCGACAATCACGACCTTGCCAACCTGGAGGCCTTCCTAGAATTGGCACCTGAGTTGTACCTCAAAAGGGTACTGGAGGACGACGTGCTAAGGGTTGTACCAATGCTGTGGGCATGCGAGTTATAATGATTTGGATTACTAAAATTTTTTTGGATACCCCACTTTGGTTGCTACAATGTAACCAATCAAGTTGTATGACAACAGCTAGCCCTGATCCATGATGGTAGCTTGTGGATCCAAAACTATATTTCCATCGATGCTACCTTAATTCACCGCATTACGAGTCTCCCCCTGGAGGGGCCGAATCCCATGGAGTGCGTCGGCAAGAAGTACGAGCAAAAGATCATCGAGAAGGTGTGAGAAGACTACCATGTTGAGCGAAACACAAGAGGGTTCATAATGAACACCATTGATGACCCTGGAGTGCGCATGGCTACCCTGCTGCTGGCTTGTAAAATGATGCACAAGTGCTAGGCCACGACTGTCCCCACCTATGTGGTTCAGCTTACTGGCTGCTGCGAAAAGGGGGTCTGTTTTAAGTGGTCACAGTTCCTTTGCAATGACTTTTTGGAAAATGTGCGCGAGGCCCAGGATCACAGGAGGGCATTCTGTTACTCTTGGCTACTGCTCCTCATTGCATTGTTCGCATGGGAAGCCCCTAAAGGATCATTCCTCCCTGAGCTTGAACCGGAAAGGTGTGAAGGGGCGCGATACGCGAACTTATGGGACCCAAAGGATGAGCAGCGTATTAAGGAAAACAAAGTATTTAGGGTACTATTTCAGAGCATGCTCATAGCAAAAAGTCACTCACGGTCATGCTTGTCACCAAAAATCTAAGACAAATATAAGGGGATTGCAACACTCCAGGTGACGATGTACAATATGCATATTTGGGGCCGTAAGGATCCAGCTTCGATGTTGTTGCATTACATGGTCGTCGATGAGGAAATCCATCGGCTTATCGCCACTTGGCCACCGCACTGGAAATTAGGATTCAAATCAGCCGCAGCTGAAACTGCTGGTACAAGCACAATCCCGAAGACCCCGAAACCATTTGATACTGCCAAGAATTTGGAATGCCTTGGCCTAGAAGGCTCCACCAGGATGAAGGTTCCCCCAGATACAACGAAGAGTGTGGAGCAGCAATCACAGCAGGACATGGAAACTAAGGCTTTGGATGCGTAGGGTTCTAGTTCCCCACATGACACGAAACGGACCGCCAAACCTCTTAAGGGCCAACGCACAAAATGACAGGCTACAAGGCCTGAGAGGGAAATAGAGGCTACCTTAACCGAGGAAGATTTGGAGCAAATCACAGATGTGGTCACCCTCGCTTCAGAAGATAGTTGGCTTGCCTTGGAAGAGCAACAGAAAGCCACAGTCACCGCATTACAGTCTGAGCTCCAAGCTCTTCAGTTTAATGCCGATACCCTACAGATAAGCGTGGTTGAGGTGAGGCTGCCTCCAGCGACCACCACTAAGTTTATCTCCACAACTGAGAGTCACCTCTACCCCCTTCCAGGCACAAAAATCACTCTGAGTCTACCTTCCTTATGTGCGCAAGCCAAGCCTGCATAGAAGTACATCTGGACTTGGCGCGGCTTCCACACAAACCACTGCAAGTTCTTCACACATCCCTCTTCGAGGAAATATAGCATAGAGATCGCTAGGTACAGCAGCTGCTAAGTATAGCCAAGCAGACAATTGTTGAAAATACTATCAATGTGTCCCAGGCACAGGCCATGTGCATCCTTGTCGTCAGCCATCAAACCGAGATGGAGTGTCTGATTAGCAGAATATATGCAGATGTGACTGAAGACATTTTGGCCTCTGCCACCCCCCAGGCTAAGATTGAGGGACTCGTCACAGTAGATTTCTGCATTGTAGGCTAAGTTGCAGCCAAAAACACCTCCTAAGGTACGAGCCCAGAGAGCTGCGCTGGTCACAGAATCCACAAACACCATTACGGCTCAGATCGCTCAGGGCACATAATTGTATAAGAGAGATATCTATTTTTTGTCTAAAGTGCAGCGCGACACTCTCCTATGTGAATTTACCCAAGAACTACGCCAGAAGGAAGAAGAATTCAAGAAAATAGAGGCTATAATGCCCACTCTGATCCCCGCTCAATTCTTGGCATGTCTACGAGCCATCCATGTGCCCAGAGATGACCTAGAAGAGCTTCACCAAAAGAAGAAGGTTCTAAGTGACCACCTTAAGCCATGGGCCGATGAAGCCGTCAAGATATCTTAGGACTTGGATGTTGTAGTCAAATAGCTGAATCAGACCCTAGAAAGTGTCACTGCTGCCACTGAAGGCCCATCTTCGCAAAAGTTGGTGGAAATTGCATAGAATGCTGCTGTGTAGAGAGAAGGAGTGTTGCCCCCTCTGGTCAATGCCATTAAGCAGCTCGAGGCAAAGATGAAAACCCTACAGCCATTGTGACTCAGGACGAGTCACAAGATTATGTTGGGGGCCTGTTGGAACAGGGTCCCCTAGCTGCATTTTGATATGTTCCAACGCAAATTGTTTTATATATTTTTGTAGTAATTGGTCTTGCGCAAGGGCTTTGGGGTGGGTCAAAGCTCCCAATGTATTGTAATGGGTCAAAGGGTAGACCTACAGTCCCAAACCATGGTTTGCAGACTACAGGATAATGCAGGCTATGATGATATGAATAGAGAGATATTTTGATTCTAGAAGTAAGTAATATTAATGCTACGTAAGAACTGTTGAGATATGTCTTGGGTAGTTTTGGGTGAGGACTCTTGCTGGTTGTGTGCATGGAGATCCTTAGTCCTACTATCTGTGGACCCCACTGCCTGTGTGCGCATGTTGTGACTTGGGGTTGTAACTGGTTTTGGATGCTAATGAACAAGGAGTCTGTTATGTTATTTGAAATGGTTGTATTCACTACTGAAGTACCTTTGTGTGATTTTAATTAGCTAAGATTGTGTCTATCATATATGAATTAGTTATGATTTTGATATTCTCTAATGATAATTGCTGATGCACATGTTGATGCGAAGGTGTTGTGCAACTTGATCTAAAATTGTCCAAGGAACTTCCTCAGGATTTTTTCTTCACCTCATAAAAATTTCAGCTTCTGAACCCGTGTATAAAAAGAGTTAGAGCGAAAATTCCACGATGACCTATTTCCGATGGAGAAATCCCTTGCATAAGGAGGATATGTGGATCACAATTTATATAAATTCTTAGGTTGAGAGGGGCTTCAACAAGTGAACGTGGGAGGGATTTTAGGAGCTTAAAAAATATTAATTATTACTTTTCAATGACCCATGCCACAATCCCATGGGGTTTTAGCCCACTAACTGGGGTTACAAACTTCAAACGTGAATATCTCTCAAACCGTGAAGAATTAGGTGGTGTGCCATATATCAACGGAAACATCCCGACAAGAAGAAACCATAAAAAACATTATTGACCAAGAATATAGTAATTTGGTAGGTCAAAATTCCCATGCAATATTGGGGTAGACCCTAGTGCTACTTGGGTTGACATTAATGAAAAACGTTGATCACCAATATACCCCTTTGGCATTGATGGCAACACAAGTACTCCCCCTGCGATCATGCAACCTCTTCCTACAACATTCTCTCCCCCTTTGACATCAATGTCAAAGGCTAACGCCCCCTGACACACAACCATCTTGCATACCTATACACACTTCCACTTCCCCTTTATATTATGAATAAGGAAAATCTAATGAGAACTTGGGAGAATCCCAAGCTTCTGGAGAAGATATTCAAATGCTTCACGAGGTAAAGGTTTAGTGAATATATCAGCGATTTCTTCTTTTGTACCAACATACTCAAGTTTGATATTCTTTTTAGCGACTTGTTCTCTAACAAAATGATATTTGATTGGAATGTGTTTTGTTTTTGAATGCATGACAGGATTCTTGGAGATGCTGATGGCACTAGTGTTGTCACAGAATATAGGAATAGGCTCACTGAATTGTACTTGAATATCTTGCAAATTTTGTTAGATCCAAAGGACTTGAGTACAACATGATGTCACTGCAATGTATTTTGCTTCCGCTATAGATAACTAGCTTGAGGTTTTCTTTTTGCTCAACCATGATATGAGACAACCATCTATATACAATGTTGCTCCACTAGTACTCTTACGATCATCAATGCTTCCTACCCAATCTGCATCTGTAAAGGCTTGAATAATGAGATTTTTACCCTTGGGATACCACAAGCCATATTCTTCTGTGCCCTTTAGATATAGAAGAATTCATTTGACGGCAATAATATGTGATTATTTTGGTGCTGCTTGGAATATTGCTACTTGTCCAACTGCTTGCATAACATCTGGCTGGGAAGCTGTTACATATAGAAGACTACCAATCATAGCTCTGTACAACCTCTCATCCACATCCTTAGATGAGTCGTCTATGCTCAATTTGCAACCTATTACCATCGGAGTAAGGACGGGTTTTCTTGAGCATTTCCTTGATGTACTTTGCTTGACATATAGATATTCCTCTCTTGGTGAGATATTTGAAGCCCTAAGAAGTATGTCAGCTCACCAAGTAAAGACATCTTGAACTCACTTTGCATATTTGTAGAAAATTTCTTTCTTAGTCGATCATCATTGCTACCAAATATTATATCATCCACATATACCTCAATGATTGTTAAATTATCTTTATCTATTTGTACATAAATATTGCTATCAACAATACATTTCATGAACCCTTTTTGACGTAGATATCCATCAAGATGAGCATACCATGCTCTGGGAGCCTTCTTGAGACCATATAGAGCCTTCTTTAACTTGCAAACATAGTCTTCTTTTTCTGATAGTAGAAAACATTCAGGTTGTTCAATGTAAACTTCTTCTTCCAATTCTCCATTTAGAAATCTTGACTTAACATCCATTTGGTAGACTTTGATTTTTATTGAATATGCATAGGTGAGAAACATTCGGATGGCTTCCATTCTGGAAACTGGTGCAAATGTTTCATCGAAATCAATTCCTTCCACTTGTGCATATCCTTTGCAAACCAATCTTGCATTGTTTCTGGTAACCTGTCCATCTTCATTCAATTTGTGTCTGAACACCCATTTAGTCCCAATGACAATTTTATCTTTTGGTCGTGGAACTAATTCCCAGGTGTTATTCTTCTTGATTTGATCCAATTCTTCATTCATAGCTACTATCCAATGTTCATTATGGCTGGCTTCCTCAACACTACTAGGCTCAAAGGTTGCTAGAAAAGAAATGTGAGCTTGTTGTGATGAACGAAGCTATCGACCTTCATTTATGTCACCAATGATTTGATTTGATATTGGATGGTTCTTTTGAATCCATTCTTTTGTTCTCCTTGGAGGAGATTCTTGTTGTTTTTTTGGTATATCTTGATGATCATTATTTACTTCTTCCTGGTTGATAGTTGCTTCTTGTTCTAGAATTTTATCTGTGTCTTTTCAGCCTCTGTCTCAAGTTTCAGAGATTCTAGATCCTCATCATTATTCGCTAGAACACCATCTTCGTCAAATGTAACATTTAAGATCTCCAATATCTTTTTTTGTCTTAGATTATAACATTTTTTTCTTCCAAATATTCTGAAATATTTTACATTAGATGGTTTTCCTTTCCATAATTCATATGGGGTCTGGTTGAAATTATTTCTGAGAAGACTTCGGTTTATAATTAAGACTGTCGTATCAATTGCTTGAACCCAGAACTTTTCATCCAATTTTGAGTCCTTCAACATTGTTCTACCCATTTCCTGTACGGTTTTGTTCTTTCTTTCAGCAACTCCATTTTGCTGAGGTGTTCGTGATGTTGAAAATTTTCTTTTTATTCCATTTTCGTCATAGTATTGATGAAATAATTTGGAAGTGAATTCTCTACCATTATCTGATCTTAGACACTTTATTTTAAAATCAGTTTCATTTTTTACCAAATCCTTGTAGATCTTAAAGCACTGAAATGCTTTAGATTTTTTCTTTAGGAAACTGACGGTTGTCATCCTGGTATAGTCATCTATCATTAACATGAAATATAATTCTCCATCTAAGCCTTTTGTTCTCATAGGATCACATATATCAGTATGTATCAATTCCAACAGATGTGATGCAAAGTGTCCTTTTGTTTTAAATTGGACTTTTTTCTGGTTGCCGTGTCGACAGGCCTCACATAGTGGCTTGGAAGGTTTTGAGATTTTCGACATTTCTCGTACTTCTTATTTTTTTCTTATCCTGAAAAGATTGTCAAAGTTTATGTGACCAATTCATTTGTGCCATAACTAGCTTTCATCTTCTTTAGCTAGTAGACATGCTTTAATTGCTTCATCTAGAACATATATGTTGTTTGGAGCTTGACTTGTTGTAGCCACAATTTTAGCATACCTGCCTTTCTTGATTTCACATTTTGTGGAGTTGAATAGCATTGTGTGTCCTTGATCACACATTTGTCCAACACTGAGTAGATTGTGATTCATGTTTTCAACCAATAGAAAATTCTTGGCTATAACATCTTTGCTTCTGAGAGCAACGATACCTGATCCTATAACATTTGAAGATCCATCATTTCCAAAGGATATGGTTCCATCATTCTTCTCTTTCAGAGATACAAATTTCATTCTATTTCCAATCATATGTGTTGAGCAACCACTGTCAACATACCACACATCTTTTTTGTTTTGAGCCTTGAGAGCGAGAGCACAATTATCAATCTTCTTCTTCTTCCATGTTCGTTCATTCTGTGGCTTCGAATATTATTTTGGAGGATTTTCAAGTCTACAATCTTTGGCTATGTGTCCAAAGTTATGACATTTTTAACATTCCATATTATTTCTTAAATGTTCAAATCTATTGATGTTTCGTTGAGCCCTGGGAGGTTCATATTTGAAGGATCTCCTGGAATTGTATTGGTTCCTAGGGTATGTGCGACATTCTACAGCTTTATGACCAAATTTTCCACATGAATAACAATAGCCATGAAAAATACATTGGTACCCGGATGGAAATCTTTTTCAAGGAATCGTCTTCCAAGGATGTGCTTGCGAATCTTGTCCAATGAAGTCTACATGCATGTCAAATCTCATAGGTTCATTGTATTTTGTTGTAGAAGGTCCTGCTTCTTCTTCTTTGTAATCGAGGCCAGTTCTGTCATTGTAAGATCGTTAATTGTTGATGATTTCTTCCAATGCCCTTGAGCTGTTAGCATAGTTTTGGACAGTTTTTCCTTTCCTCACTTCCTTATGTAGCGAGACTACTTCAACTTCTAATTCTTCCTTTTCTTGGTTGCTTTCATCCAACTTATTTTGAAGTGACTCTTCAATGCATTTGTGTTCTTCAACTTCAATTTTGAGACCTTGAACTTGTTCTTCAAGAGTATTGGAATGGATCTTCTCTGCCTGGAGCTCTTTTATAAGTTTGATTGCTTCTTTAGAAAATTCTTCTATGGTAAATCCTTCTTCTTAGTTGTTTGATACGTCTTGTTTATTGTGCTTGGCCATAAAAAATACTCTCTCATTGGCTTCTTCTTCACTGTCATTGTCTTCATCGGATGATGAGCTATCTTCTTTAGATAGAAATTTCCTTTTGGATCCTTGCTTGTTTAGTTTATAAAATCATTTCTTTCCTTTTGAGTTGCCATCACTTATGTTCGGACATTTTGATGTGAAATTCCCAACCTCACCATAGCCGAAACATATCAATGGAAGTTTACCTTTGAACCTTCCCTTACCAATTTTTATTTTTCTCGTAAAGTAATCATATTCTTCATTTGAAAGACCTTATACATCATCTCCCTTTTCTTCACACTTGTAGGTGGATGTCTTTTCAATTGAAGGTTGTTTGTCCTTATTGTTTTCTTAGATGCAATGAACACAGTTTCTAGATGTGAAGTACCCTCTTCTTCATCAAGTCGCATTTCATATGCTATGAGAACTCCATGTAATTCCTCTTTGCTGAGTTTGTCTAGATTTGCACTGTATTCTAAGACCGATACCTTTGGGTTGAATATCCCTGGTAGCGTTCTAAGAGTATTTCGTATAATAGTCTTCTCGTCAACTAGCTCTCCCAATCCTTCCAGAGTATTGGTTATTTCATCAACGTATTGGAAGTATGCAGCAATGTTGCAATCTTCTTTCATTCTGAGTTGCTCAAATTTTTCTCTATAGATTTGAAGCTTTGCTTCTTTGAAATTTGAGTCACCTGCATATATATTCTAAAACTTGTCCCATAAATTTTTAGCTTTTTTACAACCCAACACCTTATGATAAGCATATTCAATAAGTCCACTGATAATAATATTCTTTTCTTTTGCGCCATTTACCAAATTCTTCTTACCTTGTTCATCTGCGGTTGATGTAAATCCATTTTGAACAGTGTCCCATACTTCGTAACCTTGCGCTAAGAGATAGACCTCCATTCTTCCTTTCCAGAGTGCATAATTATTTTCATTGAACAAAGGTACACAATTCCTGGTATGCTCTGTGACCTCCTTTCAGCTTTTAAACTATTATTGAAGGAACCAAGCTCTGAAACCAATTTTTGGAAACACTGAGAGGGGGGTGAATTAGTATTCCTTTCAATTAGAGCATTATTTAATATTTAATTATTATCAGTGTTTTTACAATGATAGAAGCAAACAAAAGGAACACAAATGCATCTACATAGCTACATAGTTAATTCAGAACGTGAGATCCCAAATTCCCATTGAACGTGAGATCCCAAATTTACACGTCATCATCAAGCTCCTCGATGACACCCAGCCTCTAGAGCAACGCTCAGTACAACTAGAGTTCGTCGATGAAAGTCGAAAAAAGTAGCTCTAGCACAATGAGGCCCATAAAAATCACGTGAAAGCATCATTTGATTGCTACATCACCCCTCGATCATTTACCGAGGGGGAGTTAGTACTCCACTATGTTTTCGCAAAAGAAGCCCTAGGGCCAGGAAAGTTTGAAACCTTGTGGAAAGGTCCCTATATCATAAAACATTGTCTCCTAAATGGGGCATATATCTTGACAGAAGACAACGTAACATGCATGACCAACCCTATCAATGGTCTTTACATCAAGAAATTTTACCCATAAGGGCCAAGAGGGCTCAGCCCTAGAGTTAACGTGCACATACCAAACTTTATTTTTTGATCACAGACTTGTAAAAAAAAGCACTCTAGTGTCACAATTGTATCTTCAACCCAACCATTACTTTGGATTCTTTGATGGAGCATCACAATGGTCTCAAAATTTAGCAAAAGCCACATAGGTCATCTATCACCCTGACCGATTGCCACTCTTCACCAATGGAGTATGCATCGGATCAACTACAAAAAATCAGGAATAATATGACATTGTCATAGGGCTTATGTGCAATGCCTTCAACCAAGGAATTCACCACTTGCATATCTACTTTGATTCCCAGTTAGTGGTTTCGAAGTTAAACCAACAGTTTGAGGTACGGGATTCACATCTGTTTAGAAAATATTTTCACGAAAAAATATTAAGCCATCAATTTGACCATATTACATTCACACATGTACCAAGAAATCAAAACCAGACAGCAGATTGCATAGCTAACCACATCCTAAACTAGAATGCATCTCAGATAAACCATCATACATAAAACCAAAAACATAAAAAACATAGTTATCCATCAGAAATACACATCATCCATTAAAACATATAAACAATGGATACATCATATAGAGACATGAAAAATACATCTCTCACATATATACCAAAAAATGTATGTCTGAGTACAAAATAATGAGTCATGTATCTGACCCATAGGTTAGCCAAAAATACATATACACATGTCATCAAAATAAGGGAAGCATCGTCATAACAGGTGCTTTCCCTATGTACAAAAATCTCTAGGGCTGTGCCCCTCTAGGTTGAGCACCTAGACCCACAGCCGCTCTCGGTGCGAGTACTGGGGCAACTCTCAAGACTGAAGCTACCACATGGCGTGAGTCAATCGATAGTCCCTCTCTCGAGCCATCAACATATCTAACTAGACTTCAAATAAATCATTGACAGACCCAAGGTTAGGCATACCCTAGGTCAGCTGGTCCACTCAGCCCCATACATCCTCTAGCTTAGTTTCCTGAACCTTTAAGGAAACTAGCTGCTCAGCCATCTCTATCATGTGGGCCTCCGCCGCCTCACCGCGAGCGATCACCGTAGTGCACTCAGCAACAGCCGAGTTGCTACCCTCCCTTGATGGGCCAACCCCGCCACCAGTTCCTCCACCCTAGGGCTGCACCAGACCTCCTCCCTATCCCTTGGCCGAGAGTAGATCTCCTTAAACCCTCTGATTTGGGTGGTGTCCTACCAACCAAGTTGTAGGGCACCAAACCTCACCAACATCTACAAGAGTAAAAAAAATATGTCAGTATCATCATAATACACATATAAATCATAAATACTCAACAAATGCGGAATAAAACATAAAAATATTACCTGCTGGTCCCTAAACATATCCAGCAGGAAGACCCATGTCTAGGTCTCCTCGGAAATCTATTCTAGTGTATGGATAAGGGAGGAACATATATGAATAGGCCTCAAACCAAGCCTCAGTGGTGGAATTCCAATGACGTCCCACTGCTCCTCCCCCACCTCGAGGCATCACAGGGGCCCACCTCCTCATACAAGGGTCCCGAGGACCCCCAGCAGGCACTGCCACGATAGGCCACAAAAACACCACTCTCTCATACATGATGCTACAAAATATGATAGAATAAGTGAATAACTTAGATCCATCATGAACCTTTGATAAATTGGGCCATCATCATATCATAGCAGTGACGAGAAAAATCGAAGAAATGCTGATCCCTCAATCGGCAAAACACCTATCTACGGCTCCGAAAACCTGTACGACGATGACGACCCCGTCATATGCATAATCATCACCAGAGCACATCGCTTGGCCAAATTAGTCACTGACACTATCAAAATGTACCCCTCCGTGAGAGGCACCCCGCCACAATGGATATCTGTGAATCGTCAAAGATAGAACCTCCCAAAGGGAAGAAGATATGTGAGCGCCTCACCCTGAGGTAGTAGCCCTGTCACAAAATATATATCCATATTTGGATGGATAGCCAAGTTGCATCCCCACAACACCATCACCCTACGCCCCCTGTTCCAACATCGAAACAAGTAACACAGTAACCGGTCCTGTGATCGGAGGAGGTCATTCTCAAGGAATTTGAGAAGCCCCCACCTAGCCAAATGCTGGCGTGCATTGGCATCTTGTGCCACAACTATATAGAGGTTAGGCCAGTCTCTCTCCCTCCACAACATCCTGTCATCAAACAGGCACACATCAGTGACATGAAAGCACCAAAAATTTTAAAAACTCCATGTTTTCAAAACTTTTTTGGCCTTTTCGCCGCGCCTGTTTCTCAAATAGCAGCACCTACCGCGTGTCTATACCTTATACAGATGCGTAGGCTATGCGTAGAAAGCACCCATAGGTTCTAAAATTTCGCGCAAAAACCTCAATTGTGCGCAAAAATTTCGCGCCTGTTCCTTGATCACCCACACTATCAAGGCCAAAATAGGCTAGGGTTCCGTACAAACCTAATTTGTATGGACACCTTCCTAGTCACACTAAAAAAATTAAATGTACAACGTTTTGGGGCCTACCTCTCTCTAGTAGCGCGAATCCCAGATGCACAGGCTAACCGCAACAACAATAAAAGCTCAGTAACAGCGTCTGACCTCTCAAACTCTCGAACACTCAAATGTCGCAGATGAGATGAAATGAGCCATATTGGCCTATATATCACCGTTTTCAATTTTTTTGAGGGACCATAATGAGAGCTCAGAGGACCCAATTGTATAACTAAAAGAAACATAGTGATCAACACCTCATAATGCCCAAAGGAGCATCCACACATTCACACCTCTGAAAAAATAAATTTTTCAGTTCCAATAGGTATGCCCTCTCTCATCCTTTATTCATTCAGCACATGTTTTCAATAATATTTGAATGAGAAATATGATTTCACTTGGGGTATTTTTGTTGTAGGTATTGTACAACACAAAAAACCATCCATTTCCCCATGAACCAAAGATTCCAAAGCTGGTATCACTCTACCCTCAGCACAATAGAGTTCCAGAGAAACTCTGCATATCCTCACATCATTTCTCCACAAGAAATCAACCATAGGTTCCAAACACCCGACCATGTTTATCATCTCTTCGCCTTATACATGAAAAACATCCTTGTTGGTCGGTAGAGCCTCCCCTCCATGGCGCCATGGCCATACCACATCAGTCTGGGAAGCATGTCATGTCCATTCATCCACCATGCATCAATTCAAGTTTCACCATATGTAAATAAAACCCCTTTCCTAGACTACCAATTTTTGCAAGCAAATCAAATACAAACCACCGCATCTCGCATTTGGCCTATCATCCCTCCATTACCATACCCCATCTAAAATATTTTCATCTGCTTCATCTTCCCCACACAGAGACCAATGAATGGGGCCCGCACCCTAAAAAAAAACACCTTCCTCACATAATCAATGAGTGAACATTTTCATCTTTTCAAGGCACCTGTCCCAGTGTTTTGTACAAACCAATCCCATTTTTTATTCTTTTGGAAAATGTACAAAGATATCGAATGGAGAATTATCCCCCACTCATCTACCCATTTTTCTCCCATGGCAGCAATCCCTACTCACCCTTGGTCGGAGCATCACACCCTTCACGCAAAGCCACCACGACATTCAAAACCAACATATACCCACCCTAGACGTCCTACTGACCCTAGTTATTTCCTCATAAGAAATATTTATGACTGCCTCCAAGCTACTTTTTCATGCTCTGACCTTTGGCCACTCAACCCCCATCACCAGTTTTTAGTCAACCCTCACCATCATGCCTATGTTAAAACTGTCAAATCAGAGACCCTAGTCCCTCACATCAGTATCTCTCTCATTTTGTTGAGCCTTCCTTTTATTCAACTACAACACTCATTCTCTAAAAATGAAGCAGTACCTTGGATAGGTCCTCACCCCAATAGGGGCATCCTCGGATGTCACTGTGGAATCATCATTGCCCATAGATGTCATTGATCCTCCTAAAATTCAACTACAACACAAGCTTTCATGTCAATATGGTATCATACTCTGAAACCATTGCACTTTTCCCATATTTGTCGAAGACCTGTGCCATTATAAGAATTTCTTTCATCAATGCTTACATGGGATAGTCCAATTCATACATCCATGCATACGATGAGAGTTTATATTCCATACCAATATTACGCATGTGGGCACCACATTCAACCTATTTTCAAAGAAAAAATGCCCTTGAGGGCGTCAACAATCTTCGTCATCCACCAAATTAGTAGATCACTACCATTTCAATGACATGGATAGAACCTTTATCTATCATATAGATTTATTTAGCTAGCCAAATAATTACGAGCATGGGACATGCTCGCCTCATAGAAAAATTGTATTTATTGTATCATACTATTTCTTGCAGTTTTCTGATAGAACATGGTCACTCTTTTACCCATTGTAAGGGCTTTCAAACCTTGGGCTATGTGCAGTTCTCTCTCCCTCTCAACACAAGTTACACAATACAGAAACTATAATGTATTTCGGTTATATAGTTCTTCCTAGACCTCACACATTAGGGGGAAATTGTTATCACTGGAGAATCAGACAACCAAAATGACATTATGAAGTGTCAAGCAGAAGGATTTATAGGGTTGAGAAACATTACAGGATCTAAGAAATTTAAAAATATCTAAGGTCAAGAGGAAAATGTCAAATTGCGTACCAAATACACAGGCAAAATGCACTTTACTGCATTTTTCTTCGATAGGTGCACTCATCTACGCGGCTTTCCCTCAAAAAGTGTGTGGTCCTGGGAGTGGCGGAAGTCACCATCTGGGACCACTTGACACACTTCACGAGTAGATACTCCACTTGAGGCCACCCAAAGATAGCCTCCTAGAGCCACCTTGGGATTTCAAGTGAGCACACAAAAGAATCAAACCCCTCTCTTGGGTCACCATCCAGAAGTGTACCAAGAGAGGGAAGAAGGATTTGAATTTTCCTATAAATTGTCACCATGAGAAGAAAAAAATGAGAACTCATTGTGATGTTGGCCAAATTTCCCATGAGCAAACTAGCAATGTGTAATTCGGAGCAGTAGTAGAGTTAGAGGATTCGATTGTTGGACATCCAACAACTTCAATCCCTTAGGAGAAGAGAGAGGCCTTGCGACATCGGCTCAAGGGTAAAAACCTCCTTGCACTGGGTCTTATAACTCCATAGTTCTAAGGATCCTTTGGAAAGTGTGTAACGTTCTACCTTTATTTTTACTAATAGAGATCAATAAAAGGGGATTTTATTCCACCGTTTGTATTATTGTCACATTTGACTCATGTGAGATTGTGTTTTTGTTTTAGTTTACTTGTGTTTATTCTTCTTATATGCAGCATACTACATTCCATAATTTAGTGTGTTTTATATATATTAGGATGTGTTCACTAACCTGCTAACCATATTTTATGCTTGTGACCATAACTTGTAGGTTGCAACCATTCCTACCAAGCATCAGTGGTTTGGTACACTTGTGCACCAAAACCACCACTACAATCGTTATGGGATAAGATATCTTGGAAAATCATTCAATAAAACATCCATAATGTCCCGATAAGCCCATGAAAGGCTGGATATCAGCAACATTAGCAGGAACAAGCACTTCCATGATGGTTTTGATTTTCTTGGGATATTCAAATATCCCTTCTAAAGAAATCACATGGCATATATATTTTATGTGATCTTTGTAAAAATCACATTTACTGAATTTGGCATATAAGTAATGATTTCTCAATGTTTTTAACACAATTCGTAAATATTCTCGATCTTCTTCTAGAATTTTAAATATATAAGAATATCATCAATGAGTTTTAGGACAAATTTGTCGAGGTATGGGTGAAATATACCATTCATAAGACTCATAAAAGTAGTTGGTGTATTATTAATTCCAAAGGGAAAAACCATTAACTCATAGTGATCGTAACAGGTCCTAAAAGAAGTTTTGGGAACATCTTCTTCTTTCAATCTTATATAGTGGTATTCGGACCACAAGTATATCTTAGATAACACTATATCCCCCTTGACTTGATCGAACAATTCATCAATCCTTGGAAAAGAATATTTATTTTTAAAAGTCAACTTATCAAGATGTTTGTAGTCGATACATAACCTTAACGTACCATCCTTTTTTCTGACAAATGAAATAGGGGATCCCAAAGGAGACACACTTGGGTTATTATAACCCTTATCCAACAACTCTTGTAATTACATTTTAAGTTCAATTAACTTGGGTTTTCTCATTCAATAAGGGGTCTAAGACGCCGGTGCAACCCCTGGAATTAATTCTATAGTGAAATAAAAATCCTCCTTGGGAGGTAATCCTTGTATTTCCTTTGGAAAAACGTCAGTGAATTCTTGAATCACATGAAATTTTCCTAAGGAGATTGACTTATCTTTGGAGTTAGTAAATCCCACCTGAACTTCATATATAAAACATCCTCTAATAACACATTTTCCTAACTGAGAGGCAATAATTAGTCACAGTACCAGGGGCATTTTAACTCCTTATAGCTCTTGTTTGACACACTCCATATTAAGATAGCTGATGGTTTTTTCTTTGGAATTTATTACAAACCAATGATCCTCTAATGCGTTCATCCTGATTAGGACGTCATAAGGCGCCAGGGGTAACACATTAAAACCTACATCAATTGGATGACCTGATATTTCAATGGGGCAGTTATCTACTTTGGTTGTGACTCATATTTTTTCCCTGGTAGCAAATTCCACTAGCTAGAAATTTTTATATTTGTTGGTTTCCAGGTGAAATTTTTCATCAATTTTTGACTAACATAACTTAAACTAGGTTTTGGGTCTATTAAAATTGACATAGCATGATTAAAAATTTTACCTTCAAACTTAATGATGGTGGTCTGGTATTCCTCTTGATGATCATCCAGGGCAACATTAATTCTGGCTATGTTCCGGGCCACGTCACAAACAGTTGAAGCCTCCTTAATGTTTGTAGTTCCCTACGGTCTTGTACGATGAGGGAATTTTTTTAATAATGAGGCTCCGCACAACCCTGAAACTACAAAGGAGATTTTTTTACTTGACCAAATTTTGGTTTACTATAGGCCTCCATCTATTTTGATTCATTATGAGATTTAAATTTTTATTGAGTCTTCGCTAAGGTTTTTTTTGACTGGTTTCTATACACATTTATAACATTTCCTCCTTTCATACTTTCTGTGTTCCAAAAATTCTTTGATGCCTTTTTATCAAGCCAATATTCACCATTGTTTCCCTTTTTTTTAGACTGATGATAACAGATTTGTGTCTTCCCGATCGCTTCATTCATGGTCTTAGGATTATCGAACTCTAATCGCTCCTTCATGAAGACGGCCAGTCTTCTCATAAATCCCTACACCTTGGCCTTTTCCTCCCAAATATAAGGCACATACCCTAACAAGGATGTAAATTTGGCAAAAAACTCATCCACAGAGAGTTATCCCAGTCGAAGATCAGGAAATTCCTTCGCCTTATTGTCATAAAATCATTGGGTCAAATATTTTTCCTTGATTTTTTTTTAAAGTCTCCCCAATTCACTTTTTTCTCATCAATTACATGAATCGCCTTAACCTCTTTCCACCATAACGTGGAAGTTCCTTAAATATGGTAGATTTCCAATCTTGCCTTCAAGTTGTTGTTGTATTCATAAATCTAAAAATATTTGTTAATATTAATTAACCAAGCTTTAGGAGCTTCTTCCATTTCTCCATTAAAAATTGGGGATTTTATCTTTTTGAATTCTCCCTTTAATTCTGTCTTCTATTTATTATTATTTTTATGGTCTACCACATTGTCATATCCCTCTTCATTTCCACCATTATCACGTTCTTAATGTTGAGTGTGACTTCCTTCTAGTCAATTCTCACCTCCCTCTCCTTTCCCTTGACTCTATTCATTACTGGAGTTGGGTATGGAAGTTATATGATTTTGACGATCAGATAAGCTCTTCAATAGCCACTCCTGATCTCGCATTAGTCTATCATTGTCTTCTATTAGATTTTCCATCTCGTTTCTTCACTGTTGGACCGTTTCCGAAAGCATATCAGTGGTTTTTTTATGGTTCCCCTCTGACCTCACCGACACTTCGAGGTTAAAACCTACACCAGCTATATGGATTTGTCCTACTGACAGCTGCATGGTTTGTGTACTTCCTGCTCCCGTATGCATCATGATAATCAGTTTTCAATTTATTATTTTTTTGTCCGACTCTGATCTAAGTGATCACAACAGATAAAATTATCAACCGATTTCCCAATCTCGGCCAGAGTGTTGTAATCGGGCTCTACTACCACTTCAAAGAATATTTACCATCTGTTAGCCCCCCTATGAAATTCTTGACAAGAAAGCAGGGGGCTAGATTGTTTCTAAGCCTTCAAGGAATGCATTTTCCTGAAAACTCATCATCCTTGAAGTCTCCCCATGATTTTCCTTATACAAATTCCCTCAGCTAATTCCCATCTCAAAGAGCCTATATTACCCCTCATACCCCTGCAAATATACCACCATTTACCCCCTTTTTCCCTTGGTCAAAGTTCCATTTCTTCCCTTTATTTCCACCACTAACCTCTTAAATCTTCCCGAAATCCCCTTTAGATATCACCATCACCCTTTGTTTCCTCAGATTCCCCTTCCATCTCCCTATCGTTACCCTCCTTGGGCTTTAAAATGCATTAAAAAATGGATAAAATTGATATATTCCGCATATCAGGCCTAGCCCTCTTCGGCATAAGCCCCCCACACCTTTTTCCTCCATGTAACCCGACTCCGGAACCATCCGCCTGCCGAAAAATGCTTATCTCAAATCCATGTCGGGCACGAGGTCGATTGTCGATCTTGTTTGATCGGATGGTGATCTCTAACCCCGAAACCCTCCATGTTTCCACCATTCATTTTCCCATCAGATCGATGGTTCGGAGCTTATCCACTCAGTGGACCCTGCCGCGCACTATTCACAAACCACCAGTTTCAATCGCACTGCCTTTGGGCGGAGGGCAGTTTTTCCTGATCAGCCAACGATTCCATACAGCGATTGATGCATGGCTCCTGTATGGTTTCAAAACTGCCTGTCCATCGCGCATTAAATTTCGACTCAAGAAACCCAGCGATATGCATATCAGCCATTAGATCTTGGGCGCCTAATCCAAGGGTCATCGATCAACGAAGTTGCGCGGGGTTTAAACCATAGCCGCCGTACCCCTGGCCCACCGTCCGTCGCCCTCTGCCGTTGATCTCCATCATGATTGGACGGTCCACATTCAATTTCCCCCGCTGTTGACTATTCTACCATCACCCGGTCCTCCACGTCATTCGTCCACGTGTCTCCTCCGTACACTCGTCTACCCCCATGACATATATCCATTCCAAGGAAAAATTTCATGGTTTTTACGTTAATTTGTCTGCTCTGACGTCTGTCCATGCAGTTCCCGCTCTGCCACGTCACCCCCACACGCACCCGTCATACGCCATCCCATGCATCGCATATATTTGCGAAATTTTGTGTTTTTTAAGGTTTTTCATTCGTATTTTTCTCTGCAGACTGCCAACTTCCACTAGAGAATTTTTTTCCATTTCTCTACGATTTTTTCCTCCATTTCATCATCTGCATAACCATTTCCTCCATCCACACTGCCTCCATCATTCTCATCCATGGATTTCTTGACAAGTTTGCTGTTTTGCAGGGTTTCAAGCAGGGAAAACCGCCATGGCTCGTTGTCTCTGTCACAGTGGAAGAAATTGCAGAACAAGTCATGTACTGAGATACATTTAATGAATAAAAGGCCCAGGGAAGTGTTTGACGTTATTGTAATCAAAGGACAGGGTCAGATTCTGTCACTCTCCTCCAGAGCCATTAAAAGCACAGAGTTCATTGCCAGAAGGTAACTGTGTGAGTGGCAAAGAGAAATCAATGAGGAAATCAAAGAGTTAAAGCATTAAACTAGAGATTTTAAAGGATTAATCCATTTTCACAGAGGCAAAGCACCAGATCGATGATCCCACAGATCATGCAAAGGTAAAGCACATAGAAATCAATGCATATCGGGGGTTTATACAGCAGCAGAATGTTTTCTCTTCATGAAGGACAGAGTGCCCATACAGTATTAAATCTATGCCGTGTTCTAGAGATATTTCCTACCCTGATACAACCCCAGTACTATTAGATCATTTACTTCATCAATATGGCAGATTTCTTTATCATTTCTTTTCCTGTTCTTTATTCACCAACAGCACCACCCAGTACTGCAGTCAGAACACCAGAGATAAATGCAGAGAGTTAAAAAGAGTGGGTTTCGGCCCTCTCCCCCTTTCCTACATTTAATGTTTCATTTAGTTCTCACCTACCTCTTCAGTTCATCTGCTGTTATAAAATCCATGAGAAAATATTGTAAAGGTTGTTGATCAGTTATCATAGAACTGCAAGAAGTTGCTTTTGAGACTCAGTCTCTGTGTAAATATTGTAAGATAGGTTGATGGATATGTTTTCAGACTGAGTATTCAGCTCTTGGCAATATTGTACTTGATTGGTATTGTTACTTAATATGACAAGCACATTTCTTTGGATCCTGATCTGAAGAAACAATGATGTTTTCCTATCTATGTGTTTACATTCATTTCATTTCATTTCTACTGGCTTGCATCAGAAGTTTGACATAGGATTTACCCTTGTTAGGTACCCTATGTTCCTGCTCTCCTTGCCATTTATGTTTATCTTCTGAATGTGCTATCTGAGAAGTGTTTTTAGTGGTTTAAACAGTGTAGTGGATGTTATTGCTTGCTCTCTGATGTATGAATTAAATGAATGTACTTCTTAGATGTTTCTTTTTATTGATTCAGTTGGAAGATTTGGGAACACTGGGGATTAGAGTTAGCCCTGTCCACTAGGATCCTTGTACGACCTGCTGATCCATAAA
Source organism: Pinus albicaulis (assembly GCA_034641835.2). Classification (NCBI taxonomy): domain Eukaryota; kingdom Viridiplantae; phylum Streptophyta; class Pinopsida; order Pinales; family Pinaceae; genus Pinus; species Pinus albicaulis. Next base: position 343,839,352 of record CM076579.1, on the reverse strand, counting down.
TTTGTGCTCTAAGACCTGTGTTATCTCCTCCCACTTACTTTTCCACATCACATAATCATCTTGAAGATCCTAAGTTTCAGACGACTAGCCCAATTGAAGGCCTGCCTATTGAGTAGCAAGCAAATCCTTTCCTGACTCCATTGCCCAATGGTTTTGAGTGTTTCCTGGAATATTTCACCTTTTCCTTATCCCTCTTTTCCCATCCTGGTCTTACAGTGAACCTTCATTCTTGATAACCAACAACCAAAATAAACAAACAAACAAACAAACTCGTGCCTATAACTAGCCTAAAATCATAACATTTGAGCCTCATAGACATAAACCTTTGCTCAGATAGAGAGATCCCTATCTGGACCCAGGAGGGCTAGATCCTGAGGTCTAAAAGTGGTTCTGATGTTGTCTCATCTTTTGGTATTGCCAATCTGGCCAAAACATGGGAACCCCAACATAATGGCGACTCCACTAGGGAACTGAGTGCATTACACCTTAAACATCCTTAAGCATTCAAAGACCTACAATCTCTGGTTAGGTTGGCAGTTGAACACTCTTATTTTCACATCAACCTCTACACCATTTATTTTGTTTTCCCATACTTTTGGACAGAGTCTGGAAAGGGCCAGGTAGCCTCCGGATCTCACACTCTTTCAGAGGTGAAATATCTGGTAAATGCCCTCCCAGTGAATCTCTGGGTAGATTTTGTTGTTTTTTAAAGATATCCTTGAAAAGGGACATCTAAAGAGCATTGTGGTGGATAGTGTACCCTCCCAAAAACTTCCTAAACCCTCCACCTGGTGACTCCATAGTTCCTTAAATGCTCAAAGACTCCACTAGTGATCGGTAGGCCTGCTGATTATCTTGGTTCACATTAGACTACGCTGGGAGACCAGCCCCCATAACAATATCAACCACAGTAGAAGTAACAGGTAGGGTTAAGCTGCTTGGTCAGAAACAACATTCTGGCTTTTAGAACCATTCATATGAGAGCTTACCCTGACCCAGACCCACCTAAAATAGTTGACAATCCTGAGAGCATCCTCAAGGGGGCTCCTACACCTAAAAGACCAACTATTTCCAAACACATGTATAGAGCTAATTCTGCAACAGAAGATCTTACAACTCTATCACACTTACACTTAGACCTAGACCTACCTAACAGCTTATCTAGAACTAGGTCATCCAGCAATTTAGACCAGCCAAACCCTGAGCTTCCTGATTCACCACAACAAGGTTGTAGACACCTTGGGAATAGACAGACCCCCCCATCTACACCTCCTGATTTAAATTTCATACAAAACTTGGGGCTCAGTCACCCTAGGTCTGCTCATCAGTTCTCTGCTGGTCATAACATCCTTGTCATCCATATACTTGCTGCCCAAGTCCCTCTAGCTCATCAAAACATCATCATGGCAGCTTGGTATGCACCTCTGGTTTTACCCCAACCTCAAGTGCCCCTACCCAATGATTATCAGTCAAAGATCCCACACTTCACTGCAAAAGAATCCATCACAGCCCAGCAACATGTAGATAAAATGGAAGATTCTTTTGACTACATGGAAATTCATGATGATACAGTCAAAATGAGAATATTTTCCCAAAGCTTAGGGGGTGATGTGAAAAAATGGTTTAAAGGCCTACCTCCAGGTAGCATCAATGATCTCCCAGGCTTATATCAGAATTTCGTAAACAAATGGGAAACTAGGGCGAATCCTCGCCAACTCCTGGAAGAATACATGAACCTTAAAAGAAATGTAGGAGAGAGTGTTCACGATTACACAAAAAGGTTCAACAGCATTTATAATTCTCTCCCTCCACATATGAAACCTCCACAAGGCATGGCCCTAGCGAAATACCCTGAGTGTTTTGACGCTGACATGGCCTACGAGCTTAGAGATAAAGAATACAACACATTGGAGGACATGCAGAAAGGAGCAGTGAACATAGAGGCAAACCTGATTGAGAAAAGAGCAAGACTAAAATCTGAGAGAAGGGTAAAATATAGGGATGACAACATAGATTCTACATCTGACCAAAATTATGATAAGCTGTCTAAAAATGTGGAGAGGTTACAACAAATGATGGAAAAAATGGTTGTCACAGTTAGTAACCAAAATAGAAACCAAAACCAAAACCAAAACTTTAGAAGAAACAATAACACTCCCAACAGACAAGGAGAATTAGATCAACAAGTCATTCCCCCATTCCAAGAGAATTTTCTTGATGAAGATGAGGGAATAATCGAAGAGTCTGAGGGAAACACAATTAATATGTTTGAAACAGAATATTCAATCCATAACTGTTATTCAGAAGAATACCATCCTTCACCCTCTGGTTGGGAAGAGGAATGGTTGGAATCTGAAGATTACAGATTAGGGTTTGAAAATTCCATGATGCAGGTCAGAGAGCAGTATGAACTTAGAAGAAAAAGGAGTCAAAAAACTACTAAACCGAAATATTCTGAGACTACCATCAAGAAGAGACCTGAGAAATATTCTAAAGCAACTGCTGAAACCAACAAATCAGTAGCTGAGAGTTCTAGTAAGGATAGAGGAAAAGACAACCAAAACATTAATGCACAAGGTAAACTAGCTAGCAGCACCAGCACTACAGTTAGCGCTCCTGATAAAACTATCACAAACACTGTACATAATAAGAATTAGCCCACTGATTCATCCACTAAGGCAGTGGCAAGTAGAACAGAGATGAGTATCCCAAAAGGTCAGTCCACTTTCAATCTCGAAAGTGAGATTGCAAGAATTAAAATCTCTGTCCCACTTTCTGAGCTGGCCACTCAGGATGTATATAAAGGCCAGATTTTGAGAGCTTTAAACTTAGGTGAGAATGGTGACTCTATCAATTTGAATGATGATCAACCTGCCCTCTTGTTTGGTCCTAAGATAGAGGGGAAGTTTTAGGAAGGGGTAGTTCCACCTTTCTATATCAGTCTCAACATTCATGACAAGATCCTGCATAATGCAATGCATGATTCTAGGGCATCTCACAACCTAATGCCTAAGGTGGTTATGGAAATACTAGTTCTAGAGATAACCAGACCATACAAAGATTTATACTCTTTCGACTCTAGCAGAGTAGACTGCCTAGGCCTGATCAAAGACTTGTGTGTGAGCTTAACTAAAATCCCAGCTAAATGCATGGTCATGGATGTTGTGATGGCAGATGTGCCACCTAAGTATGGCATGCTACTATCGAGATCATGGGGAGCCAAGCTGCAGGGTACAATGCAGATGGATGGCTCATATGCCACAATCCCAATCTTTGGCCAACTTAGAAAACTGTATAGGGAGACTCAGATGAAATTCCTCGTCAGTAGCCCCGAAAAACCAGCAAATTCACCTGTCTATTCGGTACATACATACCTTGACTCCTTCATCTTTTGTAATGATGAATCTTCAGAAGGGTCAGAGTTCCAAGACAGAGATATAAACAGAGAGGCAGAGACCATGGATTTTAACATAATGGCTATTCTGGATTTAGAGGACAACGAAGAAGAAAACCGCAATGAAACCTGTAGAATATGCAAAGGAGACCTAACCCCGAGTGATCAAGAAATAGAGCATAAACAGCCATCCGACCAGACCCCTGAAACTCATACATTTCACAAGGGACAAAGCAATCCAAAGCCCAATATAGACCCTAAAACGCAACATAATGAGGAAACCAGCCATAGGGAAAGGAGTGATAACAAAAACGAAAATGAACCCCTGTGGGTGATGAACTTGGATGGGTCATGCACCAGAAGAACTGCTGGGGCAGGGGTGTGAATCCATAACACAGAGAATGATTATGCGAAGAGTCATGCCTGCAACCTGCACTTCAAATGCACGAATAACGTTGCTGAGTACGAGGCTTTCATCCTGAGTCTAAATCTGTTGAGAAAATTAGGAGCCCGTAAGATTAACGTGCGTAGAGACTCTGACCTGATTATTAAACAGGTAAACGGGGAATACACAGCGAAACATCCTAGGCTGAGAGCATATAGGAATGACACTATGGATTTGCTGAAAAAATTTGTTGAATACCAATTAGTGTTCATTCCCAGGAGTCAAAATGTCATTGCAAACGGACTAGCTTGCCTAGCCAGTTCCTACCCCAAGACTCCCAGTGACTAACAGATCATCATCCAGACCAAATTCAGACCTGTTGTGATAGACAAGGAAAAATATTGGCAGGTTTTTGAAGGAGATAAACAAATTGAAGATTTTCTGGTAGGCAGAAATGAGTTTGAATTTTTTGATTCAGGCTCTAAATCTGACCATAGCTGCTTAAGTGATGAGTCCTCAGATGAGGAAGAAACACCTTGTAACATAGAAATAAATTCGTTAGATGAACAGACTGGAATCCCATACCACAAATGTGAAAATGTAGATAGTGAAGAGGTAGAGGTGTTGCAGGCCAAAGATAAGAATATACCCAGAGGCCTGGCACCCTTAGAGGACCTCTTTGACTTTGATGATGTTGCAAAAAAGCCCACTATAGAAAATGCAGACTCTAATGTGGAAGAATGCAACATAGGCGCTGAAGATAAGCCCAAAATGATTAAACTGGCTAAGTCTTTACCTGCAGACATGAAGAAGAGATACATTTGCCTTTTCAAGGAATTCATTGATGTGTTTGCATGGAGCTATGAAGACTTAAAGGCCTATGACACAAATATCATTCAGCATAAGATACCCTTGAAAGACAATCAGAAGCCTTTTAGGCAAAAAATTTGCAGAATCAATCCTAAACAATAACCTGCAGTAGAGAAGGAGATCAAGAAGATGTATGAAGCAGGTATAATTGTGCCAGTGAGGTTTTCTGATTGGGTATCAAACTTAGTGGCTGTGAGGAAGAAAACAGGAGAAATAAAACTGTGCATAGACTTCAAGAATCTTAATATAGCCTCACTCAAGGACAATTACCCTTTGCCTAAAATGGAACATATTCTTCAGAAGGTAGTAGGTTCTAAGAGGATTTCCCTGCTATATGGTTTCTCTGGATATAACCAAGTCTTAGTAATCCCAGAAGACCAGCTCAAAACAGCCTTCACCACTCCATGGGGTACCTTCATGTATGTGAAGATGCCTTTTGGTTTGATGAATGCTGGAGCCACCTTCCAAAGAGCGATCGACATAGCATTTTCAGATGAGATAGGCCTCTTCATTGTTATCTACTTGGATGACATAACAGTATTTTCTAAGACTGAAGAAGAACACCTGGAACATCTGAGGAAATTTTTCGAAAAATGTCGAAGGTTTGGTTTGTCTTTGAATCCCAAAAAAACTATCTTTGGGCTACAAGAGGGTAAACTTCTTGGCCACATTATATCCGAGAAGGGAATCAGGATAGACCCCCAACGCGTTGAGGGAATACTATAGATCACACACCCCAAAAACATCAAGGAACTACATTATTTCATTGGGAATATTAACTTCCTTGGGAGATTTATTCCAAATATGGCTGAACACCTTAGGAACATGACAAACATGCTGAAGAAAGGTGCAGGAGTTAAATGGACTGTGGGAGCTAAACAATCTTTTGAATCAGTGAAACTTGCACTTACCCAAGCCCCCGTCCTAATCAGCCCATATTTCTCCAAAGATTTCCTGATCTTTTCATTCGCCTCAGAGCATATAGTGGCTGCAGTCTTGCTATAGAAAAACATAGAGGGAATGGAACAGCCAGTTGCCTTCTTTAGCAAAGCACTCATAGATGCACCCTTGAAATACAACATCATGCAGAACAGGCCTACGCTCTGATTAAGGCCTTGAAAGACTTTAGGTTGTACATATTTCATTCCCACACTGTAGCTTATGTGCCCAACATCATAGTCAAAGATATACTGTCCCAGGACCCAGATGGAAAAAGGGGCAAATGGATAGATGTGATCTTGGAGTATGACCTTGAGATTAAACCCACCAAGCTGATTAAAGGTCGGGGCTTAGCTAAGTTAATGGCTGAATCAAACCTACAACCCTAGACATTAACATGATAAATACCCTGGATGAGCAGTAAGAATTGCCTGATCTCACTATTGAGGAAAAATTTCAGAGCTCTCCTTGGTATTCCAACATTCTGTATGTGCTTACACACCTCAATGCCCCTCTCGGATTAGCAAAGACCAAGGCCAGATTCTTAAAGCTAAAAACCAGAAATTACTGCATTGTGAATGAAAACTTATACTGGAAGAATCCTAATGGCTCGTTGCTTAAATGTTTGACTGAAAATGAGGCAGAGAGGGTTTAACAAGAATTACACGCTGGAGAATGTGGAGGCCACCTGAGTTGGAAAGCCACTGCAAAAAAAAATACTCAGAGCTGGTTACTATTGGCCTACACTCTTCAATGATGTTCATAAAATGATAGTTGCCTGCCATAAATGTCAGATATTTGAGGGCAAGAGAAAACTCCTCCCTTTACCCCTACAACCCATCACTGTTGAAGGTCCCTTTCTGCAATGGGGCCTAGATTTCATAGGGGAGATTCACCCTGCTTCTTCTCCTCAACAAAAATGGATCCTAATAGCCACATATTATTTCACTAAGTGGATAGAGGCCGTGCCCAATAGGAATTCCACTGACTCAGTCATCATTAGTTTCCTAGAAAGTCACATCCTCTCTCGGTTTGGCTGCCCAAGGAAAATAATCACTGATAATGCTACTGCTTTTGGGTCCAAAAAGATGGTTGATTTTTGTCACAGGTACAACATAGTGCTTGGTCATTCAACTGCCTATTACCCTCAAGGTAATGGATTAGCTGAATCATCAAACAAGAGCCTGGTGATTGTCATCAAGAAGTTGTTGGAAGAGAACAAAAAATCTTCGCATAACAAGCTAGTACATGCTTTGTGGGCTGACAGGCTTACAAAAAAAAGGTCTATTGGCATGTCACCATTCTAGCTTGTCTATGGAATAGAAGCAGTATTCCCTAGCAACTTTGGGATACTGGTGATCAAACTGATCCAGGAGATCCAAACAGAAGAAGACAACATGATGAGGAGAATAAATCAGACAATCCATCTTCAACAAACGAGGGAAGAGGTCTACAATAGAGTAGTGAAAGTTCAGGAGAATATAAAGAAAATGTTTGACAAAAGAACCAAAGCTGTTGATTTCAAAGTTGGAGATAAGGTGTTGAAGTGGGATTCGAGAAGAGAGGATAAAGGAAAGCACAACAAATTTGACAGTTTGTGGAAGGGTCCATACCTCATCCAGGCCATTGTGGGTCCCAATGCTTTATTCTTACAAGAATTAGATGGCACTGAACTATTTGGGGGTCCTGTCAATGGCAAGATGCTCAAACATTACTTCTACTAATTTACAGTTTCCAGTTTCCATTTCCATTGTAGTTTTTATTTTCAAGAAAAATAAAAATGTTTCAAAAAATAAGGGAAGAAGAGAGGTTCAGACATGCTTAAAACATGGACCTCTGATATGAAAAAGAGTGGCTCTAATAAACTCAAAACCTGAGCCAAAGCAAGTAAAGCAGCTGGTCCTAACATGCTCAAAATCTGGGCCAGCAAAAAAGAAGGAAGAATCAGCTCTAACATGCCCAAAACCCGAGCTAAGATGAAAAAAGAAGTGACTCTAACATGCTCAAATCTTGAGTCACAAAGGGAAAGAAGGATGTTTCAAATTTCAGATCTCAAGCCTTCACAGTTTTTCTTTCAGTTTTCTGCAAATTTTGTCCATGTGCAACTGTCTTTATGCCTTGGACCCACAGCAAGTCAGACAGTCTAATCCTGGCTTGACTGTTTTTCAATTTCTGTTGTAGAATGTAGAGATGAAATCTGCTGGACAGTTTAATCCCAGCAGATATTAGATTAGGTAGAGAAACATATGAGACCAACAGTCTAATCTGGTCTCATGGAGAAATAAGGGTAGATTTAGAATTGGTTTATTTTCTGTTTGCAAAAATAAAAAAATGTAAAGGGTCTACTAGCTCAAATGCACCCTAGAAGAAGAAAAAATGCTAGGATTGTAGTATGGGTAGGTAGATTGTTGGAGTAAGTTTCTGCTGATGTAATGTCTTCAAATTGTGGCAGCTTATCAAAGAGAGAAGGGATGTGTAAAGCAGCAGGCATCTGGCCTACTCCAAAGATCATTTCTAGATTCCTGCCTCCTTCAAGAAGAAGCCATCCCCATGTGGAGCCACTGTTAGCCCCCCTATGAAATTCTTGACCAACAAGCAAGGGGCTAGATTGTTTTGGAGCCTTCAAGGAATGCATTTTCCCGAAAAATCATCATCCTTGAAGTCTCCCCATGCTTTTCCTTATACAAATTCCCTCAGCTAATTCCCATCTCAAAGAGCCTATATTACCCCTCATACCCCTGCAAATATACCACCATTTACCCCCTTTTTCCCTTGGTCAAAGTTACCTTTATTCCCTTTATTTCCACCACTAACCTCTTAAATCTTCCCGAAATCCCCTTTAGATTTCACCATCACCCTTTGTTTCCTTAGATTCCCCTTCCATCTCCCTATCGTTACCCTCATTGGGCTTTAAAATGCATTAAAAAATGGATAAGATTGATATATTTCGCATATTAGGCCTAGCCCTCTTCGGCATAAGCCCCCCGCACCTTTTTCCTCCATGTAACCCAACTCCGGAACCATCTGCCTACTGAAAAATTATTATCTCAAATCCATGTCGGGCACGAGGTCGACCGTCGATCTTGTTTGATCAGATGGTGATCACTAACCCCAAAACCCTCCGTGTTTCTGCCGTTCATTTTCCCATCAGATCGACGGTTCGGAGCCTATCCACTCAGTGGACCCTGCCGCGCACTATTCACAAACCACCAGTTTCTATCGCACGGCCTTTGGGTGGAGGGTGGTTTTTCCCGATCGGCCAGCGATTCCATACAACAATTAATGCGTGGCTCCTGTATGGTTTCAAAACCGCTTGTCCATCGTGCATTAAATTTCGACTCAGGACGCCCAGCGATATGCATATCAGCTGTTAGATCTTGGGTGCCTCATCCAACGGTCATCGATCAACGAAGCTGTGCGGGGTTTAAGCCATAGATGCCATACCCCTGGCCTACCATCCGTTGCCCTCCACCGTTGATATCCGTCATGATCGGATGGTCCACATTCAATTGCCCCCGCTGTTGACTATTCCGCCATCGCCCGGTCCTCCACGTCATTCGTTCACCCCCGTGAGATATATCCATTCCAAGGCCAAATTTCATGGTTTTTACGTTAATTTTTCTGCTCCGACGTCTGTCCATGCAGTTCCTGCTCTGCCACGTCACCCCCACACGCACCCATCATACGCCATCCCATGCATTTCATATATTTGTGAAATTTTGTGCTTTTTAAGGTTTTTCATTCGTATTTTGCTCCGCAGACCGCCAACCTCCACCAGAGCATTTTTTTCCATTTCTCTGCGATTGTTTCCTCCATTTCATCATCTGAACGGCCATTTCCTCCATCCACACTACCTCCATCATTCCTGTCCATGGATTTCTTGACAAGTTTGCTGTTTTGCAGGGTTTCAAGCAGGGAAAACTGCCATGGCTCGTTGTCTCTGTCACAGTGGCAAAAATTTTAGAACAAGTCATGTACAAAGATACATTTAATGAAGAAAAGGCCCAGGGAAGTGTTTGACGTGATTGTAATCAAAGGACAGGGTCAGATTCTGTCACTTTCCTCCGGAGCCATTAAACGCACAGAGTTCACGGCTAGAAGGTAACTGTGGGAGTGGCAAAGAGAAATCAGCAAGGAAATCGAAGAGTTAAAGCATTAAAATGGGGATTTTAAAGGATTAATCCAGTTTCATAGAGGCAAAGCACCAGATTGATGATCCCACAAATCATGCAAAGGTACAGCACGCAGAAATCAATGCAAATCGGGGGTTTATACAACAGCAGAATGTTTTCTCTCCATGAAGGACAGAGCACCCATACAATATTCAATCTATGCCGTGCTCTAGAGAGATTTCCTACCCTGATACAACCCCAGTACTATCGGAGCATTTACTTCATCAATATGGTAGATTTCTTTATCGTTTCTTTTCCTGTTGTTTATTCACCAACAGCACCACCCAGTACTGTAGTCAGAACACCAGAGATAAATGCAGAGAGTTAAACAGAGTGGGTTTCGGCCCTCTCCCCCTTTCCTGCGTTTAATGTTTCATTTAGTTCTCACCTACCTCTTCAGTTCATCTGCTATTATAAAATCCATGAGAAAATATTGTAAAGGTTGTTGATCAGTTATCAGAGAAATGCAAGGAGTTGCTTTTGAGACTCAGTCTCTGTGCAAAGATTGTAAGATAGGTTGATGGATATGTTTTCAGACTGAGTATTTAGCTATTGTGATCCAGGTGGATATTGGTGGTCACCCACCTATTCCACTTGGGGCTCCACCATTGTCTCTTTCAGTTTTTCAGTTTTGGCACAATTTACTATTTTTAGCAGTTTTTCGGGTCCTAAACTTCCGGAGCCGTTTTGACGTCCTAAACAACGTTTTTTTTTTAAAAACAGAGAGCAACATGGGTCCATGGACTGATGTTGCTCATTCCAAATTTGTAGTCCTCAGATAGATCTTTCTAACGAGGTATGGTACGCATCGAACAGAGATCGTATGCAAAAGTTACGCCCCTGGGAAGTTGAAACACCAATTTACCCAAACGGGGCCCATAGTTTTGGCGATTCATCTCCTAGGGTTAGGGTTTTGTCTGTTTAGGATTTACCATTGTTTCTAAATAATAAATAGGCCCTCGAGCCTCATTTTAACTCAGTTCAGAGGCCTGTAGCCACCACATCTCTTCTCAAAGATAGCTACCATCGTCCTAGCTAGTTTTATTTCCATTCTGTCTATAAGCAAATTTCAGTTCTTTGATATTAATGAAATGAAGTGTTATTTCCACTGCATCTCTGTATTTATGGCTATATGTTTATTCTGTTGCATTCCTGCATAAATCCGGATCAGTGGTATCAGAGCGGTTTACTTTTTCTCGATCCTTCTTTGCATGTCCCCAATGAGGTCGGGGTATAAGAAGCTAGGGCTCGATTTGGTGGAACCTTTGCAAGATCAGCCTCGTAAACCTCGACGGACACCCATGGGGGATGAAAATAAAGATAAGGGAGCAGGATATCCTATCAAAATATTGCTCGAGGAGGCACTCGAAAAACAAAGGAACGCGATGATGGATAACTTTGCTCAGATCCTTCAACGACTACCCACTGGCGGTGCATCTGCATCCAGCAGCCACTCTGGAGGCGCGACTCCTTTTAAGGTACAAGTAAATTTTTACATTCCCATATTTGAGGGTCAAATAGACGCAGATGCCGTAGATAGATGGTTGAATCTATTAGAAGGATATTTCTTGGTTCATGACTTTTCAGACTGGGAAAAGATTATTTTTGCACTCCTCAAAGCTACCCCCCATGTTAAGGACTGGTGGGAAACCTATTGTGAGAACAAGGACCAGACAGAACCCTCTCTATTCTCAGCCGTACCAACTTGGAATTATTTTCGAGACACCGTCAAGGAATAGTACTATCCCGTGGGGAGCTATGAGGACAAGTACATACAATGGACCACGCTACGACAACAAAGGGACCAAGATTTGCATGAGCTGACGAATCTGTTCCATACCCTGCGCACAAAGTTGGGTATCAAAGATTCAGAGAAACATCTGGTGCTAAAGTATCGTAGCTGTCTGCACATATACATTCAGGAGGAAATGGAGTTCCTCGACATCTCCTGACTTGGTACAGCATACCGGTATGCTGCCAAGATTGAGCAGAAATTATAGCAGAAGAAGCGAGACTTTGGATCTGCGAATCAAAAGCAAGGGAAATGTGCTTCCAAACTGTAAAACAAAGGACAGAGCCAAGGCATGGCGGCTAAAGACAACTCATCGAAGCCACAAGAAAATAACAACACCGTAAAGCCAAAGAAGGACACGGGAAAGTGGTGTGAGTTCCATAAGAGCTCCAATCACAACACAAGTGAGTGTCAGGCCAAGCAGTCACTAGTGGATGAGATGAGGGCTTCTGAGTCAGATGCATTCTCTGACTCCGAATTAGAACTTGAAAAGGGGAATGAAAAAGGGAAATAGATTATTGATGCGGAGCCCAACGCCACTGTTGCCACTACAAAGATCCAGAAGGAGGAACCAAAAGATCCGGAGGAGGAGGAATGTCTCTTCCACTACCAGATGTGGGTAAAGGGCTCCCTGGTACAGTTCATTTTCGACAATGGGAGCCAAAATAACCTCATTTCAACAGACGACGTGAAGCAGTTTGGCTTGCCGACCACAGCTCACCCACATCTAAACACCATCGGGTGGCTTCACCAAGTGTTATCACTCAGATTTTCCTTGAAGTTGTTGGAAGAGGAAAGGGGTCCGAGGTAACCACAAACCAACCTTCAGGTACAAAATCTAGCCAATCTGTACCCAGAGAGGGCTCTCTCTATAAAATTTAGCTTTGTTTTGCAACGTATTAGGCTAGTTATAAAGTCCAGGGGCTTTGTTTGAATTTAGGTTGATGGAATTATTTAGCTGAGATTGAGATCAAATAGTTTGAGTCCATTGGGCTAATGGAGTCAAAGGATTGGCTGCACTGGCTTAAGTTTTTTAACAAAAGATGGTTTATCAGGGCAAGATAATCAAACTAGAAACAATTATAGATCTAAAGTGAATGCAATGGAATTCAAACGGATGAAAGGCAATAAAGAATCTTTCAACACATTCAAGAGAAGAGAAATAAATTGATTATCAATAAAGAGCAGTTAAGTATTCCTTACTAAATAACCAAATATGTATGAACTAGACAAACAAGAGCAATTAAGAATTCGTTGTTTAAACCATTTTAGAAGAAAACATTTAGAATAATAACGACTGAAATCAGATTACACCTAAGTACTTTCTGATTGAATCCTTTTCATTAAATATTAAGATAATTAAACACATATGATATTGTAAAAAAATATAAAACTTCAAAACACGGGATAGAGATGACTTATTGATCCTTCATTTGACACATGAATCCAGTGAAAAGTCTTCTGCCTCAATTCCTTGTCCAGTTTTGCCACGAAAAATTTCTCCAAATCTCTTTATTCCAAAATATTCAATGTTACATCAGAGTATAAGAATCCACCCTCAATAATCCGATTGAGGGCTTATTTATACAAAAAATCATACAAAATATCTCTTAACAAAACGAGATATAATATAAGATGACTCACAAATAAGTTACAATAAAAATAGAGACAAATGGTCTCGTAGATAAGATAAAAAAGCAACTGATGTTGTGCTGTTTCCTCCTTTTGAGAATGTGTTGGAGGCACGACCTATATTTTGGCTCATTGTTGTCCTCTTCAGTAATTTTGTTCTAACTGCCTTGCTTCACTGATACTCTTTGTTCTTACTGATACACTTTTAACTGAACTGATACTCTTTGACCTTTGTTTATCCCTTTATCCTTTCTACTGTAGTAAATAGGCAAAATTTCATATAAGGATAAATCTTACAAAAGTTCCAAAAGATCTTCCCACCATTTATCTTCTGCTATTCTCGTCCATTGAAGCTTCCTTAATGTTTCATCAGCCTCAGTATATCTGAAGAAATTAGGCTGATTTGGAAACAAATGTTTTACTTCATGTTCAAGATAAAACAAATTCTCTAATCTGTCATGAAGATTCCTTCCTGTAGGTAATGTTGCTTCTCATGAAATGTTTGAGGAACTGGCTTGATTGTGAGCATGTTTGTCCAACTTCTCAACATAACTTTCCAGGTCCATTATTTTATCTTCTGAAATCATAGGGTTGGGCAACCCTTTATTCAATAAAACATCAAACCTTTCTCTGAAAGCAATGATTTCTCCTTGCATGTCAAAGCACCTTCGTTCTAAATTTTGCATAAGAGTTCTTTTAGTAAAAACTCTTTTTATCTCTAAGATTGTTCCAGTTTTGTTCTGAATACCCTGATCTGCAAGTTTCTGTCTGGTTTGGGTGTTTAGAAATTGTATGAGCTGATTGGCTTCCTCAGGCCTATTTCCTAATTCTTCTCGTGTATTTTCAACTTCATCCAGAGCTACTTTGACCAAATCATTCTGCTCGTATATTATCTGAATTGAAGACCAGATATCTTTTATTGATTGGATAATATTATCCCAAAGAATTTCATTTATTTCTCTTAAAGGTTTCTCCAATATGAGATCCTTTTCCAAAGCTTTAACCAATTTTTCCAAATTTTTGACTTCTCTTGTTTTGTCAGCAATAGTCATTTTTGAAACATCATATTTATGTTCCAAATTAATAAGCTGTAACTTTGTGAGTTGAAGTTATGTTACTTGCAATTTCAAGTCATTCATTTGCTTTACTAATTCTTCAGAATTTAAATTAGAAGTATTTACTTGTGATGGATTTGTTGGTTGACCTGTTGTACCTGTGATAACCTCTGCTGTAGATACTGGAACACTAGACTGCTTGTCTTTTAATGCTTGTTCAAGCTCTTTTTCTATTTCAGTCAGTTGCTCATTCAGCCTCAAAAGCAAGTCCATCATTTCTTCTTCAGAATTCTTCTTTATTACTTCTTCAGTTTGAGGATGTCTTGAAGCTGGCAATTTCAACTGCTTTCTCAAAGCTGCAATGTCATCATCTTTTTTCTTGATTAGAGCTTCTTTACCTTTGACATCCTTTGGATTGTGACCAAAACCAATTATTATTTCCTCCAATGTTTTTATCCTGCTATCTTTGACTTGAGAAGAAGCATTTTCAAGCTGCAATTGTGTACTAGTGTTCTCCAAAGAATCCTGTAACCTGTGAGCTTCCATTGCCTTATCAGTGAAAGTAGAATAGATCATTTCACCAGTCTTCTTATGTAATTCAATTTGATCTAAAGGATGGATGTCCTTTGCTAGGACTTCAAAGTTTGTCCTAATATAATCAACAGCTGTTTGGGGTTGCTGCACCTTGGGTTTGAAATGGCTCATTAACATTTTGCCCTGTTGGATGTCAAAAGCTGACATCAATCTTTCTTGATTCTTTGGAGCCATTTTCAGATATTGATTATATACTTGAATTCTCAGTGGATCATTCCTGGCCTTGATATTGATAAATGTTTTCTTTATATCTCCTACATCTTTAACTGGTGTTTTGAAAGAAGATATTTCAATACTCTGTTGCTTTTGTAGCTCTTTCCTTTGTGAGGTAGTGGATGCTCCACTGACTGTACCTGTTTGTTGACTGCCCAATTGTTCTGGTCCTTGACTATCAAGGATTTCATCAATAGATTCTACTTCTGGAGGAGTATTCAATTTTTGTCTCTTGGCCTGAGGCTGTTGTGAAGATCTAGTGAGAGGGGTAGCAGCTTCAACTTCTCTCTTTTTTCCCTTTTCCACATTTAATGGAATCTGCAAAATTGACATTTCTACTGGATTGGTTTGAATGAAAGAAACCTGTACTTGATCCCGTCCCTTGGAAGTTTGAGGTTGTTTTGTCACAGTGAATGTTTCTTTAACTTGTGTATCAACCTCTTTCTCTTTTCCCTTAGATGATAATGCAATATTTTCTTGTAATTTCTGCTGAAAAATTCCAGCTGAGGAAGGACCAACCTCTGATCTTGGTACCTGTGCAAAAGAGTCTAGGTCAAGCATCTTTTCAAGGTCTTTCATAACATTGTCTACATTGACCTGCTCACTATCCTGCTCTATCAATGTTCCTTCTATCCATTCATCTGTATTAGCATATTTTTCAATCTCTGGGATTCTTTGATGCATGTATGGTGCTGATTTATTTTTCATTATTTTATCACAAATGAAGCTGAATGGGTCATAAGGTACCCAATAGAAACTCTTTTGTAATCTGAAACGGTCTTCTAATATCTTTTCAGCTTCTTCCCCTGCATCCCTAGAGTTACAGATAAAGGGACCTAATTGACTTTTGATCCGGAGTTGAGCCTTCTTCTTTGCATTACAAAAATGAATTATATCAGAGTTGTTCATCTGCCTGAAATAATCTAATGCAAATAGTCTCATGGGGACATATTTTGGCAATTTCAATGGACATAATTCACATCCATATATTCTGACTTCTGTGTGATTTTGGTATAAGTACCAATCACCAACTTTGTATTGTTTTGAGAGCTGTAAAGTTTTCTTGATTTCATTGCTGAGCCTTGGAGGAGAAACTCCTGTCAACAAGGTGGTTGCAGGGTGTATAAACATATCAATGAACTCATTATAGGAATAGGGAGAATCTCGAGAAATATGAGTGATGAATGACCAAAAGATAACAGACCTAGGATCCCCTTTAGCATCAAGCTTTTTGATATAGAAAGGGAAATTTTATGACTGGTAATAGAGCATAAGATGGTAAATGATAGAAGAATACTTGAACACTTTCTCATTTTCTAATATCATGAATTGATCATGGATTTTGTCTGCAATGTAGGATGCAAAGTCATACTTGACAGCAGGAGGCTGTCCATGGGTAAAAATAGACAATAATACTAGAATTAAATGGTCAACATATTCACTGGTATTAAAGCCCATTATAAAGGATATCATATCCAAAACAAGTCTACCCTCTTCAGTGAAAAAAGCATACCCATAAGGGGGAGGGCCTTTAGGCTGATGATCAGGCAACATAAAGGTCTGACAGATGTGTCTTAATTCTTCATGGGATAGTTTGGTGGATTTCTCAAGTAATTCTCCCATGGATAGGGGAGTGAGGGCTTGATCAGGTTGAAAATGTAGCATCTCATTGATAGAGTGAGCAGTTATTGGGAAGAGGACATCTTGACTTGGGGATAAGACTGCTCTTTGGTTAGGATCACAGTTGGCATGACAGTAATGGATTATCTCGGGAAAATTATGGACAGAGGGAAAGAGGTACCTGGGAATATTAGATTCCCATAACCAAATCATATCCAAGCCATTCAAATAATTGTCTCTGCAGCGACAAAAACTTCGAAGAGGACTATCACTAAAAACCAGGTCTTTAATTTGGAAATCTCTGTCGACTAATGATAAATAATCCAAGTCTCTGTGAGGGGCGTTCAATGGGGAGACATTTAAAGCCAAGGGAATCTCCATTTCTGGTTCTTGTGGATTCAGAAATGAATTGCGAGGTTTTTGAAGAAATGGGCAAAATCTCAGGTTTTGGGGATTCAATTGCGGTTTTGGGAACTCAAGGAGACCAATTTAGAATCTTGCTTGAGTTTTCTATATAGAGTTATTTAAACAAAAACCAAGATTCTAACGGAGTTCAGTGGAAATTAGGGTAAATACCTGTTTTCAGGAATGTACAGTAATTTGGACAGGTACTAGTTGAGGCAGACGAAATCTAGATTATTGGTATGCAATAGTCCTCAACAAAGTATAGTTAAGGGCGCTTGATAGTTGATCTTTTGAAATTCTTTGCATGGAGGGTGAAGTCGTTTTCTGAGTAAAAAATGTTGAAAAAGACACGGGTTTTTGTTTTATTGGCAAAGTCAAATGGTGGCGGATTTTTTATTATTTTAATAAATGACGTCAGTATGTACGACAGATGAGTCGTGAGGGGGAGGTGGTAAGCAGTTTATTCCACACAGCTTTTGAGGGAAGGCGGTATAGAGCGGATGGGCAGCGATTCCACAAAACACATGACACGTGGCCATGGTACTATTTGAAAACCACCGTCATTTCGCGCGTTATTGTTCGGTTCGGGGATGGCCAGCGAAATTATCAACAGCTGTTGATCTTGAATGGGCCGATCGAACGGTTGACGGGACAGGGAGATGACAGGGTTTTAATGGGGTGGGCCCAACACGTTTTATTATTGATTAATCACAGCGGGAGTGTTTTGATTGGCGGAGTTAGGTTCTTAATTAATCGTGAGGATTAATTAATTCCTTTGTTTAAAAAGGGGAAACGTGATCGGGCGAGGGGAAAATATACATAGAAATGAGTTTTTTCGAATTTTGGTTTGAATTAAACTTCGGATTTATTTTTGTTTAAAACACATATATTTTATGTTTTAAAGTTTTTTCATATTTTTATTATATGATAATTGAATTCGATTAATCCAATTACCATAGGGGGCAGGATTAATAATAATGATATATTTTAACCAAAGGGGGTATAAAGTGGGTTTTTTATTTGAACGAGTTAGGAATAAATACTTTTGTTAAAATCATAATACATGGGTTTTTGGGATATTATATAAAAGGAATTATATATAATAGGAGAAGGTCATTTCTATAAGGAGTTAATAAATAAAATCAATGTTAATATGACAAGGGGACAAGTTAAACTTCAAAATACATTAATATAACTAAGAAAGTGAAGTTTTTAGAAGAAAATTGTATTATAATCACTTCATCACTTAAACTTAGGATAAAATGTGATTTTGAGGGTTTTTTATGAAATATCTCATGATTTTCCTAAGTAAAATGGGATTTTACTTAAGAAAGAATTTTTTGAAGTAAATGAGTGTGATGATGAATGATTTTAAGTACTTAAGTTTTTTCCAATTATTGGGCCGAGGGTCCGGTCCCTCCAAAAGTCAAGGAAATGCCTTGAGCCCCTTTAATTTTCAAATACCTTAGTACTTAGGGGAAATTAGTGAAATCTTTAGGGAAAAATGAAGGGGAAGTTAATAATCTTGACTTTGCTTTGCTGTGAATATTTTCCAATGTAGTATCTGCCTTTGCACTTGTGATGAAAGTAAAATTGAACACTTTTAGAACCATCATTCACCGCATATAATTCTGCAACAACATGTACTTACCCTACCTACTTTACCCTATCATTTTCTCTTCTTTATTACGTTGCACTTAGACTGGCAAACCCTTATTAATCTTATTTTTATTTTACATGGAAACCTATCTAATTCTAGCCTTATTACATCCAATGGCTCAGATTAAACTGTTGAGCTCCTTTTATTTACTCTACCTATCTACTTATCTGCCAAGATTAAACAGTTTGGTCAGATTTTATTCTCTATTTCTAAAACAGGAAATTGAAAGATGAACTAGCCAAGCTTAAACTGTTTGACTATTCATAAATTGTGGCATGAAAAACAAGCTGCACACAATTTGTTTATTAGATCAGAAAAAAAGGTAGTGGCATTTAGATTTGCACACTTTCCTTGGCCTTTCTTTTGGTGGGGTTCATTTTCTTTCACTTTTTTGGCCATTTTTATTTTTCCACCCTTTGATTTTTCTTTTAGGGTATACCCTCTTTTCATTTTTTAAATTTTTTGATTTTTGATAATATGGAAAACCTTTGAAACAAGGAAAGGTATGAATATATTACATAGCCCATCAGGTCAATCATGAAATATGACACCTATTGGTATAGGAGTCTAACACTGGCTCCACTTGGGGATGGATTTTCCTCATGGAAAATCAAGAACAGTAGATCAGCTTCCCTCTGAACCATGAAATTTTCTCCTACTTATTTCTTTATTATATATATGATAGTAAAACTTCTGAAGCTTAAGGCCTTCTCTTCGGGCTTCAACTCCAGTAGGTCACTATCCACTCCAAACTGATGCATTACAAAGGATATATTATGTACATGTTAAAAAAAATCAGAACATCCTAGTAAATAGGATCAAAGTAGTGTTTTAACATTCGACCATTGACTGGTCCTTCCTCAGCTTCTGAACCATCCAAATTCTTCAAAAAATATGTGTTATTTCCCTGTAAAGCATGAATGATGTAAGCTCCTTTCCATAAGAAATCAAATTTCCCATGTTTTCCTTTATCTTCACTTTTGGAATCCCATCTTAAAACTTTGTCTTCTGGTTGAAAATCTTCTACTTTGGTCCTTTTGTCAAACATATTCTTTAATTTTTCCTGTAAAACTTGGGATCGTTGATACACTTCTTCTCTGGTCTGCTGCAAGTGAATTGTTTGATTTATTCTTCTCTAAATATCATTTGGTTCTACTTGAGCCTCCTGAAGTAACTTCATTATAGGAAATCCTAAAGATGATGGAAATATAGCCTCAATACCATAAACTAATTCATATGGACTGGCCCCAATTGATTTTTTGGTAGTAAGTCTGTTTGCCCACAATGCATTGGTAAGTTTCTTATGCCAATTCTTCTTATTTTCTTCCAATAATTTTTTAATGATATTAATGAGACTTTTATTGGAAGATTTAGCCAGTCCATTACCCTGAGGATAATAGGCTGTGGAATGGCCTAAAGTGATGTGATATTTATTGCATAAATTAATCATTTTCTTAGACTTGAAAGCAACAGCATTATCAATTATAATTTTCTCAGGACAGCCAAATCTTGATAGTATATTGGTTTCTAAGAATCCTATGATTACAGAATCATTGGCTTGTCTAAATGGGATTTCTTCAATCCATTTAGTAAAGTAATCTGTGGCAGTGAGGATCCATCTATGTTGGCCAGAAGAAGGAGGATGGATTTCACCAATAAAATCCAGGCCCCATTGTTGAAAGGGTTTCTCGGTGGAAATTGGTTTCAATGGTAAAGGTAATAATTTTCTCTTGCCTTCAAAGATCTGACGCTTATGGCAAGCAGTTACAAATTTATTTACATCTGAAAACAAGGTTGGCCAATAAAAACCAGCCCTTAAGATCTTATTTGCAGTTGACTTCCAAAAGAGGTGTCCACCACAATCTCCTGCATGGAATTCATTGAGAACCTTGTGAGCTTCATCTTTTAATAAACAATTTAATAGAATTCCATCATGATTCTTCCAAAAGAGAACATTATCTAAAATACAATACTTTAAAGATGTCATTTTCAAAAACCTTTGTTTCATTCTGGATAACCCTGGAGGAGCTTGCAGGTTTAACAAAACATAAATGATATCAGCATACCAAGGTGAGTCTAAAAAGGCCTGACTGATTTGTGGAGTCGCCATCTCCTGTTCTTCATCCAGTTCGTTAATATTCGGGGCTTGGCAATTTGTTTTAGTCATGAGTTGAGTCAAACCTTGTCCTTTTATGAGTTTTGTAGGTCTTATTTCAATATCATATTCTAATATGGTAGCTATCCATTTACCTATTTTGCCTTCAATTCCATCTTGAGTTAAGATGTCTTTAACGACAACATTAGGTACATAAGCTATCACATGAGAATACAATATATAGATTCTGAAATCTTTAATTACTTTCACAAGTGCAAAATCTTGTTTCTCTATGATGTTGTATTTTAATGATGCATCTCTAAGTGTTTTACTAAAAAATGCTATAGGTTTTTCACATCCTTGATCATCCTTTTGTAATAAAAAAGCTGCAACTGTATGTTCAGAAGCAAATGAAAAAATTATGAAATCTCTATCAAATTTTGGACTAGTAAGAACTGGTGTTCTGGTCAAAGCCATTTTGATTTCTTCAAACGATTGCTTGGCTTCTACTGTCCACTTAATACTTGAATCCTTTCTTAACATGTTAGTAAGCAATCTAAGTAATTTAGCTAAACTAGAAATGAATCTTCTCAAAGAATTGATCTTTCCTATGAAAGCTTGAAGTTCTTTAATATTCCTAGGAAGAGGTATTTGCAATATGGCTTGTATTCTTTCAGGATCAATTCTAATGCCATCTTTTGAAATGATATGACCTAGGAGTTTACCTTCTTCAAGACCAAACAATGATTTTTTAGGATTTAAAGAAATAACATACTTTCTGCATTTTATAAACACCTGTCTAAGATGGTCCAAATGTTGTTGATATGTCTTGGAAAAAATAGTCAAATCATCCAGATATATGACCAGAAAATCATGAATTTCTTTGGCAAAGGCAATGTCCATTGCTCTTTGGAAGGTCGCTCCTGCATTTTTGAGTCCAAAAGGCATCTTAACGTATTTGAATGTACCCCATGGTGTTGTAAAAGCTGTTTTGTCTTGATCATCAGGATGAACCAGAATCTGGTTGTATCCTAAGAATCCATCCAGAAGAGAAATCCTGGAAGAACCTACTACCCTTTGTAAGATATGGTCCATTTTAGGAAAAGGATAGTTATATTTTAAAGAAACTTTGTTTAAATTTCTCAAATCAACACATAGTATAATCTCTCTTGTTTTCTTCCTTGTTGGTACCAAATTAGAAACCCATTCAGAAAACCTAATAGGAGCAATTATTCCTGCTTCATACATTCTTTTAATTTCTTTCTCAATTGAAGGTAGTAGCACAGGGTTGATTCTTCTAAGTTTCTATTTAAATGGTTTCTGGTCTGGTTTCAAAGGTATTGTATGTTGAATTATTGATGTATCATATGATTTCAGATCTTCATAACTCCAGGAAAAAAAATCTTGGAATTCTTTTAAAAGTTCAACATATTTAACTTTTTGATCCGCTGGCAGAGATTTAGATAACTTAACCATCTTAGGATTTCCTTCAGTTCCCAAATTGTATTCTTCAATATCAGCTTTTAACGGTTCCATTTTGGGTTTGAGTGGAATGTCATTAGAGTCAAAAAGATCTTCCAAAGGAGTTAATCCTTTAGGTAAATGATTATCTTTCAGATTGATAATTTCAGATTCATCTTCTATAATCTCATCGACTTCCATTTGTTTCAGATCCTGCATATCTTTTTTGGTGAATTTAGTTGGGTGAAGCATGTGAATTGCAGTCTCTTCTGAAATATCTATTTCTTGTTCATCTATTTGATCAAATTCATTGATTGTTGTGTCTTCATCTATACTACTGTTAGAGAATTCATTTTCTAAGGTAAAAAAATTATTTATCTGATTATTATTTACAAATACTTGCCAATTCATAAGATTATATGGTATAGCAGGTCTATGTCTAATCTCAGCTGTGAACTGATGATTAGGTCCAAAAGGAAATTTACAAGTGCTAGCGAACATTGCAAGACTATGAGCATGCAAATTTTTTTTTCTAGGAATTTTGGCAAGCTGAGCCTGTAGAAAAGTATTGAGAATTTCCACCACTGTTCCTCTGTATTCTCTTAATCTGGGGTCTTTTGTCGAACATTCACCATTGATCTGTTGAATAATTAACTCAGAGTCTCCTATGATTGATACTCTAATTGCTCCTAATTTTTTGACATGTTTAAGCCCTAGCAAAAGAGCCTCATATTCTGCCATATTATTAGTGCATCTAAAGTTCAATCTATAAGCATGGCCTTCAGCATGATAATTTTCAACGTTGTGTATCCAAATTCCAGCTCCAGCTCCTAACTTATTTACTAAACCATCAAATTCTAAATGCCAAAGAATTTCATGTTCATAATCTTCATCGACTATTTTGACAACTTTCTTAACAGGGACATCTGGTTTTTCAGTTTTTTCTGGTATTTCTTGAATATTTGATGTTTCTTTGTTTTCTGAAATTTCTTTGATTTGAATAGTAGATTTATTTGCATTTTTTGTTTCAGGTGCTTCTAATTCAGTAGGAAGGTAAAATTCAGCATTTTAAAGGATGAATGAGTCCATATCATAATGTACTGAGTAGACGGGGAATTTTTCAGGCTTCTCCTGACTACTGACTAAATATTTCATCAAGGTTTCTCTGTATAGTCTTTTAGGTTGACCGAACACTGAAATAGTAGCATATGACATATCCAATTGAAGAGATCCTCCCAGTTTGGCACCCCAGGATCTGGACAACAACATACCATATTTGGGAGGAATATCTGCTACTACTATATCCATCAGAATAGATTTCGCGAGGTATTGCACCAAAGTAACACAGAAATCTTTAATCAAACCTAAACATCTTACCTGACTTGAATCAAAAGAAAAGAGATCTTTATATGGTCTGGTAATGTCTAGGTTTAATATTTCCATCACAGCCTTGGGCATTAAATTGTGAGACGCTCCAGAATCAAGCATGGCATTATGAAGTATTTTTTCATGTACATTCAAACTCACATAAAATGGAGGAGTTCCTCCACTTTCTGGTTTTCCATTTACTTCAGGGCCAAAAATTAATTTGGGTTGATCATCAAAAACATTTACTGAATCATCCATTCCAGTAATGTTAAGGGATCTTCTAATTTGGCTTCTATAGACATCATGTTTAGCTAATTCTACCAATGGAACAACTATCTTCAATTTGCCTATTTCAGCTTCTAGATTGAAATATTTTTCTGTTTGAGCTCTAGTATTTTGAACAGTTGGATTTTCTCTATTTTTTGTGTCTCCAGTGTTTTTCTCTTTTTCAATAGTGGGATTATGAGTTGAAGGTGTTTCTGAATTAACTTCTGCTAGTTCTTCTACGTTTCCAGTAGGAGGAGAAGTATTGGAAAGTTGTTTATTATTCAGTTGACTATCAGACACATCTTCAATTATTGGGTTAGTGGGGTTAGGACTTGCTCTAGAAAGAATTTGTACAGGAGAAGTGTTAGTTTTACCTTTGATGTTTTGTTTTACTGCTTTCTGTTTGCTATTTTTTGGCACGTCAATCCGTTTTCTTCTCAAATTGTATTGCTTATGAACTTCATAAATTTTCGAGTCATATCCTTCCTTAAAATCAAAAGTTTCTCCTGAATGAGTTTGAAATGTTTTAAGAATGTGGTTTTCTTGATCATCTTGAGATAGGAAAAATTCTGGCTCATTCTTGTTTTCAGTCAAGTTATTTATTTCAACATCCTCGGTTGGTTCCTTAGAAGATGAACCTTCAACGAAATTTTCCTAGAATGGTGGCCTGATGTTTTGGTCAGGAACATTTTTTCCAGTATTTTGGTTTTGATTTCTTCTGAAGTTTGGGTTTCTAACAACATTTTGACCATCACCAGAAGACTTCATTTCGATTGTATCTACTCTGTCTCCCAGTATTTCCATCCCTTTAATAATTTCATCCAGCTTTCTTTCAAAAGCCGAAGGCTCTTTGTTTATAGGCGTCCTTCTTTCAGCTCTAGCTCTAGCTCATTTTTCTATTAGGTTAGCTTCAACACTAACAACTATGCTTTGCATATCTTCTAGAGTTTGAGGAGCTCTTTCCCTAAGTGAATATTCTATGTCAGAATCAAACCCATCAGGAAATTTAACCAATACTGAATCCGGAGGAGGTCTAAGGTTTTGGGGAACAACATTGTAAGCTTCGTTGAATCTAATGATATAATCTTGCACTGCTTCATTGGGTCCTCTCTTCAATTTTCCAAAGGCTGATAGGATTTGAAGAGGATCTTTCTTCTTTTCCCATCTATTTAAAAATAATCTATAAAGGGCTGGTAAATCAACAACACTGTTTGGAGTAAGAGCCCTAAACCATGTCCTGACTTCTCCAGTAAGAATCTGGACAAAAATTTTCATTCTCACATCATCAGCATCTATTTCATAAAATTCAAAGTAATCTGTCATCCTTTTGGTATGTTGTTGAGCAGTGTAAGTACCAGAAACATCAAAAGGGGTAATTTTACTTTGATAGTCTTGAGGCAAAGCAGCAGGGTTGCCTGGCAATCTTAACGGAGCATATCTATTTGCCATCGGAAGGTGTAATGGAATAACAGGTGATGATGTTCTGGAAGTAGTGGGTGGAGGGAAGAAGAGGTAGTTTGTGTTTCAAAAGTTTGGGGAAAATTAGATGAACTAGGGGAAGTTGAAGTAATCACAGAAGTGTTTGAAATCTCTTCAAAGGTCAGCTCAGATTGAATGGAATTTTGTAGATGTTTTTCAAGATGCGAAGTGATAAACTCAAATTGAAAATATTCAAGAAATAATGGATCAGTAACCAGATTGGACAACTCATATTCAGAAAAATTTATGAATAGAGAAGTTTCAAAATGTTCATCAAATGGTTCGTCTTCAAGATACACAAACTTCATAGGACAAGATTTTGATCTAAAAAGAGGTCGAGAACTCCCAGAGCTTTCTTGACTCTCTTGTCTTCTCAGAATTCTAGGAATCAAATTTGGATTCTCAAATATCAGTGGTGGGTTAGGGTCAGGATTTGACCTGGTATAATGAGTCCTTTCTGAAGCCAATTTTCTGGATTTTATATTTTTGGTTTTTTTTTTTAAATAAAATGAAAGTACAACTTCGACAAACTCTTCAAGAAATTTAAGATTTTGGGTTAAAATTTTCTCAAATATTTATTGAACTAGAGAAACTGATTGAATGTATGAAACCAAAGTTCAGTCTATAAACTAGACTGGAGATTGACTGAGGTAACGTTTATTTACTATGCAGTTGCAGAGCAAAAGCATTTCAAAGGCTACCTGGCTAATCTTCAGGCTCTGTCTGTAGTTTATAAGTCAAACAATAGTAAAAATGATTCAGGTCCCTAGCGGAGTCACCACTATGTTATCACTCATATTTTCCTTGAAGTTGTTGGAAGAGGAAAGTAACCACAAACCAATCTTCAGGTACAAAATCTAGCCAATCTGTACCCAGAGAGGGCTCTCTCTATAAAATTTAGCTTTGTTTTGCAAGGTATTAGGCTAGTTATAAAGTCTAGGGGTTTTGTTTGAATTTAGGTTGATGGAATTATTTAGCTGAGATTGAGATCAAATAGTTCCAGTCCATTGGGCTAATGGAGTCAAAGGATTGGCTGCACTGGCTTAAGTTTTTTAACAAAAGATGGTTTATCAGGGCAAGATAATCAAACTAGAAACAATTATAGATCTAAAGTGAATGGAATGGAATTCAAACGGATGAAAGGCAATCAAGAATCTTTCAACACATTCAAGAGAAGAGAAATAAATTGATTATCAATAAAGAGGAGTTAAGTATTCTTTACTAAATAACCAAAGATGTATGAACTAGACAAACATGAGCAATTAAGAATTCGTTGTTTAAACCAGTTTAGAAGAAAACATTTAGAATAATAAAGACTGAAATCAGATTACACCTAAGTACTTTCTGATTTAATCCTTTTCGTTAAATATTAAGATAATGAAACACAGATGATATTGTAAACAAATATAAAACTTCAAAACAGGGGATAGAGATGACTTATTGATCCTTCATTTGACACATGAATCTTGAGAAAAGTCTTCTGCCTCAATTCCTTGTCCAGTTTTGCCACAAAAAATTTCTCCAAAGCTCTTTATTCCAAAATATTCAATGTTACATCAGAGTATAAGAATCCACCCTCAATAATTCGATTGAGGGCTTATTTATACAAAAAATCATACAAAATATATCTTAACAAAATGAGATATAATCTAAGATGACTCACAAATAAGTTACAATAAAAATAGAGACAAATGGTCTCGTAGATAAGATAAAAAAGCAACTGATGTTGTGCTGTTTCCTCCTTTTGAGAATGTGCTGGAGGCAGGACCTATATTTTGGCTCATTTTTGTCCTCTTCAGTAATTTTGTTCTAACTCCCTTGCTTCACTGATATTCTTTGTTCTTACCGATACACTTTTAACTGAACCGATACTCTTTGACCTTTGTTTATCCCTTTATCCTTTCTACTGTAGTAAATAGGCA
The DNA here is from genome assembly GCA_034641835.2 of Pinus albicaulis. Classification (NCBI taxonomy): domain Eukaryota; kingdom Viridiplantae; phylum Streptophyta; class Pinopsida; order Pinales; family Pinaceae; genus Pinus; species Pinus albicaulis. The sequence continues at coordinate 343,812,029 of CM076579.1, read as the reverse complement.
AAATTTCATATAAGGATAAATATTACAAAAGTTCCAACAGATATTCCCACCATTTATCTTCTGCTATTCTGGTCCGTTGAAGCTTCCTTAATGTTTCATCAGCCTCGATATATCTGAAGAAATTAGACTGATTTGGAAATAAATGTTTTACTTCATGTTCAAGATAAAACAAATTCTCTAATCTGTCATGAAGATTCCTTTCTGTAGGTAATGTTGCTTCTCATGAAATGTTTGAGGAACTGGCTTGATTGTGAGCATGTTTGTCCAACTTCTCAACATAACTTTCCAGGTCCATTATTTTATCTTCTGAAATCATAGGGCTGGGCAACCCTTTATTCAATAAAACATCAAACCTTTCTCTGAAAGCAATGATTTCTCCTTGCATGTCAAAGCACCTTCATTCTAAATTTTGCATAAGAGTTCTTTTAGTAAAAACTCTTTTTATCTCTAAGATTGTTCCAGTTCTGTCCTGAATACCCTGATCTGCAAGTTGCTGTTTGGTTTGGGTGTTTAGAAATTGTATGAGCTGATTGGCTTCCTCAGGCCTATTTCCTAATTCTTCTCGTGTATTTTCAACTTCATCTAGAGCTACTTTGACCAAATCATTCTACTCGTATATTATTTGAATTGAAGACCAGATATATTTTATTGACTGGATAATATTATCCCAAATGATGTCATTTATTTCTCTTAAAGGTTTCTCCAATGTGAGATCCTTTTCCAAAGTTTTAACCAATTTTTCCAAATTTTTGACTTTTCTTGTTTTGTCAGCAATAATTATTTTTGAAACATCATATTTTTATTCCAAATTAATAAGTTGTAACTTTGTGAATTGAAGTTCTGTTGCTTGCAGTTTCAAGTCATTCATTTTCTTTACTAATTCTTCACAATTTAAATTAGAAGTATTTACTTGTGATGGATCTATTGGTTGACCTGTTGGCTGACTTGTTGGCTGACTTGTTGTACCTGTGATAACCTCTGCTGTAGATACTGGAACACTGGACTGCTTGTCTTTTAGTGCTTGTTCAAGCTCTTTTTCTGTTTCAGTCAGTTGCTCATTCAGCCTCAAAAGCAATTCCATCATTTCTTCTTCATAATTCTTCTTTATTACTTCTTTAGTTTGAGGATGTCTTGAAGCTGGCAATTTCAACTGCTTTCTCAAAGATGCAATGTCACCATCCTTTTTCTTGATTAGAGCTTCTATACCTTTGACATCCTTTGGATTGTGACCTAATCCAATAATTATTTCCTCCAATGTTTTTATCTTGTTGTCTTTGGCTTGAGAAGAAGCCTTTTCAAGCTGCAATTGTGTACTAGTGTTTTCCAAAGAATCCTGTAACTTGTGAGCTGCCATTGCCTTATCAGTCAAAGTAGAATAGATCATTTCACCAGTCTGCTTATGTAACTCAATCTGATCTAAAGGATGAATATCCTTTGATAAGACTTCAAAATTTGTTCTAATATAATCTGCAGCTGTTTGAGGTTGCTGCACTTTGGGTTTGAAGTGACTCATTATCATTTTTCCTTGCTGAATGTCATAAGATGACATCAATATTTCTTGATTCTTAGGGGCCATCTTCAAATATTGATTATAAACCTGGATTCTTAAAGGATTGTTCCTGGCTTTTATATTGATAAATTTCTTCTTTATATCTCCTGCATCTTTAACTGGTGTTTTGAAAGAAGATATTTCAATACTCTGTTGCTTTTGTAGCTCTTTCCTTTGTGAGGTAGCGGATGCTCCACTGACTGTACCTGTTTGTTGACTGCCCAATTGTTCTTGTCCTTGACTATCAAGGATTTCATTAATAGATTCTACTTCTGGAGGAGTATTCAATTTCTGTGTCTTGGCCTGAGGCTGTTGTGAAGATCCAGTGAGAGGGGTAGCAACTTCAACCTCTCTCTTTTTTCCCTTTTCTACATTTAATGGAGTCTGCAAAATTGACATTTCTACTGGATTGGTTTGAACAGAAGAAACCTGTACTTGATCCTATCCCTTGGAAGTTTGAGGTTGTTCTGTCATAGTGAATGTTTCTTTAACTTGTATATCAACCTCTTTCTCTTTTCCCTTAGATGATACTGCAATGTTTTCTTGTAACTTCTGCTGAAAAATTCCAGCTGAGGAAGGACCAACCTCTGATCTTGGTACCTGTGCAAAAGAGTCTAGGTCAAGCATCTTTTCAAGATATTTCATAACATTGTCTACATTGACCTGCTCACTATCCTGCTCTATCAATGTTCCTTCTATCCATTCATTTGTATTAGCATACTTTTCAATCTCTGGGATTTTTTGATGCATGTATGGTGCTGATTTATTTTTCATTCTTTTATCACAAATGAAGCTGAATGGGTCATAAGGTACCCAATAGAAACTCTTTTGTAATCTGAAACGATCTTCTAATATATTTTCAGCTTCTTCCCTTGCATCCCTAGAGTTACAGATAAAGGGACCTAATTGACTTTTGATCCGGAGTTGAGCATTATTCTTTGCATTACAAAAATGAATTATATCAGAGTTGTTCATCTGCCTGAAATACTCTAATGCAAAGAGTCTCATGGGGACATATTTTGGGAATTTGAATGGACATAATTCACATCCATATATTCTGACTTCTGTGTGATTTTGGTATAAGTACCAATAACCCACTTTGTATTATTTTGAAAGTTGTAAAGTTTTCTTGATTTCATTGCTGAGCCTTGGAGGAGAAACTCCTGTCAACAAGGTGGTTGCAGGGTGTATAAAAAGATCAATGAACTCATTATAGGAATAGGGAGAATCTCGAGAACTATGAGTGATGGCTGACCAAAAGATAATAGACCTAGGATTCCCTTTGGCATCAAGTTTTTTGATATAGAAAGGGAAATTTTCTGACTAGTAATAGAGCATGAGATGGTAAATGACAGAATAATACTTGAACACTTTCTCATTCTCTAATCTCATGAATTGATCATGGATTTTGTCTGCAATGTAGGATGCAAAGTCATACTTGACAGCAGGAGGCTGTCCAGGGGTAAAAATAGACAATAATACTAGAATTAAATGTCAACATATTCACTGGTATTAAAGCCCATTATAAAGGATATCATATCCAAAACAAGTCTACCCTCCTCAGTGAAAAAAGCATACCCATAAGGGGGAGGGCCTTTAGGCTGATGATCAGGCAACATAAAGGTCTGGCAGATGTGGCTTAATTCTTCATGGGATAGTTTGGTGGATTTCTCAAGTAATTCTCCCATGGACAGGGGAGTGAGAGCTTGATCGGGTTGAAAATGTAGCATTTCATTGATAGACTGAGCAGTAATGGGAAAAAGGACATTTTGACTTGGAGATAAGACTGCTCGTTGAGTGGGATCATAGTTTGCATGACAGTAATAGATTATCTCAGGGAAAATATGGACAGAGGGAAAGAGGTACCTGGGAAGATTAGATTCCCATAACCCAATCATATCCAAGTCATTCAAATAATTGTCTCTGCAGTGACAAAAAATTCGAAGAGGACTATCAGTAAAAACCAGGTCTTTAATTTGGAAATCTCTGTCGACTAATGATAAATAATTCAAGTCTCTATGAGGGGCGTTCAATGGGGTGACATTTAAAGCCAAGGGAATCTCCATTTCTGGTTCTTGTGGATTCAGAAATGAATTGCAGATTTTTTGAAGAAATGGGCACAATCTCAGGTTTTGGGGATTCAATTGCAGTTTTGGGAACTCGGGGAGACCAATTTAGAATCATGTTTGAGTTTTCTGTATAGATTTCTTTAAACAAAAACCAAGATTCTAACGGAGTTCAGTGGAAATTAGGGTAAATACCTATTTTTGGGAATGTACAGTAATTTGGACAGGTACTGGTTGAGGCGGACGAACTCTGGATTACTAGTATGCAATAGTCCTCAACAAAGTATAGTTAAGGGCGCCCGACAGTTGATTTTTTGAAATTCTTTGCATGGAGGGTGAAGTCATTTTCTGCGTACAAAATGATGAAAAAGACGCGGGTTTTTTTTTTTATTGACAAATTCAAAAGGGTGGCAAATTTTTTATTATTTTAATAAATGACGTTAGTATGTACAACAGATGAGTCACGGGGGGGAGGTGGTAAGCAGTTTTTTCTACACCGCTTTTGAGGGAAGGCGGTATTGAGCGGATGGGCAGCAATTCCACAAAACGAATGACACGTGGCCATGGTACTATTTGAAAACCACCATCATTTCGCGCGTTATTGTTTGGGTCGGGGATGGCCAGCAGAATTATCAACAGCCGTTGATCTTGAACGGGCCGATCGAACGGTTGACGGGACAAGGAGATGACAGGGTTTTAATGGGGTGAGCCCGACACATTTTATTATTGATTAATCACAGCGGGAGCATTTTGATTGGCGGAGTTAGGTTCTTAATTAATCGTGAGGATTAATTAATTCCTTTTTTTAAAAAGCGGAAACATGATCGGGCGAGGGGAAAATATACATAGAAATGAGTTTTTTCGAAGGTTGGTTTGAATTAAACTTCGGATTTTTTTTTTTTTAAAACACATATATTATATGTTTTAAATTTTTTTCATATTTTTATTATATGATAATTGAATTAGATTAATCCAATTACCATAGGGGGCGGGATTAATAATAATGATATATTTTAACCAAAGGGGGTATAAAGTGGGTTTTTTATTTGAACGAGTTAGGAATAAATACTTTGGTTAAAATCATAATACATGGGTTTTTGGGATATTATATAAAAGGAATTATATATAATAGGAGAAGGTCATTTCTATAAGGAGTTAATAAATAAAATCAATGTTAATATGACAAGGGCACAAGGTAAACTTCAAAATACATTAATATAACTAAGAAAGTGAAGTTTTTAGAAGCAAATTGTATTATAATCACTTCATCACTTAAACTTAGGATAAAATGTGATTTTGAGGGTTTTTTATGAAATATCTCATGATTTTCCTAAGTAAAATGGGATTTTACTTAGGAAAGAATTTTTTGAAGTAAATGAGTGTGATGATGAATGATTTTAAGTACTTAAGTTTTTTCCAATTATTGGGTCGAGGGTCCGGTCCCTCCAAAAGTCAAGGAAATGCCTTGATCCCCTTTAATTTTCAAATACCGTAGTACTTAGGGGAAATTAGTGAAATATTTAGGGAAAAATGAAGGGGAAGTTAATAATCTTGACTTTTCTTTGCTGTGAATATTTTCCAATGTAGTATCTGCCTTTGCACTTGTGATGAAAGTAAAATTGAACACATTTAGAACCATCATTCACCACATATAATTCTGCAACAACATCTACTTACCCTACCTACTTTACCCTATCATTTTCTCTTCTTTATTAGGGTGCACTTAGACTGGAAAACCCTTACCAATCTTATTTTTCTTTTACATGGAAACCTATCTAATTTTAGCCTTATTACATCCAAGGGCTCATATTAAAATGTTGAGCTCCTTTTATTTACTCTACCTATCTACTTATCTGCCAGGATTAAACAGTTTGGTCAGATTTTATTCTCTATTTCTAAAACAGGAAATTGAAAGATGAACTAGCCAAGCTTAAACTATTTGACTATTCATAAATTGTGGCATGAAAAACAAGATGCACACAATTTGTTTATTACATCATAACAAAAGGTAGTGGAATTTAGATTTTCACACTTTCCTTGGCCTTTCTTTTGGTGGGGTTCATTTTCTTTCACTTTTTTGGCCATTTTTATTTTTCCACCCTTTGATTTTTCTTTTAGGGTATACCCGAGCTTTTAATTTTTTAAATTTTTTGATTTTTGATAATATGGAAAACCTTTGCAACAAGGAAAGCTATGAATATATTACATAGCCCATTAGGTCAATCATGAAATATGACACCTATTGGTATAGGAGTCTAACACCAACGACGAGATCTCTGTGTCAGCCGACAGTGTCGCCTTCCCTATAGCATCAAGCCCTTCACGGATGAGGTATTATGTGATGTTGCTCCTATTGATGTTTCTGATGTATTATTAGGACAACCATACTTGTGGAAGCATCATGCTATGTATGAGTCTCGACCTCGTCGTTATTGTTACTTTGGGAAATAAGTTGTACGTGATACTGTGGGTACCACCTCCCGCCGTTTATTCTTTGATTACCGCAAAACAATGCAAATAAGCTCATTTCCCAAACTGTAGAAATTTGTTTCTTCGATGATTTGCCCCCGTGGAAAGAAGAAGATCGTGGCCACGACCTCCAAACAAAGGCTCCCTTCGCACAACAACAACAAATGGACAAGGTTTTGGAGGAGTACTAGGACATCTTCACCTCACCCGCAGGGGTTCCTATGCACTGTCAGGTCAAGCACCCAATTGATCTGAACCCAGGTGCACCACTACCCAATGGACCGATCTATCGGTGCTCTATTTTGGAGAACGATGAAATCAGATTCAGGAGATGCTGCAAAAAGGTCACATTCGACCAAGTTCATTGCCCCGCGGGAGCCCGATCGCATTGGTACAGAAGAAGGATGGGACGTGGAGACTCTGTATTGAATATCGGGCACTGAACAAGATCACTGTCCAGAATAGGTACCCGATCCCACAGATTGATGACCTTCGGACCAGCTCCAAGGTGCAAAATATTTCAGCAAGATCGACTTGAAGTCTGGGTATCACCAGGTACCAATTGAACCCTCCGATGTGTGGAAGACTGCCTTCAAAGCCAAGGAAGGCCTTTTCGAATGGTCGGTCATGCCTTTCGGGTTGACGAATGTTCCCGCAACCTTCATGAGAATGATGACCTACATCTTGCGGCCATTCACCAACTCATTTGTAGTGGTGTGTACTGGATGACATTCTCGATCTTCAAATTGCATATGGAAGAGCACCTAAACTATTATCCGACAAGTCCTCCAAACACCGCGATGCAAATACGTTGTGTGCCAATTTGGAGAAGTGCACTTTTGGCATGACCCAGGTTCAATATCTGGGATACATTATTGATGAAAGGGGGGTGCATGTGGATCCAGTCAAGATCCAAGTCATTCGGGATTGGCCATCCCCAACCACTATAACAGAGCTTCGCAACTTTCTGGGTCTTGCTAATTTCTACCGGAGGTTCGTGTTGGGATTCTCTCATATCACTTGGCCCTTGAGTCAAGTCACCAAGGAAGGAACGAGAGAAAAAAATTTTTGGTCGGAAACTCAACACAAGGCGTTCACAAAATTGAAAAATTGCCTCTGTTCTACCCTAGTGATCACTTTACCAAACTTGCAACAGCCATTTGAGATCGAGACAGATGCCTCTGACTATGCTATTGGGGCAGTTCTTACTCAATAGGGACATCCAGTGGCATTTCACAGTGAGACATTGTCTAACACAGTTCGCAAGTACCCCACATATGACAAAGAAATGTACTCCATTGTGCAAGCTTGTTGACAATGGAAGCATTACATTTTGGGGAAGGAAACAATCATCCACACAGATCACAGGCCCCTGCAGTTCATACAGACACAAGGGAAGTTGCAGAATGATCGCCATCAGAAGTGGTCCACATATCTGCAACAGTTTCATTTGAACATCAAGTACAAGAAGGGTAGCACCAATAATGTTGCAGACTGCCTCAGCCGACCACCTATCGTGGCGCTCACCACCGTGCTCAACTCTTGTGGGCACGAGACTTCTGATTGGCCGCTTCTCTATGAGAGTGACCCAGAATTCGGCCACACTTACAAGGCACTCTTGGGGGGCACGCAAGTTCCAAATTTTCACCTCTAAGATGCACTTTTATGTCACCTGGGACACCTTTGTGTTCCTTCAAGCGAGCGTGCCAAGATGATATGGGAAGCACACTACAGTCGAGTCGCTGGGCATTTCGGGGTCGAGAAAACAGTAGCAATACTACAAAATTATTTCTATTGGCCGAACCTTCGAAAGGATGTCAAGAAGCACATCAGATCCTGCACTGCTTGTGCCATTGCCAAACCGACCATCAAGAAGCAAGGCCTATATACTCCACTACCTACCCCTAGTCGACCTTGGGAATCCATCTCCATGGATTACATGTTGGGCCTACCTTCTACTAAGTAGGGAAATGACTATGTTTTCGTGGTCGTCGACAGATTCTCGAAGATGGCCATCATGGCAGCCTGCAAGAAGAATATCACAGCAGAAGCCACTGCTAAACTCTTCTTTGAACGAGTGTGGGTGCACTTTGGGATCCCACAGTCTATCATATCAGATCGGGATAGTAGGTTCCTCAGCACATTTTGGTCCAGCCTCTGGTCGATGTTGGATACCAAGCTCACCAAGTCCACAGCTTTCCATCCCCAAACAGCTGGCCAGACAGAGGTCGTCAACAGAATGATTGTACACATTCTGCGCATGTACAATTCAAAGCATCCACGCACATGGGACGAGAGCCTCCCTTATGTACAACATAGTTATAATCGGGCTCTCCACAGTTCAATCGGCCATAGCCCCTTTCATGTGGGCTTGGGATTCCAGCCACTATGTCCCATTGACGTAGCCATGCCATTTGCAGCTGCTCAGGCCAATTCAGCTCATGTCCAGTCTGAAGTTGACAAAGCAAGTAGCTTCATCGAGCGCATTCAACACATCCACCAACAAGTTCATGATATATTGGACAGAGCCAATGCCAAGTACAATCAATGCCATGATCAACACCGGGTGCCACACAACTTCCAGGTGGGCGACAAAGTATGGCTACATTTGCAGAAGGAGCGCCTCACTGGACCCCACCGCAAGCTTCGCCCGCTCCGATACGGGCCGTACACCATCACCAAGGCTGTAGGGAACAATGCATTCGAGCTAAGTATTCCACCATTCCTTGGTCTGCACCCAGTCTTCAATGTGGATCGCCTTCGTCCTTACTTCCCACCTCTACTGGACACCTCGGACATTGCAGAACAACTCACACCAATAGAGTTAAATCCAGACTGCATGGAATAGGCCACCACAGATTGTATCATGGACATGCAAATCAAGAACACTCGCCAACAGAAGATCCAACTATATCGGGTTGTCAAAGCTGGCCAACTCCTGCACCAAGGAAAGTGGTTCACCAGGGACCAAGTTCAGTAGAAATTTCCTCATCTCATGGAGGAACTTAACGCAATGGGGACCATTGCTTCCTAAGGGGGAGGAATGATCCAGGTGGATATTGGTGGTCACCCGCCTATTCCACTTGGGGCTCCACCATTGTCTATTTCAGTTTTTTAGTTTCGGCACAGTTTACTATTTTTAGCAGTTTTTCGGGTCCTAAACTTCCGGAGCCGTTTTGAGGCCCTAAACGACGTTTTTTGGGAAAATGGAGAGCAACATGGGTCCATGGACCGATGTTGCTCATTCCAAATTTGTAGTCCTCGGATAGATCTTTCTAACGAGGTATGGTACGTGTCAAACGGAGATCGTATGCCAAAGTTACACCCCTGGGAAGTTGAAACACCAATTTACCCAAACAGGGCCCATAGTTTTGGCGCTTCATCTCCTAGGGTTAGGGTTTTGGCTGTTTAGGATTTCCCATTATTTATAAATAATAAATAGGCCCTCGAGCCTCATTTTAACTTAGTTCAGAGGCCTGTAGCCGCCACATCTCTTCTCAAAGATAGCTACCAGTGCCCTAGCTAGTTTTATTTCCATTCTGTCTGTAAGAAAATTTCAGTTCTTTGATATTAATGAAATGAAGTGTTATTTCCACTACATCTCTGTATTTATGGTTATATGTTTATTCTGTTGCGTTCCTGCATAAATCCAGATCATATTGGCAATATTCTACTTGATTGGTATTGTTACTTAATATGACAAGCACATTTCTTTGGATCCTGATCTGAAGCAGCAGTGATGTTTTCCTATCTTTGTGTTTACATTCATTTCATTTCGTTTCTACTGGCTTGCACAGAAGTTTGACATAGGATTTACCCTTTTTAGGTACCCTATGTTCCTGCTCTCCTTGCCATTTATGTTTATCTTCTGAATGTGTTATCTGAGAAGTGTTTTCAGTTGGTTTAACTAGTGTAGTGGATGTTATTGCCTGCTCTCTGATGTATGAATTAAATGAATGTACTTCTTAGATGTTTCTTGTTATTGATTCAGTTGGAATATTTGGGAACACTGGGGATTAGAGTTATCCCTATCCACTAGGATCCAACGACCTGCTGATCCATAACTTTGTGCTCTGAGACCTTTGTTATCTCCTCCCACTTACTTTTCCACATCACATAATCATCTTGAAGATCCTAAGTTTCAGACGACTAGCCCAATTGAAGGCCTGCCTATTGAGTAGCAAGAAAATCCTTTCTTGACTCCATTGCCCAATGGTTTTGAGTATTTCCTGGAATATTTCACCTCTGCCTTATCCCTCTTTGCCCATCCTGGTCTTACAGTGAACCTACATTCCTGATAACCAGCAACCAAAACAAACAAACAAACAAACAAACTCGTGCCTATAACTAGCCTAAAATCATAACATTTGAACCTCATAGACATAAACCTTTGCTCAGATAGAGAGATCCCTCTCTAGACCTGGGAAGGCTAGATCTTGAGGTCTGAAAGTGGTGCTAATGTTGTCTCATCTTTTGGTCTTGCCAATCTGGCCAAAACATGGGAACCCCAACACCATACAAGGTTGGATTCTATGTAAAAATATGACATAAAAAAAAAATTCATACCCATTTTCCTAAGGTTATATTTACACGTTGTTTAGTTTTTACACATGAGCCTTAGATTTATAATTTGAATAAACATAATCACTTGACATGGTGATTCAATAGCATACATTTTCAGTCAATATCTAAAGTCGAAATTACCACACAAGGGTAGTAACTGTCTAATGTTTACATGTTATAGTTTATATACAATGTATACACGTTGTTGTTTTCCTTTATACATCGGTATATGTGTGTATTAACCATTATTTATTGGGATAATTCATGTGGACAAGTTCTTGCAGTAATCAACGTAGTTCTTGATCATTACAACCTTAGTAATGACATATTTGTTACTTCTCTAGAACTCTCTAGGCTTCCATGACTTGAGTTGTCATGCATTGGCTCCACTCCCAACACGTTGCACTTCTGGTCACATGTTCATCATCCACGCGCTTGAGGTTTCATCGAATGGTGGAGGTTGGGAATTGTTGTTGGAGGTAACTGTATCCCCTCTTGCTTATCATTTATGTTTTGATTCTTCCTTCACAACATTTTCGCTCCACTCAGGTCCAAACCTCCAAACCTTAATTTAATTTTTGATAGTGTGAATAGTATTTTTCCAGCTTGGACCTTTGACCATGGTAACATCACTCATAGTATTTTATTCTCAGGGTTTGATGGTGCTTTTTGTGCAAATAATGAATTTAAGGGCATGGGTTTCGCTACATCATTTCAAGTAATAGTCTTTGTTATTATTATGATTTTTTATATTTAATTTGTACAGCATGTCTATAGTTAACTGTTTTTGCTGTTAGCCAGGGTTTTCTTCATGGTCTTTGGTGCACTCTTTGGAAAAACCCCGTCAGGTAAATAATATGTTAGTCATTTTCTCATCGTTGCCTAGTTATAAATCGTATTAGGTCAATCTACAACTTTTAATTTCTTCCTCACTGTGTTTTCAGGTCATTTTGGTTTACATCTCCTTCTGCATGGTCCATCAGTGGCTAGCTTCTGTCTCTTGTTGTCTTCTAACAATCTCTTCACCTGTACCAAGTCTTTAAATATGATTTTCCCTTCCTTAGTCGATAGTTGCAAATGTTGGGTGTTAATTTAATCAGTCTTGCTTGCCTTCTGACATGTTAAAATTTCTTATTTTGTCTCTTGTATTTTTTGGGTTTTCTCATGTGGTTGGAACAATTATGCCACACACAATCTGTCTTGGGGTTCCCTATTCAACATGAAGTGAGAGAGGGTTTTTATTTTGAGATAGGGTTATGTATATTCGTTTACTATAGGGATGTTATAACTTAATATTGTGATATGCATCGTGTATTTAATGGAAATTAGCTTTCTTGATTCAATGTCCATTTATTATCGTGCTGGTAATATTGGATTGACAGTATATAAGTATGTTTATTCTATTTGTGCTCTTTATAATTTACATTTTTGTCAATAATTTCATTTAATGTGTGTGTAACATGTTCCGTTTTACAGTTTAATTTTATTAATTAGAATGGAAGGTCACCAACAAGAGCAGAGTCCTGTCTCTGGAATTTTTTTTTTATGCTCTAGGTGCGATAACCTTTCCGAAAATAAGAGGACTATCCTACCTTATGGCTTCGGCCTGGGATGAGTTAACCATCTTCCAAGGCCCTTCTATGTCCTAAGTTGCATTTTTTAACATTGTTGATAACTTAGTCTTGTTTTTATAAAACTTAGTTGAGGGATTCATAAATGTTTTCTTCTTCTAAAAATATTTATCTGCACAATTCTAGTTAATTAAGAGCCACTTTCTTTCCTTTTTGGTTGCATAGTGACAATTTCAAATAGGGTTGTAACTTTGTATTACTACTCATATGTTATGGTTTTATATAAATATTTCAGTAAAATAAGGTTAATAATTTTTCATTGTTTTTGATAATAAGTACAGAACACCTAGTGTTCATTTCTAGGACACTGTGTACACTCTCATTTATAATTTGCATGACCACGACAAGAGTAGAAAAACTTCAACCTATTTCTTTTAAGAAAATACATTGTATTTTTCAATATAACATTCCATTCAATACACATAGTCATCTATCTCATTAACAATAATATATATCTCATTAACAATAATATTGGATATCAATCTGAACAAATTGCTTAGTTCTTTAAGGGAACAACTTCCATTTAAAACACATTTATGACACAACTACTTTAAGGAAAACAATATGTTGAACTAGACTCAAATACTATTTAGAAGAGTATGCATTCTCTTATTATCTAGAGGAATGATCTTAGTTAGGAAGTGTGTTAAGGAGATGACTTATTAACCACCCAATGAGTTTATATACAAGGTTTCCACTAGTTGCTACCTTTCTCATCAACATTGTTCTTTTCTCTTTGACAATAAACTTAACAAATATTGAAAAATAATCACAACATTATTTCCATATTCCATTATCCAACTTAAACCATTAACTTTCCTTCACAAAATAAAGTAAAAGAAAAATAAAAGTAATGTCAGTGAAAGTAAATGCCAATTGTTAGGGGTGTTACACCACTCATCTCAAAAAAAAATTTCTCAACAATTCGGCCAAACTGTCCAAGAGTTTGGCCGAACTTTTGAAATTAGTTCGGCTGAACTCATTTTGTCGTTTACATTGACGGCGTATTGACGACGTGGGAAAACATACTTTTGGTCGGAGGTGGGAAAATCGGAAATAAAAGTTCGACCTAACTAATAGTTTGGCCGAACTATTAGTTCGATCGAACTTGTTCTGATAAATATATCGGCCCGCAAACCTTAACATGTTTCAGGCATATTATCATTATCTGTTTGTTGTTCACATCTGTCCATCTCACATGTCTGTCTGTCTAGCATCTATGTGTTTTTAGGGGTGACGAGGTGAGATGTTTCTCTAATGCGCCATGTCTATCCATCTCACATTTGTATGTCTCACGTCTATGTGTTTGTAGGGGCAACGAGGTGGGGTGTTGCTTTGTTGCGCTGCGATGATGAGGTGAGGTGTTGCTTTGTTTTGTTTGTAATTTTTTTCTCTATTTTTTCATAGAAAATTTGGTCTGCATCCTCCACAACGTCTTCAGCGATCTCCTGGCTCATCTTCTCATTACAGCTTCATCCTCTTGTCTTTTGCGAATTTCTGCGAATTTCCAAGTATTCTATCCTTCTCCTAGCCTCTGTAGTTCCTCTATCTCTATCTCTGTGTCTAGTTCCTCTATCTCTATGTCTGTGTCTGGATTATAGATTACAGATTACCAAATTTAAAAAAGAATCAAATTTTGGAAAAAAAAACATAAAAATTACAGATTACCATGTTTCTAATTTCATCATTCATACCATCATAATTCATCTTCTTTTTTCAGATTCATAATTCATGTAGTCACAATTCTTATTCTATATTCAGATTCATCATTCATAGAATAATTCATATAATAATTCATAAACAATTTCCAAAATTAAAATTCATTATTTCTGAATATTAAATGGTTAAACATTTAACAAGAAATCATATTTATAGTACATTCCTGATATTAGGTTGTCACTGTCACTATGCTAATTCTCTCCAAACACCTAATATTAGGTTTTCACTATCACTATATTAATTCTCTCCAAATTACTGATACTAGGTTGTCACTGTCACTATGTTAACGCTCTCCAAATCCATGTTATTGTTAGGTGATTTCAAGCCTCAACCTCTTATAATTCACAAAGGAAAGTGAAAACTGATGTTGTTTATGTTTAGGTATTTGTTTAATAGAGTTTAGCTTTACTTTATATGCTTGTGGTCCTCTCCACCATACTCTTTCCTATCATGCCCCCTTCCCTTTCTCATGCAACTTTGATTTTTTTGTGTTTTTATTGGCAACACTTTTTCAACAAAGGATTTGTTTCATCATCTTAGGAATGGATCCATCAAATTTCAAATTGATTCCATTTGCAAGAATAATTTCTAATACAGTTCATGGATTCAAATATTCCAATTTGGTTTGCAATCTTCCATAGGTGATTACAGGATCTATGGCCTACTCTAATCCTTATAATATACATAGAACCTAGTGACTAAAATAGATATTAGCGAGGGTCTCATGCACTGTGTAGTTTGAACTATCACCTGCATGTCTGAGAGTCTGTGACATGCTAGAATTGAATCTATGTCAAAAAATTTCACATTATAATTCTTGATGTATATAAGTTTTATGTTTCATTATTTGTTGAACTATGTGATGTGTCACTTTGGCTTGGAGGGTTCATGCCTTGCGGGCCCTTTGGAGGTTGCAGGTTTGTATAGCATGGATGTTGTGAGCCCTTATGATTTTTATAGCATGGCTAGTGTGGGCCCTAAGAACTGGTTTTGCATTTTAATTTGTTTTTCACTATAATTTTTGTTCATACATTAGAATTATGTGAGCTACATCCATTTCCCTCAGAAATGGCTAACTAGTGTTGTCATTTCTTCCACTGAAAAACAGACTTTTGCAAGCAGAGAAAAAATATCTTCCTCTCAAATACAAATTGAGAAATGACTATTCAGATATCTCTATCTTTGTGTCTATTTCCTCTACCTCTCTTTCCATGTCAGGCTTACAGATTAAAAATTACTGAATTTTCAAAAGAATCAAATTTTGGGAAAAAAACATAAAAATTACAGATTACCATGTTTCTAATTTCATCATTCATACCATAACAATTCATCTTCTTTTTTCAGATTCATAATTCATATAGTCACAATTCTTATTCTATATTCAGATTCATCATTCATAGAATAATTCATATAATAATTCATAAACAAATTCCAGAATTAAAATTCATTATTTCTAAATATTAAATGGTTAAAAATTTAACAAGAAATTAGATTTATAGTACATAGTAAACTCTAATTTCAAATTTTCATTTCAGATATGTCAGAATAAGGACTAAAATCTACATCATAAATTTGTGAGCTATATTCATAATCGTAGAGAGTAGTATTTTCTAGTTTAAAAAGAAGATTTCTAAAAAAAATTCACTCCAAACTTGCCAAATGAGAATGTTGTTATGCCAAATCCACTCTCCAAGTTCCTGATATTAGGTTGTCACTGTCACTATGTTAATTCTCTCCAAACACCTAATATTAGATTGTCACTATCACTATGTTAATTCTCTCCAAATGACTGATACTAGGTTGTCACTGTCACTATGTTAACGCTCTCCAAATGAGTAGATTTTTCTTGAGTTAACTTATTTCAATTACAAAATACCAAAAACCTGTTCATTGGCCTTTTTTTTTGTTATTTTTTTGTAATTTATAATTATTTATTTATTTATTATTATTTAATTTAATATTAGTCCACTTAAAAGTTGTAGTACATCAGAAGAGACATACTATACAACCTTCCTAAATGGAAGGTCTCACTCTTTCATCATTAGTATAACCATTTGTCACTTTTCTAGCCTTTTCTTTTTTCCTAACAATTTTTTGTTTTTATTTTTTATAATAGTTATAGATTTTTGTTAGGAAACAATAATTATCAATTGTTTTTGACAAATATATTAATAATGAAGGCTGAAGCTAGCTACATTTTTCAACATCTAAGAGACACAATTGTATTGTGATATTTTCCCTTCTTTCCAACTTAGTCCATCCTTCTAGAAAAATCCCTTTTAATGAAGAAAATATATCCATATTGATCCAATGATATTTGTTCACCAAAAAATATCCCATTTTGGACTTATATATCTCAAAACTATGCTCATTGAATTTATGCATCTATATTTTTAAACTACTCAACTATTTTATTTCACCATAGGAATCAATTCGATATATCTCCCATTTTAATGGGGCATAATACCTTTTGAGAAAAACACATTAGCCATAAAAGTTTCCCATTGAAACCAAAATTAATTTGATACAAAACATAGGTTTTAACCTTATATAGTTAATTGTTTCAAATAGATTCTTAATAAAATGAAAAATATTCAATGTAAAACACATGCATTAACATATAATTGTGATATTTTACCTTCTTTCAAACTTAGTCCATCCTTCTAGAAAAATCCCTTTTAATGAAGCAGATATATCCAAAGTGATCCACTAATATTTGTTCACCAACAACTATTCCATTTTGGACTTATATATCTCAAAACTATGCTGATTGAATTTATGCATCTATATCTTTAAACTACTCAACTATTTTATTACACCATAGGAATCATTTCGATATATCTCCCATTTTAATGGGGTCTATCATATTTCGAGAAAAACACATTAGCCATAAAAGTTTCCCATTGAAACCAAAAGTGATTTAATACAAAACATAGGTTTTAACCTTATATAGTTAATTGTTTCAAATAGATTCTTAATAAAATGAAAAATATTCAATGTAAAACACATGCATTAACATATAATTGTGATATTTTCCCTTCTTTCCAACTTAGTTGACATCGTTCTAGAAAAATCCCTTTTAATGAAGCAGCTATATCCATAGTGATCCATTGATATTTTTTCTCCAACAACTATTCCATTTTGGACTTATATATCTCAAAACTATGCTCATTGAATTTATGCATCGATATCCTTAAACTACTCAACTATTTTATTTCACCATAGGAATCAATTCGATATATCTCCCATTTTAATGGGGTCTATCACATTTCAAGGAAAACACATTAGCCATAAAATTTTCCCATTGAAACCAAAAGTAATTTTATACAAAACATTGGTTTTAACCTTATATATTTAATTGTTTCAAATAGATTCTTAATAAAATGAAAAATATTCAATGTAAAACACATGCATTAACATATAATTGTGATATTTTCCTTTCTGTCCAACTTAGTCCATCCTTACAGAAAAATACCTTTTAATGAAGAAGATATATCCATAGTGATCCACTGATATTTGTTCACCAACAACTATTCCATTTTGGACTTATATATCTCAAAAATATGCTCATTGAATTTATGCATCTATATCTTTAAACTACTCAACTATTTTATTACACCATAGGAATCATTTCGATATATCTCCCATTTTAATGGGGTCTATCACATTTCAAGAAAAAAACATTAGCCATAAAATTTTCCCATTGAAACCAAAAGTAATTTGATACAAAACATAGGTTTTAACCTTTTATATAGTTAATTGTGTCAAATAGATTCTTAATAAAATGAAAAATATTCAATGTAAAACACATGCATTAGCATATAATTTTGATATTTTCCCCTCTTTCCATCTTAGTCCATACTTCTAGAAAAATCCCTTATAATGAAGCAAATATATAGTGATACACTGATATTTGTTCACCAACAACTATTCCATTTTGGACTTATATATCTCAAAACTATGCTCATTGAGTTTATGCATCTATATCTTTAAACTACTCAACTATTTTATTACACCATAGGAATGAATTCGATATATCTCCCATTTTAATGGGGTCTATCACTTTTTGAGAAAAACACATTAGCCATTCTAGTTTCCCATTGAAACCAGAAGTAATTTGATACAAAACATAGGTTTTAACCTTATATAGTTAATTGTTTCAAATAGATTCTTAATAAAATGAAAAATATTCAATGTAAAACACATGCATTGACATATAGTTGTGATATTTTCCCTTCTTTCCAACTTAGTCCATCCTTCTAGAAAAATCCCTTTTAATGAAGCAGATATATCCATAGTGATCCACTGATATTTGTTCACCAAAAAATATTCCATTTTGGACTTATATATCTCAAAACTATGCTTATTGAATTTATGCATCTATATCTTTAAACTAATTAACTATTTTATCACACCATAGGAATCATTTCGATATATCTCCCATTTTAATGGGGTCTATCACATTTCGAGAAAAACACATTAGCCATAAAAGTTTCCCATTGAAACCAAAAGTAATTTGATAGAAAACATAGGTTTTAACCTTATATAGTTAATTGTTTCAAATAGGTTCTTAATAAAATGAAAAATATTCAATGTAAAACACATGCATTAACATATAATTTACTCGAGAAACCCAAAACAAGAAGATCATTTTTTAATTAGTATATTAATTTTTAGACCATCAAACACAAACACACACACATATGTATGTATGTATATATGTATATATTCTACGACAATTATAAACTACCAATACATTAGCTTGGATCAGATAAAAATTTAGTTCTTTAACTGAAACTGTAGAACCATGGGGTAAACTGCCATGCACTACAAAAATGCTAAAAGAAAAAACCATGTGATGAAAACCATCATAAAGGGATAATTTTTTTTCCCAAAAACGTTTTTTTAGGGTACTACCCTTGAACACTTGTGGGTGGGGAATTTTTCATCTATATGAAACCCTAAAGTGGGTGTCCTTTCCTCCCATTTTATTCCCTCTACTATGCTTAGAAAAATATATAGTGCATGGGGGTATTCACATAAAGAATATAACACATACCAAACATCCAATAATTCTCCTTAATGTGACCATCAATGTTGCAATGGTTAGAATCATTTCTATTACCCTTGCATGGATGTGTAGTGGCTATTTTATTCTTATCCTCCTATTTCCAGTTCTTATTCCCCTCCTTCAAAGATTCTTGGTGCTATTTTTTCTTCAAGCCACTTAAGTACCCTTTATTTTGGCCTATGGTTTCTAGATAATGTGCATATACACATGGCTCATACATTATCCTTAGCTTGGAAAGAATCATTTGTTTTTGTAGATGGTTATATAGACCCCACATATACTTAAGGAGCACATTTGGGACCTTGGGAAAGATATCCAATAATATGACCATATTTTTGAACTTAGTACACTCTTATACACCCTTATGTCTACGTAAAGTAGTGTGAGTGATTCCATGGGTCCTTTACACACTTCATAGGGTATAATTGGGATAGGTAGTGTTAACTTATACAAGTTCTATAGGCAGAGTCTGTAAAGGGAAAGGTAGCCTCTGGATCTCATCTTTTATGAAAGGTGACATATCGATTAAATGCTCCTACAGTCAATCTCTGGAATAGATCTAAATAGAAGTTCTTCATTTTAACGCAAATCGTGTGCATGTGTCATTTCTCCCATACATGTGTCATTTATTCCATAAACTCTTAAGGAAAAATTTAAAGCATGTGTCATTGGCTTTCTCCCATTAACGTTAAAGCATGTGTCATTTCTCAAGGCTTTCTCCCATTAGTTCAAGGAAAAATTTGAGGCCTAAAATCTGAAAGTAGATTAACTTCAATAGAATAGGATCTCCCAAACTCGAATGGAGTAAAATGTAAAATGTTAAAAGTGGAGTGTTTTATGATGTATTGGATCTTAATAATCTAGATTAATATGGTTGTATTGAACTTCCATAGGATAGTATCCCCCAAACTTAAGGTGAGTAAATGTTAAATGTTAAAAGTGGAGTGTTTTCTGATGTAATGGATCTTAATAATCTAGATTGACATGGTTGTATTGTATTAATGTACCTAAATGTACACTGTCCATGTTCCTTTATTCTTTTAAAATGTTAAAAGTGGAGTATTTTAGGATGTAATGGATATAAATAATCTATATTGTGTTAAATATGATGTAATGGATCTTCATAATCTAGATTGACATGGTTGTATTTTATTAATGTACCTAAATTTACACCCTCCATGTTGCTTTATTCTTGTAAAATGTTAAAAGTGGAGTGTATTAATGTAACTAAATTAACACCTTCCATGTTGCTTTATTCTTTTAAAATGTTAAAAGTGGAGTTTTTTATGATGTAATGGATATAAATAATCTATATTGACATGGCTATAGTGATATGATGATAGTGTAGGTTGATGTTGAAGTTGTAAAATTCTTGTACATATCAAGGATGAATGGTAGTACAAGCCAAAAATGACATTATTATAAATTATTAAACATTTTGATAAGTGCTAAATCATACTTCTTATTAAGGACATAACTAATTTGTCATAACAGAACTCTGATATATAAGCACAGTCTTCAATTCCATTATTTTGTAGGTAAAGTACTACCTTCACATTAAAGAATTTTATAAAGTTATTCTAAAACTAAGGGATTTCTTCCATTAATTAAAGGCAAACTTTAAAGCTTAAAAATTGAACCTAAAGTGGTTGAACTTCCATAGGATTTTAGTCTGTTTGTTGAGTGTTAACTTGTACAAGGTTCTATAGGCAAAGTCTGTAAAGGGCCAGGTAGTGTTAAATTCTACAAGTTCTAAAGGTAGAATCTGTAAAGGGCCAGGTAGCCTCTGGATCTCATCTTTTCTGAAAGGTGACATATCCAGTAAATTCCCCTACAATCAATCTCTAGAATAGATCTAAATAGAAGTTCTTCATTTTAATATCCATAAACCACAACCACCTTAAGGAAAACTATGTACATGTGTCATTTCTCACATACATGTGTAATTTCTCCCATAAATTCTTAGGAAAAGTTTTTAAATCATGTGTCATGTTGGATTTCTCCCATTAACTTTAAATCATGTTTTTAGTAAGTGCATAAAATAATTTTTCAAACCATGTAAATGTCATTTCTCCCACAAACTAAAGGCTTCCTCCCATTAATTCAAGGAAAAATTTTAGGCCTAAAAAATAAACCTAAAGTGGTTGAACTCTCATAGGATAGTATCCCCCAAACTCAAAAATTTCCCCCATTAATTCAAGGAAAACTTTAAGGCCTAAAAACTGAACCTAAAGTGGCTAAACTTCCATAGGATTTTAGTTCATTGGTTGAGTCTTAACTTCTACAAGTTCTAAAGTAGTCTGTAAAGGGCTAGGTAGCCTCTAGATCTCATCCTTTATTAAGGCATTTTATTTCTAGATATGATTTATGCCATGAATTTTAAGGAAAAATTTCATGCAAACCATGCATGAACCATGTATATGTATCATAAATATCCTTTAAACTCTAGTCAATGCAATCTTTAACGCGTCTCATTTCTAGACGTGAATTCTAACATAAACTTTAATTCAAATTTTAAGATAAATCATGCACGTGTCATTTATCTCATGCACATTTTTCATTTCTCCCATGCGTTTGCAATAAATGTCAATTTAATATATTTTTATTGATTTTTTTTTTTTTATTTTTTATTTTTTTTTCAGAGGGATACAAAAACCCACTAAATATGGTTGAAAAATGGAAATTATTCATATATGTTTCTTGCTATCCCAATCTAGGGAAAGAAGTGATTACATTTGTGATTTCCAATAATGCGACTAGCAAAGTCGTCCAAAGGAAAATGAATATACCGAGAAGAACAACAAACAATGAGGCATCTTATATTGCATTGATAGAAGGATTGGGAACAACTATGGAGTATGGATCAAATGGAATTGTAGTTTTCACCAATTCTGAACTTGTGTGCAACCAGATGAATGGCGTGTACCAAGTTAAGAAGGAGAGGCTAAAATAACTACATGGAATAGCAAACAATATTGTTAGCCAATTTCAATTTTTTAGTAGAAGACATTGTACAAATGTGAATGAGATGTCTGTTGGTCTATTGTGTGGGGCAATGCCAATTCAAGATTCATCTATCAAAGATTAATTAGTAGATGAATTAGAATTATACGGGGCAATGCCAATGCAAGATTCATCTCTCAAAAATGAATTAGTTTTGAGATGCTCTTCTTAAAAAATTCTAGATTCATCTCTCAAAGATGAATTAGTTTTGAGACGCTCTTCTTCAAAAATTCAAGATTCATCTCTCAAAGATGAATTAGTGTTGATATGCTCTCCTTCAAAATTTATTGATGGACATTGTAACACATCTTGGATATGTGTGTGTTTTGTACTTATAAATGCGTCTTTTTTAATGACCATGTATTTTTTACAATTATATACCAAGTGTGCTCCCACCACACAATGTAAAGTGCAACATGGTGAACTTCACAGTTTTATAGTATTAAAATACGAGGACTTCAACAATTTTTTTGTTTAAATGGAGTTTCATGCTTCTTTTTTAATGACCATGCATTTTTTTCAATTTTATACCGAGTGTGCTCCCACCAAGTAAAGCGCAATTTGGTGAACTTAACATTTTTATAAAAAAAAAAAAATCTTAAATTGTATTTCACACATCAATTAGTGCTTTGAAAGTTGTGTTTTACATAATTTGTGCACACTAAATTACATTAATTTTTTGAAATTTATTTTGAATTTATTTTAAATAGTAATTTAAGAAAATAATTGTAAATTTCCACTGTAGGTATATATATCATGGAGGATGAACGACGAAGATTAACACAATCCCATATCTCTACGAGAGAGGGGGATCAGGGGTCGAGGGATGTTCATGGTATTTAAATATAATCTTAAATCTCCATACATATACATACATGTGTGTACATATGGAATTGATTTTTTATCAATTTTGTGAGTTAAATTAGTTGTTAATAAGTTTAATTTTTTTATTTTTTAGGAGCCAAGAGGAGAAGGGTGTCTACTCCATCAATAGAGCATGCCCATGGTTCACGCAATCGTGGTATGGTTCACGCGATTTAATCAATGAATATGTACATGTATTTATATGTATGAATGTATTTTTGAATTGATTATAAATTCATATTTGTTTATGAAGCTTCTCTCTCGTCTCATGAGGTTGGTGGTGGTTCGTATTCTCCTGCAGGCCAATCAACGGATGTTCGTGTTGGTTCTCAACCAATCGGTGGTCCTGTTGGTTCTCAGCAGGGTCGTTCTGGTTCTCAACAGTCTCAGGGTGGGCAAGCTACTAGCAAACCACATCAAGGTGGCCATCAATTTGAATATTTTTTTCATTCAATTTGTACAAATTTGTTTACATGTGTTTTTTTAATATACAAAATTTTATATATTGATGCAGAGGCTGAAAATGCTGCTCCAAATGTTGCTAAAAAAAGACGTAGGGAAAAACGCTTCATTCAAGAAGAAGGTTTTCCACCAACCACGACTTATCCGGCTGAAATTTCCGATATACCTTGGGAAACAAACATGCAACAATGCACCTTAGAAAGATGTCAACATCTTCATGCAAAATTGAAGAGAGATCTCATGGCTTTGACTCTACTTGTTGAGAGTCAGCAAAGCTTGGAAATAGTTACACACTCTTTCGGAAAACTAGTAGATGTGTACCGAAAGCTTGGGCCAACCACTAATACTTTTGTAGAAGTCATGAGAAAAAGAAAGGAAATAGTGATGGGTCCCGATAAATGGGAGGTTGTTAAACAAATAGTTACAACAGAAATGGCCAAGTCTATGTTTAGTTTCAAAGAAGGGCCGAAAAGAAAGATGATGAAGGTGCAATATTTCAAGCACCCTCATATAGCTCACTATTTGTATGATAGACACCTTGTGGCCTATGGAAGACTCCCATGGAACGACGAGGTTCGGCTTTATTTTGCAAAATTATTTTATGCAGAATTATTTTTGCAAATGAAACCCAATTACAATGACCTTCCCTCTGAATTTTTTGATCTTGGGAAAGGTCGATTGTGTGACCGTAGGGGCGCTAGGCGTGGTGTTGAGTTTCCTTGCCCTAAGCCACCATTGGTTAGTCAACCTTTTCGTGTCGAAAAATTGATTTCAGAGATGAAATCCACTTCTCAAATTAGTTGAGAAGCAAGGGATGCCATCATTGGAAATGTTCACAGTGGATTGGGTGGAGTCGATGTTTGTCTGAATCGACAAAGAGCACGTGAGAATGCATGCGCTAATATTGTTTTATATACGGATGAAGAGATTGACAATGTGAGTGCTGAATATCTCAAAACATATGCAAATAATTGTCGCAATGGTTGGCAGGACCTAATTGTTCATGAGGAAGAGGGCATGGGAACGGTATGTGTTAATGTTTAGGGTTCAATTATTTTAACACATATACAATTTGTAATAAATACATATATACATACATTTGTTTGTATACATTAATCCAACAAAAATGTATCATTATATGTTAACACTATTTGCAGTTGTCATGCTTGATGAATGAAGAAAAATTTAATATCACGGTTAGAGCTTCTTGTTCAAATAATCAAGATGGGTCTCACCATCAATCATACAATCAATATGGTTCTCACCATCAAGATATGTTGGAAAATTTTAGTGTTTTTTAAGTGAACATGCTGATGTACAATTATTTTTTATCTATTATTATATATATCGAAACATGATGAGATATTTTTAAAATAAATAATTGTGCACACATGTACATGTACATATATATAATAAAATGTTTTAACAGATTCCGATTCCGTCCGATGTTTTTGGGATGGTGGTACCTTCCTCTTCCTTGGGAGATGTACCTTCTACTTCCTTAGGAGATGTGCCAAATCCACAATCACAAGAATGGAAAAATTTTCACTTTTAAAATTTATGTTTTTAAGTTATATATTCCACCTCAAAAAGTTCCATTAAAAAATGAGATATATCTATATCTTGAGTTATTTTAAATTTTTTGAATGTTAGGTTTTTGGAGATTTTCTTTCTGAACCACTCTTAGGAGATGTGCCAAATCCAACAGTACAAGTATTCAATTTTTCACTTAAATAATTATATGTTTTTAAGTTATAAGTTATAAATTGAAGTTTAAAAGTTTTATTATAAATTGAGATCTAGAGATTTGAGTTATTTTATTTTTTTTGAATTTTAGGTTTCTATAGAGGATTTATTTTCTCCATGGACTCTAGCGATGGATATAGGAACATCCACACCATTTCAAGCATTTGAAAAAGTTGTCTAACTTTTTTTTTTAATATTATTGAAAATAAATTTATATATGCATTTTTATTTGAAATATATATATATATATATATATATATATATATAAAGTACATACATATATATATATATATATAATTGTACATGTATATTGTACAGTTTACTATTGGAGATGTTCCTGTGGGGGGAGTTGTAGTGGATGAGCAACAAATGGAGAGGGAACCTCATGAGGTATTCCATGATTTTTTTTACATTTTTTTTTTAAAATGAAGTTCTATATATTCTCACTCAATTTTAAAACATCAAATTTTAATGTTTGTACACATTGTGTACAGGTTCCCCATGCTTCGCAGGATAGCTCGAGGATTGTGCCTTTGCTGGGAGAGACACTACATCCATTTGTATTTAATAGATGATGCACATGCATACGTGAAACATTATATTTTCAATAGATTTAGTCTTAAATTTATTTTTTTATATATAGTCTTATCTAGATGCAGTGATATATAACTTGATACTTGATACTTGTGAGATCTACAAATTTTGGACATATTTTATATGAACTACATTTGGTACATGTGAATGTGACATATAATGTTTTTAAAACTTAAGTTTTGGATGGTTGAACTACATTTGGCATGTGAAGTAATGTTATAGTGTTATATATAATTTGTTTTGTTTTTAAAACTCAAGTTTTGATACTTGTGATCTATAATGTTTTGTTTTTAAAACTCAAGTTTTGGATGGTTGAACTACATTTGGCATGTGAAGTAATGTTGTGTTATAATTTGTTTTGTTTTTAAAACTTAAGTTTTGGATGGTCAAGAACTACATTTGGCATGTGAAGTAATGTTGTGATCTATATTAATGTTTTGCTTTTGAAAAACTCAAGTTTTGGATGGTTGAACTACATTTGGCATGTGAATTAATGTTGTGTTATAATTTGTTTTGTTTTTAAAACTTAAGTTTTGGATGGTTGAACTACATTTGGCATGTGAAGTAATGTTGTGATCTATATTAATGTTTTTCTTTTGAAATACATTTGGCATGTGAAGTAATGTTGTGTTATAATTTGTTTTGTTTTTAAAACTTAAGTTTTGGATGGTTGAACTACATTTGGCATGTGAAGTAATGTTGTGATCTATATTAATGTTTTTCTTTTGAACTACATTTGGCATGTGAAGTAATGTTGTGTTATAATTTGTTTTGTTTTTAAAACTTAAGTTTTGGATGGTTGAAATACATTTGACATGTGAAGTTATGAAGTAATTTTTTGTGATCTATATTAATATTTTTCTTTTGAACTACATTTGGCATGTGAAGTAATGTTGTGATCTATAATTTTTTGTTAAATTAAAACTTAAGTTTTGGATGGTTGATCTACATTTGGCATGTGATATAATGTTAAATGTGTTTATTGGATAGTTGAACTACAATTGGCATGGTATGTGAAGTAATGTTGTGATATAATAAAAAAAAATTTAAAACTCAAGTTTTGGATGGTTGAACTACATTTGGCATGTGATTATGATATTATGTTTTGTTTTTAAAATTCAAGTTGTCGTTTTCCAAACAACAAAAAAATTCACATGAATATATGTACATGTAGAAATGATTTTACACATGTTTGACTATATATGTTAAAACGATTGAAGTACAATACACACACACACACACACACACACATATATAAACAATCATAAGATTCTAGGTCTTGTTAGATGTGTCAAATAATCATAAAATTTTAAAAATGCATTCTATAATGTATATATATCCAGTACCTGCAAAATTTTTCATCAATGCACATAGAAAAGCTACTTGAACAATTAATTGCATTATAGAACATATATATCCAGTACTTGCAACATTTTTCATTAATGCACATAGAAAAGCTACTTTCAGTTTTAATTACATTCTAGAACACACACACGCAGAGATATATATATATATATATCCAATACTTCTAGAACATATATATCTAGTACTTGCAACGTTTTCATCAATGCATATAGAAAAGCTACTTCCAGTGAATTTCATTATAGAACAAATATATATCCGATACATGCAACATTTTTTATCAATGCATATATAGAAAAGCTACTTTCAGTTGATACTAGTGTGCATGTACCAAAACAATGTACATGTGAAAACACTTGCAAAGATAACATAACAAGGAAGCTCAGTTTTTAGTTGAGTTTTGGAAGTTCTAAAACCTGAATCCAAAGAGAAGAAATTGTTGGGCAGTTTAATCAAAAAAATTCCAATGGAATTCCATCTTCAATGATCCGTTCATGATCGGATTTTGACATTTTCCATTTCTTAATTTTCGTTTTCTTCTTTGATTGAGCCTCTATCAACTTTATGTGTGCTGCAAACACCAAATGACTATATTCACAACTTATGACATCAGGTTCATAGTCTTCAAATAAACAAAATCCCCACTTTGATTAGTTTGTATGAAAAAATAACCTTTCAGTATAATAGTTCCTCTTTCATATGGAAACCCATGATCATTATAGTTTTCTAATAATTTAATTTTTCGTCCAGTGCAATGCATCAAATAATAGTTCACATTTTCATCATTGTGAGTAGGTGCAATTACAACAAAAACATCTCCTGCACAATAAAACAAACTTAACAAACTTATGTATTTAAATTTATTTCTAGATCTCTATCATTTGAAAGCAATTCAAATGTTACATTCTCTAACAAGATCAGAAACTTGATCACCATTAAGTGATATTGTAATCTCCTCTGATCACATTTCTTCAAACATTGCAATGGACATTATCCCCTTTGTATTTAGCTTTGTATGTTTCCAATATTTTACATACATTTTGTTTTCACAAATGTCATTGGATTCTGTGTTGTCTACTCAAACATGAAAAAAACAAGAATATTTTCTTTTATCCAATGCAAACACATTTGTGGACAACTTTGTTTTAATTGAATGCATTTTCCAAGTCCCTTTTACTTTTTCAACGTCATTTCCAATTGACCTATCTACATCTTTGATCCCAATATTCCAGAAAAAATGTATATATGGAAAATTCAAAGAAGAATGTAAATATGATATCAAAATACCATCAAAGATAATCAGTGTGATAAATGTACAATGTTTAAAATTAGATATCCAATAAAAATTAAATTGAATGTACCTTCGCACTTCCCTTGATCGGTTAGTCTCATGGCTTAGAGAAGCCATGCACCATTGAACAACTTCTTTAGCATCCACAAGTCGGTTTGCAGAGGGGTTCATTTGATATTTTCGAAGTGCTCATTTTAAGCATGCCCCTGCACCATCATGTTGTCCTTTTCCATGGCCAGTCTCAAAGAAATTCCAACAATGTTTAATGCAAGTTTTATTATGAAGACAACACAACCAAAAGAATGATTGTGAAGATTTGAATTGACCCACGCATCCATCTGACCATATATAATGTTTATTGAATATTATTCCATGACTTTTCAAGGAGTCATAAATATTTCCAAAATATTGTTGTACAAAATATGTATCATGTGTACAATCATCATTGATCTAAAAGTGATATTCTTTAATAACATGTCAATTTTCACTGGTGATTTCTATATGATCGACGTTTTGTTTAGCATATCTATGTAGAATATGGACGAGCATGGAGACTTGGTCAGAATGATAGTATTCACTCTGAATTTCTTTTTGTGGAACAAATGTGTAGTTTTATGCAAAATCAATTACTGACAAAATGGTCCATGATGGAAAAAATTCATGGGATTTTTTGAATTGCAAGTCTTGCCATCGAGCTCTATGGGATTGCTTGGTGTATTTATAAATTTCTGCCTCAAACTTTCTAAAAAAATCTATCACAAAAATTTCTTCTTGTAATTAAATTCTTTTAGCACTATTTGAACCTTAAATTGATGTATGTATATATTCATATCTCTTCCATTTCACTTTGATGTTGGACAATGATTTATCATTTATATGAGTACGATATTTGTTTTGAAATTTAGTCAAATTTCCACAATCATCACATTTTTTACCACCAACACATTTCTTTTCGTAAAATAATTCATCGCTTTCTCTTTCACATAGAGTTTGAGATATGAAATAACCAATAGTGGAAGGAGGAGGTGAATCTTTCCAAAATTTTCTACCAAAATTAAGGAATGTGTCATAATATAACTAAAATTCCACATGATAACGACAACAAAAAGTGTCATGTACGGTGATAGGTTTTAGATAGGATGGTTTTTGTTTAACAAAAGCACTGATTGTGACATAAATTTCATGATTCTCTTCTTTGAACTTGTTGAACAACTCTATCTGAGTGGTTTCAAAGATATGTTTTTCATCTTGTTCGTATTGATTTCGTGCTATTCTTCTTTGCATCACATCCCTTGCATTTGGCGAAACACGTGAATTTTTCTTCTAGTATTCATATATTGTTTTTCTAACATTTTCTCCAAGTCTATCTTTGTATGGTTGCCTACAAATAGCTCTCCAATAAACGAGTTCATCATTTACATCTATTTGCAACCAAAATTTCCCATGTTTGTGCAATTTTTTTCGTGAGGTTCCTAATGCTCATGCCATAAATTTTACCAAGCAATTTTCTTTAGTACTTGATGAAACCACTGCCATATGGATTTCTCTATGTACAACTTAAACATTTTTCTGTCTAGATCTTCTAATTGAATTTATAGCACTATTTATATTTTGTATCACATTTTCCTTCATTTTTTTTTATCTTTTGTTGATTTTCGAATACCCAATAAAGTCGTAGCTTCTTTTAATTTCCTTAATGATAGGGGACTTTTCAACATTTGGGCTTGAACTGTTACATTTTCCTTTATGAAATACGTATCAAAAATGTGTTTAGCATGATATCGTATAACATGGTCAGTTCTTTTATCTCCATATGTGTGAGTGTCCACATTTTCTAACATCTCATCATCGACATTGATTTCATCTCTACATATTCGAATGAATAGTACATAATAAGTTTACATATTCAATAAATAACTAAATTAATAAATATGTATAATTTCAATAATACGTGCATGTGTTCAGAACACACACACACACACACATATATATACATACCTTGTGATTCAATTTCTTCAATTGAATTTCTTTCAACATTTTCACCATATTCAATCATTGGTTCAATATATCTTTCACTTCTCTTTCAAAATTTTGTATCTCATCATCAATTTTTTGAGGAATATCTCTCTCTGTTTACATTGCAAAATATTTTTCAAATTAGTTCATCAAATAAAAATTAAGCTTCACATTTTACACTAGGAAAATTTTAAATATCAAATTCATAATATTTACATTTACATACTTGCTTCAACTTCTAGTTGAGATTGATTTTCACTTTCAATATTTGAGAGTGCTTCTCTCTTTCTTTTGCGAGATTCTTTCATCTCTTCTCTATGTTTCTCAGTGTATCTTTTTCGATCATATTTTGTCGCACAATTCCTTCGATTTCCCATGAAAATAGAGTACGAAGTTCAAAAAATTTCCTTAAAAAATTTAAACAAAAACTCAATTAAAAAAAACATCATTAAAGATTTAATTTAAAAAAAACTCATTTGAAATTTTTTGCAAAAAATACATACTTCAATCCAAAACACTTACTTTGAAAAATCCGAGAAAAAAATGTCTTATAAAAATGAAACGAAGATCAAAATATTTCCTTCCAAGGCCTGCAAAAAAAATTCATTTAAAAAGTTAGACAAAAAATCATTTTAAAAAATCATTATAAAAGATTTACTTCCACCCAAAACACATACTTTAAAAAAATTTCACTTCAAAAAATACCTCCAAGAAATGTCCATTGAAAATTAATTCCAACTTCTTAAAGAATGCCACTTTAAAAAATGCTTCAAAAAAGCCTCTAAAAAAATATCACTTTAAAAAATACCTCCAAAAAATGTCCTTTAAATATTAAGCCTAAAAAGAGTCCTTTCTAAGTTAAGCCTAAAAAAAGTCATTTGAAAATTAAGCCCAAAACCTCTAAAAACAATGAAAGTTAAGCCCAAATGCTCTAAAAACAAAATACCTTAAGAAAATGAAGCCCAAAAAAAATCGAAGAAATGTATCACATACCTCTAAGAAATGTCCTTCAAATGTAATGTCCTTTGAATGTACCTCCAAGAAAAGTCCTTAAACTGAAAACAATCCTTTGCAAAAATTTCCTTTGAATGTACCTCCAAGAAAATTCCTTAAACCCAAAAAAATCCTTTGCAAAAATGTCCTTTCAATGTACCTCCAAGAAAATTCCTTAAACCCAAAACAATTCTCTGCAAAATCAAACAAAATGCGCAAAATTATCTGAAAATCACACTAAGTTGAACTTTTATACCAAACATACACTCAAAGAAACACTAAGTTGACATATCAAATGTGTATAAAAAAATTCCAAAAAATAAGTATTAGAAAGCTAATAAAATTTATGAGAACTTTTATTTTTATCGCAAAATGAAATTCAGAAAATTTGTTTTGGCTTGCATAAAGTTGAAGAACAAAAAAAAAAAAAAAATTATTATTTTTTCTCAAAAAATGGCAAAAAGTGTAACCCAACTTCACATTTTCACACACAACATAAAGAACTACAAACATATTAAAGTAATATAGTACACACACACACACACACACACACACACACACACATAAACTTTAATGTTCTTTAATTAAAAGAAAATAACATGGACAAGGAACCAATAGAAGATGTTTATAGAATCAATTTATACTAATTTTTAATAATAATATTTATATTATATATAAATTTTACATGTTTAAATATATTAATATTATTAATTACATTTAAAGATGAAGTTTTTAAATATCATGGTCATAAATTTAAAACAACATTATTATTATTATTATTATTATTATATTTTTAAATGTAATATGAGTATCATGAATAACTTTTTTAAATAAATTGTTTATAATATAACAAATTAAATTGAGATTATTATTTTTATTATTTTTACTTTTAGTTATTATTTCTCCAACACTCTACTAACATCTTATTTATTTTGTTGGATATTTATGGAAAAGAATCGTGTATTGGATTTTTTATTCACCCAATAATAATAATTAAAAGTAATGTGTCAATGTCAAATTCATAAAAAATATTAATATGAATTGATATGTAAACTATATCATTAGTCAAAATTAAGTTAAAAAATTGTTAGTTGAGAAATTTAGAATTCAAAAATATAAAATAAATAGTAATTAAAAATAAAATAGGAATTAAAACACAATAATAAAAATAATATCTATTAATAAAAATAGGAATTAAAATGATAATAATAAAATAATATCTATTAATGGAAAATAAGAATTAAAGAGAAATACCAATTAGAACAACCCTAATAATTAAATTAGGGAATGAAATAAGAACAAGAATAAGAATAAGACAAGAATGAGTTGAAACTTGGACTCTATATCCACAAAATTTTTCTACATAAAAATAATAATTATTTAATGAGAAAAGTAAATTAAAATTCAAGAACAAAAAGAATAAGAATTAAAATTAAAATTAATAAAATAATATTGTAAAAAGAAAAATTAGACTTGAACAGATTATTTATTCAATTAAACTTATTTCCCAAAACTTTCCTACTCAAATTACTGAAAAAAAATAGTCGATATTATTATAACAAGATTCTTAGTCATGCTATATAACCCCTAAACCTATATTATTTAAAGAAAAGATCCTCTTAATGAGGACCCCAGAAACTTAATGCTGTTGTCATTTTGTATTGTAAACTATGAAACCAAAATGATGGATCTAGTATATGTAAATAATATGTACTTTATACAATCCCAAAACATTTAATACCTTTCTAACTATCCCAAAACATTTAATACCCTTCGAACTTTGTGCGCCTCCGTGTATTATTAATTTTGATGAGCCAATGTTGGCCACTAATAAATGGTAAGCCATAGAAAATTAAATGTGATTAAATGTGGTGGGATAGTATATGCTCATCGAGATTTAAATTTGTCTAAATTTAATTATGGGCATATACTGCCTCACAGCATTTAATTCTCTATGACCTACGATTTATGCCTTTCCATCAACTTTCTGAAGTCTCATACACTAGTCTTTGACTGAAAAAGATCGATGAGCAGAAGCTATTTTTATCGCGTTCATATACAATGTGAAGGGAAGCCATTTCCATTTCAGTAGTTGACGACATAGAAATCTAACTTTACTCGCGGCTTTGAGAAGAAGTAAAAGAAGGTAACCAAAATCAAAAGAACGGGCTTCACCAATAACGAAGAAAGGGCTAACTGATTCATTACACGGATCCAACATAACCATTTAGGCATTTCTAGTTTCTTTAAACATAACCGTTTAGGGATAAATGAGAAGTTATTAAAAATATAATTTACATTAAAAGCGTATTACAATTTACAAATTAAA
This sequence comes from Pinus albicaulis, assembly GCA_034641835.2. NCBI lineage: Eukaryota > Viridiplantae > Streptophyta > Pinopsida > Pinales > Pinaceae > Pinus > Pinus albicaulis. Next base: position 343,778,301 of record CM076579.1, on the reverse strand, counting down.
AATATAATTTACATTAAAAGCGTATTATAATTTACACATTGATGTGAACGTAATTGTTCATGGTAATTAGTTTCAGGCAGATTTCTTTTAAAATGTTCAAAACAAAAGCGGTGACACTATGAAAATGACTGAATGGAAAATAAAATAAACGACTGCGGGATAGCTTTATTATATCATATGAAGGATTTAGATAGCGACCTATATATGAGAAGAGCACACCATCATCAGATTCTCTTGGTTAGAGAATCTTGTGAGAAGTTTTATTGAAACATAGAGAGAGAAGATATAAATTGATATAACTAGAAGTTTTACTGCTCGTAGTGGATGAAGCAGTCAGTTAGCTGAACTCAAGTTTTTCAGGCAGGCGGTGTTGCCGCAAATGTTCCAAATGTGGCCACCCAAGTTTTTCAGGCAGGCGGTGCAATCAGACTTAGAGACTCCCTGATTGCAAACCCCACGCTCATAGGCTGTAGGTGAGCCTGAGCAGGATGCTCTGTAGTCATAACTGCTAGAGGCAGTGTTTCCCTCTAGATCTACGAGCAGCGATCCGAGAGTATTATAAAAGGATCTTCGGCTTGGGATCTTCTGCGAGTACGTAGTTTGTATTGGGTTTGGCTACAGCACTGCCCACCACGAGGGCTAGTGCCAATGCAAACCCAAACGAGTACCTCATCATAGAGATAGGCATGGGAAATGAAATAGTGGGTGGAATGATATAAACTCAACTCCTACATTGGGAAATGAGTGGAGGCAGCCTCCATTTATAGGCCTGGCTGGCTGTGTGTAGGATTATGGATAACGACGGTAGATGGGGAGGGCTGTGGGTAGGATTATGGATGATGGATGGGGCGGGTTGTGGGTAGGATTATGGATAGGGTGAGTATTCTTTTAAATAAATTATTTGTAATATAACAAAATCAATTGAATATACTTATATTTACTGAAATAAATGAAATATTTTTTATAATTAAAATTTATTGAAATAAATGAAATATATTTTATAATTAAAATAAATTATAATAGTATTATTTGTTTTATCAATTATAATATAAAATCACTATCATTGATTTAGAATATTTCTATATTAGTCTTCAAATTGGAAGTATACTTTCTCACTCTGAAACATATTGTCATTTACTCCAATCATGCTTCTACTTGTTCGCTCACACTATTTCTAGAAAATTTTCAGAAGATTAATATTTTTCAGCTCCCTAGTAATGTCCTTACTTGGAGATCCTCTATTGAAGTCCCTTGATCCCTCTAGATTTCCCACCCATGATGGAAGGTGATCTTGTTCCACCTAAATTGTTCCATGCCCTCTTAAAGTCTCATTAATTACTTCTATGGAACACAATATGATAGCTAGATTCAATGATGGAGATGGGGTTCTTGGAGGAGCTGGTCCTTATCATAACTCTCCTCTTCCTCGATTTCCTCACATTCTCACTATTCTGAACTATTCAATTATCTACATGACACACAAGTCTTATTAGTGAAAATTAGGACTTGGTTAGTAATTAGTTGGCTCACACATATATATAAAATGATAGGTCTAAGTTAACCTTTTACTATTCTCATAAACGAGTGATGTTGATTATGAGAATAGCGAGTATTGTGCTTAGCTACAAAGGTGAGGTTTAGGTTGACGTTCAATTTCAAAGGGGGAGAATGTTGGCATTGTAATGTTTCCATTGATTTTAACTAGTGCTTAGCAGTGTTTAACCTTGCAATAATGCTTCAAAATCATGTTTTGGCCCAATATGTGGTTTTCTATGAGCGTCACAGTGTCTCATTGTTGCATGTTATGTCCTCAAGTTGAGCTAAAAATCTAGTGGAAGAAGGTTGCAATCATAAGGGTTAATTTAGGGTAACTTAGGTAAACAAGCATGCAAAATGCATTATAACAAAGGTTGAGCTTATCTAGCATGTAGTATAATGCACTTCCATAATGAAAGAGGAGTGTTACTCCCTACAGGTGAAGTTTCCTAGATTCTGTGTGCACTCCACTTAATTTTAGGGGCATATACTTTAGTTTTGCACTGTGTAATGGTTTAAAAATTCTGAGGAAGTTATGTAGAAGATGGTTCAAGTTGATCATATCTCTCATTCAATGAAATCATGGAGGATCTGGTCAAGGAGGAGAAATATCAAAATACAAGAACAATAAAGAGTGTGTGAACAAAGATGATTAGCTCTCCATTACTATGATTGCAATTATTACTTTCATAATTCTAGAAAATTATATATTTGATATTTCATTGACGAGTTGAGGTTGGTTGGATGTATTGTTAGTGTGAGAAGAGAAGTGTATGCAAGTGGAGCAAACTAGGCAGATTTCGTGAAGAATTGGAGAGACAAAACATAAGATGTAGAAGGTAGTAGAATCTTATTTCAGTTGACCTATTGAGTAGAGGGAAAGGAGATGGATCGAAGAGAGCTCCGAATATATATTTAATGTATTTTGTTGTTGTTGATGTGTTTATCAGATTATCATATGAAATGTTTATCACATTTACCATTTTGTAGAGGATTGGTGTGTTATTGTTGAGTTGGGTAGTTCTCATAAAAGTCCATTTTCAAAATGAATGAAATCATTTCTCTAAGTTTTTGAGGAGGTTGGGGCCTCGATTAAGTAGTGGCTAAACAATAAAGAGGTGGTTTCTCCTTATTGGTGGTGGCCAACAAAACGGTATATTGGGAGCGGTATCTCCATATATTGGTGGTTAACAAAGAATTATTAGGAGTAGTTGCTTCCAAAAAGTAGTGGCATATAAATTCATGTGAGTAGAGACTTTGTAGACAATACTTTCCAAAAATACTGTAAAAGGGGTAGTGGCTCGTTGTTGGTGGAGGCCAACTGAAATATGTAACAAATTTTATCATATAATTATAAGAGAATGAGAAGCAACACAACAACATAGGGTGGTTTTCGTCTGTTTGGGGTTTCCACCAAAAATAATTGGCGTCTCATATGTTGATTATTATTATTTTTTTGTCTCCTTAAGTGTTTCATATTATGAATGTTTAAAGGATTAATCAATTAGAAAAAAAAATTATAAGGGCCATCACTACTGATTCACTTTCCATCACTCTTAGTTCTGAAGCACTCTTATCCATTACATGGTAGTACATATCATTAGAGTACATGTTAGACACATGCCTATAGCTAAGCATACCTTTTGATCATAGTTGACACTTTTGTCACAACTTGTGTTCTAAGTGTTGTAATGTCTCATTTCGATTGTCGCACTTGGAAATAAATGTCTCTTTGATTTTGTTTCCAGGTGTTCTTTCTATCCCTCACTCATTCGTATCCTTTTGGATTGGGTTTATAGATTTCATTTGTTTGATCCATCTTTGAGTTGTGTTTGGATTTGTTTCCCTCTCTTACTCTACCCATCCCACACTTAGCCATTTTGGAGCTCTTTTTGTCCTCCTCCTTAGTGCAAGTTGTGAATGCATTAACCCTATTATCTAGTGATGATATTAGCATATTCATGAACATAATTAATGTAACATTTCCCAGCAATAATTATGCATGAATTATTTATCAATTCTATCTCAAATCAATGCAAATTAAGAGATTTCCAAGGATAGGTACGTAACACTTGTTGCTCATATTGACTCACTGCACTATGTTTTCATCACATCTTCCTTGCATGACACATAAAGCACTCTTCTTTGATCAAAAGTACCCCTTACAGAAGCAAGTTGTGCAATTCAAAGTCCCTCCTATCCTCAAAGTGCAGTGAAAAACCTCCTAGGTAAAGTGACTTTCCTTTTATGGCTTCCCTCAGTGAAAAACACATTCCAGATGAACAAGCAGTCACTGTTAGGTAAAACAGTGCTAGTATATAAGAAAAAGTGCATTACAAATTAACAGTGACCCATTTTTGACAAAGAATGTGCTTTCCTTAAGGCTTCCTCTTCCCTTTAGTGCATGACACAGTCTCAATCCTCAATCTTTCACCGTTCTTCCTTGTTCTCCCCCTATGTGTTGAACACTTGTCAAGATTCTCTCTTTAGGTACATGGAATAGTAACAAGGCTCAAGGAGCCCTCCCCATAGTCCTTGACCAATAAAACTATGTTGGCTTAGTCTTCCTCTCTTTCCTTTTTGGCTAATGGTGCAATATTAAGAAACAAATTCACCACCTTGTCCCTTGAAATTCCCCACTATGCTAGACCAAGGAGAGCCCCTCTTTATAGTGCAGAGCATAGAAAAATTGAAAATTTAAGTTTTCTTAGGCCACTAACACTACAAGGAAAAGACCCTCTAGCGGAGGTTAAAAGGAGGTTTTTAGTGTTATAAAATTGGCCAAAATTGTTGAAAAAATAGTTTCTACAACATCTGTTTATGGCAACGGAGGTTTTGGCGCAGCTTCTAATGGAATTTCAACACAACTAAAAAAATTAGGTGGCCGGATGTTATTACGAATGTTTTTTCATCAATATCAACACATCGATGCGTGCCATCTAGACGGTCATCCCAGGGCAGTCGAAGGTGCATTCACCAGGCCGTAAAGGTATAAAACCACACCACGCGCACTTTAGGTGATACAACGCATCGGATTGTTCTAATTGGTATTGGGATTTTGGCGGTGCCCATAGGTCATATCAATGCACTAGTTCATAGTATTATAGAAACACAATGGTGCACAATATCACACAAATGCACTGATTGTTCTAATTCTTATTGGTATTTGTGCGGTGCCCATAGGTCATACAAACGCACCAATGAGTTGTCTCACATAAACGCACCAGTGCGCAGTATCGCACAAACACACAGATTGTTCTAATTCTTATTGGTATTTGTGCGATGCGCATAGGTTGTACAAATGCACCGGTGAGTAGTCTCACATAAGCGCACCGGTGCACAATATCGCACAAACACATCGAGAGTTATAATTGGTATTGGTATTTGTGTGGTGCCCATTGGTCCTAGAGACGCACTAGTGCGTTGTATCATACAAATGCATCAGTGTACAGTATCTGACACGCACCGGTGTTTAGTTTGTATTTTTTAGAAACATCAATATGTGAAAGTGCAATTATTGTGATTTTTTAAAATTCATTATTCATCAAAAGTCGACACATACCTTATAACAATATTCATATTAATTAAATTTTTATTAATGCATTTGAATGTGTTGTTTGGATTATTTTGTTATATCATATCATAATTTTTGTGATTTTTTAAAATTCATTATTCATCAAAAGATGACACATATCTTATAACGGTATTCATATCAATTAAATTTTTATTAGTGCATTTGAATGTATTGTTTGGATTAATTTGTTATACCATATCACCATATTTCACATCTCTTCATTAGAATATTTAATTATCCATAAATTTAATCAGTGGTGTTACATTTGATAGTGAAAATGGAGAATGCAATAGAATAAATTAAAACATATTTTATTATATATATATATATATATAAGACAATCTTTTTCATACAAAATGGGACAGTTATTGGAATCCCTTTGTCTTTCAATTGGGACACTATGTCCATTACATTAAACAAAATGTGTGATTTCACACACAAATATTTCAAAAAATACAACACCTTACTTTGATATCGAAACATAATGATCATCATTCTTCGCTTGAACTGCTGTCACTGCTCGAACTATTTCCATGACTTGGGTTATTTTGAGGAATGTTTTGTTCACGGTGTTGATTGTTTTCTTCTTCTTCACCTTCCATCTACAAACATAAAAATAACTGTAAGGAGTGTATATACATTAGTTATAATATTGAAAATTGCAATATTAAATAATATACATCATTGTAAATCGAAAAGAAATGATGTACCATAGCAACAATTGACTCATAAAATATACACATTCTTTCAAAACCTAATTTCATGCCATATTTCAAAATTTCATTTGTTGGCGTAGTTCCATACTTTGTTTCCTGCATATTTTATACCCCATAACCAATCATATATTTAATATAAAGGATTTTTTTTTCTATTAATTATAGACAAAGCTAAGTAAAAAAAGATCGATAGATGCTTACAAATTCCACAATTAATTTATGATATGCCAACATATACTCACAACCCATATTTAACCCAATGTCAATCAATTTGTCTCATGGTTCTTCTGTGTATGTTAGCATCTGTTTGAATAAATTCAATGATGATTGTTGTAAAACAACTTAAAATACACAGAAATGAAATCTAGTTATGTTGTTACAAGGAAGTAACAATTAATCACAAATGTAGATATCAACTGTTTTCTTCCTTGTCGTCCTGTTTTATATGCTGAATGGGTTCCATTTTATTTTATTTTCTACAAGAAAATAATTGAAAATTAATATTTAATGCTAAATTATTTATTTATTGTACGTAATGATCGAAAAATTCAATGATTACATATTACATTTGAAGCACATTATTGTTGAGATGGCTCTTCCTGCGATGAAATTTTGTCCATTTCATTGACCATATCCTTGTACACCTTTTTGGACATTCCTATTGGCATATTTCTGATATCAGCTCGTTCATCTTTTGATATTTTCATAATCTTCCTGAAGTGTACATGACAATAAACTATTTAATTTTTATATTGATATATGAAAATTAAATATAACAAAAGTGATATTTGTAAATGATATATTTATAAATAATTCTAGAAAAAACATTTAAAGGAATATTACCTTTTCATTCCTTACTTTTTTTTGTTGTACATTTTTGCTATTAAAAGTCTCACATGTCTCATTGACCAATTCTCTAGAAACTCTTCATGTAGTTTAGATAAAATTTGGTTCTTGGAATCATTGGATTGATTTTTGTATTGTAAGTGGAAAGAACGTCTATACATTCGTTCCACTAGATCCCTCAAACTTTTGAAAAGTTTTTCCCCCTTTCATTAACCTCCAGCACCACTCCAAATGAGCTAAGGATAAATTGAATTTCATTTGCATGTTCTATTTTTTTTCTTTTCTTAGAACAACATTCATTTTTTGAGTTGTTGGTCTCTATAGAACATTAAACATATAATGTGAATTAATAGATTGTTTGAAACATGTTATTTAATAATTTCAAGTATATTATTAATTAAAATTAAAAAAAGAAACTCATATTGGATAGATAGTATTTTTTGATTCAACTGATTCATCCTTTTGCAATTTTTTCATCAAGCTTTTACACTCTTCTGGTCTTAGATCAGAAATAATCTTATCGCGCTTCATCATTTTGTGGCTCTGCATGATGCACAGTAAACAATGCATATTAGTTAAAATTACATATAGTTCAAAAATAATATTTTTTGTAAAGAATTTATAAAGAACTTTCCTTTTTTTCTTTTCTTGATGTGTTATCAATATTTTTGTTACTTGATCTCTTGTCAGCCATTTATTTATCAATATGAAACATGTACCATATCATTCATTAAAATATTTTATAAATAAATCATCAACTTTTCAGGTAAAAAAGAATATCAAGTAACCGGTGCACTTTGCATGGTGTACGCATCGACGTCGGTGCATTGTGTTCTTATAAACGCACCACCAAAACAATATAAAAAATTGTACGGTGCTCTATGTCAACAAGGAGCACTAGTGTGTTATATGTTAACCACCACATTGATTAACACAGACAAAATAATAATTGTCTAGTGTTAGTTTTTGTAGCATATGGTGTCATGGAGGGGGTGGTGCGGTCTATTCTTATAAATGCCCCACGCAAACAGGGGGCCACCGTACAATGCTCTCTATCAACAAGGAGACCCAGTGCATTATATGTTACATGGTGCACCGATTCACACAAAATACAAAATTGTTTTTTCCAAACAGTACATTTGCAGTGTGCTATAATGAAATACCGCACCAGTGCCCTATTTTACATATGGCGCACGGATTAAAAAAAAATGTTTTTCAAAATTTTTATCAAATAGTACGTGCACGGTGCACTAGGTTATGCAGGGTGCACTGATTAAAATAATTCAGTTTTTTAAAAATTCTTGCAAGGCCCGACATGGATTGGGATCCAACTATCGAAGTCATCTCGTAGGTTAGATGTCATAGGCTTATATATGTATATAAATACAAACACTATAAATCTAAAATGAAAAGAGCTAATTCTGAAATCACAGAAACAACAAGAATGAATGGTTTAAGGTAAAATGGAATTTTATTTATTTATTATTATTATTATTATTATTATTATTTATTTATTTCTGAAGATGAATAGTAAATTTAAATTTTGTACTTATTGCGTAAAAAATACTGCAGAAAATGTAAAAAAAACAATAAAATTTAATCACAAGATCATTTGAAATTCTATGCTACAGGGTTTGAGTCACTAGAGGTTTGGAATTCTGATTATCTAATAGTTCTGTTCGAGTGTATTTCACTGCTCCTTAGTGCTCTCATGCTCTCCTGCTCCAGGTATGTCTCATGCAAATCTCTAGCTGAACATTTTTGCAAAAATAGTGAAATAATTAAAATTGTTTAGTATTTAAAGAATCGTTTTATGAAATTATATTTTCGAAAATATTTTGCCACCCATTTTTCAATTTACCACTTTTTTTCACTTAAAAAAAATAAAGTTGCACATTTTTTTATTTATGGCTTTTCGTCACTAGTGCTTCAGTTAATAACACCGCACTGGTGCGCATTAACTAAAATGCACCGATGTGGTTATCTGTACATAAGCACCAATAACGATAAGTCCATTTTTAAGGAACTGAAATTACTTTTATGTGTGTGCACTAAAATTTATTGTTGATTTTTCTCAAATGTAGGGAGAAAATATCATAATTATATCGAATGGACAATTCTTCAAAATCCAACTCGTTCCATAATATTTCTCAAAGTCCACCATGGAGTTCTCCCTATCCATCACGAGACGTAATATTTACTTCAGATTTTATTTATATTTTCATTATCTAATTGAATTTATATTTTTTATCCATGTAAATCAGCTTAATAAAATTTATAATGTATACAAATTTGCAGGTTCATGCAGATTCAAAATCGATTTCAGATGCAAAAAATATTCAAACACCTCCAAAACGTTGGAATTTCTTATCAGGAGAAGCATACCGCAAGGCGCATTTGGTAGATGAAAATGGAAAGCCGCTTCACCCTGCCAATTTTAACAATATTGCATCTTCTAGCCACAATCCCGGGACAATTATGGTAATAATAATTGTTTGGTATATTAATATAATTATTTCAACGTCAAACAAATTAATCATGCATTAACTATCTTACTAATTGATATCATAGGTTTTGTACTAATCATGTTCAAATATATTTTTTGAAATTATTAGGATTCTAGTGATGATGAGTGACCTACCTACCATCTTCTGTTGCACCCCACGACAATGTCAAATTGAGAGAAGGTTGAATTAATAGAAAAAATCAGAGAGGAACGATACCAAGAATGGTTGAATCAACCACCGATTAAATTCCTGCTATGTCCAGATTCACCAATCAAGAATGACTATAGCAATAATAGTTCTTCACAAGCTGGCAATGGAGGCAATCAAATAGAGGTTCGTATGGATGATTACTTAAGGGATACGACTGCCATGGATAAAATGTTTTTTTAAGCATTCTAAAACAATGATCAGCGAGGGGATGATGCTCATATCGTTGACACCATTTTCGAAAGCCTTAAGTTTTCTTCCACTACCCCTCTCTTTGGACCCGGAGGTTAGTCAAAGTCTACCCAGTTGGGGAAAATGATGTTATTGTACAACTTGAAAGCAAAGGTTGGCTTGTCGAATGCATGTTTCTCAGAAATTTTGAGGTAAGTTACCATAGTGTCCTCCCTTATATAAACTTGAGAAATATAATCACACAATGAACATTAAAAATGGTCAATTTCATGAATGTTAATAATTATATCAGCATTAATGTACATTTAATGTTTTCCATGATCACCAACTACACGTTATTCAAGATAAGTTTCTTCTGAGTGATAATGTCTTACCCGGTAGCTGTGAAGAGGTAAAGAAATTGTTGAAAATGTTGGGTGTTGAGTACATATCATATCATGCATGTCCAAATTATTGTATTATATATAGAGACGAATATGTAGACAAAGAGATATGTCCAAAATGTCGGCATGAAAAGTATGATAAATCAAAAAAGAAGGGTAAATCATGTGGTCCTCTTTTTAAGATATTGAGGCACGTGCCTATAATCCCAAGTATTCAAAGGCTCTTTCGTTGCAAAGAATTAGCTATGTTGAAGGGATGGCATGCCTCACACAGAAGTGAGTTGGGAGTTATGCGAATCCCAACTAATTCAATAGCCATGAAGCATATAGAGGATACATGGCCCGAAAAATTCAAGGATGAAGTACGAAGTCTACGACTCAGCATAGCCATGGATGGCGTCAACCCATATTCCCTCTAGAACACCAACTATTCTGTTTGGCCTGTAATAGTGATCAATAACAATATCCCCCCATGGTTTTCCATGAAGAATTAACATCTTATGTGGCTCTCATAGTCCCTGGTAGAAGACAACTGAAGAATATGGATGTCTACTTACAACCATTGGATGATGAATTGAAGGAATTATGGGATGGGATAAATGTATACGATGTATCAAGAACCATCGTAACAGAGAGGAATTTTACGTTGTATGGCATATGTGCTTACACGACACATGATTATCCAGGCTTAGGATTTTTCTCTGGTAAATTACATGTTTATTGATTTGTTTATTTACGTAACAATATTCTTTTGAATATTAGTTATTTAATTCGTTGTAATTGTTATGATCTTCATGATATTATTTAACGTGCCATGCATATAAATTTTATACAATAATATTGCAAGTCTTGTAACAAAAGGGTATTTTGGATGTAAATGTTATGGAACTTCTCTGAAAGCTATATGGTACAATGACCTATGAAAGCTAGTGTATGACTGCTCCAAGGTATTCCTCCCAGAAGAAGACCCTTACAGAAGAGCAACATCCACTTTTAATGGTAAACGAGAGAGAACCCAAAGGCCTCCAATAACAACACCAATTGAAGGGCTTAGAGAATATGAGAGGGAGAAGGAGAAGGAGTTCATAGAAATGTTCGATTCAAATGGGGAGCCTATGCTCGATGATCCGGAATTATTCGAAACCTATGTTGAGAAATTTCGCATTGGGATGTGTTAGCCACCTATAAAATTTGTTATATGAAAAGGTGGCTAAATCATTTTCGGAGCCTTCAAGAAACAATTTTTATTGCTAAAAATGTTATCTATTGAAGACTCATGAAGACATCATGCCCTTTGTTTAAATATTCACTGCTGCTTCCCTTTCGAACTCAGAAATTCTGTTGTTTTCCATGAAGAAAATACTGCTGCAAAATCCCATTTTTTTCCCTTCTCCACTAAAAACTAACCTTCATTTTTCCCCATCAAATTCCTCTATTTTTCATTTATTCCCCTTTCCCCTTCATAAAATCCCTTTTTACAAGGTTTAAAACTCACTTTTGAGCCTTGCCGAAACCCCCAAATCCATCAAAAACCTTGGAAAATTTCATAATAAATAAGTGTTTTGACTATGGACTTAAGCCCCTTTGGGCTAAGTCCTAACCACTTCCCCACATGTGCCCACACCCTAGAACCAGGTGCTAGACCCAAAAAGCGCTTATCACAATCGGAGAGCACAAGTCTTGTTTGTTTTATAAAACCTTCGATCCAATGAGCACCTTTGCATATAACCCCCGATCCCATTATCGCTTCATATAACCTTAGAACCCGCAATCAAGTCCCAAAATTTGTTAATAAACCCATCTCCGATTTAATTTTCCTTTGAAAATCATAAAAACCCCTTTTTTCCTAAGTTTTGAACTGAACGCGCTGGTACAATCTTTTTACTAATAAACATCGTTGATCTTAAAACCCGATCAATGATCCGCGCATTATCGCATCGGAGAAGTTAAAATGGGTAGATTGAAAAACCCATCTCCTCACCCCGTTTTCGATTGGCCCTTATCCATATAAGCCCTGGGCCTTTTGCTTTTTCATATGAACCAATGGCCCCGCAGTCGGGCGCTAAGCCTTTTTCTCTGCCTTGAACCCCTCCGATTCATCCTCCACTGTCGATCTAATCTGCAGATCGAAGGTCCATATCTAATCACATCAGCGCCATTCAGTTTTGTTTCCCCACCGATCGCAAAGCCCCGATTCCATCTGGGTTGTCCACGTGTCAACGTCCAATGGTCCAAATCAATACTTCCGACCTTGGTTAAAAATATGCAGCCCCGCTCTATAATGTTTTTTCAACAAATCACAGTCGTTGATCTCTGCAGATCAACAACCCATATTAATCATTCTCTCAGTTTTGTAAATTTGTTTATTTTCCACAGTTTCAATCTTGACCATTGATCCTTTATATCTAACGGCTCATATTAACCCCGACAGGCCTGCCTCCTGTGGGTCCTGCTTCCCTCCAAATCTGATCTCCGCCGTTGATCCCTCGATCAGACGGTCTATAATAAAACCACCATGCCCTTTTATCCGCCATGCATCTGGTCTATATCACGCTCACTCCTCACCGTTAGATCCAGCATTTGATGCCAGATCTAACGTTTGATGCCAGATCCAACATTTGACCCCAGATCCAACGTTTGATGCGTGTTTTCGCGTAACTTCAAGCGCGAAGGTTCTTTTCCCAAGGGCTACGCGATATAAGTTTTTTTCAAAAGCCACATGTCGGCCTCTGACACATATCACGTCCAAAAATCTAATACCGTTTTCTTGCCCTTTTGCTGCGCGAAACCCGTGGTCCCCCCCCTGAAACCACTTTCCTCATTTTCTATTATATTGTATCACATGCGCCCCCCGCCATTGATCTCTACAGATCAACGGTTTAGATCTAATCTCTCGTTACACCATCACCCTCCACCTTTTCCAAAGGGGATTCTCAAAAGCGATCTCCACCGTTGATCTCATTGGGCTGATCTAATCCGACGACCCACGATCACCCACAAAACCTCGAATTTCCTCAATAAATTTCCCCCCCGCCAAAGGTTTTAAACCTTTTTCCTTTTCATTTTCTCCCATTTCATTATAAAGCGGCCTTTCCACATTATGTTTCCTCGGTTGACCCCAACCGTCGATCACTGCAAGATTGACAGATCTGACTTGATTTTCACCACCATTTCTTCCAAACCGCCTCCATTTGACTTCTGCACGCAATCTCCACCGTTGGATGCTGTCATCCAACGGCCATGCTCCAAAACTAAGCCTCCTAAGAAATCTTAACTAGTAACGCAAGATTTTATAACATTTTTTCTATTTTTCAGGTTTTAATGGTTTTTCCATTATAGTTAAGAAAATTAAAGCTGAGGATGATGATCCTCCAGGTTTTCACTTATCAACGAGAAATCATTGACAGGGGTTTCTTGCCAGGTTTCATCAGTGTATCATGGACGCTGATGCCATATGAGTCCCTGTCATACCTGCACATCAACAAGACATAATGAAATTCAAAAGAGTATCAGTGTTGAAGACTTTAACATAGCAGAACAGAGGATTGAGGATTAATTCTACAATTTAATGGATTACGGCTAAGATCGATTATCAAAAGCCTAATCCATTAAATTAAAAACAATTAAAGAAAAGCATAAACAATTATCGGACAGAGGACGCCTCCACTACCACATCAGAGGCTAATTGATTCCTCTAAGCTACTAGGTTTCCACCTGAAGCCTCAAAACATTCAACAGAGGCCGAGTAATGACCAGAACAAGGGATATTTGCCTCACGACAGCCGAATAGTTAATTCAGCCTAAGAACTTATTGCAAAATATCTGCTGAGTTACTACATAGATGACACAGAGCCTCAAAGTCAACAAAATCATCCCATCAAGCTTAAATACTTAATGTAAACCAATTAATATAGGAAAATATCTGTAAAATTCTCCATTGAGCCCCTCAAAGGCTGAGAAGAATTAACTGTATTAATTGAACCCATAGATCTTTTTTCTTTCAACCTCCTCATCCTTATATAAAATCTTATTGTGGAGTCCATTGTAAACGTTGGTTGCAGAACTTTGAAATATACTTGTTCTCGAAACTTCTACTTGTAAATAGTGTTCATGGGCTCTTGAAGCTCTGCTTGTGATTAAATAAGTTAGGTTGAGAAGTGAAGATGATTGCTGAACTGAAACATTGGAATTGAATATTGTAACTAGTTTGAAGCATCAATACAAGCTGATTTATGGGATCCTGGTCTATGTCAACGGTGATGTTATTTCTTATTGTAAATTGTTATTTTATTTCTGTTTTCTCTTTTTCCATCTTCTCTGATAAAGAGAAGCAAGCATAGAGTTAGGATTTACTATATATCAATACCCTTCTCTGACTGATAATCTTTATCTACATGTTTTCTACCAAATCGTGTTGTTTAGGAATGATTTAATTCAGTTTAAGCAGTTAGGAATGCTAGCATTCCCTCGTCCTACTATCTAAGCTAAATGTTGTTCTTGAATGTTATTTTCAGTTTATGTTAAGTAGAGATGAACTAAGGAAGTGATGGTGAGCCCTGTCCTTTAGTTTTATCCCCAAAAACTATCTGAAAGTTTCCCTAAGAATGTGTTGAAAGCAGGCTAGGTTAAAAGTCCTTACCGGATCTTATACTATTCTTTGTTATCTCATATGTTTGTCTTGAAATTTCACTAAGTAAAGCAGAGCTAGGGAAGTTTATGGTGAGCCCTGTCCTCTAGTTTCTTCTCCAACAGTTGCTTTTAAAGTTTCCATTTGTGTTTAAATGTTTTTCTATTGAAAGTGCATCAAAAGCTGGCTAGTTTTGAAGTACTTACCAGATCTTAGATTACTTTTATGTCTCTCTCAAGTGTATTCCGAAAGCAGGATAGTTTCAAAGTACTTGCTTGATCTTAGGCTGCTCTTTGTTCTTTATTTGTTTAATTCCCCTTTCTGTTGTATCATTTCATTCCATAAAATCAACTTTAAAGAGATCCTTAGACATAGATGACTTGCCCCATGGACCACTCTTGAACCCTGTTGTTTCAATTAAAACCCTTTTATGACTCCATAGCCCAGTGGACTAAAAACCAGCTTTATATCTATCTTATCAGCCAAAGCTTGTTCTGATTGCTTGAAACTTCACACCTTTGAAACTCTTTTCATTTAAGACTTTCCACCCAAATAATAATCATGCTCAACCATCCAAAAACAAAAAAAACCTCGCCCTTCATAAATAGCCTAATATCATTACCCAAAAGCCTTAAAGATAAATCCATCTTTGCACTTATTGGAGAGATCACTCTCTGGATTCAGGAGGGCTAGATTCTAGAATCCCAAAGTGGATGAAATAGTGCTTTCCCTGCAGTTTGACTTTGCCAATCTTGCAAATTATAGGGAGCTAAAATCTTTTGGCGACTCCACTGGGGAATTTTGAGTTTTTTTCTTGTTGGATTCTTTAAAAATCTCATAAACTCCTTGACTCACGAACATTGGGTATATTAACTAGTTGAGCCACCAACAGCTAACATTTCCTGGCGACTCCACTGGGGAATTTCTGAGTCATTTTCATTTTAAGGTAATCATAGGATATCAGAAATTTGTTTCAAAGAATATTTTCTATATCATCCAGTTGAGCCAACAACAACTAACATCTTCTGGCGACTCCGTTGGGGAATTCTGGGTTATTAAGATTCAAATAACACCTTAAAATGCTCCAGAAATCCCTTCATTCATTGACATTTGTTCTATCAGCCAGTTGAGCCACCAGCAACCAACATCTTCTGGTGACTCCGATGGGGAATTTTGAGTTATTTTCTTGTTGGATACTTTAAAAATCTCAGAAACCCCTTGACTCACGAACATTGGGTATATTAACCAGTTGAGCCACCAGCAGCTAACATCTTCTAGCGACTCCACTAGGGAAGTTCTGAGTCATTTTCATTTTAAGCTAATCATAGGATATCAGAAATTTGTTTCAAATAATATTTGCTATATCATCCAGTTGAGCCACCAGTAGCTAACATCTCTGGCGACTCCACTAGGGATTTTGAGTATTTTTCATCCTGCATACTTTTAAAACCTCAAAATACCTCTTCATTCAATGACATTTTTTCTATCATCCAGCTGAGCCACCAGCAAATAACATATTCTAGCGACTCCACTGGGGATTTTTGAGTGTCTTTTAGCCTAGGTACCTTTAAGACCTCAGGAAACCCTTTATTCCAAAACAATGTGTAGTGAGTAAATGCAGCCCTTTTCAAGCACTACCAAGCAAATGGTAATCATGATAAAACTTGTTTGAATTAGTGAAAAAATAAGGACACCTTAGGATTCTCATAAGATCTTATCAAACCTTGAAGGATCAGCTAGCTTAGCCTTAAGAGTAGACTGTCTTTGTCTCATCACCATAGCTAAGTGTTGAAATAGATTTAGGATACTTTTAGAACCCATAGGACTAAAAAATAACTCAAAAAAACCCAAAAATATTTCGGATTGGTATTCAATAAAAATAGTGGTGGACCATAAAACCTTTTACCTCCAAAAGAGCTAAAAACTTCCACTTGGCGACTCCATAATCCTAAATAGACCTTAAGACTCCACTGGGAAGAACCATTATCATCATAACATCATTTAAACTCAGTTAGAGGATTTTAGGATTAAAATTTTCTTGTTTAAAGATCAGTTAGTCACTTAAAGATTGTCATATCTGGTTAAACTTTTCTTGTTTAGTTGGGTTTGAAAAACACAGCATAGTGGATCCTAGGAAGATTCATACTAGAGCCTATCCTGACCCTCACCCACCTGAGATAGTTGATAAACTAGAAAGTATCCTTAGGAAGTCTCCTAAGATTAAATTTTCAACTATTTTCAGATCACCCTTGAGAGCTAATTCAGTTCCTGAAAACTTTGCAGCTCTACAAGAATCACATGGTGGTGGAACCATAAAACATTTTACCTCCTTAGGAGCTAAAAATTTTCCACTTGGCGACTCCACACTCTGAAAACTCCCATAAGAGCAAATGAATCCACTAGTAGAAGACCTTGAACTGATTGAACATACATAGTGACCACTTTTTCCTGTTCTACAACATGGATTTAGATATAGACCCAGAAGACAAAAATATGGCCATGATGGAAAAATTGGTGTACATGCTTGGAAGAAGGGTGGATAGGTTTATGGCTAATCTAAACAATGGTGATCTAGAACACCATATGCCTTTCCATAAGAAAACACAAACTATACCACTACAAGACATGTATGATTAATGAGATGATAGAGAAAATAATCAAGAAAAATTTCTAATCATGATGGAAAATATGATGTACATGCTTTGAAAGAGAATGGATAGGTTGATGGCTAATATGAATATTGATGATCTAGAGCAAGCTATGCTTTACCCTAATCAAACCCAAGCCTAATCACCTCAAGATCAAGATAGTGACCAAGATGTGTATTATGATCAACACCTTATGGAAAATAATGATCAAACCTACAAAGAAAGCAATAAACAAGGTCTTCAAGAAAGTTTTGATTGCCTTCCTATGTCTTGTACTATGCTGATTAGAGATCTTCACAATAAAATCGTAAATACTGATAGTGAGCAGTGCTTTGAGGAAACAAGTAGCCAATAGGTTACCATAGAAAATCCTCAAAGTTTCCCTGCAAGCACAAGTCAAGATCCCCTAGAAGAGATTCAAGAAAACATCTAGCCTCAAAATCAGCCTTTACAAGAGACAGATAACTGCTGTACTTTTGTTCAAAGGGACATAGTAATATTTTCCTTGTTGACAAAAGAAGAGATAGATCAGACTATTAATAAACAGTCACTCTCTGATATTTATTGCAAAACAAGTACTCTTGGTCATTCACGTAGAGAACTTTGTTGTAAAGATGCAGAAAGTTCTTTTGTTGGTCATAAGAAATAGGGTATCACTTTTTCTGTTTACGCTGAAAGAAAAATATCTCCTTTAACAGAAGAGAAAATTGATCAAATACTAAGCAAGCAGCTACCCTATAAACCATCATCTAAACTAGATAGTCATGAACACAGTGCCTATTCCATAGAAAAATCCAATGGCACTTGAGACAAAGAGGATAGTAAGGAAATCAATGATAAAACTGAAACTACTACTCTCTGGAATAGGAATTTCGATGGGTTATGTACTAAAACTCATGCAGGTGTAGGAATATGACTTTACAATACAGGAAACAATCATTATGAAGCCTATTCATACAAACTGATCTTTCAATGCACAACTGACATAGTAGAATATGAGGCACTCCTCTTAGGGCTACATTTATTGAAGAAGTTAGGAGCCCAGAAGATAACAGTTCATGGAAATGCAGAATTGATAATTAGGCAAGTCAGAGAAGAATGCATGGTTAAACATCCCAGACTTAAAGCTTATAAGGTGATACCATAGATTTGTTAAAATCTTTGAATGATTTCTAACTTATCCTTGTTCCTAAAGACCAAAACAGTTTTGCTAATGGTTTAGCCCTTGTGGATAGTACATGTCTAAGACCTTGGGAGAGAAAGAAATATACAATTCAAGAAAAATTCAGACCTGCTGTCCCAAATAACAAAAAATACTGGCAAAAATTTGAAGGAGAAAAACAAATAGAAGACTATCCTACCGAGGATATATCATCTTTCCAAGAAGAGACTTATCACTTCATTAATATCAATCTGGCATTCAAAGAACCTGAATTTATATCTAAAACAAGCTTAGATTTAGAGAAAGAAGATATTTCACTGCTTGCTATTTTGCAGGTTAAGGATGATGATACTTCCAAGCCACATACTGACAACGCAGTCCTCAAAGCTGAAGTCTTGGAAGTAGATAATCTACCAGACATGGAGAGCCAAAAATAAGAGAACCTTCATCTTTTCTTTGTTGATCCTTTGGAAGAGTGTGTGGAAGTCCCAACTAGCTCAAATTATCAAGTATGGATCCTTTGCAAGAGCCAAAGGCATGAAAACCTATCACCCTGTGTGACACTTTTGGTTTTGAAGATTAATCTTCAAATTATACTATGGATACCCCTGACTATCAACCAGAGTTTATTCTTCTCTTTGACATTACTCAACTGGCTACATTTTTACTTTTGTATCATATGATAATGTAAATAATCCAAGTTAGAATAGGTTAGATAGGAATGTAAATATAGCTCAGTTTTGAGCATTTTAGATTGTTGTTGATTTTTATCTCTAAAGAAAAATCAAAAATACAAAAACAATGAAAAGAGAAAAGAGGGCAGATTGTAAAAGAAATAAAGGTACAACCCCATACCAAAAAAGAGAAACAAGGTCTAAAAGTGTGCAAGCATAAACGCCACTCCTGAAAACACACTTCTAGTTAGTCATACAGCCTAATCATGACTAATTAGTTTTAAATTTACTGCTAATAGGTTAGTAAATCAGATTTTCCAAACATCTTAATCTTGGCTTATCAGTTAGGTAGATTAGGCTATAAATTAAAGGTTGAAACAAGCTCAAAATCTGAGCCTAAGATTCCAAAGAAAATTGACTCCAATATTTTTTAAATTTTGAGTCAAAAACAGAGGTAAAACTGGTTCTAATTAGCTCAAAATCTGAACCAAATAACAAGCAAAAACAACTCGAATAAATTCAAAAGACAGAGCTGTGGAAAAGAGAAGGACGTGCTTAAACTTTCAGATCTTAAGCCTTCCATTTTGATTTAATTTTCTGTGAAATAATATCTATGTGCAGCTTGTTTTTTATGCCATAGATCAGCTACAATTTAGACTATCCAATCCTGACTTGTATGCTTTTAAATTTCTGTTTTAGAAATTAGTGAATAAAAATTTGTTAGACTGTTTAATCCTAACAGATTAGTAGATTAGGTAGAGAATCATATGAAATCAACTGTTTAATCTGAGTTCATGGAGAAATAATAAGTAGAAATAGGTTATATTTATTTCTTTCAAAATAATAAAATGCTGTAAAAGATTTTTCCAATCCAAGTGCACTCTTAAAAGAAGAAAAAATGTTAGATCAGTAGGATTGGGTAGGTAGAAAGCTTGTGTTGATGAAAATCCATTATTTTCCATGGCTGCTAACATTTTTCAGAGAAAAGGAAGATCATCCAAGTAAGGAAAGTTGCAGCCCAATGGATAAGGCATTGATCAACCCCCAGAGAATGCAAGTCTAAGGTTCTTGATGCCTTCAAGAAGGCACCATCCCCAAGTGGAGCCACTGTTAGCCACCTATAAAATCTGTTATATCAAAAGGTGGCTAAATACTTTTCGGAGCCTTAAAGAAACAAGTTTTATTGCTAAAAATTTTATCTCTTGAAGACTCATGAAGACATCATGCCCTTTGTTTAAATCTTCACTGCTGCTTCCCTTTCGAACTTAGAAATTCTGTTGATTTCCATGAAGAAAAGACTGTTGCAAAATCCAATTTTTTCCCCTTCTCCACTAAAAAAAAACCTTCATTTTTCCCCATCAAATTCCTCTATTTTTCATTTATTCCCCTTTCCCCTTCATAAAATCCCTTTTTACAAGCTTTAAAACTCACTTTTGAGCCTTGCCGAAACCCCCAAATCCATGAAAAACCTTGAAAATTTTCATAAAAAATAAGTGTTTTGACTATGGACTTAAGCTCCCTTGGGCTAGGTCCTAACCACTTCCCCACATGTGCCTGTGCCCAAGAACCAGGCGCTAGACCAAAAAAGCGCTTATCGCAATCAGAGAGCGCAAGTCTTGTTTGTTTTATAAAACCTCTGATCCGATGAGCCCCTTGGCATATAACCCCCGATCCCATTACCGCTTCATATAACCTCAGAACCCGCAATCGGGTCCCAAAATTTGTTAATAAACCCATTTCCGATGTAATTTTCCTTTGAAAATCATAAAAACCCCTTTTTTCCTATGTTTTGAACTAAACGCACCAGTACAATCTTTTTATTAATAAACACCGTTGATCTTAAAACCCGATCAACGATCCGCGCGTTATCGCATCAGAGAAATTCAAATGGGTAGATTGAAAAGCCCATCTCCTAACCCCGTTTCCGATTGGCCCTTATCCATATAAGCCCTGGGCCTTTTGCTTTTTCATATGAACCAATGGCCCCGCAGTCGGGCACTAAGCCCTTTCCTCTGCCTTGAACCCCTCCGATTCATCCTCCATTGTCGATCTAATTTGCAGATCGACAGTCCACATCTAATCACATCGGTTCCATTCAGTTTTGTTTCCCCACCAATCGCAAAACCCCAACTGCATCTGGGTCATCCACGTGTCAAGATTCGATGGTCCAGATCAATACTTCTGACCTTGGTTAAAAACATGGAGCCCCGCTCTATAATGTTTTTTCAACAAATCACAGCCGTTTATCTCTGTAGATCAATGACCCATATTAATCATTCTCTCAGCTTTGTAAATTTGTTTATTTTCCACAATTTCAATCTTGACCATTGATCCTTTGTATCTAATGGCTCATATTAACCCCGACAGGCCTGCCTTCTGTGGGTCCTGCCTCCCTCTAGATCTGATCTCCGCCGTCGATCCCTCGATCGGACGGTCTATAATAAAACCACCCTGCCTTTTTATTCGCCGCGCATCTGGTCTATATCGCGCTCACTCCTTACCGTTAGATCTGAGACCCCAGATCCAACATTTGACGCGGGTTTTCACGTAACTTCAAGCGCGAAGGTTATTTTCCCATGGGCTTCATGATATAAGTTTTTTTCAAAAGCCACATGTCAGCCTCTAACGCATATCGCGTCCAAAAAGATAATACCACTTTCTTGCCCTTCTACCGCGCGAAACTCGTGGTTTTCCATCCCAAAACCACTTTCCTCATTTTCTATTATATTGTATTGCGTGCGCCCCCCGCTGTTGATCTCTACAGATCAACGGTTTAGATCTAATCTCTCGTTACACCATCACCCTCCGCCTTTTCCAAAGGGGCTTCTCAAAAGTGATCTCCACCGTTGATCTCATTGGGCTGATCTAATCTGACGGCCCACGATCACCCAGGAAATCTCGAATTTCCTCAATGCATTTTTCCCCCGCCAAAGGTTTTAAACCTTTTTCCTTTGCATTTTCTTCCATTTCATTATAAAGCGCCCTTTCCACATTATGCTTCCTCGGTTGATCCCAACTGTCGATCTCTGCAAGATCGACGAATCTGACTTAATTTTCACCACCATTTCTTCCAAACCGCCTCCATTTGACTTCTACGCGCAATCTCCACCGTTGGATGCTGTCATCCAATAGCCACGCTCCAAAACTAAGCCTCCTAAGCAGTCTTACCCAATAACGCAGGATTTTATCATTTTTTGTATTTTGCAAGTTTTAATGGGTTTTCCATTATATTAAAGAAAATAAAAGCCGAGGATGACAATCCTCTAGGTTTTCACTTATCAAATAGAAATCATTGAGCAGGGTTCCATGCCACGTTTCATCAGTGTATCATGGACGCTGATGCCATATGAGCCCCTGCCATACCTGCACATCAACAAGACACAGTGAAATTCAAAAGAGTATCAGTGTTGAAGACTTAAACATAGTAGAACAGAGCATTGAGGATTAATTCTACAGTTTAATGGATTATGGCTAAGATTGATTATCAAAATCCTAATCCATTAAATTAAACACAATTAAAGAAAATCATAAACATTTATTGGACAGAGGACGCCTCCACTGCCACATTAGAGGCTAATTGATTCCTCTTAGCTACCAGGATGCCACCTATAGCCTCAAATAATTCAACAGAGGGTAAGTAATGACTAGAACAGGGGATATTTGCCTCACGACAGCCGAATAGTTAATTCAGCCTAAGAACTTATTGAAAAATATCTGCTGAGTTACTACAGAGATGATACAGAGCCTCAAAGTCAGCAAAATCATCCCATCGAGCTTAAATACTTAATGTAAACCAATGGATACAGGAAAATATCTGTAAACTTCTCCATTGAGCCCCTCAAAGGCCGAGAAGCATTAATTGTATTAATTGAACCCATAGATCTTTTCTCTTTCAACCTCCTCATCCTTCTATAAAATCTTATTGAGGAGTCCATTGTAAATGTTGGTTGCAGAAATTTGAAATATACTTGTGCTTGAAACTTCTACTTATAAATAGTGTTCACGGGCTCTTGAAGCTCTACTTGTGATTAAATAAGTTAGGCTGAGAGGTGAATATGATTGCTGAACTAAAACATTGGACTTGAATATTGTAACTAGTTTGAAGCATCAATATAAGCTGATTTAATGGATCCTGGTCTATGTCTATGTCAACGGTGATGTTACTTCTTATTGTAAATTGTTATTTTATTTCTTTTTTTCACTTTTTCCATCTTCTCTGATAAAGAACAACAAACATAGAGTTATGATTTACTGTATATCAGTACCCTTCTCTGATTGATAAGCTTTATCTACATGTTTTCTTCCAAATCGTGTTGTTTAGGAATGATTTAATTTAGTTTAAGCAGTTAGGAATGTTGGCGTTCCCTCATCCTACTGTCTAAGCTAAATGTTGTTCTTGAATGTTATTTTCAGTTTATGTTAAGTAGAGATGAATTGAGGAAGTGATGGTGAGCCCTGTCCTTTAGTTTTATCCCCAAAAACTATCTGAAAGTTTCCCTATGAATGTGTTGAAAGCAGGTTAGGTTAAAAGTCCTTACCTAATCTTAGACTATTCTTTGTTATCTCATGTGTTTTTCTTGAAAGTTCACTAAGTAAAGAAGAGCTAGGGAAATTTATGGTGACACCTGTCCTCTAGTTTCTTCTCCAATAGTTGCTTTTAAAGTTTCCCTTTGTGTTTAAATGTTTTTCTATTGAAAGTGCGTCAAAAGCTGGTTAGTTTCGAAGTACTTACCAGATCTTAGATTACTTTTATGTCTCTCTCAAGTGTATTCCGAAAGCAGGATAGTTTCAAAGTACTTACTTGATCTTAAGCTGCTCTTTGTTCTTCATTTGTTTAATTCCCCTTATTGTTGTATCATTTCATTCCATAAAATAAACTTTAAAGAGATCCTTAGACATAGATGCCTTGCCCCATGGACCAGTCTTGAACCTTGTTGTTTCAATTAAAACCATTTTATGACTCCATAGCCCAATGGACTAAAAACCAGCGTTATATGTATCTAATCAGCCAAAGCTTGTTCTGGTTGCTTGCAACTTCACACCTTTGAAACTCTTTTCATTTAGGACTTTCCACCCAAATAATAATCATGCTCAACCATCCAAAAATAAACAAAAACCTCGCCCTTCATAACTAGCCTAATATCATTACCCAAAAGCCTTAAAGATAAATCCATCTTTGCACTTATTGGAGAGATCCCTCTCCAGATTCAGGAGGGCTAGATCGTAGAATCCCAAAGTGGTTGAAATAGTGTTCTCCCTGCAGTTTGAATTTGCCAATCTTGCAAATTACAGGGAGCTAACAGGATGAAAAGGATATCTATATTTTATAACCTCCCATATTGGGAGCATCTTAATACTACCCACTTATTAGATCCCATGCATATATTTAAAAATGTTTCATCTTCTTTATGGAGGCACATATCATCGAAACAAAGTGACAAATCGGTTGTTAGGAAAGATCTTATTACTTCAAAAACTAAAAATAAACATTAGCCAAGATGATTAGAAAGTACAGGATCAGATTCAGGCACTGGTTCCTCTAATTCATGGTATTTCAAGGAAGGTGATGTCCCATGGATTTAAAAAAACCATGATATTTCTTTGGAAAAGGAAGTTATAAGGGGTGTGAGGGTGCCATCTTCATACGGGTTTTCTCTACGACGCTACTTCACCGTGGATGACCATTTGTCGGGGTTGAAATTTCATGATCATTTGAATCTTCTAAGAGTACATATAATGTCAAAAACATGATTTTATTATTTTTTATATTAATAAATTTTATCCCATTCAGGGATCATAAAACATAACTAATTTTGTATATTATTGCACGTGTTTATAACTTTGCAGTGTCATTATCCTTTGTTCATGCATGGGTGTGTGAAACATGAATTCCCTAAAGACCTAGGACATGCCATATCTAAATTATTTTCATTTGTACATCGGATCACGTCAAAGGAGATTCATGTGGCTAGCATTCCATGGTGCCGTCAAGAGATAGTTGAGATTGTTTGTATGTTTGAGAAGGAACTGCCGATGAGTTTCATGGACTTGCAAGTTCATCTTCTAATCCACCTAGTAGACGAGGTTAAATAGTTGCGGTGGTTTCTTGTCGTTGGATATTCTTCTTAGACAGGTACATGAAGAAATTGAAAGGTTTTGTTCGACAAAGGGAAAACCCGAGGGGTCTATGGCAGAGGGGTACATATCGTATGAGTCTTTCTATTATGGCAATGAGTACATCAAGCAGTTCGACAATAGACTAGGTGTGATGATTTGGGACGATGAAAGGGATGAAGATAAAAGAGAAGGGGAGTTGCTCCAAACGAATGGAAAAAAGCGCTTGATAAATAGTAAGCGACTTATAATTTTTCAAATTTACACAAAGTAAATATTCATGTTGAATTTCGATATAATTTATATTGTGCTCTCTATGTAATATATAACGTGAGTTTCATTTCATTAGCGAATGCAAAAATTGAAGCAACCAATAAATTCGTTCTCGACAATTCTGAAGTGGCACAACTGTGGGTCCCATTGTACAAAAAAGAGAGGATGAAATGGGATAGTGACAGGAACAAATTCAGACGGTTTAATGGTAGAAGTGTGCCTTATCCCGATCATTTAAAATAAAATAATCCAAAAATATGCCCCAACAATTAGGTTGCTAACCAAGTCAAATAGAAATACGGTGCAACTCGTCATTACCTGCGTGTTGAAGCGGATGCACTAAACATAGGGATTGGGTGAAAAAAGTTGGTAATAATCTATTTTATTTATATGTACATTTGAAACTTAATAATGCACCTTTCAAATGTAATTACATCTATATTTCATATTTTAACTGTTGGGTTATTATAAGACAAATGACACTATGATTTTTTAACTTTTTTATAGGTGCATTTGTTCCCATCTATGTGGGCATATGGACACCATTTTCGCATAGAAAATTCCAATGATGGACACATGACACAAGACTGTGGAGTGGAATTCAAGTTCGATAAATGTACTCGAACTAGCCACCATGATCAAAACCTAGTACGAGGGACGTTAAGTTATGTCAGAAAGATACAAGAGATCATTGAAGTGGATTTCTCTTCTTTCCAATGTGTTAATTTTAGGTGCAAGTGGTGGGACACCTTGGATCAGAATAATGTAAAGGAAGATCACGATAGTAGGCTGATATGTATCAACTCTAGAAAGATGTGGGATGAAGCTAAGGAGCCCTACGTTTTCCCCAAACATTGTAACTAGGTGTTTTTTTACCCATATGTGTTGGATAGGGATTGGTGGTTTGTATTGAGACATGACCCTAGATCAAAACATATCTTTGAGAACAATAGTGTTATCATGCCATGCGAGCGGGAAGATAATGAGGGTGATCATGAGAACTGTGAGTGATATGGTACATGTGTTATTTCATCAATATTTATACTTTTTAAGATGGGTTTTTATAAACTAGAAGAGGACTTAACTACCTTATAACTTATAAGACTCTTTTTTTTAAAACATTATAATATGTATTTTCAATTAACTAGTAATTTGCATTGTGTTAATGTTAAAATCAATATTTCACTTGATATTTTGCAATTATGTCAATCTAAAAAACTATGGCATACTATATGAAGTTCTTTTTTTTGTATGTAAGATCATAATAAAATAATAATAATTCTGAAGTACATGAATTTATTTTCCTTATTTTCTAAACTTTATTATTTTACAAAAATTCATATTACTCTAGATTTATTATTTTACAATTATTTACAATTTTACAAATTCAGAAATTTGAAAATTATAGTAAAACCATTTCACATTAATACAATTAAAATTTTACAAATATTTTACATACAATTACAATTGGAATTATAATTATAATTACAATTACAATTACAATTACAATTTTACAATTTGACATCTAATTACAATTACAATTACAATTACAATTAAAAATTTACAATTACAATCATTTCACAGTAATACAACTAAAATTTTACAAATATTTTAAATACAATTAGAATTAGAATTAGAATTAGAATTACAATTACAATTTTACAATTTCACATACAATTACAATTTTAGAATTTTACATACAATTACAATTGCAATTTTTAGAAGTTTACATAAAATTTACAATTTTACATACAGTTAGAATTACAATTACAATTTTACAATTTTACATATATACAATTACAATTAAAATTACAATTACAATCATTTCACAATAAATTAAATATTACAATTACAATTAAAATTTTAGAATTTTACATACAATTAAGTTTTACAATTTTTCATATATACAATTACAATTAAAATTATAATTATAATTACAAATACAATAACAATTTTAGAATTTTACATACAACTAAAACTACAATTACAATTACAATTTAACAACTTTACATATATACAATTACAATTAAAATTACAATTACAATCATTTCACAATAAATTAAATATTACAATTAAAATTAAAATTTCAATTACAATCACGACACAATATTTAATAAATATCATGATCATTTAATATTAAATTAAATAAACATCACGATCATGATAACCATCATACAAACATCATATTCGACTAAAAAACACATTCAAATTCACTAACATCAGCTAATCATCCTGATCATGCCATCATCTAACAAAACACAATTAGCATTGTATAACATCATCACAACACAAACATCAAATATACATCTCGTGTCAAATAATTGCTATCACATACACATCTATGTGCAAGCTACACATTAAATGAACATATCTAATATGACCTAACAATATACACATCATGATGATCACCAACATGTAAATTAAGTACAACTGCAGCATGAACATAAATACATGGACCATATATATATATATATATATAAAACTTTATAATGTCAAAAATATACAACTTTAATATAAATGTCAAATATCAGCTGGTGATACATCATCAATAGTTGTACCAGTCGAGGCATGCGCAGTCAATGGTGCAGCCTCGACAAGCTCAGATACATGTCGATCATCACGTGCTTGCTGATCTGGTGGTGTCTCATGCTGATCAAGATCAACTATCAGCTGCTCATCATGATGACTCGACGTGGTCGATGCTCTAGCCTCCTCATGATCATGAGTATTGCTAGATGTTGTAGGCTGCTGACTTGATGTAGCCGATGGTCCAACCTACTCTCCATCGTGATTTCTTGTCGATGCTGCAGGCTGCTCATCTGTGCCGAGAGGTGAATGATGATCACTCCCTTGGCTGTGATCATTAGATGATGCGTCGTTGCTCGTGGATTGTCGACATACAGGGTCTCAACCATGCCTATGTCGAAGGGCCCTCCTCAACCACGTAACTAAGTTCGTAGATCCTAAGACATGTCGCATCAGGGTGAACATGTCACGTGGCATAGCTCTACACATCTGTACCAGCCTAGCATAAGCCTGTATCTATCTCATAGTGGTGGGCCTTACTCCCACCTCCAAAAATAGTGCACAAAGTTGGTTTCCCAACTCCATCCTCAATCTACTTTCAGGCCTACGCCTAGCAAAAGGTGGTATCGACGCACCATAAGGACCAAGTATGTCTGCACTGGCCTGATCCTCGATATCTTCCATATCCTTATCATCATCAGGATCTACACCTGGATCATTTGGTGGCACTGGCATCTCATCGCCATTAAATGACCCATTGTCTACAAAATATATATAAGTACACAACAATAATTTAGATAATTTCATTAAACAGTTTAATAAAAACAAGTTAAAGAACATGTTAGAATAAATTTAAATAAAACAAAAATATTGCCTCTATCATCTGGTGGCTCATCATCTATGAAGAGGATGTTGGTACACCCTCGCCAATCGAAACCAACATACAGACAGGGGACCAGAACAAAGGGATTCTCATCAACAATGGCTAGCAACTCTAGTGCATCATGTGATATCCTCACGGAAAACTCAGACTCGCCCCTCTTGGGCATCTTCTGTCCCCACATCTGCATCTGTACATGCAGCATTAGCCTACGAGGCTGCCAAAAAAAAGTAGGCCTCGTCTCTGGAAACCTCTAAAAAAATAAAAAAAATATCTCTAAATTAAAAGGGAAGTTCACTATCCCTTATGCATGAGCACGACATTTATCTAATGCTGTACAGAACTGCCGCAAAAGAATGGCAGACAACCTCACAATTCGTGTCTCCCGTACTAAAGAATCAACATAAAATAGAAGCGACAAACTAATGTGTTGCCCTTCGCTGGTGTTGTGTGAAATGGACAAAATTAGTAGTGAGAGGCACCTCACCTCCTCTCTACCAAATTAAGAAATACGTAATTGACCTCCGGAGACCTGAAAATTTGAAGGAGACAATATATCCGCGCTAATGTATCTCTGGGAGTACACCAACTGACTCCCTGTTGCATAGCCAACTGGGACCTCTGGGAACGAGGGAAAATCTACCTCTCTCCTCGATAGGCCAGGAATGAAATTGATGTCCTCCTTCGTGGGAATGTACCACTGGTTAGGACCAACCTGGAAAGCTTGTAGGTGGGCATTCCACCTGCGGATAAGATTTCACAAAAAAACACCATGGCCCTTTAGGTATGTAGCCTTCTCATAGAACTTGAGGAGGCCTACCTGCCTTAGGATCCCTAGGATAGCAACTGTAATAGGGCGAGGGTATGCATCTCTCTCCCTCTCTCATGCCTCCCATAGGCGAACCATGTTATACTGGTCCGCCTGTTGTTATTGTTGTTTCCTCTCTTCTCTCCTTTCACGTCGTTGAATGAATGAAATATTAAATATTTTTTTTTTTATTAAATGAGACATGTATTTAGGAATATACATATATAAAAAAAATTTAAAAACAAAAAACAGTCGGTGCATCACAAAAAGAATGCATGCACTGGTAACGGTGAGTCTTTTTTTTGTCGCACACCAGAGGTGGTGCACCAGAAAATTTTTAGTGCACCGGAGGTGGTGCACCTACAAATTTTCAGTGTACCAGCCTCCTGGCATTGTTACAAGGTCAATGGTGCAGTGCTATAGCAGACCGCACCATTGGCTATGTACCAGTGTCGGGAGGATGGTGCGTTGACCAAACTATATGCCCCGAGGCGTATAGTTTAGGAGCACACCACCCTCCTAACATCACTACATAGTCAACGGTGTGGTCATTTACCCAGCCGCACCATTGACCATGTCAAATTTATAGAATGCGGTGCGCTGACAAAATTACCTACCTCGGGTGAATATTTCCTTCAATGCACAACA
Source organism: Pinus albicaulis (assembly GCA_034641835.2). Classification (NCBI taxonomy): domain Eukaryota; kingdom Viridiplantae; phylum Streptophyta; class Pinopsida; order Pinales; family Pinaceae; genus Pinus; species Pinus albicaulis. The sequence continues at coordinate 343,747,980 of CM076579.1, read as the reverse complement.
TTCCCACAATTCGACATCGTCAATGGTGCGGCTGGGTAACCGAATCCACTGCACTTTTTTTTTTAATTTTAAAAAATCACGATGGGCTGTTTTGGTACCGTCCCGGAATAGGTGTGGATACCATTAGCACTAATCGTGGTGCGGCCTATAAATTTACAAGAAACACTGCGAACTGGTGTGAGCCGAACAACTTGAGCGCACTGCGTGAGAAATATATATTTTTTTAAATAGGGTGAATTTTAAGCTATTTTACAAAAATAATCCCCTAAAAGGTTTAATTATGGAAAAACAAGGAAAATATATGTACATTTTTCCATCAAAGAGGCATATTAGTTGTAGAATTTGCAAAACTAAATTTTCCCACAGTTTTGAAAAATTCATAATGGAGATGGTGCGCAATGGACAGCAGCGGTGCGTGCAATGGGAGCATCGATTGTAGGGCGCCTCACACAAGGTAAATTTTCATCGGTGCTTAAGAGCTTTAGAGAACTAAAAAGTGAAAAATGCGGATTTTTGGCGGTAAATTTTTTTTATTTAACCTTGTTCCGGTGCACGGGGTTTTATAAGCACACCGGTATAGTTTCTTAAAATCGCACCGGGTTGTTTCAGTTTTGGCACAGGGTTTAGGATGCACCTGTGCAGAATCTTTGTAAAGCACTGGTGTGCCATAATAATAAGATGCACCAGGCAGGTTTGTACTGAGGGCATGGTGTCCAAGTGTGCCAATGTTTTGTGTGCACTAGTGGTTTCTCTAGTTGAACGCACTGGTGTGGTTTAGGATGATAAACACACCAGAGGAAAAATATCCGTAAAAACCTCCACCCACCAACCTCCTTTAGTAACCTCCACTACATACAGATGTTTGGGGTATTTTTTAACCATCCTTGTGTTTTGTACAAACCAATCCCATTTTTTATTCTTTTTGAAAATGTACAAAGATCTCAAATGGGGAATTGTCCCCCACTCATCCACCTATTTTTCTCTAATGGCAGTAGTCCCTAGTCACCCTTGGTTGGAGCATTACACCCTTCATGAAAAGCCACCACGACATTCAGAACCAACATATACCCACCCTGGACGTCCTAACGACCCGTTAGGCCTCCGTAATTTAGTAGAGTGGAAAGACTAAATGCTGCAGAGCCTACATCAGAACCACTTTGGGATTCTAGGATCTAGCCCTCCTGAATCCAGAGAGGGATCTCTCTATAAGTTTCAAAGATTGATTTATATTTAAGGCTTTTTAGTGTGATTTTAGGCTAGTTATTAAGAACAAGGGTTTTGTTTGTTTGGTTGGGTGTGATCTTTTAATTGAGTGCAAGGTCCTGAAAATGAAAGAGTTTGAGAGGGGTGAAGGTTTGAATAATCAAAACAAGGTTCAACTGATATGATAGGTATGAAACAACACTTAATCCATTGGGCTAGGGAGTCACAAAAGGTTTTAATTGCACAACAATTTTCAAGAGTGGTCCATGGGGCAAGTCATCTATATCAAAGGATCTCTTTAGATTAAATGATGGGATGGAACATTAAAGTGTTGAGAACAAAGTAAAACTAAAAACTCAATCAAGAATTAATTAAATCTGATGAACAAGAAAAAACCTTTAAGTAATTGTTTTAAATGAGACATGTATTTAGGAATATACATATATAAAAAAAATTTAAAAACAAAAAACAGTCGGTGCATCACAAAAAGAATGCATGCACCGGTAACGGTGAGTATTTTTTTTGTCGCACACCAGAGGTGGTGCACCAGAAAATTTTCAGTGCACCGGAGGTGGTGCACCTACAAATTTTCAATGTACCAGCCTCCTGGCATTGTTACAAGGTCAATGGTGCAATGCTATAGCAGACTGCACCATTGGCTATGTACCAGTGTCGGGAGGATGGTGTGTTGACCAAACTATATGCCCCGAGGCGTATAGTTTAGGAGCACACCACCCTCCTAACATCACTACATAGTCAACGGTGTGGTCATTTACCCATCCGCACCATTGACCATGTCAAATTTATAGAATGCGGTGCGCTGAAAAAATTACCTACCTCGGGTGAATATTTCCTTCAATGCACAACATTCCCACAATTCGACATCGTCAATGGTGCGGCTGGGTAACCGAATCCACTGCACTTTTTTTTTTAATTTTAAAAAATCACGATGGGCTGTTTTGGTACCGTCCCGGAACATGTGTGGATACCATTAGCACTAATCGTGGTGCGGCCTATAAATTTACAAGCTCTTTATGACCAGTGTAGTAAGACAACAGGCGCAACTGCGTAGAAATATATATATTATAAATAAGGTGAATTTAAAGCTATTTTAAAAAAATGATCTGCTAAAAGGTTTAATTATGGAAGAAAAAGGAAAATACTTGTACATTTGGTCGTCGAGGAGGCATATTGGCTGTAGAATTTGCAAAACTAAATTTTCCCATCATTTTGCAAAATTCAAAATGGAGATGGTGAGCAATGGACAGTAGTAGTGTGTGCAATGGGAGCACCGATAGTAGGGCGCCTCACACAAGGTAAAGTTGCATCCGTTCTTGAGAAATATGGAGCACTCAAAAGTGAAAAATGTGGATTTTTGGCCGTAATTTTTTTTTATTTAACCTTGTTCCGGTGCATGGGTTTTATAGGCGCACTGGTGCGGTTTCTTAAAACCGCACCAGGCTGTTTCAATTTTGGCGCGGGGTTTTAGGATGCACTGATGTAAAATATTTGTAAAGCAGTGCCATAATAATACAGATACACCGGAGCAGGTTTGTGCGAGGCATGGTGTCCAGTGTTATAGCAATGTTTTGTGTGCACTAGTGCTTTCTCTAGTTGAGCCTTGCTTGGTGTGGTTAGGATGATAAACACACCGGAGAGGGAAAAATATCTGTAAAGCCTCCACCCACCAACCTCCTTTAGTAACCTCCACCATACGGATGTTTGAGGTATTTTTTAACCATCCTTGTGTTTTATACCAAACCAATCCCATTTTTTATTCTTTTTGAAAATGTACAAAGATCTCAAATGGGGAATTGTCCCCCACTCATCCACCCATTTTTCTCTAATGGCAGTAGTCCCTAGTCACCCTTGGTTGGAGCATTACACCCTTCATGAAAAGCCACCACGACATTCAAAACCAACATATACCCACCCTGGACGTCCTAACGACCCGTTAGGCCTCCGTAATTTAGTAGAGTGGAAAGACTAAATGTTGGAGAGCCTACATCAGAACCACTTTGGGATTCTAGGATCTAGCCCTCCTGAATCCAGAGAGGGATCTCTCTATAAGTTTCAAAGATTGATTTATATTTAAGGCTTTTTAGTGTGATTTTAGGCTAGTTATTAAGAACAAGGGTTTTGTTTGTTTGGTTGGGTGTGATCTTTTAATTGAGTGCAAGGTCCTGAAAATGAAAGAGTTTGAGAGGGGTGAAGGTTTGAATAATCAAAGCAAGGTTCAACTGATATGATAGGTATGAAACAACACTTAATCCATTGGGCTAGGGAGTCACAAAACGTTTTAATTGCACAACAATTTTCAAGAGTGGTCCATGGGGCAAGTCATCTATATCAAAGGATCTCTTTAGATTAAATGATGGGATGGAACATTAAAGTGTTGAGAACAAAGTAAAACTAAAAACTCAATCAAGAATTAATTAACTCTGATGAACAAGAAAAAACCTTTAAGTAATTGTTTTAAATGAGACATGTATTTAGGAATATACATATATAAAAAAAATTTAAAAACAAAAAACAGTCGGTGCATCACAAAAAGAATGCATGCACCGGTAACGATGAGTCTTTTTTTTGTCGCACAGTAGAGGTGGTGCACCAGAAAATTTTCAGTGCACCGGAGGTGGTGCACCTACAAATTTTCAGTGTACCAGCCTCCTGGCATTGTTACAAGGTCAATGGTGTAGTGCTATAGCAGACCGCACCATTGGCTATGTACCAGTGTCGGGAGGATGGTGCATTGACCAAACTATATGCCCCGAGGCGTATAGTTTAGGAGCACACCACCCTCCTAACATCACTACATAGTCAACGGTGTGGTCATTTACCCAGCCGCACCATTGACCATGTCAAATTTCTAGAATGCGGTGCGCTGACAAAATTACCTACCTCGCGTGAATATTTCCTTCAATGCACAACATTCCCACAATTCGACATCGTCAATGGTGCGGCTGGGTAACCGAATCCACTGCACTTTTTTTTTTAATTTTAAAAAATCACGATGGGCTGTTTTGGTACCGTCCCGGAACAGGTGTGGATACCATTAGCACTAATCGTGGTGCGGCCTATAAATTTACAAGAAACACTGCGAACTGGTGCGAGCCGAACAACTTGAGTGCACTGCGTGAGAAATATATATATTTTTAAATAGGGTGAATTTTAAGCTATTTTACAAAAATAATCCCCTAAAAGGTTTAATTATGGAAAAACAAGGAAAATATCTGTACATTTTTCCATCAAAGAGGCATATTAGTTGTAGAATTTGCAAAACTAAATTTTCCCACAGTTTTGAAAAATTCATAATGGAGATGGTGCGCAATGGACAGCAGCGGTGCGTGCAATGGGAGCATCGATTGTAGGGCGCCTCACACAAGGTAAAGTTTCATCGGTGCTTAAGAGCTTTAGAGAACTAAAAAGTGAAAAATGCGGATTTTTGGTGGTAAATTTTTTTTATTTAACCTTGTTCCGGTGCACGGGGTTTTATAAGCACACCGGTGTAGTTTCTTAAAATCGCACTGGGTTGTTTCAGTTTTGGCACAGGGTTTAGGATGCACCTGTGCAGAATCTTTGTAAAGCACTGGTGTGCCATAATAATAAGATGCACCAGGCAGGTTTGTACTGAGGGCATGGTGTCCAAGTGTGCCAATGTTTTGTGTGCACTAGTGCTTTCTCTAGTTGAACGCACTGGTGTGGTTTAGGATGATAAACACACCAGAGGAAAAATATCCGTAAAAACCTCCACCCACCAACCTCCTTTAGTAACCTCCACTACATACGGATGTTTGCGGTATTTTTTAACCATCCTTGTGTTTTGTACAAACCAATCCCATTTTTTATTCTTTTTGAAAATGTACAAAGATCTCAAATGGGGAATTGTCCCCCACTCATCCACCCATTTTTCTCTAATGGCAGTAGTCCCTAGTCACCCTTGGTTGGAGCATTACACCCTTCATGAAAAGCCACCACGACATTCAAAACCAACATATACCCACCCTGGACGTCCTAACGACCCGTTAGGCCTCCGTAATTTAGTAGAGTGGAAAGACTAAATGCTGCAGAGCCTACATCAGAACCACTTTGGGATTCTAGGATCTAGCCCTCCTGAATCCAGAGAGGGATCTCTCTATAAGTTTCAAAGATTGATTTATATTTAAGGCTTTTTAGTGTGATTTTATGCTAGTTATTAAGAACAAGGGTTTTTTTTGTTTGGTTGGGTGTGATCTTTTAATTGAGTGCAAGGTCCTGAAAATGAAAGAGTTTGAGAGGGGTGAAGGTTTGAATAATCAAAACAAGGTTCAACTGATATGATAGGTATGAAACAACACTTAATCCATTGGGCTAGGGAGTCACAAAAGGTTTTAATTGCACAACAATTTTCAAGAGTGGTCCATGGGGCAAGTCATCTATATCAAAGGATCTCTTTAGATTAAATGATGGGATGGAACATTAAAGTGTTGAGAACAAAGTAAAACTAAAAACTCAATCAAGAATTAATTAACTCTGATGAACAAGAAAAAACCTTTAAGTAATTGTTTTGAAGTAAACCAAAGGACAGGGCTAACCATAGACTTCTTTGGACAAAATTGTACTAAAGCCAACTTATCAGACAAACAATCCAGTAATCCCCTTGACTACTTTCAGAAAGGATGAAAACATATAAGAAAAAAAAGTGTAGCTTAAGATCAAGTAAGGACTTTGAACCTATCCCGCTTTCAGCATACTCTTAAGGGAAACTTTCAAACAACCTTTGGAGAAAAAAAACTAGAAGATAGGGAAAACCATAAAATTTCCTAGTTTAACTCTTCTTAGCATGTAATGAAAAAAACATTCAAGGACAATGTTCAGAGTTTAGACAGTAAGACATGGGATCACCAACATTCCTTGACTGTTTGGACTGCATTAAATCATTCTTAAATACACAATTGAAGGAAAACATAAAGATAAAGCTTATCAATGAGAGAAGGGTACTTCTAAGAGTAAATCCTAGCTCTATATTTGTTGTTCTTTATCAGAGAAAAATGAACAATTTTATGGAAAACATAAGAAGGAAAACAAGTACAATGAGGGGTACATCACCAATGGTATAGACCAAGATCCCATGAATCAGCTTGGATATTGATGTCAATCCAGTTACATACTTCAAGTCCAATGTTTTAGTACAGCAACAACTTCTGTTCTCAGCCTAACTTCTTCGATTACAAACAGAGCTTTAATAGCTTCTGAAAACTATTTACATACAGAAAGTTTCGAGCAGCAAGTATTACATCAACAACGAACAACAACTCATCTTCTTCAGAAGTATTTATAGAATAAATAGGAGGTGGAATGAAGGGAAGGGTATATAGGTTCAATTAATACAAGTTAATGCTTCTCTGCCTTTGAGGGGCTCAATAGAGGAGACCTCTGATGTTTTCCATGTATTAATTGGTTTTCATTTAATTTTTAACTACTTGGCAGATTTTGTTAAATTTAAAATCTTTCAGACAGGCTGGCAATAACTCTGGCTGTCTTTAACAAAAATATCACTGACTAAGGCAATAACTATGCCTTCTTTTGATTTATTGAGGCTTTAGGTGGCACTTTGGTAGTTGAAGAGGATAAATGGCCTCTGATGTGGCATTCGAGGCTTTTCTGGAGGTTTGTTTTCATTCTGTGGATTAGGCCTTCGATATTCAATTTTTTCCTTAATCCCTTTAAGCTTTGATTATATCTTTAATCCTCTGATTATGCTCTGATCCTTTGTCTTTGATACTGATATTCTTTAATCACCTGATGTTCACTGTGTTTGAAGTTTGTACGTGTGCAAAGGGTTTGCATAGGTGGAGGTTTTTTTTTTAATGAATCAATGATCATGACTCATTGATACAAACTTGAGAAATCAAACACCCCTAGATCTCGTCTGACCTGTATCCAAGGCCACGGGGATCGTCATCGTCGGCCTATGATACTGTAACTAGTTGCGAAAGGGTTTTACCCTTTAACTTATAAAACATGAATAAAACAAACAATTGTTATTTAAATCCTACGGAAATGGGTTTAAAAATGCTTAGGAGGGTTCATGAAGGTGGTTTGGAGCTGTGAGAATGGATGACTGCAGCAATAGAATGGAGAAACATTTGGCAGAAGCAAAGCAGGGTTTGAATTTTTTGAATTTGGCGTGGGAATAATCAAGGGTGGTTTCGGAAAACCGGAAGTAGTTTTCACATAGAAGCTGGGGGGTTAAGCGGTATTAGCTTTTGGAATGCAATATGTGTTAGCGTTCAACACGTGGATTTCTAAAACCAATTTTATCGCCTGGAAGTAGCGCACTAGGAAGGAGGGGTGAAAATCGTGCGATATTGATCATCGACCATTGGATTGGAGGCTCCAAATCCAACGGTGCGGGTTGAGCACGATGGATGAAGAGCTGCGGGGTAAAAGTGTATGCGGGGTCCATGGTGACGTAATTTTTCTGTCACGTAGTGGATGGGTGTTTGGGTTATCGGGTTAAGTCCCGATCATAGGATTTCTATGATGCACAGTCAATATTTGAAAGGAGGAGCGGATAGATGGATGGAGGAAAAGGTAAGGCAGGGTGAATGGGAGGAAGGATGGGGCCCGATGGTCGTTGATCTACAGAGATCAACGGTCTATATTTGTTTAGATGATAACATCGGGGTCATGGAAAAGTAAAGGAAAGTAAGGGTTTGGGAAGGGTTTTCAAGTCTTTTAGCGCTCGATTTGCGGGGCTGTAGGATGCATGGAGGAAGGGGCTTAAGGTAATAAGCTCTCGGGGGCTTAAAAACTTTGTAGTGCAGAAAACTATATTAAGGCCAAAAATAGAGATTTTTAAGGCTTGAAATAGGGTTCTGATAGATGAAAGAAAGGGCTTTTAAACCAAATAAAGGGAGATTTAAGGTTTAAGAGGGTTAAAAATGGTTTTGAGAGGAAAATGAAGGGGTTTATGGATGAAATGGAGAAGGAAATGGAGAAGTGTAAGGATGAAAAATAGTGTTTTTAAGCAGTGTTTCTCTTAGTAAACAACAGTTACTTTAGGGATAATAGTGAAACAACAGTGAAGATTAACACCCAGGATAAAGAACATCATAAGACTTCAAGAACTCACAAATCTGGAAATGAATTGTTTGTTGAAGGCTAAATAATATTTAGCCACCATTTGATATAAAAAAATTTATAGGTGGCTAACAGTGGCTCCACATGGAGATGGCATCTTCTTGAAGGTGTCAAGAACTTCAGACAATTTATCCCTGGATGTTGATTAGTGCCCTGCACTTGATAGTATTTTATGATTAGTTGTTAACAAAGATGGTTAGAACTTGATATATCAGCAGAAAAGATTTTCCAAACATCTACCTACACAATCTACTTCCTAACATTTTTTCTTCAGAAGGTGCACTTGGACTTGCAAACCTTTTTCATAAATATTTTATTCTTTTATTGAAAACATAAAACTAGTCTAAGTCTACTCTTATTTCTCCATGAGTTCAGATTAAGCAGTTGAACTCATAAGTTTCTCTACCTAGACTATTATCTGTTAGGATTAGACTGTCTAACAGATTTTTATTCTCTATATTTATAAAGCAGAAATTTAAAAGAAGCGAAGTCAAGATTAAGAAATCTGGCTTGCTGTAGATCTATGACATAAAAAAAAGCTACACATAGATTTAAATTTGCATAAAATTAAAACAAAATTGTGAAGGCTTAAGATTTGAAAATGAAAAACATCCTTCATTATTCTTCAGCTCTTGTTTTAGTCTTGTTTGAGCTGTTTCCTCTTTCTTTTCTGGTTCAAGTTTTGAGATTTTTAGAACCAGTCTTTTCTATCCTAATCTACCTTACTGATAAGCCAAGATTAAACTATTTGGAAAATCTGATTCACTAACCTATCAGCAGTAAACTTAAACTTACCCAATCATGATTTGATTGTATGATTGAATACAAAGTGTTTCTTGTGGTAGTGGAATTTAAGCTTACGCACTTTCAGATTTTGTTTCTCTTTTTTGGTATGGGGTTGTACCTTTCTTGTTTTCATTCTGCCCTATTTTCTATTTTCTATTATTTTTGTATTTTTCTCACTTTCAAACTTTTTAAAAGCAGTGATAGCTATGATATTTACAATGAGGGAAAATGAAAAAGCCTCAAACTGGTATAGTTAAGAAAAATAATGTTTGAGCATCCTGCCATTGACAGGACCTCCAAAAAGTTCAGTTCCATTCAATTCCTGCAAGAAATAAGCATTTTTACCAACATTAGAATGAATGAGATAAGGGCCTAGCCATAATTTATCAAATTTTCCATGTTTGCCCTTATCTTCTCTCCTGGAATCCCACTTCAAAACTTTGTCACCAATGCTGAAATCACTTGCTTTGGTTCTTTTATCAAACAACATCTTGATGTTTTCTTGCTTGTGTAGTGCTCTGTTGTAGACTTCCTCCCTGGTTTGTTGAAGATGTATAGTCTGATGTATTCTCCTTGTCATATCTTTTTCTTCAGACTGTACTTCTTGGATCAGCTTCATGACTGGCACTCCTAGACTGGTTGGAAAAATTGCATCTGCTCCATAAACTAGTTGGTAGGGAGACATTCCAATCGATTTCTTAAGTGTTAATCTGTCAGCCCATAATGCATGTACTAGTTTTGTGTCATGATTTCTTATTGTCTTCTAGAAACTTTTTTACTATATTCACCAAACTTTTGTTTGAGGATTCTGCTAACCCATTACCTTGAAGGTAATACGCAGTAGAATGGCCCAATGTAATCTGATATTTATGACACAATTCAACCATATTTTTGGATCCAAATGTAGTAGCATTATCAGTGATAATCTTCCTAGGACAGCCAAATCTAGATAGGACATGATTTTCAAGGAATTTTATGATGTCAGAGTCAGTGGCTTGTCTAAGGGATGGCTTCTATACATTTGGTAAAGTAGCCTATTTTAGTGAGAATCCATCTATGTTGGGCAGATGAGGGTGGATGGATTTCCCCAATGAAGTCTAGACCCCATTGTTGAAAAGGTGCTTCAACAAGGATTGGTTTCAGAGGTAAGGGAAGCAATTTTCTTTTGCCTTCAAAAATTTGGCATTTGTGACAGGCCTTTATCATTTTTTGAATATCTTGAAAGAGGGTGGGCCAGTAATAACCAAATATAAGGATTTTATTGGCAGTTGTCTTCCAATAGAGGTGGCCTCCACATTCTCCTCCATGAAACTCATGCTTGATTTTATCTGCATCATTCTCAGGCAAACATTTAAGCAATAATCCACTAGCATTTTTCCAATATAGACATTTATCCAAAATGCAGTAATTGACAACTTTCAACTTTAAAAACTTTGCCTTTGTTTTAGACAAACTAGGAGGAACATTCAGATTGAGCAAAACATAAAAAATATCAGCATACCAAGATGAATTCAAAAAATGATCTTCAATAGTTGGAGTTGACAACTCCTCCTGTTCATCTAAAGCATCTAACATGTTTATATCAAGATCTTCAAAATTAGACTCAGTCATTAATCTTGCCAATCCTTTGTTTTTATGAGCTTAGTGGGCTTGATTTCTAAATCATATTAAAGTATCACAACAATCCACTTTCCTCTTTTGCCATCTAGATCTTGTGTTAAAATGTCCTTAACAATTGAATTTGGCAGAAATGCAATTATGTGGGAATGTAAAATGTAAAATCTGAAGTATTTTAAGGCTTTGACTAAGGCAAAGGCTTATTTTTCCATGATATTGTACTTCAGAGGTGTATCTCTTAATGTCTTACTAAAGAATGCAATTGGCTGCTCTTGTCCTTTCAAATTTTTCTGCAATAGGACAACAGCTACAGTATGTTCTGATGCAAATGAAAAAATGAAGAAATCTTTTGTAAAATCAGGACTGATTAGAACTGGTGTTTTGGTTAATGCTTGTTTCACCAGCTCAAATGATTTCTTTGCTTCTAAGGTCCATTTAACTCCTTCTCTTTTAAGAATATTGGTCATGTTTCTGAGTTCAGCTAGGTTGGGTATGAACCTTCTCAAGAAATTTATCTTCCTAATGAAAGATTGAAGTTCCTTGATATTTCTAGGATGGTTGATTTGAAATATACCATCAATCCTATTTGGGTCTATCCTTATTCCATTTTCTGATATGATGTGTCCAAGAAGTTTACCTTCTTGGATACCAAACATTGTTTTCTTTGGGTTTAAGGATAGTCCAAATTTTCTGCACTTTTCAAAGACTTTTCTCAAGTGTATTAGGTGTTCTTCATCTATTTTGGAATAAACAGTTATATCATCAAGGTAAATTACAATGAAGTAACCAATTTCTTCTGAAAATGCAATGTCCATGCCTCTCTGAAATGTGGCACCAACGGTCATTAAACCGAAATACATTTTTAAATACATGAAAGTGCCCTAGGGTGTAGTAAAGGCTGTTTTGAGTTGATCATTAGGATGTACTAGTATCTGATTGTAACCTGAGAAGCCATCTAACAAAGAAGTTCTTCTAGAACCAACTACCTTCTGTAAAATGTGATCCATTTTGGGTAAGCGATAGTTGTCCTTCAGTGAGGCTTTGTTTAAGTTTCTAAAATAAATGCAAAGTCTTCTCTCTCATGTTTTCTTCCTAACTGACACAAGATTAGATACCCAATCTGAATATCTAACAGGGACTATGATTCCAGCATCATACATTTTCTTAATTTATTTCTCAACCAGAGGTAATTTAACAGGGTTTATTCTGCACAATTTTTGCTTATAGGGCTTCTGGTTTTCTTTGAAGGGTATCTTATGTTGAATTATCTCTGTGTCATATGATTTTAGATCTTCATAACTCCATGAAAATACATCAGAGAACTCTTTCAACAACTCAATATATTTCAGTTTGATGTGAGCTGGAAATGTTTTAGACAGTTTAATCATTTTTGGCTTCAGTTCACTGCCTATGTTACATTCTTCTACTTCAGTTTCAACAGGTTCTAGTTTTGGTTTTTTGGCAACATCATTGAAATCAAACAACTCTTCTAATGGGACCAGTTATTTTGGAAAGGTTTGAGTGCTATATTGCAGCATTTATAAATCTTATTTTTCTAAATCTGCACTAACTTCAATTGCATGTTCAAGTTTATTAGATAACAGATTTATCTAACAATCTCTGGAGACTTTACTTCTTCAACAAGTAAATTTTCTTCCATAGGACAGTCTTGTTCATAATCTGAATCTGAACTTGGTAGCTCAAATTCATTTATGGACTGTAAGAAGTCTTCTATTTGTTTATCTCCCTCAAATACCTGCCAATATTTTTCATTGTTTGGGACAGCTGGTCTGTATTTCTCTTGAATTATGTGTTGTTTGTGTTCACCAAGATTTTTGCAAGTACTAGCAGAAATGGCCAGTGCATTAGCAAGCATATTTTTGTTTCTAGGGACAAATGTTAGTTCATACTCATCGAATTTTTTGAGTAAATATAGGGTATTATTCCTATAGGCTCTTAATCTGGGATTCTTTGCAATGTATTCCCCATTATTTTGCCTAATTATTAGTTCAGAATCTCCATGAACAATTATCCTTCTGGCTCCTAATTTTCTCAATAAATGCAAGCCCAAAAGGAGTGCCTCATATTCTGCTATGTTATTAGTGCATTGAAAGTTCAATTTGTATAAGTGTCCTTTAGCATGATTTTTCATTTTTTTGTGACGTCACACTCCTGCACTTGCACTAGTCTTGGTACAAGATCCATCAAAACTCATACTCCAAAGAGGACTAGTTTTAGATTGACTAGTTTGACTACTACCCTCTTTATCTATTGTGCTTTTAAATTGTTCTTGTAAGTAAGTGCTATGTTGAAATTGGTTTAGTTCCTCATGTTCTTCAAGATGTTGAGGATTCTTCTTTTGACTTTCAAGTTTCACAACCCATGGGTGACTGTTTTGTAGCTCTAGACCTGTGATTTGTTTGCTGCAATTTTCTGATTTGGCAAACTGTTTTGATACTTCTGTCTTGTCTTCCTCCTTTTCTGTGTCTGCCACTATGTCACTATGTATGGTGGTCACTAAGTCAGTTAAGGTTTCTTTCTCATTGAATGTGTCATTATTGAATAGAATAAATGAGTCAAGGCCTGTATGTACAGAATAAAGAGGAGAATTTTCTGGTCTCTCTTGGCTACTTACCATGTATTGCATGTGAGATTCCCTATAAAGTCCTCTAGTTTGATTGAAAACAGGGATGGCAGCATATGTCATATCCATTTGCATTGTTCCTTGTAACTTAGCTCCCCATGATCTTGATAAAAGCATACCATACTTGGGGGGTACATCAGCCACTACAATATCCATCACTAAACACTTCGCTGGAATTTGTGCTAAGTTCACACAGAGGTCTTTGATAAAACCTAAACATTTGACTCTACTTGAGTCAAAGGAATATAGATATTTGTATTTTCTGGTGATTTCAAGGCCTAGACTCTCCATCACTGCTTTGGGCATTAAGTTGTGAGAGGCCCCTAAATCATGCATAGCATTGTGTATAATTTTGTCATGAATTTTCAAACTAATATAAAATGGAGGAACTGGCCCTTCTTGGTATCTTCCCTCAATATTAGGACCGAATAAGAGCTCCAATTGGTCATCATTGAGATTCACAGTGTCATTATTTTCTCCTAAGTTTAAATCTTTCAAATTTGTGATCTATAGACATATTGGGTGACTAATTCAGTGAGGGGAATAGATATTTTAATCTTGGAAATTTCCTGTTCCAAACTAAAAAGCATCTAATTTTTTACAATGTTTGTTTCATCCTTGTTAATCACCACTCTATCAGCAAAATCAACTTGCTGATTTCCTCTTTTTACATTGGTCAAAATTGTTTTAATAGGAGCACTAGTTGAGGTGCTAATGCTGCTAAAGTCTGCACTCTGTTTTTCATTAAGTTGAGTGCTTTTCTCTTAGTTTTGATCAGACTTTACATCCATTGTTTTATCTTTTTGTTTTGTAACTTTGGGTTTGTTCACAAGGCTGTTTTATGTAGAGTTTTCACTGGTCTTAGTTTTGGGAGTTTCCCGATTCTTTTTACTCCTAAGGCCATATTATTTTGGAGTTTCTATGATGAAATTTTCCAACTCTTGATAGTAATTTTCATCTTTTGTTATTCCATCATCATAGGGTGTATATAAACGTTGTTTCCTATTGTGAGGAACATCAAAATTATCATTGTCTACTCCAAGCATGTTTATGTTATCTTCCTCTATTTTTTCAATTGTTTCTTCAACCTCACTTACATAGTTTTGATCAAAAGGAGGTATAATATCCTGATCAGAGTCTCTTGGTCTATTTTGAGGTTGGTTTCTCCTAAAGTTCTGATTTAGATTTTCATATTGATTTCTATTTTGGGGAGCTGTTTGGTTTTCTCTAGATTGTGCTCTCTCAGGTATGCTCATATTTTTCATCATTTCCTCCATCATTCTCTCCATTTTAGAACTAGATGTGGAAAGTGCACCTTCCTCCCTAAATGATACTTTCTTCTCATTCCTCATCTTAGCTCTTTTCTCAATCAGATTTACTTCCACAGCTAGAGCTCCCTTCTGCATATCTTCTAGAGTCAAAGGGTCCCTTTCTCTTAGCTGGTATGCCATTTCTGGGTCAAATCCTTCAGGAAATTTGGCCAAGGCTGAACCTTGTGGAGGTTTCAAGTCTGGGGGTAGGGCATTATAAACACTATTGAATCTAGTGCAATAATTTTGAACACTTTCCCCAGTGTTTCTTTTGAGATTGTTGTAATTTGAAAGTATTTGGAGAGGGTTTTTCCTGAATTCCCACTTGTTTAGGAATGATTGATGAAGGGCTTGAAGATCATTAATACTGTGAGGGGTTAAGACTTTAAAAAATATTCTTACTTATCCCCCTAAAATTTGAGCAAACAATCTGAGTTTGACAGTTTCATCATCTATCTCATTTCTATCAAAGTAGTCATTAATTTTTTCCACATGTTGTGAAGCAGTAGTAGCACCACTGGAATCATACAATGGTATCTTGGACTAATATTCCTATGGCAGATTGACTAAAGGTAAAGGAAGGACTAGAGGGGCATACCATGTTGCCATGATAGGAGGTTGTGGAAAAAATGGGGGGTTTATAGGTGGAGGATGTAAGATGGGAGGGGTTTGATAAAATGGAGTGATTCAAATAGTGGATGGATGAGTAATAGAAGTGCTTGGACCAGAAAGAGAATGTTGAGCAGATCTAGGGTGAGAGAGACCAAAATTCTAAATATAATGAAAATCAGGAGGTGCAGAACGATGGTTTCCTCTACTATTATGGTCACCACTATGTTGGGGTGAACTAGGAGGCTCAAAGTCAAACTAATCTATACCACTAAGTGACTTAGTTATTCGTAAATTACTTGAAAAAGGTAAGTCAACTTGGGTATTCTCAAGAGCTACAAGATTTTCAGGAAAGGAATTAGCTCTGACAATTGGTGTGACAATAGTTGTATTTTTAACTTTAGGAGATTTCATAAGAATTCTTTCAGGATTATCAACTATCTCAGGAGGATTTGGGTTGGGATGGCTCCTATTATGAATTCTTTTTGAAGCCACAATTTTGTGTTTTAGACCCACTATTTAGAAAATTTTATCCAAATATGACAATCTTTAAGAGGAAAAATAGTCTATTGACAAAGAAAACTTAATCCTCAAAGTTTATTTACTAAGTTTAAACAATGTTATAATAGAGGGCTTCCTAGTGGAGTTTTTGGAAAACCAAGGAAAATCAGCAGGCCTACTGATGTTCAGTGGAGTCACCAGGTGAAGGATTTTTACTTAATTTCAGGGCTTGAAAGTTGTTCACCATCAACAATCAAAACCACTCTAAGCAGACATTTGATTCATTTTTTAAGAAATGGGATTATCTAAATTGTGAAGTTATCTATTACTTCAGAATTCCCCAATATGGTCGCCAGGAATGTTAGGCCTCTGTAATTTAGTAGAGTGGCAAGACTAAACACTGCAGAGCCTACATCAGAACCACTTTGGGATTCTAGGATCTAACCCTCCTTAATCCAGAGAGGGATCTCTCTATAAGTTTCAAAGATTGATTTATCTTTAAGGCTTTTTAGTGTGATTTTAGGCTAGTTATTAAGAACAAGGGTTTTGTTTTTTTGGTTGGGTGTGATCTTTTAATTGAGTGCAAGGTCCTAAAAATGACAGTGTTTTAGAGGGGTGAAGCTGTGAATAATAAAAACAAGGTTCAACTGATAGGATAGGTATGAAACAACACTTAATCCATTCGGCTATGGAGTCACAAAAGGTTTTAATTGCACAACAATTTGCAAGAGTGGTCCATGGGGCAAGTCATCTATATCAAAGGATCTCTTTAGATTAAATGATGGGATGGAACATTAAAGTGTTGAGAACAAAGTAAAGCTAACAACTCAATCAAGAATTAATTAACTCTGTTGAACAAGAAAAAGCCTTTAAGTAACTGTTTTGAAGTAAACCGAAGGGCAAGGCTAACCATAGACGTCTTTGGACAAGCTTGTACTAAAGCCAACTTATCAGACAAACAATCCAGTAATACCCTTGAATACTTTTAGGAAAGATGAAAACATATAAGAAAACAAAGTGTAGCTTAAGATCAAGTAAGGACTTTGAACCTATCCTACTTTCAGCATACTCTTAAGGGAAACTTTCAAACAACATTTGGAGAAAAAAAACTAGAAGACATGGAAAACCATAAACTTTCCTAGTTTAACTCTACTTAGCATGTAATGAAAAAATCATTCAAGAACAATGTTTAGAGTTTAGACAGTAAGATATGGGCTCACCAACATTCCTTGACTGTTTGGATTGTATTAAATCATTCTTAAATAAACAATTGGAGGAAAACATAAAGATAAAGCTTATCAATGAGAGAACGGTACTTCTAAGAGTAAATCCTAGCTCTATATTTGTTGTTCTTTATCAGAGAAAAATGGACAATTTTATGGAAAACATAAGAAGGAAAACAAGTACAATGAGGGGTACATCACCAATGGTATAGACCAGGATCCCATGAATCAGCTTGTATATTGATGTCATTCCAGTTACATACTTCAAGTCCAATGTTTCAGTACAACAACAACTTCTCTTCTCAGCCTAACTTATTTGATTACAAACAGAGCTTCAACAGCTTCTGAAAACTATTTACATACAGAAAGTTTCGAGCAGCAAGTATTACATCAACAACCAACAAAAACTCATCTTCTTCAGAAGTATTTATAGAAGAAAGAGGAGGTGGAATGAAAGGAAGGGTCTCTAGGTTCAATTAATACAAGTTAATGCTTCTATGCCTTTGAGGGGATCAATAGAGGAGAGCTATGATGTTTTCCATGTATTAATTGGTTTTCATTTAATTTTTAACTACTTGGCAGATTTTGTTGACTTTAAACTCTTTCAGACAGGCTGGCAACAACTCTGGCTGTCTTTAACAAAAATATCACTAACTAAGGCAATAACTATGCCCTTTTTTGATTTATTGAGGCTATAGGTGGCACTTTGGTAGCTGAAGAGGATAAATGGCCTCTGATGTGGCATTCGAGGCTTTTCTAGAGATTTGTCTTCATTCTGTTGATTAGGCCTTCGATATTCAATTTGTGCCTTGATCCCTTTAAGATTTGATTATATCTTTAATCTTATGATTATGCTCTGATCCTTTGTCTTTGATACTGATATTCTTTAATCAACTTATGTTCACTGTGTTTGTTTTTTTTAGGTGCACAGAGGGTTTGCACAGGTGGAGGTTTTTATTTTAATGAATCGATGATCATGACTCATCGTTCCAAACTTGAGAAATGAAACCCCCCTAGATCTCGTCTGACCTATATCCAAGGCCACGGGGATCGTCATCCTCGTCCTATGATACTGTAACTCGCTGCGGGAGGGTTTTATCCTTTAACTTATAAAACCTGAATAAAACAAACAATCGTTATTTAAATCCTGCGGAAATAGGTTTAAAACTGCTTAGGAGGGTTCATGAAGGTGGTTTGGAGTTGTGAGAATGGATGACTACAGCAGTAGAAGGGAGAAACCCTTGGAAGAAGCGAAGCAGGGTTTGAATTTTTTGAATTTGGCATGGGAATAATAAGGGGTGGTTTAAAACCTGGGCAAATTTTCGCAATCGTTGGGGGGGTAAGCTGTGATCGGCTATTGAATGGAGGTGCAAGGCATGTCGATAATTGATTTATAAAACCATTTTTATCACGCGGAAGTAGTGCACTTGGAAGGAGGGGTGAAAATCGAGTGATATTGATCATCGACCGTTGGATTGGAGGCTCCAGATCCAATGGTGCGGGTTGAGCACGATGGATGATGAGCTGTGGGGTAAAAGTGTATGCGGGGTCCATGGTGACGTAACATTTCTGTCACGTAGTGGACGGGTGTTTGGGTTATCAGGTTAAGTCCTGATCATAGGATTTCTCAGATGGACGGTCAAGATTTAAAAGGAGGAGCGGATAGATGGATGGAGGAAAAGGTAAGGCAGGGTGAATGGGAGGAAGGATGGGGCCCGATGGCCGTTGATCTGCAGAGATCAATGGTCTAGATTTGTTTAGATGATAACGTCGGGGTAATGGAAAAATAAAGGAAAGTAAGGGTTCGGGAAGGGTTTTCAAGTCTTTTAGTGCTCGATTTGTAGGGTTGTAGGACACATGGAGGAAGGGGCTTAAGGTAATAAGCTCTTGGGGGCTTAAAAACTTTGTAGTGCAGAAAACTATATTAAGGCCAAAAACATAGATTTTTAAGGCCTGAAATAGGGTTTCGATAGATGAAATAAAGGGCTTTTAAACCAAATAAAGGGAGATTTAAGGTTTAAGAGGGTTAAAAATGGTTTTGAGAGGAAAATGAAGGGGTTTATGGATGAAATGGATAAGGAAATGGAGAAGTGTAAGGATGAAAAATAGTGTTTTTAAGCAATCTTTCTCTTAGTAAACAACAAGTAATTTAGGGCTAATAGTGAAACAGCAGCGAAGATTAATACCTAGGATAAAGAACATCATAAGACTTCAAGAACTCACAAATCTGGAAATGAATTGTTTCTTGAAGGCTAAAAAATATTTAGCCACCATTTGATATAAATTTTTTTTTAGGTGGCTAACATGACCCCAGGGATTTCCTCATCAGAAATAGCTATGACTGCCGCCAAGCTGCTTTTTCATGCTCCGAACTTGGGCCACTGAGCCCCCATCACTAGTTTTTAGTCATCCCTCACCATCATGCCTATGTTAAAACTATCAAATCAAAGGCCCTGGTCCCTTGCATCAGTAGCTCTCTTGTTCGGTTGAGGCTTCCTTTTTTTCGACTACAACACCCATTCTCCAAAAAGGAAGTAGTACCTTGGATAAATCCTCACCCCAATAGGGGCATCCTCAGGTGTCACTATGGGAATCATCATTGCCCATATATTTCATCGATCCCCCTGACATTCGACTACAACACAAGCTTTCATGTCAAGACGGTATCGTACTTTGCAACCATTGCACTTTTCCCAGATCTGTCGAAGACCCGTGCCATTATAAGCATCACTTTCAACAATGCTTACATGGGAAGTTCCCAATCATACACCCATGCGTACAATGAGCCATACTAAGACTACGCATGTGGGCACCACATTCAACCTATTTTCAAAGAAAAAATTCCCTTGAGGGCATTAGTAATCGTCGTCATCCACCAAATCAACAGATCACTACCATTTAAGTGACATAGATAGAACCTTTATCTGTCATATAGATTTGTTTAGATAGCCAAATCATTATGAGCATGGGACATGCTTGCCTCGTAGAAAAATTGTATTTATTGTATCATATTATTTCTTACAGGTTTCTAAAAGAACATGGTCACTCTTTTACCCATTGTAAGGCCTTTCAAACATTGGGCTATATGCAGTTCTCTCTCTCTCTCAACACGAGTTACAAAAGATAGAAACTATAATGTATTTCGGCTATACAGTTCTTCCTAGACCTCAGACATTACGGGGAAACTGTTATCACTGGAGAATCAGACAACCAAAATGACATTATGAAATTTCAAGCAGAAGGATTTAAAGGGCTAAGAAACATTAGAGGATCTGAAAAATTTAAAAAATGTCAAATTGCGCACCAAATACACAGGAAAAATGCATTTTACTTGCATTTTTCTTCGATAGGCACGTTGGTCTACACGTCTTTCCCTCAAAAGGTTGTGAAGTCCTCGGAGTGGCAGAAGTTGCCATCTAGAACCACTTGGCACACTTCAGGAGTAGATCCTCCACTTGAGGCCACCCAAGGATAGCCGTGAAGAGCCACTTTGGGACCTAAGATGAGCACACAAAGGAATCAACCCCCTCTCTTGGGTCACCATCCACAAGTGTACCAAGTGACGGAAGAAGGATTTTAATTTTCCTATAAATTTCCACCATGAGAAGAACAAAATTAGAACACATTGTTATACTAGCCAAATTTCCCATGAGAAAACCAGCAGTGTGTAATCTGGAGCAGTAGTGGAGTTAGAGGATTCGGTTGTTGGACATCCAACAACTTCAATCCATTAGGAGAAGAGAGAGGCCTTGTGACATCAGCTCAAGGGTAAAAACCTCGTTGCACTGGGTCTTAGAACTCCATAGTTCTAAGGGTCGTTTGGAAAGTGTGTAACGTTCTACCTTTCTTTTCACTAATAGCGTTCAATAAGAGCGGATTTTATTCCACCTTTTGTATTATTGTCTCGTTTGACTCATGTGAGCTTGTGTTTTTGTTTTAGTTTAATTGTGTTTCTTCTTCTTATATGCAGCATACTACATTCCATAATTTAGTGTGTTTTATATATATTAGCATGTGTTCACTAACCTGCTAACCATATTTTCTTCCTGTGACCATAGCTTGTAGGTTGCAACCATTCCTACCAATCACTGGTGATTTGGTACACTCGTGCACCAAAACCACCACCACAATTGTTATGGGATAAGATACCTTGGAAAATCATTCAATAAAACATCCATAATGTCGTGCTAAGCCCATGAAAGGTTGGATATCAACAACATTAGCAGGAACACACACTTCCATGATGGTTTTTATTTTCTCGGGATCTACAAATATCCCTTCTGCAGAAATCACTTGGCATAAATATTGTATGTGATCTTTGTAAAAATCACATTTACTAAATTTGGCATCTAAGTAATGTTTTCTCAATGTTTTGAATACAATTCGTAAATATTCCCCATGTTCTTATATACTTTTAAATATATAAGAATATCATCAATGTATTTTAGGACAAATTTGTCGAGGTATGGGTGAAATACACCATTAATTAGGCTCATAAAAGTAGTTTGAGTATTGGTAAGTCCAAAAGGAAAAACCGTTAACTCATAGTGATCGTAATGGGTCCTAAAAGCAGTTTTGGGAACATCTTCTTATTTCAATCTTATATAGTGGTATCCAGACCATAAGTATATCTTAGAGAACACTATATTCCCCTTAACTTGATCGAACAAGTCATTGATCCTTGGAAAAGGATATTTGTTTTTAACAGTTAAGTTATCTAGCTGTTTGTAGTCGATACATAGCCTTAACATACCGTCCTTTTTTTTGATAAATGAAATAGGGGATCCAAAAGGAGACACACTTGGGTAGTTATAACCCTTATCCAACAACTCTTGTAACTACATTTTAAGTTCAGTTAACTTGGGGTTTCTCATTCAGTAAGTGGTCTCAAACACCAGTGCAACCCCTGGAATTAATTCTATAGTGAAATAAAAATCCTCCTTGGGAGGTAATCACTTTATTTCCTCTGGAAACATGTCAGTGAATTCATGAATCACAAGAAATTTTCCTAAGGAGACTGAATTATCTTTGGAGTTATTAAATCCCACCGGGACTGCATATATCAAACATCCTCTAAGAACAAATTTTCCTAGCTGAGAGGCAATAATTAGTTGCAGTACCAGGGGCATTTTAACTCCTTATAACTCTTCTCTGACACCCTCCCTATTAATATAGTTGATGGTTTTTTCTTTGGAATTTATTACAAACCAATGATCCTCCAATGCATTCATTCCGATTAGGACTTCATAAACATTAAAACTTACATCAATTGGATGACCTGAGGTTTCAATGGGACAACTATCTACTTTGGTTGTTACTCATATTTTTTCCTCAGTAGCTAATTGCAATAGCCAGAAATTTTTATATTTGTTGGTTTGCAGGTGAAATTTTTCATTAATTTTTGGACTAACATAACTTAAACTAGCTCTCGAGTCTATTAAAATTGACATAGCATGACTACAAATTTTACCTTCCAACTCAATCCTTGTGGTCTGGTATTCCGCTTAATGATCATCCACAGAAACATTAATCCTTGGTATGTTCTGGGCCACATCACAAACTGTTGAAGCCTCCTTAATGTTTGTAGTTCCTTGCGCTCTTGTATGATGAGGGACTTTTTTTTAATAATGAGGCTCCGCACAACCCTGAAACTACAAAGGAAACTTTTTTACTTGATCAAATTCTGGTTTACTGGAGGCCTCCATCTGTTTTGATTCATTCTGAAATTTATTTTTTGTTTAATATTCCTTAAGGTTTGTCTGACTGGTTTCTATACACATTTATAACATTTCCTCCTTTTATAAATTTCGTATTCTGAAAATTCTTTGATGCCTTTTTATCAAGCCAATATTTACCATTGTTTTCCTTTTGTTTATACTACTGATAACAGATTCATGTCTTCCTGATCACTTCATTCATGGTCTTAGGATTATCGAACTCTAAACGCTCCTTCATAAATACGACCAGACTGCTCATAAATCTCTACACCTTGGCCTTTTCCTCCCAAATATAAGGCACATACCCTAACAAGGATATAAATTTGGCCAAAAGCTCATCCACAGAGAGTTTTTCTAGTCAAAGATCAGGAAATTCCTTCGCCTTATTGTCATAAAATCATTGGGTCAAATATTTTTCCTTGAAATTTTTTTGAAAGCCTCCCCAATTCACCTTTTTCTAATAAATTACACGAATCACCTTAACAACTTCCCACCATAATGTGGCATTTCCTTAAAGCTGGTATATTTCCAATCTTTCCTTCAAGTTGTCATTGTATTCATAAATCTGAAAATATTTGTTAATATTGGTTAACCAAGCATTAGGAGCTTCTTCCATTTCTCCAGTAAAAATTGGGGGTTTTATCTTTCTGAATTCTCCCTTTAATTTAGTATTCTATTTCTTATTCTTTTGATGGTCTATGACATTGTCTTAACCCTCTTCATTTGCACCCTTATCATGTTCTTAATGTTGAGTATGACTTCCTTGTAGTTAATTCTCACCTCCCTCTCTTTTACCTTGACTCCTCTCTTCATTACTGGAGTTGGGTATGGAAGTTCTATGCTTTTGACGATCAGATAAGGTCTTTAGTAGCCACTCTTGATATCACATTAGTCTCTCATTATCTTCTCTTAGATTTTCCATCTCGTTTCTTAACTATTGGACCGTTTCTGAAAGCATACCAGTGGGTTTTTTATGGTTCCCCTCTGAATGCACCCACACTTGTGGGTTAAAACCTGCACCAACTATATGGATTTTTCATACTGACGGTCACATGGGGGTTGTACTTCTTGCTCCCATATGCATCATGATTCTCGGTTTTCATTTTATTATTTTTTTATCTGACTCTTCTCTTAGTGATCACAACAGATAAACTTATCAATCAATTTCCCAATCTCGACCACAGTGTTGCAATCGGGCTCTATTACCACTTCAAAGAATTTTTACCATCCAAGGTTGGATTCTATGTAAAAATATGACATAAAAAAAAAATCAATGCCCATTTGCCTAAGGTTTACATGTTGTTTAGTTTTACACATGAGCTTTAGATTTATAATTTGAAGAAACATAATCACTTGATATGGTGACTCCATAGCATACATTTTCAATCAATATCTAAAGTCAGAATTACCACATAAGCGTAGTCATTGTCTAATGTTTACATGTTATAGTTTATATACAATATATACACGTTGTTGTTTCCTTTTATACATCGGTTTATGTGTTTATATACCATTATTTATTGGGAAAATTCATGTGGACATGTTCTTGCAGTAATCAACATAGTTATTGATCATTACAACCTTAGTAATGACATATTTATTACTTCTTTGGAACTCTCTAGGCTTCCATGACTTCAGTTGTCATGCATGGGCTCTACTCTCTACATGTTGCACTGTTTGTCACATGTTCATCATCCACGCACTTGAGGTTTCATTGAACGATGGAGGTTGGGAATTGTCGTTTGAGGTAACTACATCCCCTCTTGCCTGTCACTGATGTTTTCATTCTGCCTGCACAACGTTTTTGCTCTGCTCATGTCCAAACCTCCAAACCCTAATTCAATTTTTGATAGTGTGAATAGTATTTTTCCCTCCTATCCCTTTGACCATGGTAACATCACTCAAGGTATTTTCTTGTCAGGGTATGACGGTGTTTGTTGTGCCAATAATGAATTTATGGGCATGGGTTTCGCTACATAATTTCAAGTAATAGTCTTCGTTATTCTTATGATTTTTTATATTTAATTTCTACATCTTGTCTATAGTTAAATTTTTCTGCTGCTAGCCAAGGTTTGCTTCATGGTCTCCAGTGCACTCTTTGGATGAACCCGGTCATGTAAATAATACGCTAGTCATTTTCTCATCGTTTCCTTGTTATAAACCGTATTAGGTCAATCTGCGACTTTTAATTTCTTCTTCGCTGTGTTTTCAGGTCATTTTGGTTTACATCTCCTTCTACATGGTCCATTAGTGGCTAGCTTCAGGGTCTTATTGTCTTCTAACAATCTCTTCACCTCTACCAAATCTTTAAATATTATCTTCCCTTCCTTAGTCGATAGTTGCGAATGTTGGGTGTTAATTTAATTAGTATGGCTTGCCTTTCGACATGCTGAAATTTCTTATTACATCTTTATTGTATTTTTTGGGTTTTCTCATTTGGTTGGAACAATTATGCCACACATAATATGTCTTGGGGTTCCCTGATCTACGTGAACCAAGAGAGAGTTCTTATTTTGAGAGAGGGTTATGTATATTCGTTTACTCTAGGGACGCTATAACTTAATATTGTGATATGCATCATGTATTTAATGGAAAGTAGCTTTCTCGGTACAATATCCATTTATTATCATGCTGCTAATCTTGGATCAACTGTATATACGTATGGTTATTCTATTTGTGCTCTTTATAATTTCCATTTTTGTCAATATGTAATTGCATTTATTTTGTGTGTAACATGTTCTTTTTTACAATTCATTAATTTTATTAATTAGAATGGAAGGGCACTAGCAAGAGTAGAGTCCTTTCTCTGGAATTTTTTTTTTATGCTCTAGGTGCGATAACCTTTTCGAAAAGAAGAGGACTACTCTACCTTATGTCTTCGGCCTAGGGTGATTTAACCATCTTCGAAGACCCTTCCATGTCCTGAGTTACATTTTTTTACCATTGTTGATAACTTAGTCTTATTTTTGTAAAACCTAGTTGAGGGATTCATAAATGTTTTCTTCTTCAAAAATTATTTATGTGCACAGTTCTAGTTAATCAAGAGCCACTTTCTTTCCTTTGTGGTCGCATAGTGACAGTTTCAAATAGGGTTGTAACTCTATATTACTACTCATATGTTATAGTTTTCTATAAATATTTTAGTAAAATAAGGTTAATATTTTTTCATTTTTGTTCGATAATAAGTACAGAACACCTAGTGTCCATTTCTAAGACACTGTCTGCACTCTCATTTATAATTTGCATGACCACGACAAGAGTAGAAAAAATTCAACCTATTTATTTTAAGAAAATACATTGTCTTTTTCAATATAGCATTCCATTCCATTTCTAGGACACTGTCTGCACTCTTATTTATAATCTGCATATTTATAATTTTCATGACCATGACAAGACTAGAAAAACCTCAACCTATTTCTTTTAAGAAAATGCATTGTCTTTTTCAATATACCATTCCATTCAACACACGTAGTCATCTATATCATTAACAATAATATATATCTCATTAAAAATAATATTGGATATCAATCTCAACAAATTTATTAGTTCTTTAAGGGAACAACTTCCATTTAAAACATATTTATGACACAACTACTTTAAGGAAAATAATATGTTGAACTAGGACCCAAATACTATATAGAAGAGTATGCATTCTCTTATTATCTAGAGGAATGAGCTTGGTTAGGAAGTCTGTTAAGGAGATGACTTATCAACCACCCAATCAATTTATATACAAGGTTTCCGCTGGTTGCTACCTTTCTCATCAAGGTTGTTCTTTTCTCTTTGACAATAAACTTAAAAAATATTGAAAAATAATCACAAAATTATTTCAATATTCCATTATCCAGCTTAAACCATTAACTTGCCTTCAAAAAATAAAGTAAAATAAAAATAAAAGTAATGTTAGCCATGTTACACCACTCATCTCAAAACTCACATTACCTAACAAATAAAAGAAAAAAGAAAAAAACTACAAACATATTAAAGTAATATAGTATACACATATTAAAAATATATATTTAATATTATTTAATTAAAAGAAAATAGAAGGAACCAATACAACTATTAGTTGGGTGAAATTGTGTCATCTTAAATGTTTTTTATTTTTTTAATTATAATGCTAATTTAAATAATTATGTTTGTATAAATATATTTTAATTTTAGATTGATTACCTGTTTATAGAATCAAATTTATACTAATTTTTAATAATAATATTTATATTAATATATACATTTTACATGTTTAAATATATAAATATTATTAATTACATTTAAAGATAAAGCTTTTAAATAGCATGGTCATAAATTTAAAACATTATTATTATTATTAAATGTAATATGAGTATTATAAATAACTTTTTTGAATAAATTGTTTATAATATAACAAAATAAATTGAACCTACTTATTGTTTTTATTACTTTTTATTTTTAGTTATTACGTTTTATTTTTAGTTATTATTTATCTAGCACTCTACTAATAATAATAATTAAAAGTAATGTGTCAATGTCAAATTCATAAAAAACGTTAATATGTATTGATAAGTAAACTATATAATTAATCAAAATTAAGTTAAATAACTGTTGGTTGAGAAAATTATAACTCAAAAATATAAAATAAATAGTAATTAAAAATAAAATAGAAATTAAGAGATAATAATAAAAATAGAAATTAAAGAGATAATAAAAAAATAATATCAATTAATAGAAAATAAGAATTAAAGAGAACTACCAATTAGAACAACCCTAATAATTAAAGTAAAGAATGAAATAAGAATAAGAATAAGAATTAAAATAAGACAAGAATGAATTGAAACTTGGACTCTATCAACAATGGATGGGATATATCTAGAAAACTTTTCTACATAAAAATAATAATTATTTAATGAGAAAAATAAATTAAAATTCAGCAATAAAAAAATAAGAATTAATTGAAAATTTTAATTAATAGAATAATATTGTAAGAAGAAGAATTAGACCCATTGAAAAGATTCTTTGTTCAGTTAAACTTATTTCCCAAAACTTAATTACTAAAAAAATTAGTCAATATTATTATAGAAAGATTCTTAGTCATCCTATAACTCTTATACCTATATTATATAACTCCTATACCTATATTATCTAATCTAAAGAAGAAATCGTATTAATGATAACCCCAAAAACTTAATACTACCGTCATTTTGTGTTGTAGACTATGAAACCAAAATGTTGTATCTCCTATATGTAAATAATATGTACTTTATATAATCCCAAAACATTTAATACCCTTCGAACTTTGTGCACTTCCGTGTATTATTAATCTTGATGGGCCATCAACTTTGTGAAGTCTCATACACTAGGCTTTAACTGAAAAAGATCGATGAGCAGAAGCTATTTTTATCACGTTCATATACAATGTGAAGGGAAGCCATTTACAGTTCATGTAGAATGTGAAGGGAAGCCATTTCCATTTCAGTAGTTGACGGCATAGAAATCTAACTTTACTTGCAGCTTTGAGAAGAAGTAAAATAAGGTAACCAAAATCAAAAGAACGGCCTTTACCAATAATGAAGAAATGGTTGACTGATTCATTACACGAATCCAAACATAACCGTTTAGGCATAAATGAGAAGTTATTAAAAATATAATTTACATTAAAAGCATATTATAATTTTAAAATATAATTTACATTAAAAGCGTATTATAATTTACACATTGATGTGAACGTAATTGTTCATGCTACTTAGTTTCAGGCAGATTTCTTTTAAAATGTTCAAAACAAAAGCGGTGACACTGTGAAAATGAATGAATGGAAAATAAAATAAAAGACTGCTGGATAGTTTTATTATATCATATGAAGGATATAGATAGCGAAATAGCACAACATCATCAGATTCTCCTGCTAAGAGAATCCCCATAGAGGTTTTATTGAAACATAGAGAGAGAAGATATAAGTTGATATAACTAGAAGTTGTACTGCTCGTAGTGGATGAAGCAGTCAGTTAACTGAACTCGAGCACCGATGGCATTGCCGCAAATGTTCCAGATGTGGCCGCCTAGGATTTTCAGGCAGGCGATGCAATCAGACTCAGAGACTCCCTAATTGCAAACCCCACACCCATACGCTATAGGTGAGCCTTAGCAGGATGCTCTGTAGTGGTAACCACTGGAGGCAGTGTTTCCCTCTAGGTTTATGAGCAGGGATCCAAGAGTACTATAAAAGGGACTTCCGCTTGGGATCTTCTGCGTGTATACATAGCTTGTATTGGGAAATGGGAAATGAAATGCTGGGTGGAATGATATACACTCAACTCCTACATTGGGAAATGAGTGGAGGCATCCTCCATTTAGAGGCCTAGATGGTTGGCTGGTTGTGGGTAGGATTATGGATAACGACGGTGGATGGGGCAGACTATGGGTAGGATTATGGATAACATGTACGTGATTATGGAAAACGACGGTCGATGGGGCTGAATGTTGGAATTTCTGATAATTCCACAACAAAACATAGAGAGAATAATACTCTCCTTCTTAACACATAGAAATTAAAAATTTCTCACTCGAGACCAAGATTCACACTTTGAAAATTTCTATTTCATTAACTCAAAAAACTATTACAAGAACTTCCTCACACAGAGGGATTACAGAAACTAGATTGCTGCATAAACACAGTGCTAGAAAAATTTTACTCTATCTCTGCTACAAAACAAAAACTTTGTCTCTCTTACAAAGAAAATACACACTCTGTTCTATTCAAAACTACACTACTTTGTAATACTACAATGCTCTGTCTTTCAAAATAGCCTTCGGGCCTTTTCTTTTTGAAAATACACTATTGTGTAATCTTAAAACTTACAATACACACTGTCTGTGTTCTTTCTATACACTCCTGCGTATATAATAAAAACATTACAAAGGCTCTCACGCCTTTAATATGGGGCAACACATATAAACCAAAACATAACAGACTATAATATAAAAGAAATCTATTTAAAGAGCTTTCGGGGCCCACTATATAAAAAGGCGCATATAATATATAACATGTGTATATATATTAAAACATATATAACTCAAAGGTTAAAACCATTTTCGTTGTGCGATAACAAACATTATAACAAAACGTTAATAAAACATAAAACAAAACTATATCAAACCAATACCTCGGACTTCAAAAAACATAAACTGAAATGCAATGAATCACATCGCGTTACAAATTGGATGAATTGACGTCACCATTTGTGCACATGATCAATTATAAAATCCGGCTTATAAAACATATCGCGTCCGCAAAAAATGTTTTGGATATGGCGGATTTGGACGCGATATGAACTATTAAATCGGGTCCATAAACTATATCGTGTCCGGATTTCAACAATGCAAATGGGCCAAAAAATAACGCGATCGAATCATAATCCTCCACGTGTTTGGTGACTGGTTGCGGGGACCACTGTTCTCGTAACCCTTCTGTTTAAACAAAACAAATCCTCCCGCATTCAAAAATAATGCTCTCATGTGTATAAAAAGTACTCTGTTTTCCGAAATATAGAGACTATTTCCAATTTCGAAGGACTAGCGCCGAATAACAAAACTGTGATTCAAACATAGGACTGTAAGGGTTCTAAAAAAAAATTGACTGTTCACCATTTTCGCAAGCGGCTCTTTGACAGAGCCCTTCAAACAGATTTGGAAAGCGGCTGCAGTACAGGGGTAGTTGAAAGTAAAATTTCAACACTCCCCCTTAATTTCAATTGCTGGGTTATTAGTCATACCCAGACATTTCCTTAAAAACTCAAAACTCTTTTGCCCCAATGGCTTGGTCAGAATGTTTGCAAACTGCTGTTGAGTTTGGCAGTGTTCTAAAACTATTTCTCCATTGTTCACCAATTCTGTGATGTAGTGAAACTTTGTGTCAATGTGTTTCGTTCTCTTGTGAAACACAAAATTCTTGGATAATGCAATAGCTGAGCTATTGTCACAATAAAGCATTGTCCCTTTTACCTGCTCTTGGCATAAACTTCTCAACATCCTCCTCATCCAAATTGCTTGACACGCTGCTGCTATAGCTGCCACATATTCTGTCTTTTTTGTAGATAATGATACAATAGGATGTTTTTTAGAAGCCCATGAAATGGCTCCCGAACCCATGTGAAAAACATAACCGGATGTGATGTTCTGATCATCTACACTTCTAGCCCAATCACTGTCAGTGTATCCTATTAAATCTAAACATTCTAAAGTAGTATATAAAATACCATACCTTTGGGTTCCTTTAACATACCTCAGAATTCTCTTTGCTGCCTGCCAATGTGCTTCTTTTGGCCTCTCCATGAATCTGGAAATCAAACTAACAACATGCATTATATAAAGCCTAGTTGCAGTCAAATACATGAGGGTGCCAATTATGCTCTTGTACAAACTAGGATCAAAATCCTTGCTGTTGTCCTCTCTGCTGAGTTTTAATCCCATCATTGTGAGAGTTATTGCTTCTTTTCTCTCTTGCATATTAAATATTTCCAACACTTCATTAACATATTTTTCTTGTGAGATAAAAATCCCATTTTCATTTTGTTCTACTTCTATTCCTAAGAAGTATCTTAGCAAACCCATATCTATCATTTCAAATTCATCTTTCATGATGTTTTTAAAATTTTCAATAAGGTAATCATCATTACTTGTAAATATCACATCATCAACATATAAAACAACTATCAGCATCTTACCATATTTTTCTTTAATGTATAGGGTGGGTTCTCCCTCATATTTTTCAAATCCATTTTCCAATAGATAGGAATCTATCCTACTGTACCATGCTCTTGGCGCTTGCTTCAGCCCATAAAGAGCTTTTTCAATCTGCACACTTTGTGTTCTTGGCCTTTCTTTTCATAGCCTAGAGATTATTCAATATAAACCTCTTTCATTAACACTCCATTTAAAAATGCTGACTTCACGTCCATTTGGTAAACTTTCAACTTGTTTTGTGCCGCTATGGACAACACTGCTCTCACGGTTTCCATTCTAGCAACCGGTGCGAAAGTTTCCTCATAGTCTCTCCCATGCTGCTGCTTATATCCTTTGACAAAAATTCTAGCCTTGTGTCTCTCAGTTTTTCCTTCAGCATTACTCTTGGTCTTGTAGACCCATTTAAGTCCAATAACTTCTTTACCTTTTGGGAGTTCAACTAAATCCCATGTCTTGTTTCTCTCTATAGAATTAATCTCCTCATCCATAGCTTCTATCCATTTTCTATCTTTAATAGCTTCTTCAAAGTGAATAGGGTCATCAACATGACAATATAAAGCAAACAAAGAGTTCATACCTTCATTTTCTACCTCTTGCTCATAAATGTCATTTAAATTTCTGAACTTTGTTCCTCTTTCATTTGGTGTATAAGTGCTTGAAGAAGCACTCAAATTTCCTCCTTGTGGTGTGCTTGGAGAAGCACTTTCATTTCTCCTCTAGGGTGTCCCTTGCTGTCCTTGTGTTGGTGCTGCTATTGGGGGATGTATTTCAGCCAAATCATCCTCATTTTCATCATGAGACAAACAGTGTTTAACATTCACTGTTTTCTCTATGCTTCCATCCCAAGCTTCCTCTTCAATAAATTGAACATCTCTGCTCACAATAAAGTTCTTGGTGGATGGGTTGTACAACCTGTAAGCTTTGGATTCCTCACTGTATCTAATAAAAATACATTTCTCCCCCTTGCTATCCAACTTCTTCCTTACGTGATCTAGAATGTGTGCATAAGCCACACAACCAAAAAATTTCATGTGTGTGCCACCTTGCTTTGTCCCACTCCATGCTTCTTCTGGAACTTTTTTCATGACTACTTTTGTTGGCCATCTATTTAAAATATACACTGCACAATGTATAGCTTCAGCCCAATAATCATTTGGCGAATTCTTTGCCTTTAGCATACTCCTTACCATGTCCATGATTGTCCTATTCTTCCTTTCAGCAACTCCATTTTGCTGCAGAGTGTACCTTGCTATAAACTGCTTATGAATGCCATTTTCTCTGCAAAAATGCATAAAATATTTAGATATATACTCACCTCCTCTATCAGTTCTTAGGACTTTGATATGTAGCCCACTTTGGTTCTCCACAAGTGCTCTAAAATTGCAGAATCTTTCAAACACTTCACTTTTATTTTTCAAAAAGTAAACCCAAGTTTTTCTTGTAAAAACATCTATAAAAGTTAACATATAGTTGCTGCTAGCAAGTGATGGAGGTTGCATTGGTCCACATAAGTCTGAGTGGACAATTTCTAAGGGTGCTTTTTCCCTTATGCTTTTCCCGGATGGAAAACTTTATCTGTGTTGTTTACCCAAGATACAACCTTCACAAAGGTTGTTCGATTTCTCAATCAATGGCAAACCTCTTACCATTCCTTTTCTATTCAACAAGTTAAGACCTCAAAAGTTGAGATGTCCAAATCTCAAGTGCCATAACCAATTCTCATCCTTTGTTTCTCTTTGGAAAGCCTGTTGTGTCACTGCTGCTATTTCTTCTCCATTTTTCAAATCTGCCCTCATCCTGAGAGGGAACATCCTGTTCCTTGTCATCTTCACTTTAGCAATACATTGTTTACTTGGTGGTTTATCCATGATGGTGCATACATCATCTTCAAAAAAGACATTGTACCCCTTTTGAACAAGTTGTCCAATACTTAAGAGGTTACATTTCATTCCAGGAACATAATAAACATCTGTTATGGATTTCTTTTCACCTTTCCTTGCTAAGAAATTTACATCTCCCTTTCCCATAACAGAAACTTTACTATCTGTCCCTAATGTGACTTGTGACTTCACATTCTCATCTAACATAGGAAACAAGGCTATGTTTTTTTTCATATGGTTACTGCAACCTGAGTCTAGGAACCATAAATTTTCACTCTTTTCCTTAGCCATATTACAAGCTAAAAACAATTTATCTTGGCTGATATTTTCTCTAGTGAAATTTGCACTAGTTCTATTACCCATATCATGCTGCTTCTTTCTACATTCATTTGCATAATGCCCATATTTTTTACAATAATGACATTGGAAATTGGATTTATCATACCTTTGTCCATGAGCATGTTGTTGCCCACTTTGCTGGTTGTTGCCTTGACCTTGGTTCTGATTTTGATTGTTGCCCCTTTCTTGAGCATTTGCTGGACTGTTTCTTCCACCTCTTTTTTGGCTTCTACCTCTTCCTCTCTTCTTTCCTTTGCCTTGACCTCTTCCTCTTCCAAAGGACATCTAGGTCTTAAAGGCATGCTCCAGAGATGAGTTTTCATTTCTACCCAATATTTGCTCATGTGTCATCAGTGATACATGTAGCTCATCAACTGAAAAGTTTGTGAGATCCTTTGTCTCTTCTATGGTGGTAACAATCACATCAAACCTTGAGGTTAGGCTCCTAAATAGTTTCTCCGCAATCCTCATTTCTTCAAGTGTCTCTCCATGAGACCTTATCTGTGTGACCATTCCAATCATATGTGTGAAGAATGAGTCAATGTTATCTGACTCCTTCATGTAGAGAGTCTCAAAATCTCTCCTCAGCAATTGTAGTTTTTTTGTCTTCACTTTCTCCATGCCTTGATAGGCTATCTTGAGAGTTTCTCATGCTTCTTTGGATCTCTAGGCTGCTACTATCCTTCGAAACAAACTCTCATGTACTACTTGATACAAGTAGAAGAGGGCTTTAGAGTCCTTCTTCTTATTGCTCTTCAACAAGTCCTTCTCTTCTTGTGTTAATGCATTAAACACATTTTCATCCGCTGGCTCTTCAAAACCATCCTCAACAAGTTCCCATAGGTCTTGAGAGGTAAACAGGGCTCTCATAATTATTGCCCAATAATCATAGTTTTTCCCATTAAATTGTGGGAGCCAAGCATTACCAATACTAATGCTAGTGCTGGCTCCTACCATTCTTGCATTGTGAACTATGCTTCAAATACTTGACTGTAAATTTATAAACTAACTATCTTCACCTAGTAACACAATAAATTGTATTGAGAAATACCTTGGATTCTTCTTGACTGAGCCTTCACTCTGCTGGAGAAGCTTCTACAACAAAATAAATCCTTCCTTTAGCTCCTTTGACACCTTCAAAGAGCCTGAACTAGCTCTGATACCATGTTGGAATTTCTGAGAATTCCAGAACAAAATAGAGAGAGAATAATACTCTCCTTCTTAACACAGAGAAATTAAAAATTGCTCACCAGAGATAGAGATTCACACTTCGAAAATTTCTATTTCATTAACTCAAAAAACTATTACAAGAACTTCCTCACACAGAGGGATTACAAAAACTAGACTGCTGCATAAACACAGTGCTAGAAAAATTTTACTCTGTCTCTCTTACAGAGAAAATGCACACTCTGTTCTATTCAAAACTACACTACTTTATAATACTACAATGTTTTGTCTTTCAAAATAGCCTTCAGGCCTTTTATTTTTGAAAATACACTACTGTGTAATATTAAAACTTACAATACACACTGTCTGTGTTCTTTTTATACACTGCTGTGTATACAATAAAAACATTACAAAGGCTCTGAGGCCTTTTATTTGGCGCAACACATATAAACCAAAACATAACAAACCATAATATAAAAGAAATCTATTTAAAGAGCTTTCGGGGCCCACTATATAAAAATGTGCATATAATATATAGCATATGTTAAAAAATATGTATATATATTAAAACATATATAACTCAAATGTTAAAAACCTTTTCGCTGCGCGATAACAAACATTATAACAAAACGTTAATAAAACATAAAACAAAACTATATCAAACCAATACCTCGGACTTCAAAAAACATAAACCGAAATGCAATGAATCACATCGCGTTACAAATTGGATGACTTGACGTCACCATTTGTGCGCGCAATAAATTATAAAATCCGGCTTATAAACCATATTGCGTCCGCAAAAAATGTTTTGGGTACGACGGATTTGGACGCGCGATGAACTATTAAATCGGGTCCATAAACTATATTGCGTCCTGATTTCAACAATGAAAATGGGCCAAAAAATAACGCGATTGAATCGTAATCCTCTGCGTGTATGTTGACTGGCTACAGGGACCACCATTCTCTTAACCCTTTTATTTAAACAAAACAAATCCTCTCGCATTCAAAAAGAATGCTCTCCTGTGTATAAAAAGTACTCTATTTTCCGAAATATAGAGACTGTTTCCAATTTTGAAGGACTGGCGTTGAATAACAAAACTGTGATTCAAACACAATACTATAAGGGTTCTAAAAAAAAATTGACTGTTCACCATTTTAGCAAGCGGCTCTTTGACAGAGCCCTTCAAACAGATCTGGAAAGCGGCTACAGTATAGGGGCAGTTGAAAGTAACATTTCAACACCAAAATGCCTCCACCTAGCCTGACTAGACAGTTGCCTCCTTCACAAGTGAAGACTCGAGTGGGCACAAACAATCCATGTCTATCACACACAACAACCACCAAGCTCCCTCAACTCACTCACATGTACATCAGTCACCCATATGTACATCCTCATAACACACTGTGTCAGTAAAGTAAAGATATGTAGAATAATTAAATATATATAACACTGTGTCTGTAAAGATATGTAGAATAATCAGAGAGGGTGTGACAAGTTATTTAATAAAATAATGAGCTCATAGTCATTAATTTTTATGCTTTTCAAAATTATTAAAAAATTAAGTGGTTGGTTGGGATTTAGAGATTTTTTTCAAAAAGTTTTTTTTTTTTTTTTAATTTCCAAGAAGACTTAGAGTTAACAAGTTTGAATTGGAATTCGGATGAACCATAGTTATCAAGTTTGAACTCGAATTTGGATTTGTATTTGGATTCAATAAGATTTCGAAAAAAAAAATAGATGAATTTTTTTTATAACTATGCTATGGATAGTGTAAAGTTCATAGGTGCAACAAAAGGCAATTAGAAAACAAGGAAAATGTCCAAATAAAACAGATTATACTAGAAATCATGGCAAGAGCCCATTTTTTAGATCATAATGTGACTAGCACCTTGCAAAATTCCAAGTCAAAAAACTCAAAGTTGATCCTGTTAAGTCTAAACTGAAAGTAGACACACTTCGCAATTTTGGATCTAATAGAGGTGGGAGATGGAGACAGAGTTGAAAAATTTGATCAAGGTCTTAGTTCTGCTTTTCCAGGAGTCCGGAGTTAGAAACTTTAAACAACCTCTATCATTTTCCCAATCGATGACAGATTTGGAGTTTCCAAAAATTGTAAACTCCCTAAGGCCGAATCTAGTTAGAGAGTTTAAACAAAATCTATCATTTTCTCAATAGATGACAGATTTGGAGTTTCCAAAAATTGTAAAATCCCTACGGCTGAGCCAATTAGCACAATGGAAGACACCCTAAAGTGCTAGTAATTCAACAAAACAAATAAAAAGTATATTTATATAAACAAAAAATCATTTTGTAATCTCCAACTTAAGAAACAAATAAAAAAGTATATATATATATATATATATATATATATATATATATATATATAAACATATTTTTTTTAGAAACTTATCCTAATTCTTAACAATAATGTTTATAAATTTCATATTTTTAAATGTATTTTTTTTTGTAAAATTTGCAAGACTACATCTTCATCATCTCCAATATATCACCCCCATAGGGGCGGGGAATTGAACCAACGAATTCAAATTTCACCGTCTATCCAAGACCCCAGACTCATATTTTTAAATATGAAAATATATTATTCATTATAGAATATCAAGGCTACCAATATGAATTATCATTAATTTTTTTTTTTTAATATAATATTTATAGAGTGAGTATTCTTCTAAATAAATTGTTTTTAATATAACAAACTCAATTGAATATACTTATATTTACTAACATAAATGAAATATTTTTTATAATTAAAATAAATTATAATAGTACTATTTGTTTTATCAATTATAATATAAATTAATATCACCATCATTGATTCAGGATATCTCTATATTAGCCTTCAAATTGGAAGTATACTCTCTCACTATGAAACATATTGTCATTTACTCCAGCCAAGCTTCTACTTGTTCACTCACACGACTTCTAGAAAATTCTGGGAAGAGTAATATTTTTAATCTCCCTAGTAATGTCCTTACTTGGAGATCCTCTATTGAAGTCCCTTGATCCCTCCGGATTTCCCACCCATGATGGAAGGTGATCTTGGTCCACCTTAATTGTTCGATGCCCTCTTAAAGTCTCATTAATTACCTCTATGGAGCACAATATGAGAGCTAGATTCAGTGATGGAAATGGGGTTCTTGGAGGAGTTGGTCCTTATCATAACTCTCCTCTGCCTCGATTTCCTCACATTCTCACCATTCTGAACTATTCAATTATATACATGACACACAAATCTTATTAGTGAAAATTGGGACTTGGTTAGCAATTACTTGGCTCAAACATATATATAAAATGATAGGTGTAAGTTAACCTTTTGCTATTCTCATAAACTAGTGATGTTGATTCTGAGGGGTAGCGAGTATTTTGCTTAGCTACAGAGGTGAGGTTTAGGTTGACATTCAATTTCAAAGGCGGAGCATGTTGGCATTGTAATTTTTCCATTGATTTCAACTAGTACTTAGCAGTGTTTAACCTTTCAATAATGCTTCAAAATCCTATGTTGGCCCAATGTGTGGTTTTCTATGAGTGTCACATTGTCTCATGGTTGCATGTTATATCCTCAAGTTGAGCTAGAAATCTAGTGGAAGAAGGTTGCAATCATAAGGGTTAATTTAGGGTAACATAGGTAAAAAAGCATGAAGAATGCATTATAACAAAGGTTGAGCTTATCTATTGTGTAGTACAATGTACTTCCATAATGAAACAGGAGTTTTACTCCTTGCAGGTGAGGTTTCCTAGATTTTCTGTGCAGTCCACATAATTTTAGGGGCATATACTTTGGTTTTGCACTTGGTAATGGGTTAAAAATTCTGAGGAAGTTATATAGAAGATGGTTCAAGTTGATAATATCTCTCATTCAATGAAATCATGGAGCATCTGGTCAAGGAGGAGAAATATCAAAATATCGGAACAATAAAGAGTGTGTGAACAAAGATGATTAGCTCTCCATTACTATGATTGCAATTATTACTTTCATAATTCTAGAAAATTATATATTTGAAATTTCATTGAGGAGTTGAGGTTGGTTAGATGTATTGTTAGTGTGTGAGAAGAGACATGTATGCAAGTGGAGCAAACTAGGCAAATTTCCTGAAGAACTAGAGAGACAAAACATAAGTTGTAGAAGGTAGTAGAAGCTTATTTCAGTTGAACTATTTAGTAGAGGGAAAGGGGATGGATCAAAGAGAGTTATGAATATATATGTAATGTATTTTGTTGTTGTTGATGTGTTTATCAGATTATCATAGGCAACGTTTTTGTTGATCATATTTACCATTTTGTAGAGGATTGGTGTGTTATTGTAGGGTTGTGTAGTTCTCCTCAGAGTCCAGTTTGAAAATGAATGAAATCGTGGCTCTGAGTGTTTGAGGAGGTTGGGGCCTCCATTCAGTAGTGGCTAAACAAGGAATAGGTGGTTTCTCCTTATTGGTGGTGGCCAAAACAATGATATATTGGGAGCGGTATCTCCATATATTGGTGGTTGACAAAGACTTATTAGGAGTGGTTGCTTCCAACAAGTGGTGGCATATAAATTCATGTGAGTAGAGACTTCGTAGACAATACTTTCCAAAAACACTGTAAAAGGGGTAGTGGCTCATAGCTGGTGGAGGCCAAATGAAATATGTAACAAATTTTATCATATAATAATAAGAGAATGAGAAGCAACACAATAACATAGGGTGGTTTTCGTTCCTTTGGGTTTCCACCAAAAATCATTGGCGTCTCATATGTTGATTATTATTATGTCTTTGTGTTATTTTTTGATGCTCTGATATCTCCTTACGTGTTTCATATTATGAATGTTTAAAGGATTAATCTATTGGAATTATTTTTTATAAGTTCCATCACTACTGATTCACTTTCCATCACTCTTAGTTCTGCTGCACTCTTATCCATTATATGGAAGTACATATCATTAGAGTACATGTTAGACACATGCCTATAGCTTAGCAGACCTTTTGATTATAGCTGACACTTTTGTCGCAAATTGTGTTCTAAGTGTCGTAATGTCTCATTTCAATTGTCGCACTTGGAAATAAATGTCTGTTTCTTTTTGTTTCAAGGTGTTCTTTCTATCTCTCACTCATTCGTATCATTTTGGATTGGGTTTATGGATTTCATTTTTTTGATTCATTTTTTAGTTGTGTTCGGATTTGTTTCCCTCTCTTACTCTACCCAACCCACACTTAGCCATTTTGGAGGTCTTTTTGGTCCTCCTGCTTAGTGAAAGTTGTGAATATATTAGCCCTATTATCTATTGTTGATATTAGCATATTCATGAAACTAATTAATGTAACATTTCCCACCAGCAATTATGCATGAATTCTTTCTCAATTCCATCTCAAATCAATGCACATTAAGATCTTTCCAAGGATAGTTACCTAACATTTGTTGTTCAAAATTACTCACTGCACTATGTTTTCATCACATCTTCCTTGAATGAATCATAGAGAACTCTTATCTGATCACAACGACCCCTTAGAGAAGCAAGTTGTGAAATACAAAGTCCCTCCTATCCTCACAGTTCAGTGAAAAACCTCCCAGGTAAAGTGACTTTCCTTCTATGGCTTCCCTCGGTGAAAAACACATTCCAGATGAACAAGAAGTCAATGTTAGCTAAAATAGTGCTAGTATATAAGAAAAGTGAATTAAAAATGAACAGTGAACCATTTTTGACAAATAATGTGCTATCCTTAAGGCTTCCTCTTCCCTTTAGTGCATGGCACAGTCCCAAGACTCAAGCGTTCACCGTTCTTCCTTGTTCTCCCCCTATGTGTTGAACACTTATCAAGATTCTCTCTCTTAGTACATGGAATAGTAACAAGGCTCAAGGAGCCCTCCCCATAGTCCTTGACCAATAAAACTATGTTGGTTTTGTCTTCCTCTCTTTCCTTTTGGGCTAATGCCGCAATCTTAAGCAACAAACTCACCACCTTGTCCCTTGAGATTCCCCACTACGCTAGACCAAGGAGAGCCCCTCTTTATAGTGAAAAATGTAGTAAAATTGAAAATTTAAGCCTTCTTAGGCCACTAACACTACAAAGAAAATACCCTCTAGCAGAGGTTATAAAGGAGGTTTTTGGTGTTATAAAATTGGCCAAAATTGTCAAAAAAGTAGTTTCTACAACATCTGTTTTCGGTAACGGAAGATTTGGTGGAGCTTCTAACAGAATTTCAACAAAACTAAAAAGACTAGGTGGCCGGAGGTTATTACATATTTTTTTTTCATCGGTGCGCTACTTAGGTTTCAACGCACCGGTGCGTGTCATCTAGATGGTCGACCTGGGGTAGTCGAAGGTGCATGCACCAGGCCGTAAAGGTATAAAACCGCATCGAGCACACTTTAGGTGATACAACGCACCGGGTTGTTCTAATTGGTATTGGGATTTGGTCGGTGCCTATAGTTCGTATCAATGCACCAGTTCGTAGTATTATAGAAACACATTGGTGCGCAATATCACAAAAATGCATCGATTGTTCTAATTTGTATTGGTATCTATGCGGTGCCCATAGGTCGTACAAATGCACCGGTGAGTAGTCTCACATAAACGCACCAGTGCATAGTATCACACAAATGCACAGATTGTTCTAATTCTTATTGGTATTTGTGTGGTGCCCATAAGCCGTACAAACGCACCGGTGATGAGTCTCACATAAGCGCACCAATGCACAATATCGCACAAATGCACTGAGATTTATAATTGGTATTGGTATTTTTGTGGTGCCCATAGGTCGTAGAAATGCACTAGTACGTTTTATCATACAAACGCACCGGTGTTTATTTTTTATTTTTTAGAAACATTAACTTGTGTCAGTGTAATTATTGTGATTTTTTTAAAATTCATTATTCATCAAAAGTTGACACATATCTTATAATAGTATTCATATTAATTAAATTTTTATTAGTGCATTTGAATGTGATGTTTGGATTAATTTGTTATATCATATCATAATTATTGTGATTTTTTAAAATTCATTATTCATCAAAAGAGGACACATATCTTATAACAGTATTCATATCAACTAAATTTTTATTAGTGCATTTGAATGTGATGTTTGGATTAATTTGTTATATCATATCATCATATTTCACATCTCTTCATTATAATATTTAATCATCCATAAATTTAATCAGTGGTGTTACATTTCACAACGACAATGGAGAACACAATAGAATAAATTAAAACACACACACACACACACACACACATACATATATATATATATATATATATATATATATATATATATATATATATATATATATATATAAGAAAATATTTGTCATACAAAATGGGACAATTATTGGTCTCCCTTTGTCTTTCAATTGGAACACTATGTCCATTACATTAAACAAAATGTTTGTTTTCACAGACAAATATTTCAAAGAATACAATGCCTTGCTTTGATATCCAAACATAATGATCATCATTCTTCGCTTGAACTGTTGTCACTGCTTGAGCTACTTCCATGACTTGGTTTATTTTGAGGAATGTTTTGTTCACGATGTTGATTCTTTTCATCTTCTTCACCTTCCATCTACAAACATAAAATAAATTGTAATGTGTATATATACGTTGGTGAGAATATTTAAAATTTCAATATTAAATAATATACATCATTATAAATCGAAAAGAAATGACGTACCATAGAAACAATTGACTCATAAACTATACACATTCTTTCAAAACCTAATTTAATGCCATCTTTCAAGATTTCATCTGTTGGCAAAGTTCCATACTTTGTTTCCTACAATTTTTATATCCCATAACAAATCATATATTTAATATAAAAGATTTATTTGTTCTATTAACTATAGACGAAGAAAAGTAAAAAAATATAGATAGATGCTTACAAATTCCACAATTAATTTCTGATATGCCAACATATACTCAGAACCCGTATTTAACCCAATGTCAATAAATTCGTCTAATGGTTCTTCTTTGTATGTTAGCACATGTTTGAAGACATTCAACGATGATTGTTTTAAAAAAAACTTAAAATATACAAAAGTGAAATCTAGTTAAGTTTTTATAAGGAAGTAACAATTACTCACAAACTTAGATATCAACCCTTTTCTTCCTTGTCGTCCTATTTTATGTGCTGAACAAGTTCCATTTTCTTTTCTTTTCTACAAGAAAATACTTGAAAATTAATATTTAATACTAAATTGTTTATTTATTGTACCTAATGATTGCAAAAATTCAATGATTACATATTACATTTGAAGCACGTTGTTGTTGAGATGACTCCTCCTGCGATGCAATTTTGTCCATTTCTTTGACCATCTCCTTGTACAGCTTTGTGGACATTCCTACTGGCATATTTCTGATATCAACTCCTTCATCTTTTGATATTTTCATAATCTTCCTGAAAATGTAACATGACAATAAACTATTTAATTTTTATATTGATATATGAAAATTAAATATAACAAAAGTGATATTTATAAATGATATATTTATAAGAAATTCTAGAAAAACATTTAAAGTAATATTACTTTTTCATTCCTTATTTTTTGTTGTTGTGTGTTTTTGCTATTAAAAGTCTCACATGTCTCATTGACCAATTCTCTCGAAACTCTTCTTGTAGTTTAGATAAAATTTGGTTCTTGGATTCATTGGATTAATTTTTGTATTGTAAGTGGAAAGAACATCTATAAATTCGTTCCACTAGATCCCTCAAACTTTTGTAAAAGTTTTTCCCCCTTTCGTTAACCTCCATTACCACTCCAGATGAGCTAAGGAGAAATTCATTTTCATTTGCATGTTCTATTTTTTTTCTTTTCTCAGAACAACATTCATTTTCTGAGTTGTTGGTCCCTGTAGAACATTAGACATATAATGTGAATTAATAGATTGTTTGAAACATGTTATCTAATAATTTTAAGTATTTTATTATTGAAAATTAGAAAAAGAAACTCATATTGGATCGATAGTATTTTTTGATTCACTTGATTCATCCTTTTGCAAATTTTCCATCAAGCATTTACGCTCTTCTCGTCCTAGATCAAAAATAATCTTATCGAGCTTCGTCATTTTCTGGCTTGGCATGATACATAGTAAATAATACATATTATTTAAACTTACATATAGTTCAAAAATAATATTTTTTGTAAAGAATTTACAAAGAACTTGTTTTTTTATATTTTCTTGATGTGTTATCAATAATTTTGTTACTTGATCTCTTGTCAGCCATTTATTTATCAATATGAAACCTGTACCATATCATTCATTAATATAGTTTATAAATAAATCATCAAATTTTCAGGTAAAAAAATAAAATATCAAGTAACCAGTGCACTTTGCATGGTGTACGCATCGACGTTGGTGCGTCGTGTTCTTATAAAAACACCGCCAAAACAGTATAAAACACTGTACAGTGCTCTATGTCAACAAGGAGCACCGGTGCGTTATATGTTAACCACCACACTGATTAACACAGAAAAAATAATAAAAAATCGTCTAGTGTTAGTTTTTGTAGCATATGGTGTTGTGGAGGGGACGGTGTGGCCTATTATTATAAACGCCCCGCATAAACACAAGACCACCGTATGGTGCTCTTTGTCAATAAGGAGACTCGGTGTTATTTTTTTTTTTAAGATGAACAACAAATTTAAA
Source organism: Pinus albicaulis (assembly GCA_034641835.2). Taxonomy (NCBI): domain Eukaryota; kingdom Viridiplantae; phylum Streptophyta; class Pinopsida; order Pinales; family Pinaceae; genus Pinus; species Pinus albicaulis. Next base: position 343,703,505 of record CM076579.1, on the reverse strand, counting down.
TTTTGTACTTACTTCGTAAAAAATACTCCAGAAAATGTAAAAAAAACCAATAAAATTTAGTCGTGAGATCGTTTGAAATTATATGCTACAGGGTTTGAATCACCAGAGGTTTGGAATTCTAATTATCTGAATAGTTTTGTTCAAGTGTATTTCGCTGCTCCTTAGTGCTCTCGTGCTCTCTTGCTCCAGGTATGTCTCGTGCAAATCTCTGGCTAAACTTTTTTGAAAAAATAGTGAAATAACAAAAAGTGTTTAGTATTTAAATTTTTTTATGAAATTAGATTTTCGAAAATATATTGCTGCCCATTTTTCAATTTACTGCTTTTTTTCACTTTTAAAAAATAAAGTTACGCTTTTTTTATTTGCGGCTTTTCGTCACTGGTATGTCAATTAATAACACTGCACCGGTGCGTCAGTTATTAACAGAAAACTGGTGTGCATTAACTAAAATGCACTGATGCGATTATTTGTACATAAGCACCGATAACGATAACTCCATTTTTAAGGCACTGAAATTAGTTTTAGGTGTGTTCACTAAAATTTATTGTTGATTTTACTCAAATGCGGGGAGAAAATATCATAATTATATCGAATGGAGAATTCTTCAAAATCCATCTCATTCCATAATATTTCTCAAAGTCCATCATGGAGTTCTCCCTATCCATCTTGAGACGTAATATTTACTTTAGATTTTATTTATATTTTCATTATCTAATTGGATTTATGTTTTTTATTCATGTTAATAAGCTTAATAAAATTTATAATGTATACAAATTTTAGGGTTCATGCAGAATCAAAATCGAGTTCATATGCAAAAACTATTCAAACAACTCCAAAACATCGGAAGCTCTTATCAAGAGCAGCATACCGCAAGGTGCATTTCGTAGATGAAAATGGACATCCGCTTCACCCTGCCAATTTTAACAATATTGCATCTTCTAAACCTGCAAATTCAAAATCAAGTTCAGATGCCCAAACTATTCAAACAAATTCAAAATGTCGGAAGCTCTTATTAGGAGCAGCATACCGCAAGGCGCACTTGGTAGATGAAAATGGACAGTCGCTTCATCCTGCCAATTTTAACAATATTGAATCTTCTAGCCACAACCCCGTGACAATGATGGTAATAATAATTGTTTGGTATATTAATGTAATTATTTCAACGTCAAACAAATTAATCATGCATTTTCAGTTCTTAGTAATTGATATCATAGATTTTGTACTAACCATGATGAAATATATTTTTTGAAATGATTAGGATTCTAGGGATAATGAGCGACCTAACTACCATCTTTCGTTTCACTCCACGACAATGTGAAATCAAGAGAAGGTTGAATTATTAGAAAAAAATGAAGAGGAATGATACCAAGAATGGTTGAATCAACCACCGATTCAATTCTCACTACATCCAGATTCACCAATTAGGAATGACTACAACAATGATAGTTATTCACAAGCTGGAAATGGAGGAAATCAAATAAAGGTTGGTATGGATGATTACTTAAGGGATATGACTTCCATGGAGACAATGTTGTTAGATGCATTCCAAAATGATGATCAGCTAGGGGATGATGCTCATATCGTTGATACCTTTTTCGAAATCCTTAAGTTTTCTTCCACCACCCCTCTCTTTGGACCTGGCGGTCAGTCAAAGTCTACCTAGTTGGGGACACCAATGTTACTGTACAACTTGAAAGAAAATTTTGGCTTGTCAAATGCATGTTTCTCAGAAATTTTGAGGTAGGTTACCATAAAGTCCTCCCTTATATAAATTTGATAAATATAATCACACAATGAACATTAAAAATGGTCAATTTTATGAACGTTAATAATTATATCATCATTAATGTAAATTTAATATTTTCCATGATCACCAACTATAAGTTATTCAAAGATAAGGTTCTTCCGAGTGATAATGTCTTGCCCGGTAGCTGCAAAGAGGCAAAGAAATTGTTGAAAATTTTGGGTGTTGAGTACATATCATATCATGCACATCAAAATGATTATACTCTATATAGAGGATAATATGCAGACAAAGAGATATGTCTGAAATGTGGGCATGACAGGTATGATAAATAAAAAAAGAAGGGTAAATCACGTGGTCCTCCTTCTAAGATATTGAGGCACATTTCTATAATACCAAGGATTCAAAGGCTCTTTCGTTGCAAAGAATTAGCTATGTTGAAGGGATGGAATGCCTCACCCAGAAGTGATTTTGGAGTTATGCTAATCCGAATTGATTTAATAGCCATGAAGCATATAGAGGATACATGGCCCGAAAATTCAAGGATGAAGTACGAAGTCTACAACTCAGCATAGCCATGGATGGCATCAACCCATATTCCCTCTAGAACACCAACTATTTTTTTTGGCCTGTAATAGTGATCAATAAAAATATCCCCCCATGGTTGTCCGTGGAGAATGAACATCTTATGTTGGCTCTCATAGTCCCTGATAGAAGACAAGTGAAGAATATGGATGTCTACTTACAACCACTGGTAGATGAATTGAAGAAATTATGGGATGGGATAATTGTATACGATGTATCAAGACCCATCGTAGTAGATAGTAGTTTTATCGTGTATGGCATATGTTCTTACATGACACATGATTATCTAGGCTTAGGATTTTGCTCTGATAAATTACATGTTTATTGATTTGTTTATATACGTAAAAATATTCCTTTTCATATTAGTTATTTAATTTGGTGTAATCGTTATGATCTTCATGATATTATTTAACGTGCCATGCATATAAATTATATACAATAATCTCACAAGTCTTGTAACAAAAGGGTATTTTGGATGTAAATGTTGTGGACCTTATTTGAAAGCTAGATGGTACAACAAACTACGAAAACCAGTGTATGAATGCTCCAGGGTATTCCTCCCAGAAGAGGACCCTTACAAAAGAGCAGAATCCACTTTCAATGGTAAATGAGAGAGAATCCAAAGTTTTCCAATAACGACACCAGCTGAATGGCTTAGAGCATATGAGAGAGAGAAGGAGAAGGAGTTCATAGAAATGTTCGATTCAAATGGGGAGCCTATGTTCGATGATCCAAAATTATTCGACACCTATATTGAGAAATTTTCCATTGGGATGAAAAGGAAATCTATATTTTATAACCTCCCATATTGGGAGGATCTTAAGATTACCCACTTATTAGATCCCATGCATATATTTAAAAATGTTTCATCTTCTTTATGGAGGTACATATCATCGAAACAAAGTGACACATTGGTTGTTAGGAAAGATATTATTACTTCAAAAACTAATAAGAAACATTGGCCAAGATGATTAGAGGCATGCACTGGTCCCTCTAATTCATGGTATTTCAAAGACGGTGATGTCTCATGGATTTAAAAAAAAGATGATATTTCTTTGGAAAAGGAAGTTAGAATGGGTGTGAGGGTGCCATCTTCATACGGGTCTTCACTACAAAGTTGCTTCACTGTGGATGACCATTTTTCGTGGTTGAAATGGCATGACCATTTGAATCTTCTAAGAGTACGTATAATGTCAAAAGCATGATTTTAATATTTTTTATATTAATAAATTTTATCCCATGTGGGGATCATAAAACACAATTAATTTTGTATATTATTGCACGTGTTTATAACTTTGTTGTGTCATTATCATTTTTTCTTACATGGGTGTGTGCAACATGAATTCCCTCAAAACCTATGACATGCCATATCTAAATTATCTCCATTTGAACGTTGGATCACGTCAAAGGAGATTGATGTGGCTAGCATTCCACGGTGGCATCAGGAGATAGTTTAGATTGTTTGTATGTTTGAGAAGGAACTATCGACCAGTTTCATGGACTTGCAAGTTCATCTTCCAATCCACCTAGTAGATGAGGTTGAATTAGTTGGGGTGGTTTCTTGTCATTGGATGTTCTTCTTAGAGAGGTAGATGAAGAAATTGAAAGGTTTTGTTCGACAAAAGGAAAAACCTGATGGGTCTATGGCAGAGGGGTACATATCATATGAGTCTTTCTATTATGCCAGTGAGTAAATAAATCAGATCAACAACAAACTAGGTGCGGTGATTTGGGACGATTAAAGGGATGAAGATAAAAGAGAAAGGGAGTTGCTCCAAACGAATGGAAAAAAGCGCTTGATAAAGAGTAAGCGACTTATAAATTTTCAAATTTACACAAAGTAAATATTCATGTTGAACTTCGATGTAATGTATATTTTTATCTCTGTGTAGTATATAATTTCAGTTTCATTTCATCAGCGAATGCAGAAATTAAAGCAACCAATAAATTCATTCTTTACAATTACGAAGTGACACAACCGTGGGTCTCATTGTACGAACAAAAGAGGATGAAATAGGAGAGTGACCGCAAATAATTCAGATGGTTGAATGGTAGAAGTGTGCCTTATCCCGATAATTTCAAATAAAATATGCCAAAAATATGCCCCAATAGTTGGGTTGTTGACCAAGTCAGAGAGAAATACTGTGCAACCAGTTGTTACTCGCATGCTGAAGAGGATGCACTAAACGTAGGGATTGGGTGGAGAAAGTCGATAATAATATATTTAATTTATATGTACATTTGAAACTTAATAATGCACCTTTAAAATGTAATTTCATCTATATTTCATATTTTAACTATTGGGCTATTATAAGACACATGACACTAAGATTTTTTAACTTTTTTATAGGTGCATTTGTTCCCATCTATGTGGGCATTTGGACATCATTTTCGCACATAAAATGTCGATTATGGACACATGACACAAGACTGTGGAGTGGAAGTTGAGTTCGATAAATCTATTCGATCTAGCCACCGTGATCAAAACCTAATACGAGGGAAGTTAAGTTACGTCGGAAAGATACAAAATATCATTCAAGTGGATTTCTCTTCTTTCCAATGTGTTATTTTTAGGTGCAAGTGGTGGGACACCTTTGATCAGAATAATCTAAAGGAAGATCGTGATTCTAGGCTGATATGTATCAACTCTAGAAAGATGTGGGATGAAGCTGAGCCCTATGTTTCCCCCAAACACTGCAACCATGTTTTTTTTTACCCATATGTGTTGGATAAGGATTGGTGGTTCGTATTGAGACATGACCCTAGGTCAAAACATATTTTTGAGAACAATAGTGTTATCATGCCATGCAAGCTGGAAGATAATGCTAGTGATCATGAGAACCGAGAGTGATATGGTACATGTGTTATTTCATCAATATTTATACTTTTTAAGACGGGTTTTTATAAACTAGAAGAGGACTTAACTACGTTATAACTTATACGACTCTTTTTTTCGAAACATTATAATATGTATTTTGAATTAGTTGGTAATTTGCATTGTGTTAATCTTAAAATCAATATTTCACTTGATAATTTGCAGTTATGTTGATCTCAAAAATAATGGTGTGTTGTATAAAGTTCTTTTTTTTGTATGTAAGATCATAATAAAATAATGATAATTATAAAGTACATGAATTTATTTGCATTTTTTTCTAAACTTTATTATGTTACAAAAATTCATATTATTCTAGATTTATTATTTTACAATTAATTACAAATTTACAAATTTAAAATTTTTAATAAAATCATTTCACATTAATACAATTAAAATTTTCACATTAATATAATTAAAATTTTACAAATATTTTACACACAATTACAATTAAAATTACAATAAGAAATACAATTAAAATTACAATTACAATTACAATTACAATTACAATTACAATTTTACAATTTCACATACAATTACAAATAAAATTACGATTACAATTTTAGAATTTTACATACAATTAAAATTACAATTAAAATTTTACAACAGTAATACAATTAAAATTTTACAAATATTTTAAGTACAATTAGAATTACAATTACAATTACAATTACAATTTTACAATTTCACGTAAAATTACGAGGGAAAATTTTAAGGATGGAAATTTATCTTAAAGTTTAGAAACCTTGGCGAATCTTACGAGTCCCTGATATGCAAATTCTAAAAATTTTGGTGATATTTTTTTAAGATATCACAATTTCTAATGAATTTATATAGTCTTTATAAAATTTTGGCGATTTTTAGGATAATATAATTTTATACTATAAAATTTGGGTGAATCACTTTTTAAAAAAAAATGGAAATTGGTGAATCTTTTTTTTTTTTGAAAAACCATGGAAAGTTAGCCCACCTACGAATATTAGCCCCTAAAATTTTCCATGACAATTACAATTACAATTACAATTTTAGAATCTTATATACAATTACAATTACAATTTTACAATTTTACCATTACAATTACAATTTTAGAATTTTACATATATACAATTAAAATTAAAATTACAAATACAATTAGAATTACAATTACAATTTTAAAATTTGTCATATATACAATTACAATTATAATCATTTCACAATAAATTAAATATTACAATTACAATTAAAATTTTACAAATATTTTACATACAGTTACAATTACAAATACAATTACAATTTTAGAATTTTACATACAATTAGAATTACAATTTTACAATTTTACATATATACAATTACAAATAAAATTACAGTTACAAATACAAATACAATTTTACAATTTTACATACAATTAAAATTAAAATTTCAATTACAATCATGACATAATATTTAATAAATATCATGATCATTTAAAATTAAATTAAATAAACATCACGATCCTGATAACCATCATACAAACATCATATTCAAATTCGCTAACATCATCTAATCATCGTGATCATGATCATCTAACAAAACAAAATTAACATTGTATAACATCATCACAACACAAACATCAAATATACATCTCATGTCAAATAAATGCTATACCATACACATCTATCTACAAGATACACATTAAATGAGAATATCTAACATGACTAAACAATATACACATCATGATGATCACCAGCATGTAAATTAAGTACAACTGCAACATGAACATAAAATACATGGACCATCTTTATATATATAACTGTATAATGTCAAAACTATACAACTGTAATATAAATGTAAAATATCAACTGGTGGTACATCATCAATAGTCATACTAGTCGAGGCCTTCTCAGTCAATGGTGCAACCTCGAAAGTCTCAGGTACATGCTGATCATCACGTGCCTACTGATCTGGTGTTGCCTCTCGCTGATCAGGATCAACTGTCAGCTGCTCATCATGATGAATCGAAATGGTCGATGGTCCAGCCTGCTCATGATCATGAGTAATGTTGGATGTTGTAGGTTGTTGACTCAACGTTGCCGATGGTCTAGCCTACTCTCCATCATGACCGTTGGTCAATGCTGCAGGCTGCTCATCTGCGGTGAGAGGTGAACGATCATCACTCCCCTGGTCGTGATCATCAGATGATGTCCCATTGCTCATGAATTTTCGATGTACTGGGTCTCGACCACACCTACGTCGAAGGGTCGTCCTTAACCGTGTAACTAAGCTCGTAGCTCCTACGACATGCCGCATCAGGTGAACATGTCACGCGGCATGCCTCTCCACATATGTACCAGCTCAACATCAACCTGTATCTCTCTCATAGTGGTGGGCCTGACTCCCACCTTCACAAAAAGTGCATAGAGTTAGTCGCCCAACTACATCCTTAATATACTATCAGGCCTATGCCTAGAAAAATGTGGTACTGACGCACCATGAGGACCAAGTCTATTTGCACACCCTCGTCAATCCAAACCAGCATATAGACAAGGGACAATAACAAAGGGATGCTCATGAACACTGGCTATCAACTCTAGTGCATCATGTGATATCCTTACGGAAAACTCACACTCACCCTCTTGGGCATCTTCTGTCCCCACATCTGCATCCGTACATGTAGCATCGGCCTACGAGGCTTTCGAACAAAAGTAGGCCTCGTGTCTGGAAACCTATCAAAAAATAAACAAAATATCTCTAAAGAAAAAGGGAATTTCACCCTCCCTTGCATATGAATGCGACATCTATCTAAAGTTCTACAGAACTGCTACAAAAAAATGGCAGACCACCTCACAAGTCATGGCTCGCATACTAAAGAATCAACCTAAAATAGAATCGGGCAACTAATGCATTTCTCGTCACTGGTGTTGTGTGAAATGGTCGAAAGAAGTAGTGAGGGGCGCCTCACCTCCTCTCTACCAAATGAAGAAATAGGTAACTGACCTTCAGAGACCTGAAAATCTGAAGGAGACAGTATATCCACGTTAATCTATCTCTGGGAGTACACCAACTGACTACCTGTTTCATAGCTAACTAGGACCTCTGGGAACGAGGGAAAATCCACCCCTCTCCTCGATAGGCTAGTAATTAAATATATTTCCTCCTAATTGGGCATATACCACTGGTTAGGACCAACCCGGAAAGCTTGTAGGTTGGCATTCCACCTGCGGATAAGATGTCGCAAAAACACACCATGGCCCTTTAGGTATGTACCCTCCACATAGAACTTGAGGAGGCATACCTACCTTTGGAGCCCCTGGGTAGATGTTTTAATAGGGCGAGGCTACACATCTCTCTCCCTCTCTCGTGCCTCCCATAGGCGAACCATGTTATACTGGTCCGCCTGTTTTTGTTGTTCTTCCCTCTCCTATCTCCTTTCACATCATTGAATGAATGAAATACTAAATACAATTTTTTTATTAAATGAGACATGTATTTAGGAAAATACATATATAGTTTTAAAAAAAATACAGTTGGTGCACCACAAAATATAGGCATGCACCGATAACAGTGCGTTTTTTTTTGTCGCGCACCGGAGGCAGTGCACCGGAAAATTTTTAGTGCACCAGAGGAAGTGCACCTGGAAATTTTTAGCACACCTCCCTCCTGGCATTGTTACAAGGTCAACGATGCAGTGGTATAACATACTGCACCATTGAATATGTACCATTTTCAGTAGGGCGGTGTGCTGACCAAACTACATGCCTCGAGGCGTATAGTTTAGGAAGTGCACCACCCTCCTGACATCACCAAATGGTCAACGGTGTGGTCGTTTACCTGTCCGCACCATTGACCATGTCTAATTTTTATAATGTGATGCGATAACAAAATTACCTACCTTGGGCGGATATTTCCTTCAACGCACCACATTCCCGCAATTTGATATTATCAACGGTGCGGTCGGGTAACCTATCCCACTACAATTTTTTTTTTAAATCACGGTGTGCCATTTCGGTACCACCCTGGAACAGGTGCCGATACCATTAGCACCAGTTGCAGTGCGGCCTGTAAATTTACAGGCAGCACCGCCAATCAGTGCAAGCCGAACGGCCCAAGCGCACCGTGCGAGAACTTTTTTTTTCTTTTTTAAATAGGCTGAATTTTAAGCTTTTTTACAATACTAATCCGCTAAAACGTTTAATTATGGAAAAACAAGGAAAATACCTATACATTTGGCTGTTGAGGAGGCATATTGGCTGTAGAATTTGCAAAACTAAATTTTCCCACCGTTTTTCAAAATTTAAAATGGAGATGGTGGGCAATGGACAGCAGCAGTGCCTGCAATGGGAGCATGGATGGTAGGGTGCCTCACACAAGGTAAAGTTGCACTGGTGCTTGAGAGCTATGGAGCACTAAAAAGTAAAATATGTGGATTTTTGGCCGTAATTTTTTTTTTATTTAACCTTGTTCCGGTGCGCGTGGTTTTACAGGCGCACCAGTGCAGCTTCTTAAAAGGGCATCGGGTTGTTTCAGTTTTGGCGCGGGGTTTAGAATGCACCAGTTCAGAATCTTTGTAAAGCACTAGTGTGCTACAGTAATAAGACGCACTAGGTGGGTTTGTACTGAACACATGATGTCCCCAGTGTGGAAATGTTTTGTGCACATTGGTGATTTCTCTAGTTGAATGCACCAGTGTGGTTTAGGATGATAAACACACCAGAGGAAAAACATCTGTAAAAACCTCCACCCACCAGCCTCCTCTAGTAACCTCCACTACAAATGGATGTTTGGGGTATTTTTATAAGGGGTTCCTCAAAAAAATCTGCTATAGGGTCTTTTCCTTGTAGTGTAATGAGTTCAATTGTGGTTTAATTATCAATCCTCCTACCTCCAACCCTTCCACGTGCCTATCATAAGAAATTCATTCCATGATCTAGGTAGAGATAGAATATGTGATTTCATGATTGATTTTTCCTTTTCATGGATGATTTTCATTGGTAGGAGTGATTTATTAGCATGAAAAGTAGCTTCTCAAGGAATATAGAAAGGGGAAGACAAAAATAAACACTTTCATAGAAGAAGAACAAAAGAAAACAATCATGAATTTATGAAGCTAATCTTGGACCGTGACAGAAAGAAGACATTACATGATGACTCAGAATATTCCAACAATGATCCAAATCCCTTTGGAGGGTGAAGATAAGAAACAAAATGTATCTTTCATTAACATGAATTATTGATCATATCTTTCACGAAGATTAAAGATAAAGCATAAAAAGAGAGAAGATTGGCATTGCCACCTCATCATGAGTTCCATTTCATCATTTTCAAGTTGTAACTTATACAAGTGTCATCACTTGGTCAAATATGTCCATTTGTCTTGCCACATCAACATGTGCAGTGTCATGTATTATCGAAATAAAAATGAAAAAATGTAATGCGTGGAAGTGCAAGAGTCACATGTTGAATAAGAAAAGTTACATATCCATATATGGACCAAAAAAAGTCATTTACGGAAGTCCAAAAGACATTTAGAAGTTAAAGAGTTGTTTGCAAGTACAAAGGACATATTAGAATTCCAAGATTCATGAGGGTAGTCTAAGAGTAATGAGAATATGAAAGGTCATTATATTATTATAAATACACCCTCGTGACTCAAGAAAAAGTATTTTTGGAGGCTTAAGCTTTGACGAGCTAGTCCTGACTTCTCTAACTTGACATAGGAGAGAAAACTATTCTTTCGAGGAGCAAGAAGTGACCCAATGTTCCACTAATAGAAATAGTGTCTCACCATTGTAAATGTGTACTTGGATATTTCACCTATTATTGAAGATCATTGAGCCAACATACTTTCATGCGTATATCATAGATGTTTTGATACTATTCTTTGGATTTTTGTGGTATATGGTATATTCATATTTACCAAGGGATATGAACTACTTCATTGGATTTGGTACTTATCTTCTTAAATGTGTGTTGCATTTGTTCCCATGACTCATTATTATCTTTTGAACTAATTTTTTGGTTATTCGATGAGTCTTTCCTTGCTCTCGGGTGCCTCTTTTAGGATAGTACTATTACTTCCTTCTAGAGACTCACTCTTGTCTCCCTCTCATGAAGGTCTCCTTTTACACATTGAAATTGGTGCTACACATGTTGTTGGATTGTATTAATCATTGTTAAATGACTAAGACTGTACACATAAATTATCAATCCTGGGACGTCTTTTATTTCAATGACAGTTGCACTGTCTGTGCCGATACATCAAACCAGAAGAAAATCAAAGTAAAGAGTAATAGTTTCTGAATCAAATGCTGAAAGAAATCACTCATGCAGAAATAAAAACAATCTATAGGAATGGAATCAAGCCTCAATTAATTGCACCTAGATTGCCACACACAATTACACCAGCTGGTATCTCTAATCACATATGTGTAACGTCATAATAATATCGAAATTGAAGCACATATACTCACAGCCATAACAACAACAAAATTACTTCCACCAATACGTAAAGAAAAGAAGAAATATGTACAACTACCTTAACTGTTGCAATCCCTTGTAAAGAGGAAGGCCCTTTCTCCCTATCAGGGCGTAGGAAGAGATAGAAATTTAAACGAAAACTAAACCATACAATGCATGTAACAGTAGAAAAGTGATATATTTGTATTAATGTGACCAAAATTACAGAGCCAAAAGTAATACTATTCTCCACTAACCTTTTTACCTCAAGGGTAAAGTGTTATATAGTGGTTACCTGTTTAGAAAAATGAAGAACGAATCAGTCATGATAATCTTACGATTCTCATGCTGATCAAAATAAGATTCTTATAGTTACAACCACTTCTTAATAAAAAGTCTGACTCGAAGAATATAGATTATAATCAAAACTTCCTAAAATTTGTCATCCTAAAATACAATATGTAATGACTTCTACAGCTGTCGTGGAAAATGATCGTTCTATCGTAACAACAATAGAGGGTAGGTCGGCATATAGAATTTGACAATTTCCAGTCTGCAGTACAGCTGTAACATCAATTTATCTATTGGGTCTGTAACAACACCATGATGTAACAACATCGTGGTGTAACAACTCACTATAACAGCACACTTTCAACTACTTCTATACTCCTCATGCTCTAGATATTTTGTGATAAAAATAACATTAGGAAGGACAGTAAAAGACCAAAGAAATTCTCCCAACATTTATCCCAGTTAGTCATAAAAAAAGACACAATACATCATAATAATTGATGAAATGGAAAGATGATGAAAATAAGGTAAAACAACACTGTTTAAGATGGAAAAGCAGGAAAGAAGGAAAATATAGTCCCAATGTTTGTAGTCACAAGGTAACAATGGGGGAAATAGATGTAGGAAAAAAGTACAAAACTGGCACCCAACATCTGCCCCAGCTGAAGCACTTGCATGTCCTCATGCAAAATCTCATATCCCATGTGAATATCTCTGGTGCAGGTCAATGAGGTCATAAGAGTCAGTTGTGTCTTCATCTGTAGACCTGTACCCTTGAGTAGCCATCAGCTATCATATCCAAGACACTGCTTCATACTTTCTCAATTCATAATGAATCTGGTAAGCCTCTATTGGTAGCCAAATCAAAGGGAATTTGAATCTTAGCCCAAGCTAGGAAGTGCCAAGGGTTTGTATTATCTATGCATATGTTGTTCCATGTGTAACAGCTACCATAAAGTTCTGAAATATAAATGGGTCCCCTTCCAGCAGCTCAACACTGTTGGCTTTTGTACTCTTCAAAAACCCAGTCAGGGCTTGACTCTTGATTAATGAAAAATGATTAAGGTAGAAGTTCACAATCCTCCTTCTATAAGTCGCAGCAGTTTCCCTTATCCTAGGAGTGCTCAGAATCCTTCTAAACCCCCACCTTAATTCAACGGCCCGTCTTGGTTCTTCCTGGATCCATAATGTTGTCTTTTCTTCATTGGAATCCATAGATTTTGTTGACAGATGCCACTCAATCTGATTCCTCATAAAGACACAAAGGCTCGTAACTGAAAATCCCCCATGTAGGAGAATATAGTCACTACCATTCACATACTTACGTGCTCAAAAATGATATTGTGAAAGAATAACTCAGACAACAGGTTTTGTTCATCAAAATCAAAGGCACGAAAGACATCTAAAAATGTGTAGGTGGAATAATCCATATAGGGAATGTTCTCCATGACGAATTTTAACTGAAACAGGTAATAGCGTTCCCATAGGAAGATGGGGTAAGATGGGGAAGGTATCCTTCACCCCAAAAAATTGAGGGCAAGCTCATGGAGTTTTTCCTTATCCATAGTTAGATCCTAAACCTATTGCTATAATAGCAACAACTGTTCCTCCTACTTCTTTATGGCTTCCTTTCGCTTACACTCTTCCAAACCTTTCTTTAGTTCTTCCTTCATCCATTTTTCCTGTAAAGAACTTATCTTATTATGATGTTATTTCAGTGAGACCACCACCTGCCAGAGGGAGATTACCTCCTATTTCCATTTATGTTTCCATTTATGTAATTCAGAAATAAAATAAAAATTCTCATAAATCCATCCCGTAGCAGGACCTAACGTTGCTCTGCATTCAACATCAACATAAATAGTGGGTGTAACAGCCTTTGTTGGATGGGTCTTCTCCACCTCTACTGTTGGTTCTTATGTAACAATATCTTCATCAATGGGTTCTTGTGTATTAGCCCCTTCATTTTTTCCTAGGCTGTCCTCTGTGCCCACTTCTCGTTCTTCTGTAATAGTAATGGCCTCCACAGGTTCTTGTGTATCGTCCTCTAGGTCAATTACTACAGGATCCTTTTCTTGAACTATTGTTTCTTGTGTAATAGCAGTATCCTTAGCAAGTTATTTTGGGACAGCCTCCCAAAGTTCTATTTATGTTTCCATTGAGCCAGTGTTTTCCCCATAGACCTTATACCCTGCTGTTGTTAATCCTTGAGAACATGTTGTGCATAAAGATACTAAAATTTCCTTCCCATTAGCTAATATTTGTTTCAACTATTCATTTTCCTTTCTTAAATTTTGAAGCTATAAAATCATAACATGATTTTCATCCTTACCTAAAGAGGAGGGTTATTTTCCTTCTTCTTCTGATCCTTCTGCTTCTTTTTGCTTCTATAATGTGAGAAATGGTTCTATTGGTAAGCTAACTTTCACCCTCCATTTTTGTCTTCTATCTCCAATCGGCTGGTCAATGGGTTCTTTTCCAATTATGATCTTGACGGACCGGGTTTGGGCTTCAGCTTCTTCATGACTTCCTTCTGAAGTTTCAGCCCGGTTTCTCTGGCTTGTTGTAGACCTTTTCCATTTAAATTCCTCCCAGCTTCTTCCATGTTGGCTTAGGGCATCCAACACGATCAATTTAATAAGTCCATGATTGGTCACACATGCTTCAGGATGTATTGCTATCTTCACCGTCGCTGCCATATGCTTAATGTTTCCCAATAGGAAAAATGGGAGGTTGATCTTCTGCTGATGCCGAAGATGATTTAGTAGAGGGAAGTGGTAATTGAAGACGATTTTGGATCTTCCCTCACAATTAATGTACTTGATTAGGCCCAGGGCGACATCTACCCATGGCTAGGAGAGTGATAATTTGTCAACTCCCCTCCCCTTCTTTTCCAGCTTTTCCTCTCCTTAAAGAAAATATTCCTTCGAAGAAGGGTCATTAATTTTCCTGTTGAACCATATCCATCCTTCTGCTAGCAATTTGGTCACTCAGGCAATCACTTCTTCTGTCACTTCAATTTGCAAGTCCCTGACACGAGTTTCGTGGTTATTCAAATTCTGAGCGAATTCGATGGCAATAGACTCGTCCGAGCCTTCCAATTTATAAAAATATTGAATCCACCTGGCGCCCCTAAATACCTGGTAAGATTCTGGATAGTTTTGCAAGGCGTCTATGGAGTCTGGCTCATCTCTTACTATTTCTCCTCCCATTTTGTTATTATTCCGAATCGCTCCTTAAGCTCAACCAACCATAATATCGCTCCACTATGTTTTTCCTCTCGACACCATGCTCTACTTATCCTAGATGAAGAGTTTCAGATGAGGATACAAGACTTCAGCTAAGGAAGGTGATGGGAAGTGACAGGATTTGTGAATTACCAAATTTTACTTTGCACATTCCTACATAAATGTCTAATTATTTAAGGTAACCGGCTTTAAGTAAAAATGGATTTTCCAGTCGGATTTGTTCATAATTGGCTATCATGCTATTTAATTAGATGCATGTGGGGTTAGTAACGGTTTCATAACTATCGATTTCTTGCAATGATTATTAGATTTATCCCCCCTTTCTTTAATGGTGACGGTCTCCCACGACCGTCACGAGAATATCATCACTTGCCATTAATCACCAAACTATTAAATGATGACATTACCTTTTTGAATGACATACCTGAAAAGATGTGGAGGAGGAATTTGAATTGACGTCATAACTACTTCCAACGATCCTGGCGGTCATGCTTGACTGTTGTAATTATTGTTGCATGAGACGATATAAGAAACACTGTTCATGGTTGTCAGCTGTTACATGTGTAACAGCCAAGACAACCTTTGTGTTATTCTTCAGAAAACATGATGATTAGGAAATAGATATAGAAAGGAAACAAAGAAGTGACATCATATTTGTAAAATATATCGGGAAGGAAGGATGATGTTTTAAGGGAAAAAAACTGGGTGTAACAGCCACCACACAGGAAATCTCGTATACAAACAATGGTCTCGACCGTGCCTCGAAAGCATGGATTGAACATCATATTTCTATTATTGTTATTTATCTCTCTCTCTCTCTCTCTCTCTCTCTCTATATATATATATATATATATATATATATATATATATTAAATAGCTGTAAAAACTACCACAAGAGTGGTTTTCAACTAGTGAACTTATTGAAAATTCAAATTTTAGGTTGCACAGGGTAGCATTCCCCTGCTTCTATAACATAAATATCAGAGTCCGCAACAATGTTAACAAATGATTCCTTTGAAGCAGGTTGATGATATAACCTCAAATGGTTCCCATTAACCAGCAACAGTGTATTGGCATTGCCAATGGTGAGCACTTGTACAGCCCCATTGTCAAAGACCGTGTCTACTTCGTAAGGACCTAGCCATCTGGTGCAGAGGTTGCCTTTGAAATCCTTGAATCTTGAATCATACAAGAGAGCCCACTATCATTTTTGAAATTTATTCTTCTTAATGAACCCGCCATGCCATCTAGCTCTTTTCTACTGAATGATCTCTGTCTTCTGAATGGAAGCCAATCATTTCTCTTCCAACTCATTGTGCTGGTTCAATCTTTGTCTTTGCAATGTGCTTAAATCCATATTAACATGCAATGTTTTTCTCAATTTATTTATTTCTAAATCCATGGGGAATAAAGGATTCTTACCATACACCAATTCATATGGTAAGAAGCCTATAGTATTCCTCCATGTTGTTTTGTAAGCCCACAACACCTCTGGGATTTTTTCAGCCCAATTTCTTCGGTGGCTAGCTACTGTCTTTGTTAAGATTACCTCAATGACTTTATTGGTGCTCTCTAATTGACCATTTTCTTGTGGGTGATAAGGTGAAGTGATCATGTGATGAATTCCATATTTCTAAACTAGTTTCTAGATCAAATGGGATGTGAACTGAGGCCCTCCGTCCATCACTATCTCCCCAGGTATCCTGAAGCGAACAAAAATATCTTCGAACAAGAAGTCTGAAACAACCTGCTTTGTAGGTCTAGTTAGTGCCTTTTCTTCGACCCACTTTGTGACATAGTCAGTGTATACCAATATGTATGATCTTTGCTGTGATGAAGGATTGATTTTCCCTACAAAATATAGGGCCCATTTCTCAAACGTCTCTATCTCTATCTGAGAATGTAACGACATCTCATCAGATTTTAGAGGCTGGCCCATCCTTTGTTAGCTATCACATCCCTTCACAAACTTCTTGGAATCCTGTAATATAGTTGGACCATTGTACCTTGTTAATAGTACTTTATATCCCGTGATTTTGTCAACGAAGTGCCCTCCACAGGGTTCCTCATGACAAGATTTCAAGATATCAAAAACCTCATCTTCTCTAACATAATGCCTAACCTGAAAATTTGGTCTGGTGTGATATAAATTGCCCTCTATCCAAGAGTGGATAGCACTCTATTGTATGATCTTCCTCTTTTCTTTGAAAGATAAATGGTGTGGGAATTTTCCTACAACAAGATAATTGTCTATATCTGCATACCACGGTGAGTGAGTAGATATGGCACAAAGGTATTCATCTAGAAAGGAATCCTTAGTAGGAGTGTAGACATCACCTATAGTTAATCTAGAAAGAAAATAAACAACCACGTTATCTTTTCCATCTTTATCTAAATTAGTGATATCAAATTCCTGTAACAACAATAACCATCATGTAACTCTACCATTGGTAATAGTTTTATTCATTAAAAATCGAATTGCACCATGGTCAATGTGTACAAATACTTGATACCCGGTGATGTAGTGTTGAAATTTTTTGATAGCATGCACTACTGCTAGGAATTCCTTCTCAGTCACTGTATAATTGAGTTCAGCTAGAGTTAAATTCTTGTTGATGTAATAAATGGCGTAAGGTTTCTTTTCCTCCAGCTGCCCCAAAACAACACCCACAGCTATCTCAGATGCATCAGTAGCGATATGGAATGGAAGTCTCCAGTTTGGCCCTCGCAAAATAGGTGTTGATGTTACAGAGTTCTTTAACTTCAAAAAGGCTTTCTCACACTTCCTATCCACACAAATTCCGCATCTTTCATGAGAAAATAAAACAGAGGAGATGCAATTTTTGAAATTTTTTCTATAAATCACTTATAGTGCCCTGCATGTCCCAAAACACTACGTACCTCGTTTTGAGTTCTAGGAGTTGGGATTCTCGAGATTACCTCAATTTTTTCAGGGTCAACCTTGATTCCATCTGCCGAAATGAAATGTCCCAGAACAATCCCCTCGGTCATCATCATATGGCATTTCTCCATGCTGAAAGAAACATTAGTTTGTTCACGACATTCCAATACCTTTTCCAAAGTAACTAATGTTGTTTCAAAGGCATCCTCGTAGGGTGTAAATTCATCCATCAATATTTCGAGACATTCATTCAATAGATCCGAAAATATACCCAGTATTGCCCTTTGAAAAGTTGTTGGTGCATTGTAGAGGCCAAAAGGCAGGACTTTGTATGCGAAAGTACCCCACAGGCAGGTAAAGGTTGCTTTATCTTGGTCTCTCGGGGAAATATTTATTTTATTATAGCCACTAAATCCATCTAGGAATGAAAAAAAAAAATTTCCCAGAGAGAGTATCCAGGACCTGGTCAATGAATGTTAAAGGGAAATGGTCCTTTTGGGTGGCTATGTTAAGTTATCTATAGTCTACACAGACTCTCCACTTGTCATTATTTTTTGGAACGTTGACAAGCAAAGACGCCCACTAACTGTCAGAAATGGGGTAGATGAAATTAGGATTAAGGAGTTTCTGTAATTCCTCTATCACTATCTCCTTAAGTGTGAGATTCATTCGGCGTTGCAGTTGTCTAACTGGTTTGAAGTCATCTTTAATGTAAATGTGGTGAGTGCATAGGCCATGGTGGATTAATTTAATATTAGTATAGTCCCATGCAAACGCCTTTTTATATATTCTGTAACAGCTGTATCAACAATCTATTTTGTTCATCAGTCAATTTTGAATTAATGTTTAAATATTTCCCTGGCTCAATTTCAATAGGACTACTGGCAGTATGCGGAGTAGTTTTCAAATGTTTAATAATTGCATCATCTACCTTATCTTCTTCCCCTGGATCTCTAATAGAGGCAACATAGAGTGAATTGCTAATAAAACCATTAATAATATCATCCTTCGTTTCATCCTTAAATTATTGTGCTTTTCCAAGCATGGGGAGAGGTAGGGAAAAATCAGGTTCAGGTTCAATTCATCCCACTAGGTACTATTCTCATCCATATGTGGTTTCGTTGGGGGGTAAAGGTTGAGGTTCTTATTGGCCTGCCCATCGAAGATGACCATAGATCCAGATTTACATCCGATATTGCGTCTGTAGTGGCTAGCCATGGTCTCCCGATTATTAAAGGATGACCCCTATGTTGGATTTAGTTTCTAAAATGAGAAAATCAAATGGGTAATTCCAAGAAGTTACAGTGATCACCACATATTCTATCATTCCCTCAGGCTTGAAATGGAACCTATCGGATAATTCACGCACTATAGGTGTAGGTCTGAATCCATGAAGTTGTAGGGAAATAAAAATATCTTTGGTCATTACATTAATGGCTGGCCACAAATCAATCAAAGTGTTATTTGTGGGTTGGTGATCAATATGGATAGTCACTGTAGGATTCCCTGGATTGTTATATTTAGTCAACAAAGGCTAATCAATCATAAGTTCGAATAGTTTTACCATAACATGGATAGTAGTAGGGTATTTTGGTTTCCTTCGAGGCTTTTTGACACACAGATCTCTCACTATTTTCGCATAGATAGGTACTTCCTTAAGAGCTTGTAACAGTGGAATCCACACATACAAATTCTTTAATTCCTTGAGGAACTCTGATTCAGTTTGTGAGGTTGGCACGCCTTCAATTAATTGCTGGGGGTATGGAGGATCCTGAATTTTATTAGCTGAGTCAACTATCATAGATGCACCATCCCTGCTCAGGTTGGCTGATGTAGAAACAACAAGCCTCCCCGAGCTGGATGCTACAGGTGTAACAACAGGTGTTGTATCGGCTGGTGTAAAAACTATTTTAGAATTGACTATATCCTTTCTAGGTGACTCACATTCTTCCTCGGTAATAATGGGAGTATGTTCAGGTCTGGTTACTTTTCCCAATCGGAGCTGAACCTCATTAAGCCCAATAGGAGTGATAAGATAAGTCTGGAAAGTAAAGAGGGCATCTATGCTCTGGGCTGCCTTATTATTCGGATTGGGGTTATGTTTCACAGGTAATTGGGGTTGGACAAGAGGTGCAGGAGTTTGAAGAGGAGGTAATTGTAACTGCTACTACATTGGTAGTGTAGGGGGTGATGGACCTTGGCCATTACCTCTCCAGTTCTGACTCCAAGGATGAGATTGTGATGGAGGATATTACATTGTTGGAGGGGAAGGCAACTGGTTCCATGGTGAAGGAAACTTTGTTGAGGAAGTAGTAGGATACATCCATGGAAATTGTTGACTATTATAAACATTATTCCAAGGACTAAAAGAGGAAAAATATGGAGGCATACATGTAGGTCATGGCTTCCATGGTATCTTTGATCCGATGAAGTAGGAAGAATAGACATCCTCGTTTGATTCTTGAAGTATTGCTTTCCGTTTGGGTACTTCTGGGCATTGACGTCTAGTGGAATGTGCCAATTCCCAGATGTTGCACAAGTTGGTGCTATTCAGTCCACATTATCTTTCTAAATGTTTCTTTTTTTGCATTGAGGACAGAATATTTCCAAAGCTGCTTCAGCTTCTTCTTGTGATTTCTTAACTTTTACCGTAGTGATATGAGGAGAGAGATTATTAAGGATGTTGGTTTTAAAATCCTCAAGAAAATTCCCAATCTCTACTCTGGTTACTCCTCCACTTGTGGACTTTTGTTTCCAAATTGAAGGATATCGAACTGAACTTCTCCCTTTGACTGATCATCTTGAACTCCACAAACAAAGTTTCATTATTTCTTCAAGTGCTTCTTGTGATATGTCTCCTTTACCCAACAGATTCAAATTCTCCAGACAGTCATCTCTTATACCTCTTAAGAATATAGGTTTCAAGATTTATGGGGTTAAGTTACCAAACTTAGACCTTTGTAAATTATAATGGAATCGTTATATGTAGTCTTTCAAGCTCTCCTCCTCCTTCTATGAAACTCTGAAGATCTCTTCCTTCAAATCCATGGTTCAACAGTAATCCTGATACTTAAAGAGTAAGTCCTACCTCATGTCATTCCAAGTCTGGATCGTGCCAACACCCAATCTCATGAACCATCTGAATGCTTCCCCTTTCAAAGTAGCATGAAACAATTTAATCTTCTGGGTATCTGAATTGTAGTCATAAATCCTACACAGCACATCGAAATCGAACATAAAGGTAACAGGATATTCAATAGCCATCCCTTGAAAGGACAATAGAGATGATAAAGGAATGCTTTTCATAGGATTTTCATCCCGTGTCATCGCTATTAGGTCCTTGTGATTTGTCAGATTGGCAAGACAAAATTGAACAAAGGTAACATCAAACCAATCTTTGGAGCCCTAGGACCTCGCCTTCCTGGACTTAAAGAGGGCTCTCTCTATATTTGTGTAAAAGGTGTAACTTGATTTATTTTAGGGTTTTGATTTTAGGATAGTTATAATAATAAGGTTTGCTTATTTGTTTTTTTTGGGTGGGTTTCTTGTCAATCAGAACAAATAGAGTAAGATAGGTTTAAACCATTGGGATATGGAGTCTATAAAAGGTCTTGAAAAGTACAACAATAGGTCAAGGGTGTTTCAGAGGGCAAGTTAACAAAGCCAAATGGATCTTCAAAGCTTATGTGAGTGAAGTGAACATTATGTAGAAATTATATAACTTATGTGTTATATGTCCAATATTCTCCTGATATCACACTATTTTAACTTCATTCAAAGTACAGAATCTATTCCACCATTGATCATTTGTGGAAATAAAATCAAGATAGCAATGCACACATGAAACAATAAAAATTCACACACACTAACACAATTGTTTAACGAGAAAGCATGAAGCTAAAAACCCCAACTATATGTATATAATATATGTCATAGAGATCATGTAACAAACCTCATACAAAGCTGATCATATCAAGCTCTCAATACAATACAATCGCTACACACTAATCAGGCCCAATCTTGCAAATCCATGCACCAATCTTTTCCACCTGCTAGCCTGCCTCTACCTCGCAATCCCTGCTGAAGAATGGCACTGAATGAATTCAAATCCACCAAGCTTGCACTGCTCAATCCTCATTGGTATCTCCAAGGAGTGCTGGATGCAATCAATGCATCACTATAGTCACAACTGATAGTCACACTTGCACTTACACCTATCTCTCCACTGGTCTCCATTGAAAATTCCATGCACTGTAGTTAACTGATGTATTCTTCAGTTGATTAATGAGTTATTATTAGTGAATTAATTAACTAATTAATTCACACCACTATCACTAGTGTATTAATAAGTTAGACTAGATACAACTAGCTCAACTGAGTCTAACTGAGTTAAACCGAATACAACTCCACCAACTACTTCCCTAACTCCGCCAAACTCTGTCACATGAGTTATAACTGAAGCCCTCATGCATTAGCTCCAGTAAACCCTCAGGAATAGCATAATTCCTTCTGTCAGCTATTGTGCCACATCTGTGCACTTAACTGAAGTGCTCCAAGAGAATAAGATAATGTTTAGAGTCCAAATATTATTAAGAGCTAATAATATTCGACATATCTATTTTTAGACTGGCAATCTAACAATAGATTTTTCCCAATATGTCTAAAAATTAAGTCCATCTATTTTTCCAACTTGACCAACCATCCACAAATGGCATCTTGCAACTCATAGAATATGATCGACAGGTCTAAAAATAGACATAGTCTAAAAATAGACTTTGCACCAAAAATAGCCTGCGGGCCCACTTAGTGAAGGCGACTCTTTTCACTAAGCTCATCATATTGTTGAATCTCAACACTCCCTCTCAACAGGATAGGGATTATCTGCCACCTCAATCATGTCTCTATGGTATTCAAATTTTCTCCTGGTGAACGCCTTCGTCAGAATATCTGCATCCTGATCCTCCATAGGAATGTAAGAAAGCAACATGATCTTCTACTGCACACAATCTCTGATATGATGGTACTGGATGTCAGTGTGTTTAGATCTATCATGAAATACTGGATTAAATGAGAGTTTAATGCAACTCTGATTATCACAATATATCACCGTGGGATCTAAATGAGAAGCAAACAAACCAACCAAGATCTTCCTCATCCATATAGCCTCGCATGCAGCCAAACTTGCTACCATGTACTTGGCCTCCACTGAACTAAGTGCCACGGATCTTTGTTTCCTGATGTACCAAGAAACTGATATAGATTCGATACTGAAAATCCCTCCAGATGTGCTCTTTTTGTCCATTGGGCTTCCTACCCAATCTCCATCCGTGAAGCCATGCAACTTCAACTCATCCGACTATCTGTACCACAATCCATATCTAGATGTGCCCCTGAGATACCTCAGGACATGATTGCCTGCCTTCCAAAAGAGCTTGATAGGCTTAACCATCACTTGTGAAAGATGGTTCACAGCATAGCATATGTCTGGTCATGTATTGAAATACATGAGTGAACCAACCAACTGTCGATAAACAGTGGCATCCACTGCCTCTGCCGATGTAGCATCCTCTTTCCTCCAACCACCAGGAAGAGAAGTGTCGATAGGCTTGCAGCCTATCATGTGAAACTTCTTCAGTATCTCCCAGGAATACTTGCCTTGAGACACAAACATTCCACCCTTCCACTGCCAAATTTTCAATCCCAGGAAATAATGAAGGAGGCACAAGTCTTTCATCTCAATCTCCTTTGCAAGATCTGCCTTGCATGAGTGTATCAATAGTTCATCACCTGTTAGTATTAAATCATCTAGATAAAGTACAATGATCAAAAACTTACCCTCCACCACAATCTGGTATAGGTTTGGATCCACCTCACTCTTGGCGAAACCAAGTCCGGTGAAATAACTGTCTATCCGTGTGTACCAAGCACGAGGTGCTTGTTTCAGCCCATACATCATTGTTTTGAGCCTGCACACATGCGACTCGCTGTTGAAGATTTCGAAACCTTCAAGCTGCTCAATGTACACCTCCTCCTCAATGACTCCATTGAGGAACACAGTCTTCACATCCATCTGATGAATGTGCCAACCCATCTGTGCTGAGAGAGCAAGGATGGTCCATATGGAAGAATACCTTGCGACAGGTGCAAAGGTGTCTTCATAGTCGATTCCCTCGATCTGTGAGAAGCCCCGGGAAACAAATCTTTCCTTATACTTCTCGATGCTCCCGTTAGTGGCTTGCTTCAATTTTTAGATCCATCTCAAACCTACCACTGATTTCCCTTCCAGCCTTGGGACAATCTCCCATGCACTATTTCTGACAATCGAATCATAATCTTCCACCATGGCATCTACCCATGTGTGATCCTCCATAGCTTCCTCGAAAGAGGATGGCTCCGTCACGATACACTTGCTCATCAGAGTCATGTATCCAGTAAATTGGTCAGGTGACTATCTCTGTCTGCGTTGTCATGTAGGTGCTCCTACATTCTGCACTGCATCAAGATTCAGTCGCTCAGCTTCTATAGTGCACTTCCGCCCTCTGATTTTTGGTGCTACATGGGTGGTTTCTTCCACTCCATGAACCTCCTCTTGTGGCTGATCCACATCCTGAGGCTCATCCTTAGGAACAAGTAGCTCCTCATCTGCATGCAAGTGTATCTCCCTCTCAAGCAACAACTTCATGGCTTTCTCCTCATGAAATTTGATATCCCATCACACAACAGTCATCCGACTGTCTGGAAAATACACACAATAATTGTGGGGTGTTTCTGTGTACCCCACAAATACCCCAACCTCTATGGTTGGCTCCAGCTTCTTTCCTGCATCCTTCATCACATGAATGTAAACAGGTGAGCCAAAAATCTTCAAATGAGAAATATCAAGCTTCTTACTAGAAAATGCCTCTTCGGGTGTACTCATGCCAAGTACTCTATGAGGACAATGGTTTTGCACATAAACTGCAGTGTTGCATGCTTCAACCCACAAGTGTATGGGAAGGCCTTGATAATGCAACATCACCCGTCCAACACCCACGATCGTTCTATTCTTTCTCTCCGTGACCCCATTCTGCTGTGGGTTATGAGGTTTTGTGAGTTCTCTTCAAATTCCTTCTGTGATGCAAAAGTCTTTGAATTCACTAGAGATGTATTCACCACCATTATTTCTCCTTAGAGCTTTCACTTGCTTCCCCAACTCTTTCTCAACCAGCGCCTTGAACTCACAAAACTTTGAGTATGTCTCGCTCTTCTTCTGCATGAAGAATATCCAGCACTTACGAGAAAAATCATCAACAAATATCACATAATACCTGTGCTTTGCGGTTGAAGCAACTAAGAAAGGTCCACACACATCTGTGTGAATTATCTCAAGGATCGTCATGGCGCAACTATCCTTCTCCTGAAAGGTGGTCTTCATAAATTTTTCCAAAGTACATCCCTTTCACTGATCTGATTATGCAAGTGTACCCTTGGGAAGCCCGGTAGAATTCTGCTGCAAAATTTTCAAAGTGCCATGGTGAAGATGGCCCAATCTCCTGTGCCATAATTCACCCTCATCTCGGCTCACCACTCCTTCTACCTTGCCTACCATTGCTACATAGCCATCTACCTGCAATTGATAAAGGTTCTTAACTCGAACCCCTATCCTCCTGGTTTGACCAATTGTTTTACTATGCAGGAAGGCTTTTTCCTCGCTAAAAACAACATCATAACCCTTGTCTTCCAACATCACAATAGAGATCAGATTCTTCTTCAATCGTAGAACATGCATGACATCCTTCAAGATGAAAGGTTTTCCAGACTCCCTCTCAAAGGAAATGGTCCCGATACCAGTCGCACTGTATCTACCATCATCGCCCATCTCGATGTGCACTCCAAGATCCTTTTCATTCATATCACTAAACAAATCTTTGTCTTCGGTCATATGGAAATATGCACCACTGTCAAGAAACCACATCGATCCCATCACACTTGAAACTAAGCATGCGATCAAATAAAAATCTAGCTCAAACTGCAAGGCTAAGGCCTCTCCAGCTGCAGATCCAGCAGCCTACTTATTCTTCTTCTTCTGTGGACAGTTAGTGGCGAAATGTCTGTGCTGGTGAGAGTGAAAGAACTTCACCTTGGACAAGTCCTGCTTCTTGCCATTCGCACCAAATTGAGAAGGATTTTTCTTCCCCTTCCCTTTCCTTGCTTTGGCAGCCAAAGCGAAATTTTCTTCATCTTCATTTTTCAATGAATATCCATCCCTGGTACCCCACCTTATCTCCTCTTGCACAAGATCTGACCAAAGTCGCTCCCATCCTAGCAGTTTCTCCTTACCATTGACAGAGTCCTCGTAGCTATGCCAACTTTTTGAAGCCCAAAGAGAGAAAAAATCACCAAGTCTTCTTCATCAACAGTAACCCCCCACACTTCCCAGCTCATCCTTGCAATGGAAAAACTTTGTGAGGTATTTTGGTATACTATCGCCTTTCTCCATTTTTATTTTTCTGAGCTTATCTTTAAGCGCCAACTTCCTCTGGTCGCTTCTGCTTTGGAACAAGTCTGTCAAAGCCTTCCACATTAAGAATGGAGTAGCTTTACCATGAAGGCTAGACACAATGTGGTCCTTCACACCTTTCAACATAATTCTTCGACACTTTTCTACCTTCTTTTGCCATGCGTCAAGTGCGGCTACATCGGTAGAACCAGGCTTTCGAATATCAGTATCTATGAACTCCTTCAACCCATTATCAACCAACACTGCCTCCATCTTGTCCATCCAAGTAATATAATTCAAGCTCCCATCAAGGGCATACTACAATCGCAATCCGTTGAAATACATTTCAATGAATGCTCAACTTCGACACCAAGAAAACACTGTAGCAAATTCGAATTCCACCAGCACAAAACTCAACCGCTTCAATAATTGCAATCTGCTCCAATGATCAACTGATCTAATACCGTGTAGAAATTATATAACTTATGTGTTATATTTCCAAGATTCTCCTGATCTCACACTATTTTAACTTCATGCAAAATACATAATCTATTCCACCATTGATCATTTGCAGAAATAAAATTAAGATAGCAATGCACACATGAAATAATAAAAATTCACACACATTAACACAACTGTTTAACGGGAAAGCCTGAAGTTGAAAACCCCAACTATCTATATATAATATATGTCATAGATATCATGTAACAATCCTCATACAAATATGATCATATCAAGCTCTCAGTACAATACAATCGCTACACACTAATCTTGACCGATCTTGCAAATCCATGCACCTATCTTTGCCACCTGCTAGCCTGCCTCTACTGCGCAGTCCCTGCTGAAGAATGGCTCTGAATGAACTCAAATCCACCACTATTTCACTTTTCAATCCTCATTGGCATCTCCACTGAGTGTTCGATGCAATCAATGCATCACTATAGTCACAACTGATAGTCACTCTTGCTCTTTCACCTTTCTCTCCACTGGTCTCCATTGAAATTTCCATGCACTGTAGTTAACTGATGTATTCTTTAGTTGATTAATGAGTTATTATTTAGTGAATTAATTAACTAATTAATTCACACCACTCTCACTAGTGTATCAATCAGTTAGACTAGATACAACTAGCTCAACTGAGTCTAACTAAGTTAAACTAAATACAACTCCACCAAATACTTCTATAACTCCACCAAACTCTGTCACATGAGTTCTAACTAAATTCCTCATGCATTAGCTCCAGTAAACCCTCAAGAATAGCGTAATTCCTTCTGTCAGCTTCTGTGCCACATCTGCGCACTTAACTGAAGTGCTCCAATAGAATAAGATAATGTTTAGAGTCTAAATATTATTAAGAGCTAATAATATTTGACATATCTATTTTTAGACTAGAAATCTAAAAAATGTCTAAAAATATAAGTCCATATATTTTTCCAACTTGACCAACCATCCAAAAATAGCATCCTGCAACTCATAGAATATGATCGACATGTCTAAAAATAGACATAGTCTAAAAATTGTATATGCCAAAATAGCTCTCAGTCCCCACTTAGTGAAGGCGACTCTTTTCACTAAGCTCATCATCTTGTTGAATCTCAACACATTAAATTGTGAGATTAGTAGGTTTAAAGGGTAGTTAAGAATCCTTTAACATGTACTATAACAAGAAAAGTCTTTAAGAACATTATTCATAAGAAAAAATAAAAGGACATGGCACACCATAAACTTCTTTGACCAAACCCTAGAAAGTAAACATTAAGACAACAATCCAGCAAACCCTAGAGAGCAGGGAACTCTAATTTCTCTAGATATCTACCTTGAGAAAAAGAAAACATGCAAGATAACACATAAGAAATGATTAAAGAGCAAGGAACTCCTAAATTTCTTAATCAAACTGTAAGACCTTCAAAGTAACCATTCAAGATAGACTAAAGGATAGGGAAACCCATAAACTTATTTAACCTAAACCCTAATTAGTAAACTTCAAAGAAAGCCTTGAGAACAAAATTTCAAGTAAAACGAAAGGACAGAGCAAACCATAAACTTCTTTAGCCCTACTCTACTGATTTAATCTCAAGGAAACAAACTAGATGAGCATGGAGAAATAGGGAACTCCTAATTTCTTCAAGAAAACCTAGTAGACAAAAACATCTAGGCAGTAGAAAACAGACAGAGTTAAGGTGCCTCTAAACAACATGTCTTAACCTAAAATTTATGTTCTACTACATGAGAAAAGATGAAAAAATATGAAAACATAAGATGACAAGTAATAAATTAGAAATAAATCACCATTAACCATGTTCATGAATCCTGCAAATGTGCTTGCTCCATTTCCATTCAAATCAAAGCATTCACAAAACTCCAAAGCCAATTTCTTCTCAACTCCATGTCTATGATATTGAGCTCAACAATCAACCAACAAAAAAAATGAAGCCTTCATGCAGTATTTAACTTGAAAAGGAGGATAAAAACCCAAGCTATGGTTTTAGAAGTCATTAATTACACATAAATGTCATTTTTTCCCATGAGACCATGCAAGGTCCAAGGCACCAATATCTTAACTTAATAAATGCAATAATAAATTATAACATAAATTCTGAGCTAACTAGGGAATCATTTGAACTTTAAACCCTCAAAATATATTTTTCAATAACATCTTGTGTCTTTTGTTGACTTTCTGGCAAGGGCACAGTGCCAGGCCAAGGGCACAGTGCCAGGCCAAGGGCGCAGCGCAAAAACTAGGAAATTGCTCTTTTTGCAGTTGAGGTTTGGAGGCCTTCTCGGTGTCTAAATGAGCCCCATGATAGCTCATTTGAAAGCCTGTCCCATCTAGTTTCCAAAAATTCATTTATTTTACATATTGATATCTATTTGCTTAATAAAAAACCACTTTTTCCAAGCTTTCTAAGGGCGCAGTGCCCGTGCTGAAAAGAGGGTAGAAAGGTGATTTTTTGCTTGTTTTTGGCCTTTTTGAGGGACCAATTATGCTCCAAATGACTTGAAACTTTATGAGGGTGATTTCCTTAGCCTAAGGATCATTAAAACGTAAATTTTTCCTCCATTGGGTGCCCCAAAAAAGAGCGCAGCGCTAGTCGCGTTGCGCGCTTGGCCCTTTTTCTGCTGGCCAAATAGTCAAAAACTCAAAATTTGCAAAAAGATACCAAAAATGAAATTTGTCTTTCTGACCATCTTTGTGATTCTTGTAGGGATGCATCAGAAATAATGCCAAGTTTTTCTTTCTATTTTTCCTCTTGTAGGGCTTGAAACTTTGCAAGGGCTCTTTTGATCTTGGCCCTTGCAATCATATTCCTCATGGCATAATGCTTTGCCATATTCCTTTGCATGTCAAGGTCTCTCTTGGCCTTCTCCAGCTAAACCTCTAAGTGCACATTTTCTCTCTCTAGCCAAGATTCCCTATCATAGTCTATTTCCATGGCAAGCAGCTCACTTGGAGTGAGTTTCTCTACCAATGCTGTCTCTTCCTCTCTTTCCCAGACCAAAGCCTTTCTCAAACCAATTGTCCTTGGCCTCTTACTAGGAGGCTATTCTTCCTCTTCTTCATTGTCATCAAAAGTTCCCAACGCCTCATCTAGCCTAGCCTTGGCCTTCCCAGCCTCTTTCCGAGCTCTGATAGCTCTAACCTCATTGATGGCCTTCTCTATCTCCAATTTCTTGTTTTCTGCCTCAAGGAAGTTTATGACATTCTTAGCCCCACCAAGATTGGCTTGCAACACTTTAATATGAGCATCCTTGCTTTTGAGAAGCATGTTTGTGATCCTCTCATCATTCTCATTCTCACTGTCAAGGTGAACTAGCTGAAACTCCTCTTCAGTTTCATGTTCATCCTCTTTTTCAACAATGACTTTCTCTTCAACCTTTTCCTTACCTTTGTCAAGTTGTTTTGTTGATAATGAAGACAGGGCCACTTCCACAGTTTTTGGAGAAAACACCTGCCTTTGGCCTCTTTGATAGATCAAAGGAAAAGGCTCTATGTCAACCATCTCAGTGTCATCTTTATCACTACAATTTTCCTCACTTATATCTGCCTCACTGCTATTTGCCTCACTGCCTTCTACTTCATTGCTATCTTCCTCTTTTCTCTCTGTCTCATTGTCACTTGCCTCACTGCCATCTTCACTGTTTGATGCGTTAGTACCATGAGATGATGGTGAGGGATTGTGAAAAGGTGATGGAGGAGGATCATTATGATGTGACAGAATGTGAGTGGATGGTGATGCATGAGTAGTGGGGTGTGATGATGAAGGAGGAATGGGAGCATGAGAAGATGAAGGGACATCTTGTTGTTGATGGCCTTGTGGAGTGGTGAAAACCTCATTGGCAATGAAGGTCTCCCATGGAATGACTTTATGCTGTAGTTGGTGCATAACCACCATTTTGATAAGTGAGTGATGGAATAGGTTTTGCATTTGCTGAGGAAAATCTCTCTTTTGTGCTATATAGGTGATTTTGTCAATGCTTCTGTAGAGGTAATAGGGTATGTGCAACATCCTCACTCTATTAAAATGCATAAGTAGCCTGATGTGGTAGGAGTAAAGGCGGGAGAACCTTCCCTCACATGTGAAATATTTCATTATTATCCTCATCATAGGTGCATATCTATCAAGTAGGTGTGAAAAAGGAAAGATGGATTTGTGGTGATCCTTATACCTAGGTTTTAGATATGGCTCAAAGTAACTCATGTCTAGGTTTGCCTGCTTGAACCATTTCTCCCCTACACTAGGTATGCTTGTGGCATTGGAAATGGCATCTGTAGACAATTCAAAGTTGACCCCTGCAAGATTAACTTGTTTGTCATGGAATTTAATGATAAATAGTCTAGTTAGCTCAAGGTGGTTTTGCACCTGCTGCACCTTTTCAAAAAATTCATGCCATCGTGCATGCTTGAAACAGGAAACAGTAAGGGGATATTCCATTAGCTCCCTCGTGTTTAGGGGTTCAAATATATTGATCTTTCCTCCTTTGTGCTCATGCCTCCTTTGCATTTGGGCCTCTCCTCCACTACCACTATCCTCTCCCTCTACTGACATGTTTAAAACTCTATTTTGAAACACTGTTGGGTTGATGTCAAATGGGAAATGGAATGTCAATATTTTTGCAATTGAAGGGACTGAGTGTTATGAATGGGATGGGTTTAGGGAAAACTTAGGTGAATGAACAACCTCCAAAATAGTGTAATCCATCTGTCTATCACTGATTTTTTTTACAGGCAGATGAAGTAATGGTAAACAGTGATTCCAAGTTTAAACACCTAGGGTTTCTTCCTAGGGTTTCAACTTCTTTCAATTACAAATCATCAAATAGCTTGAAAATGTGGTTAGGGCATCCACTTACCATTTATCATTGCCTTAGAGGACCTTGGAGGAAGCTTGAAATAGATTTGGAGTGAATTGAGTGGTTGTAGGGTTCAGGAACCCTTCCTGCCCAAGCACGCAAAGCTAAGGCCAAGGGCATAGCGCCAAGGCTAAGGTGCAGCGCCGGTCCTGAGCATGCAGCGCCAAAGGTTTTCTTCACTGGGGCTATTGGGCAAGACTGCAACACTCTTTCAAGAATGCAGCGCCCACTTCCAAGTGCGCAATGCCTTTGGAATTTTCACAGGGAAAAACTGCCAAGGGCGCAGTGCCCAGTCCCAAGCACGCAGCGCTAGACAAATTTTCCCAATTTTGACTTGAAAAATCCCAAATTCTTCACTCCTGAGCACTCTTTATCAATTGAAATGCAACACAGATTTATTGAAGTGTTAGATGGGCTTTTATAGTCTTATGGAATATTGAATTTAATCTTTAAAACCCACTTTCTAAAGTTTAAGAGTCCTTCTCTTTTCTTACTAACACCCTTTTGACACTTTTTCTTTGTAGGTTTGCTTAAGCCATAAAGTTGACTTTTCTTGTCTTATTGATGTCCTTTAACACATTTACTTTGTAGGTGATTGAAAACATTGAAGTTTACTTTCCCCTTTTCTCCTTGATGCATGAAAAATTCACCTTGGCAACTTTGGAATGATTGCACACAGTAGCGTCCTCAAAATCCTTTTTGCTTCCATCATGGAGTTCAACTCATCATTTCACCTTCTCTGGCCACTTTCCCAAAACCCTAGTTGTCTAGAGTTCTTTACAGCAATCATCAGTGTTGTCTCTTTATGCCTTTCAAGTTCATTTATTTATGTGCAGTTCACCTCACCTTTTTCCCTATCTCAGGATTTGTGTGTCTCCTCTAGGTCATTTCTAAAAGTGGTCACTATTTTGGCACTCAACTGGGCCATCAAGCTCAAAACCCTAGTTCTCTTCAAGACTAAATTGTTTACCCTTCCTTGCTGCAAGTTGTGTTCATTCAAGAGTAGATAATCTACCTCATCAACGCCTTCTGCTGACAAATCCTTCAACACTCTTGTAGAAGTGCTAAAATATTTGCATTTACCCCTTGAAGATTTTGAACTAATAAGGTAGTCTTCTTTGGGAAATTTTAGGTCTTCCTTGAATAACCATGTCTTGACATTCTATCACACCTGATCTAGATCCTAGCAGTGCCTGAAACATCCAATGGTGACCTTACAACATGTGAAACGCTAATGACCTAGTGGGAGGGTCCTTTGACCTGATTTTCACTGGAATTTGACTTGAAGGCTTCTTAAGTGAAACAGAGTATTTGTCAAAAGTGTTGTATTGAGTATCCAAAATCCAATGTACTTGATTTATATAAAGAGCCTACAGAGATAGTTTTGAGACCATCAATACATGGGGGACCTCGGGAACATGGGAAAAAGGTTTTATGAAGGCACAAAGGATGAGAATGAGAGGTGTAAGCCTATAATGAGTTTGTAGGAGTGACAGGGTGACCATGAAATGGAAAGACTGATAGAATAGTGAAAATTTTTCTATAAGGATAATGAAGGCAGTGTGATTTCTGAAACTCACAATGTTCAAGGAATATTGTTTTCAGAAATCTAAGACCGTCCTATAGTCATCTAAAGATAGTTAAAAATACTGATGACTAACAGTGGCTCCACTTGGGGAGGTTAGCT
The DNA here is from genome assembly GCA_034641835.2 of Pinus albicaulis. Classification (NCBI taxonomy): domain Eukaryota; kingdom Viridiplantae; phylum Streptophyta; class Pinopsida; order Pinales; family Pinaceae; genus Pinus; species Pinus albicaulis. The sequence goes on along the minus strand of CM076579.1, from coordinate 343,669,934 downwards.
CCTTTTAAGGAGGTGTCCAGAACCTCAGAGTTCAGATCTATGAGTTTTGAAGATCAGTACCTTACTTGTACTTGGCAGATCCCTCCTCCTTCACTTGCTGATTTACTCCTGTTCTTTAAAGCTACGATCTCAAATTCTCAAAAAACATGATTACTTCAATATCAATTCTACCTATCCATCATACTTTGCCTAACATTTTTTCTTCTTCTGGGTGCACTTGGAGTTGAAAACCCTTGACATCATTTTCGTTTGAAAGCATAAAAACTATCTATGTCTACCTTTATAACTTCCAAGAGCTCAGATTAGGCTGATGAACTCTTTTATTCTCTACCTACTATACTTATCTATCAAGGTTAAGCAGTTTGACAGATCTTCATTCTCTAATCTACTAACATGAAATTTAAAACATGACCAAACCAAGGTTAAGCAATCTGATTTGACATGGGTTGTGGCATTTTGGACAAGCTACACACAGAATTTATTTTTGCACAAGTAAAACAAGAAACTTGAGGGCTTATAATTTGGAATTTGTTACTCATCCCTCTCTTTCTATTTTGGTTCAGATTTGAGCATTAAAACCAAATACCTTTTCCTAATCTAATCTACTGATAAGCCAAGTTTACATGGTTTGGCAAACCTTCTTTCATTAATCGATCATCATAAATTTAAAACATGTTCAATCTGTTGGAAATACTGAGAGGGGGGGTGAATCAATATTCCTTTAAATTAGAGAATTAGTTAATATTCAATTATTATGATTGTTTGTACAATGATAGCAGTAAAAAAAAGGAACACAAATGCACACAATTTTTAAGGTGGAAACCCACTACGGGACAAAAACCACCTAATGCTTTTCTAATAATTCTTTAATATTCAACTGCAATTGAAAATAAAGCTCCAACTTCGTAGAATCTAGAAAAAAATATTCTCCAGCTCCCATTGGATGGATGCTCCAACTCTCGATATTCTTCAGTAGTCAACTGAATGGATGCCCCAACACCCAATGAGCCACAACTCACCCTAGCACCACCCTACCACCCTATAGAATAATAAAACAAGAATGGACTCCCGTACCAGGGAAAATGGCTCACTTTATAATGATATAGAATGATGTAGAAGAAGAAGACAGACTGGACCATAACTCCAACTATGACACAACCATCTAATGATGATCCTAGACCTCCCGACACTGGCTCTTCAACTCTTGGTAGATGGACACTTGTACAATTTTTACAATGATGCATTTACAATGAATTAGTACAATGATACCTTTACAATGAATATATGCAGTGATGCCCACTTGAAGACTTCATGTGGTGAACTTCTTGCTGTTGTTCTGCACCTTGGTTGCTGCTCTTGTCATGCTACCCTCTACTGCACCTTGCTTCTCTTTGCTTCCCTAGAAATTCTGGTCCTTTGCAACCCTTGACAACACATGATCTAGCTTTTTCTTGCCTTCTAGAAACTTGATATTAAATTTGTTGTATCTCTGTTATTTCAGATCCCCAATATGTGATTTTCAGCCCTATGGTATTATTATGAATCTTCTTTCCAATGCCATAGGTCTGACCCAATTTGGATTCTTCAAGAAAGAGTTATGCCCAATCTCTCACAATGGCCTAATTATGGACTGGTTCAACAGAGCGAACTTGTACATCATGCCACGTGTAATTTTTTATTCATTGGGCTCTGAAATTGATACAGTGAAAATTAAAGCCCGTGAAATATCTACCACATTTTACAGAATTCCAATCTGATACTCAGAGAGAGAGTTATGATGGTTTTCCCAAGGTAACTTCCTTGAGATGAGTTTTAGGAGCCTACAAAAACACTAACTTCGACAGATCATATCTCCGAAAAAATTGGGCACCTTGATCTGAAATTTTTACAAGAGCTTCCTCAGGATTTTGGCTTCACCTTATAAACATTTTGGATTCTGAACCATCATAGAAAAAACGTTAGAGTGAAAATTCCACGATGACCTATTTCAGATGGCGAAATCCTTACATAAGGAGGATATGAGGATCACAATTTATATAAAGTCTTAGGTCGAGAGGGGCTTCAACAAGTGAAAATGGGAGGGATTTTAGGAGCTTAAAAAGTATTAATTATTGAATTTTCAATGACCCATGGCACAACCCCATGGGGGTTTAGCCCACTAACTGGGGTTACAAACTTGAAACATGAATATCTCTCAAACCTTGAAGAATTACGTGGCGTGCCATATATCAACGGAAACATCTCGACAAGTAGAAACCATAAAAAGAATTCTTGACCCAGAATATAGTAATTTGGTAGGTCAAAATTCCCATGCAATATTGGGGTAGACCCTGGTGTTGCTTGGGTTGACATCAATGACAACCGCTGGTCAAGACAATCATGATTAGGCTAAATGACTGACCAAGACTTTCTTTTCTTTAAAAGCAGTGGCATTTGGACTTGCACACTTTCAGCAATATTCTTTTTTGGTATGGGGCTATTCCTTTTCTTTAAACTTGCCCTCTTTCTCTTCTGTTCTTTTTTTTTGTATTTCATTTTTCTGATCTCTTACTCAAGCAGTTTTATGTAAAATATTGAATGAGGTTTAAAACTAAGAATTTTTAACAAAAATAGTGCTTGAGCATCCTACCATTGACAGGACCTCCAAATAGCTATGTTCCATCCAGTTCTTGTAAGAAGAATGCATTGTTACCTCTTGCTGAATGGATGTTGTAAGGACCCTTCCATAAATTTTCAAATTTTCCATGCTTTCCTTTGTCCTCTCTCCTTGAATCCCACTTCAGCACTTTTTCTCCAATCTGGAAATCATTTTCCTTGGTCCTTCTGTCAAAGATCTTCTTGATGTTCTCTTGCACTGCTTGTGTTATGTTGTAAACTTCTTCCCTTGATTGTTGCAATTAAATGGTTTGGTTCAACATCCTTTTCATATCATTTTCTTCTGATTGTACCTCTTGGAGGAGCTTCATCACTGTAACTCCCAAGGATGTTGGAAAAAATGCATCCATTCCATACACTAGTTGATAGGGAGACATATTGATTGATTTCTTGCTTGTTAATCTGTCAACCCATAGTGCATGCACTAGTTTCCTATGACATGACTTTTTGTTCTCTTCCAACAACTTCTTGATGATGTTCACCAAAATTTTGTAAGAGGACTCAGCTAGCCCATTACCTTGAGGGTAATAAGCTGTAGAATGCCCTAGTGTGATGTGATACTTGTAGCAAAATTCCACCATTATCTTGTACTTGAATGCAGTATCATTATCGGTGATGATTTTTCTTGGGTAGCCAAACCTGGACAAGATGTTGGTTTCAAGGAATTTGATGATTATTGAGTTAGTGGCATTCCTTGAAGGGATGGCTTCTATACATTTGGTGAAATAGTCAGTTGCAGTGAGGATCCATTTGTGTTGGGAACATGAGGTAGGGTGGATTTCTCCAATGAAATCCAAACCCCACTATTGAAAAGGAGTTTCAACATTGATAGGATGCAAAGGTAAAGGCAGTAGTTTTCTCTTTCCATCAAGATTTGGCATTTATGCAAAGTTATTACTAGCTTGTGGATATCAGGGAAAAGAGTGGGCCAATAGAAACCATCTGTAAGGATTTCGTTGGCAGTGGTTTTCCAATAGAGGTGACCTCCACATTCTCCTTCATGAAACTCATGCATGATTCTATCTGCGTCATATTCAAGCAAACATTTAAGCAAGATACCAACAAAATTTTTCCAATAAAAAGCTTTATCTAAAATGCATATATTTACAGCCTTTAGTTTCAATAATCTAGCCTTTGTTTTGGACAAACCAGGAGGAACATTTAGATTAAAAAGCACATGTAATATATCATCATACAAGAGTGAGTTCAGAAATACTTCTTCAATGGGTGGAGTCGCCAGTTCCTCTTGTTCATCTAAGGAATGTATCTTGTTTATGTCTAGTGCTTGAAAGTTTGCTTCATCCATGATTATGAAAATTCCTTGCCCTTTGATTAGTTTAGTGCGCCTAATTTCTAGATCATATTCTAACATGACAGCAATCCACTTACCCATTTTACCATCAGGATCTTGATTGACTATGTCTTTAACAACTGTGTGTGGAACAAAAGCAATGACATCTGAATGCAAGATGTAAACTCTGAAATATTTTAATGCTTTAATTAAGGCAAAGGCTTGTTTTTCTATGATGTTATATTTCAGAGGCGCATCTCTTAGTGCCTTGGTGAAGAAAGCTATGGGTTGTTCTTGTCCCATCATGTTCCTTTGTAGCAATACTACAACAATTATGTGTTCTGATGCGAATGAGAAGATGAAGAAATCCTTGGTAAAGTTAGGGCTGATTAGAAATACTGTTTGGGTAAGTGCTTGTTTTACTAGTTCGAAGGATTGCTTTTCTTCTATTGTCCATTTGACTCCTATTTCTCTTTTCATCATGTTTGTAATGTTTCTTAGGATTTATACAAGGTTTGGTATGAACCTTCTTAAGAAGTTGATCTTTCCAATGAAAGATTGTAGCTCTTTGATATTCCTAGGGTGACTGATCTGCAATATACCCTCAATCCTTTTTGGGTCTATCTTAATCCCTTCTTAAGATATGATGTGGCCTAAGATTTTTCCTTCTTGAAGACCAAACAAAGTTTTCTTAGGATTTAAAGATAGACCATACTTCTCAGACTTTTCAAAGACCTTTCTTAGGTGAACTAGGTGTTCTTCATCGATTTTAGAATAGACAGTGATGTCATCAAGGTACATCACAATGAAGTAACCTATGTCTTCGGAAAAAGAAATGTCCATGGCTCTTTGAAAAGTAGCCCCCGCATTCATTAACCCAAAAGGAATTTTGACATACATGAAGGTGCCCCAAGGTGTAGTGAAAGTGGTTTTTTGTTGATCATCTGGGTGTACTAGCACCTGATTATACCCTGAAAAACCATCAAGCAATGATATTATTTTACAACCTACTACCCTCTGCAGTATATGATCCAGATTAGGTAAAGGGTAGTTGTCTTTCATGGAGGCTTTGTTTAAATTTCTAAAGTCTATGCATAGCCTAATCTCCCCTATTTTCTTTGTCATTGAGACAAGGTTTGAAACCCATTCTGAATACCTGAGTGGGACTATGATTCCATCATCATACATTTTCTTTATTTCCTTCTCAACCAGAGGCATTGGGACAGGGTTTATCCCTCTCAATTTCTACTTGAATGGTTTCTAGTTTTCCTTGAGAGGAATCTTATGTTGAATGGTGTTTGTATCATAGGACTTCAAGTCCTCATAGCCCCATGCAAACACATCTTTAAATTATTTGAGAAGTTCAACGTATTTCTATTTTATGTGAGGTGGCAGAGTTTTGGACAGCTTTATCATTTTGGTTTCTTCTACACTATCTATGTTTCATTCTTCTACATTAGTCTCGGTGGATTCCATTTTTGGCTTCCTAGCAACATCATTGAAATCAAACAACTCTTCTAAGGGGAAAATACGTTTAGGAAATAGATTATCTTTTCATTGCAATACCTCAAGGTCCATTTGATCTGGATCCCTACAAAATTATACCTCATGAAGGTGTTCTAGCAGATTTACATCAGCAGCAGGAAATGGCTCTATTTTGTGTGTTTGTTCTTCATTAGGGCAATCTTCTTCATCATCCGAGTCTAGTTTTGGCATTTCAAATTCATTTTTGGATTGTAAGAAGTACTCAATGTGTTTTTCACCTTCAAATACTTGCTAATAATCTATGTTATCAGGTACTTTAGGTCTTCTTATGACTTTTACCATGTATTTTTCATTGGCATGAGGTAATTGGCAAGTGTTGGCAGTAAAGGCTAGTTCATTAGCAAGGTTGTTTTAAGCTCTTGGGATAGAGGTAAGTTCATATCTCTCAAATGTTTTTAGGAGGTCTAAGGAAAAATTCTTATATTCTCTTAGCCTAGGATTTTTGGCTGAATATTCTCCTTTGATTTTCCTAATGATTAGCTTGGAATCTCCTTGAACATAAATCTTCATAGCTCCTATGTTTTTCAACAAGTGTAATCCTAGGAGAAGAGCTTCATACTCTGCAATATTGTTTGTACATTGAAAATCTAGTTTGTATGAGTGGCCTTCATTGGTGTTGTGTATCCAAACACCTGCTCCTGAACCAGTTTTGCCACAAGAGGCATCAAAGCTCATGTTCCAAAGAGTTTCAAGTTCAGATTCACCATTATGTTGGTGTTCAGGGCTGCAAGGGTTTTGATTGTTATGTTTTGCATTTGGTGTTTGGTTTGATTGTCCTGAAAGGTCTATCTCTTCGTTTTTTGCATTTACTTGTTCATTAATGTCATATTCATTGTACAAGATAAATTATTGAAGGTCTGAATGGATAGAATAGAGAGGGTTGTTGTTTGGCCTATCTTGGCTGCTTACCATGTATTTAATGTGAGATTCTCTATAAAATATTCTTGTTTGGTTAAAGACTGGAATGTTAGCATATGTCATGTCCATTTGGAAGTTTCCTTGGAGTTTGGCTCCCCATGATCTAGATAAGAGCATGCCATACTTTGGGGGAATGCCAGCCACTACAATGTTTAGGACTAGGCTCTTAGCTGGTATTTGTGCCATATTGACACACAGATCTTTGATCAGGCCTAGACATTTAACTCTACATGAATCAAAAGAGTACAAGTATTTGTATGGTTTGGTTATTTCAAGGCCCAATCTTTCCATCACTACCTTTGGCATGAGGTTATGTGAAGCACCAGAGTATAGCATATCATTGTGTAGGATTTTTTCGTGAATGTTCAAACTGACATAGAATGGAGGTACATCTCCCTCTTGATATTTTCCCTCTACCTCAGTTCCAAACAACAACTCTGGCTTGTCATCGGTTAGATTCAAAGTATCAGTGTCATTTCCTATGTTTAAATATTTCAAAACTTGGGATCTATATACATCTTGAGTCACTAGTTCAGTAAGAGGTGTGGTTATTTTGATCCTAGCAGTCTCACCCTCAATACTAAATGGTGTTTGTGTTCTTGGTATATTTACATCATTTTTATCATACATGGTCTTTTCAACAACTTTGGCTTGCTGAGTTTTATTTGGTATGTCAGTTAAAGCAGTTTTTCCAGGGCCACTAGTTGATGTACTATGGCAGATTTGGTCATCATTATCTTGGTTGTTTTTGTCCTTGTTTTGATCACAGTTTTTAGACATGGTGCTTGTACTTTCCATTTTCCTTTTAGGAGTGTTTTCAGGGGTTTTCCTAACAACAGTTTCTAGTTTGTTTCTCTTGGAGGCATATTGGGTTTTCCTACTTCTAAGGTCATACTACCTATGAATCTCCATGATAGCATTTTCAAATCCTAGTTTGTACTGTTCATAATCCTCATATGTTATTTCAGTTTGGTTTGAGGAGAACAGATCTTGTTCTTCTTCTGTGAGAAAAACAACATCCTCACTATCAGAGCTTATTAGGTTCACATGGTTTTCTTCCGGCTCTTCAATCTCTCTTTCCTCTTCATCTACGTAGTTTTCTTGGAAAGGGGATCTAATTTTCTGGTCATTTTCTCTTTGTCTTGTTTGAGGAGGGTCTCTTCTGAATTTTTGGTTTCTATTTATGTTTTGAGGATTTTCTTGGTTTTCCCTAGGGGGGGCTATTTCACTCAAGTTGATTCTCTCCATCATCCTTTCCATTGTCCTAAAAAGGCTGTCAATTTTATCATTAGATGTGGATGGCATAGATTCTTCTTTTTATGTAACCCTCTTTTCTGCTCTCATCCTATCCCTCTTAGCAATTAGATTGGATTCTACACTTACAACTCCCCTTTGCATGTCTTCTAAAGTGAGGGGATCTTTTTCTCTCAATTGGTAAGCCATGTCGAGATCAAATCCATCTGGAAAATTCACTAGGGCTAGGCCTTTTGGGGGTTTCATGTGAGGAGGGAGTGCATTATAAACACTATTGAACCTAGTGCAGTAGTCTTGGACACTCTCTCCGGTATTTATCTTAAGTTTATCATACTCTAATAGGATTTGAAGAGGATTTTTCTTAGTCTCACACTTTTTTCTGAATGTTTGATAAAGGGAAGGGAGGTCATGATTTCTATTAGGAGTTAAGTTCTTAAACCATTTCTTTTCTTTTCCTCCTAAACTTTGGGAAAACATTCTCATTTTTATGGTCTCCTCTTCTATTTATTAGTAGTCAAAAGAATCATTCATCTTGTCTACATGTTGTTGGGAAGTTGTAGGGTCAGTTCCATTAAAGTGAGGGATTTTGGATTGGTAGTCTTGTGGCATAGGCAGTAAATATTGTGGTAGTACCAGAGGGGCATACCATGTTGCCATGATGGGAGGTAATGGAATCCAAGGAGTATTTATAAGAGGAAGGTTTATGAGTGGAGGTGGAGGATGAAGTGGAGTGGTTTGCATACTGGATGTATGAATGGGGGTGGCAGATGTATTTGGACTAGGTGGCTAATTTTGAGATGATTTGGAATGAAAGAAGCCAAAGTGTTGGAGAAGCTAAAACTTAGGAGGAGTGGAAGTAGAGGATTCTATACTAGGACATTGCTGCAAGTCTGTAGGCTCAATGTTTGTCTGGTCTATCCCACTTTGAGACTTAGTTCTGAATAGGTTTCTTCTATGGTGTAAGTCAAATTGGGTATCTTGCAAGGTTGTGAGGTTTTCAGGGACATAGCTTGATTTGTGAATGGGTCTAACAATAGTTAAGTCTTCAGTCCTAGAATTTTTCCATAAGATTCTTTCTGGGTCATCAACCATGGTAGGAGGGTTTGGCTCAGGGTGAGATCAGGTGTTGATTCTTTGTGAAGCCATATTTCAGACCCAAAACACAGAGAGGCTGAAAGTTTATGAGAGTTTTGAAAAAAATACCTATTTGTAAGGGTACTAAGTTGACACAATATGTAATTGGGCTTTACACTATTATGAATGATTGATACATTCCTAGGGGAGTCTGTGAGAAATAGTGGGGTCAACAGGGTTACTAAAGACCAGTGGAGTCACCAGGTGGATGATGCTAACTGTTTTGAGGATTTGTTTGTTGTCCACCATCAACAACTAAATACTAATTTAGAGATGTTTTTGGGTTTTCTGAGTTATTTATGTAACACTAAGATTTTCGATAAGTGTTCTCCAGTATAGTCACCATGGTGCTAGTATGATGAATCAATCAGATATCATTCTTGCCTAATACTTGATTTATCTAAGTTTGACAAGGGATTTGTGAGTTATTAAGGAATTTCTAAGCTTGTTACTTACTCAGATCCCTAATGGAGTCACCATTATGTTAGGTCCCTATAATTTGTCAGATTGGCAAGACCAAAGTGAACAAGGGTAACATCAAACCAATCTTTGGATCCCTAGGACCTAGCCTTCCTGGACTCAGAGAAGGCTCTCTCTATATTTGTGTAAAAGATGTAACTTGATTGATTTTAGGGTTTTTATTTTAGACCAGTTATAATGATAAGGTTTGTTTGTTTGTTTTGTTTGTTTGGGTTGCTTGTCAAGCAAAACAGATAAATTAAGAGAGGTTTAAACCATTCGGCTATGGAGTCTGCAAAAGGTCTTGAAAAGTACAACAATAGTTCAAGGGTGTTTCAGAGGGCAAGTTAGCAAAGCCAAATGGATATTCAAAGCTTATGTGAGTGAAGTGAACATTAAATTGTGAGATTAGTAGGATTAAATGGCAGTTAAGAATCCTTTAACATGTACTATAACAATAAAATTCTTTAAGAATGCTATGCATAAGAAAGAATCAAAGGACATGGCACACCATAAGCTTCTTTGACCAAACCCTAGCAAGTAAAAATTAAGACAACAATCCAACAAACCCTAGAGAGCAAAGAACTCCTAATTTCTCTATCTATCTACCTTCAGACAAAGAAAAAATGAAAGATAACACAAAAGTAATGATTAAAGAGTAGGGAACTCCTAAATTCCTTAATCAAACTGCAAGACCTTCAAATTAACCATTTCAAGATAGACTAACCGACACAGAAAACCATAAACTTCTTTAGCCTAAACCCTAATTAGTAAACTTCAAGGAAAGACTTGAGAACAAAATCACAAGTAAACCAAAGGACAGGGAAAACCATAAACTTCTTTAGCCCTACTCTATTGATTTAATCTCAAGGAAACAAACTAGATGAACATGGAGAAATAGGGAACTCCTAATTTCTTCAAGCAAACCTAGTAGAGGAAAACATCTAAGCAATATAAAGTAGACAGAGTTAAGGTGCCTCTAAACAACATGTCTTAACCTAAACTTTATGTTCTACTGCATGAGAAAACATGAAACAAGACTCAAAACATAAGAGGAAAAGTACTAAATTAGAAATACATGACCATTAACCATGTTCATGAATCATGCAAATGTGCTTGCTCCATTGCCATTCAAATCAAAGCATTCACAAAACTCGAAAGCCAATTTCTTCTCAACTCCAAGTCTATGATATTGAGCTCAACAATCAACCAACATAAAAAATGAATCCTCCATGCAGTATTTAACTAGAAAAGGAGGATCAAAACCCTAGCTAGGGTTTTAGAATTCATTAATTACACATAAATGTCATTTTTTCCTATGAGACCATGCAAGGCCCAAGGCATAAATATCTTAACTTAATAAATGAAAAAATAAATTCTAACATAAATTCTGAGCTAACTAGTGAATCATTTGACCTTTAATCCATGAAAATATATTTTTCAATAACTTATTGTGTCTTTTTTTGACTTTTTGGCAAGGGCGCAGCACCAAGGTTCAAGGGCGCAGTGCCAAGCCAATGGCGCAACGCCAAAACTAGGAAAATTGCTCTTTTTGCAGCTAAGATTTGGAGGCCTTCCTGGTGTCCAAATGAGCTCCATGATAGCTCATTGGAAAGCCTTTCCTCTGCAGTTTCAAAAAATGTCTTTATTTTCTAAATTGGTGTCCATTTGTGTAGTCAAAAACCAATTTTTCCAATATGGCCAAGGGCGCAGTGCCAATGCTAAAAAGAGGGCAGAAAGGTGATTTTTTGCTTGTTTTTGGCCCTTTTGAAACTCAAAAACTCAAAATTTGCAAAAAAATGACAAAAATGGAATTTTTATTTCTGATCATGTTTGGGATGCTTGTAGGGATGCATCAGCAATAATGTCAAGTTTTTCTTTGTCTTTTGCCTCTTTAAGGGCTTGAATCTTTGCAAAGGCTCTTTTGAGCTTGGCCCTTGCAATCCTATTCCTCATGGCATAATGCTTTGTCATCTTCCTTTTCATGTCAAGGTCTCTCTTGGCCTTCTCCAACTAACCCTCTAAGTGCACATTTGCTCTATCTAGCTAAGATTCCCTATCATAGTCTATTTCCCTGGCAAGCAGCTCACTTGGAGTGAGCTACTCTGCCAATGCTGTCTCTTCCTTTCTTTCCCGAGCCAAAGCCTTTCTCAAACCAATTGTCCTTGGCCTCTTCCTAGGAAGTTGTTCTTCCTCTTCTTCATTGTCATCAAAAGTGCCCAAGGCCTCATCTAGCCTAGCCTTGGCATTCCCAGCCTCTTTCCGAGCTCTGATAGCTCTGACCTGATTGATGGCCTTCTCTATCTCCAACTGCTTGTTTTCTGCCTCAAGGAAATTTATGACATTCTTAGCCCTACCAATATTGGCTTGTAGCTCTTTAATTTGACCATACTTTCTTTTGAGAAGCATGTTTGTGATCCTCTCATCATCCTCATTCTCACTGTCAAGGTGAATTAGCTGAAACTCTTGTTCAGTTTCATGTTCATCCTCTTTTTCAACAACGACTCGCTCTTCAACCTTTTCATTACCTTTTTTAGGTTGTTTTGCTGATGATGAAGGCGGGGCCCATTCCACAATCTATGGAGGAAACACCTGCCTTTTGCCTCTTTGATAGGTCAAAGGGAAAGGCTCTATGTCAACCATATAAGGGTCATCTGTCTCACTACCATTTTCCTCACTTCTATCTACCTCACTGCTATTTTCCTCACTGCCTTCTTCCTCATTGCTCTCTTCCTCATTGTCACTTGCCTCATTGCCATCTTCATTATCTGATGCACTAGTACCATGAGATGATGGTGAGGGATTGTGAAAAGGTGATGAAGGAGGATCATTATGATGTGAAGGAATGTCAGTGGATGGTGATGCATGAGTAGTGGGTTGTGATGGTGAAGGAGGAATGGGAGGACGAGAAGATGAAGGGACATCTTGATGTTGATGGCCTTGTGGAGTGTTGAAAACGTCATTGGAAATGAAGGTCTGCCATGGAATGCATTTCTGCTATAGTTGGCGCATAACCACCATTTTGATAAGTGAGTGATGGAATATTTTTTGCATCTGCTGAGGAAAATCTCTCTTTTGCACTATATAGGCAATTTGTTCAATGCTTCTGTAGAGGTAATTGGGTATGTGCAACATCGTCACTCTAGTAAAATGCATAAGCAACCTGATGTGGTAGGAGTAAATGTGGGCGAACCTTCCCTCACATGTGAAATATTTCTTTATGATCCTCATCATAGGTGCATATCTATCAAGCAGGTGTGAAAAAGGAAATATGGATTTGTGGTGATCCTTATACCTAGGTTTTAGATATGGCTCAAAGTAACGCATGTCTAGGGTTGCTTGCTTGAACCATTTCTCCCCTACACTAGGTATGCATGTGGCATTGGAAATGGGATTTTTAGACAATTCAGAGGTGACCCCTGCAAGATTAACTTGTTTTTCATGAAAGTTAATGATAAATAGTCTAGTTAGGTCAGGGTGGTTTTGCACCTGCTGCACCTTTTCACAAAATTCATAGCATCCTACATGCTTGAAACAGGAAATAGTAAGGGGAGATGCCATTAACTCCCTTGTGTATAGGGGTTCAAATATATTGATATTTCCTCCTTTGTGCTCATGCCTCCTTGGAATTTGGGCCTCTCCTCCACTACTACCGTCCTCTCCCTCTGATGACATGTTTAAAACTCTATTTTGAAACACTCTTGGGCTGATGTCAAATGGGTAATGGAATGTCAATATTTTTGCAAGTGAAGGGACTAAGTGTTATGAATGGGATGGGTGTAGGGATAGCTTAGGTGAATGAACAACCTCCAAAATAGTGTAATCTCTCTATCTATCGCTGAATTTCTTTACAGGTATATGAAGTAATGGTAAACAGTGATTCCAAGTTTAAACACCTAGGGTTTCTTCTTAGGGTTTCAACTTCTTTCAAATACAAATCATCAAATAGCTTGAAAATGTGGTTAGCGCATCCACTTACCATTTATCAGTGCCTTGAAGAACCTTGGAGGAAGCTTGAAAGAGATTTGAATTGAATTGAGTGGTTGTAGGGTTTAGGAACCATTCTTGTCAAAGCATGCAACGCCAAGGCCAAGGGCACAATAGCAAGGCTAAGCGTGCAGCGCCTATCCTGAGCCCACAGCGCCAACAGTTTTCTTCACTAGGCTTGTTGAGTAAGAGCACAACACTCTGTCAAGGGTACATCGCCTATTTCCAAACATGAAATGCCTTTGGAATTTATACAGGGAAAAATTCCAAGGACATAACACCCAATCCCTGGCGCGCAACGCCAGACAAATTTTCCCAATTTTGACTTGAAAAGTCCCAAATTATTAACTCCTGAGTGCTCTTGATCACTTGAAATGCAATAATGATTTATTGAAGTGTTAGATGGGCTTTTATAGTATTATGGAATATTGATTTAATCTTTAAAACCCACTTTCTAAAGTTTAAGATTCCTTCTCTTTTCTTACTAACACCCTTTTGACACTTTTGATTTGTAGGTTTGCTTAAGTCATGAAGTTGAATTTTCTTATCTTATTGATGTCCTTTAGCACTTTTACTTTTTAGGTGACAGAAAACATTGAAGTTGACTTTCCCCTTTACTCCTTGAGGCATGACAAATTCACCTTGGCAACTTTGGGATGATTACACACAGTAGCATCTTCAAAATCATTTTTGCTTCCATCATTGAGTTCAAATCATCATTTCACCTTCTATGGCCACTATCCCAAAACCCTAGGTGTTTAGAGTGCTTTACAGCAATCATCAGTGTTGTCTTATAAGTTCTCTATAGGCCTTTCAAGTTCATTCACTTCTGTCCAGTTCACCTCACCTTTTTCCCTATCTCATCAATCTTTTCTACTAGACTTTATTCATGTTTGGCTTTGTGTGTCTCATCCAGGTCATTTCTACAAGCGGTCACTATTTTGGCACTCAACTGGGCCATCAAGCTCAAAACCCTAGTTCTCTTCAAGACCAAATTGTTTCCCCTTCCTTGCTGCAAGTTGTCTTCATTCAGGAGTAGACAATCTACCTCATCAACACCTTTTGTTGACAAATCCTTGAACACTCTTGTAGAAGTGCTAAACTCTTTACATTTACCTGTTGCAGACTTTGAACTAATAAGGTATTCTTCTTTGGAAACTTTTAGGTCTTCATTGAATAACCATCTCTTGACATTCTATCACATCTAAGCTAGATTCTAGAATTGCCTGAAACATCCAATGGTGACCTTACAACATGTGAAACACTAATGACCTAGTGGGAGGGTCCTTTGACCTGATTTTGATGGTAATTTGACTTGGAGGCTTCTTCAGTGAAAATGGAGTATTTGTCAAAATTTTTGTATTGAAGATCCAAAATCCAATGTACTTGATTTATCTAAAGAGCCTACAGAGATAGTTTTGAGACCATCAATACTTGAGGGACCTAGGGAACATGGGAAAAAGGTTTTATGAAGGCAATAAGGATGAGAATGAGAGGTGTAAGCCTGTAATGAGTTTGTAGGAGTGAAATGGTGACCATGAAATGACAAGACTAATAGAATAGTGAAAAAGTTTCTATAAGGATAATGAAGACAGTGAGATTTCTGAAACTCACAATGTTCAAGGAATATTGTTTTTAGAAATCTAGGACCATCCTATAGTCATATAAAGATAGTGAAAAATATTGATGACTAACAACCACTATCTGGAATTCAAAAGTAACAAAACCATTTGTCTTAACATTCTCATCCCCCATGGCTGATCCTTCCTGATGGGATGAACTGACCTTAGAATATGCAGGGGCTTGAAAAATAAATAAAGGATCAGGCTGTTCCAAGACTAGTTGTTTCACTGTACTACCCGCATCCAAATGATGTTCAAATAAATTTTGTTCCTCAGGCCCCTGATGCTCCCCATTGGTGTCCCATTTTCCTTCAATTTTCAGATTTTGATCAATGACTTTCTACTGCTGTTTTAGATTTGGAGTCTTGATATCATGAGTGGATATGCTATTTGAAGGGTGATGAGGCCCAGACATAGAAGGCACCGATGCCTCAGGCTTCGACATAGTAGCAGCTTTTTGTGGTCCTGTCTTCCTATTATCTCTGCATGAAGTAGACTGTTCCTTTTCTTATTTTGAGATTAGATCTCCAAATAATTTCATTATTCCCAAGTCTACACTCATATTTTCCTTTTATGACCCTCTTTCCTGTAGTTAGTTAGAGTGGGGTGTGTTATGGATTTCACTATTGTCCTACTGGCACACATGGACCCTATGTGTATCAATCCTTCCTACAAGGGCTTTAGTTTCTACAGCGGTGAGCCCACCCAAGTATGTTAGAGTAATGTGCAGGTTCTTACCTCTCGTCTTACCACCCAAAAAATGTATAGATAAAGACACACTGAAGAAAACACCTGAAAACTCATACTTCTAAGTGTCCCAATGAGACAATAGTGAGCTCGCCTAGGTATATTAAAGCCATGAGCAAGTTCTTACCTCTCGTCTTACCGCCCAACAATTGTGTAGTTGAAGACACAATAAAGAAAAACACCCAAAAATTGAACTTTTAAGTGCCCTGGTGTAGGAATGGAGAGCCCACCTAGGTATGTTAGAGTGATGCGTAGGTTCTTACCTCTCCTCTTACCACCCAACAATTGCAGACTAGGAACACTCTACCATAAAACAAAAAATTATGTTTGATTGGATCGTCACTGCCATTCCCGACAACAGTGCCAAAATGTTGGACTGTATTAGTCAATGTTAAATGACTAAGATGGTACACATAAATTATCAATCCATGGACATCTTTTATTTCAATTACAATTGCACTGTCTGTGCTGATACATCAAACCATAAGCAAATCAAAGTAAAGAGAAATCGTTGCTAAATCAAATGCTGAAATAAATCACTCATGCAGAAATACAAACAATCTATAGGAATGTAATCAAGCCTCAATTAACTGTACCTATCACACCACACACAATTACACCAGCTGGTATCTCTAATCACATCTGTCTAACAACATAATAATATCGAAATTGAAGCAGATCTACTCACAGCTAGAACAACAACAAAAATATTTCCACCAATACGTAATGCAAAGAAGAAATATGTACAACTACCTTAATCATTGTAGTCCCTGCTAAAGAGGAGGGCCCTTCCTCCCTAGCAGGGCATAGGAAGAAATAGAAACTTAAAAGAAAATTAAACCATACAATGCATTTAACAGCAACAACATGATATCTTTATATTAATGTGACCAAAATTATAGAGCCAAAAGTAATATTGTTCTCCGCTAACCTTTTAACCTCAAGGGTCGAGAGTTATATAGTGGTTACATGTTCAGAAAAACGAGGAATATATCAGTCATGAGAATCTTACGATTCTTATGCTAATCAAAACATGATACATATAGTTACAACCACTTCTTAATAAAAAGTCTAACTGGAAGAATATATATTACAATCAAAACTACCTAAAAGTTGTCATCCTAAAATACAATATGTAATGACTTCTACTGCTATCATGGAAAATGACAGTGTAGCGTAACAACAATAGAGGACAGGTTGGCATCCAGAAGTTGGCGATATCTAGTCAGCAATACAGTTGTAACAATAGTTTATCTAGTAGGTCTGTAAGAGCACCGTGATGTAACAATGTCATGGTGTAATAGCTCATTGTAACAACACACTTTCAACTGCTTATGTACACCTCATGCTCTAGATATTTTTTGCTAAAAATAATGTCTGGAAGGATAGCAAAATACCAGACAAATTCTCCCAACATTTATCTGATTTAGTTATAAAAAAAGACCTGATATATCATAATAATCGGTGAAATGACAAGATAATGAAAATAAGGTAAAAAACATTGTTTAAGATAGAAAATAAGGAAAAGAGGGAAAGATAGTCCCAATGGTTGTAGTCAAAAGGTAACAATGGGGGAAACAAATATAGGAAATAAGTACAAAACTAGCACCCAACACATGTCAACTTATCTTCTTATTCAAGTTTATTTACATAATCTCTTATGTTATTCATTGACACCAAGGAAAACCTTTGTGTTATGATGGTCGAGCTGATACTCTAGATGGGGCTCCTACTCATAACGATGAGAGGTATATTTGGGACTTCACATCATGGAGACCCTCTATATGTTGGTGGTTTCCAATACCGTCAAAATTCTGGCTCTAGAAGAAGGGATAGATGAAACATTATTCCCATTGAGTCTTTTTTGAATCTATTATTTTAAATGATTATTTCACAAACCATAATCCTAGGATTTTTTTCTAATTATCACGGTCTTACCATCCATGTGGAAATTATTCATAACTTTTGTAATTTTAAGTTTGATGGGAAGGGTGAAATAATAGTCCTTCATCATATGTATCAATTTTCTTATTTGTGTATTTCTAATGGAATACATTGTAAATATGTCATGGCCAAGTTGTTCACCCCCATATTTGAATTTTGAGTGAGGAAATCATGTCATACATTACCTCCTGCTTCTATCCATTTGTTCGAAAAATTTGTTAGCGAGATACGTGAAGCTTTTGACATATATGATTATCATGATATATGTGATAGAATGTATTTTCTTAGAATGAAACCTAGTGAATTTTTCGAGGATTTTCTTAATCGATTTCTTCACCTTTGCTATGAATTTCCAGAGGGAGTTATTAATTCGGATTTCATTATGGAAAAATTTCAAAGTTTGGTTTTGTTCACCTTGAAATATTTTAGATCTAAATGCACAGATGATTTCACTCCTTAAACTTATGTGAATCATTAAATATTCCAAATTTGTGAGGAGGAAGATACTATTCCTTTTTTCCTTGTCCTCCTCATTTTCCAGTACCAATCGTAGTGCCTGTACATATTAATGATCAAGTTGGGAAATTTGAAAATAAAACTGTTGATCCATCCATTCAACCTCCATCTACTTCTTATGATACATATCCTATTGAGTAATAAATGGAATGGTTTAATAATAGCATGAATCCTAAAGTGAAATTTGATCCCTTTGGTTTTCAAGATCATATTAATGCACATAAGTATGATATTGAATCTGATCAAAATGTAAAATTGGTTGTATCCAGAGAAACATCAAAACCTTTACCATTTATTTCTCATGAATCCTTGTTCATGATCCACTTGATCAACTTACTTAAACTCGTAATTATGTTCAACTCGTTGTTTCAAGTGGTATTCAAGAAAAAGGTAGATGTATTTCACATGAAGGGGAGCAAAGTGTTGGAGACATGTTCCTTATTTATTCCCTTTTTCAGAATGTTAATCGTATAGTCTCAGTTGATGATAAATCAGACAATCTTATTAACCTGTCAAGTGATTCTAAATGTTTCATTCAAGTCGAGGCCTTCAAAAAAAATCACCATGGCATCCATATTTCCATTAATAGATATGGTGACGAATATCCAAGTACATCAAATGATGTTTTTCCTTCTTCACAATACTTGTATTTGCAAGGTATTGAGTCGAAATCTGCTTCTCACAGTTTACAATATCCATTTGTGAATTGGTATGCTCTTTCAATTTAGAATGAACTTGAATCTACTCTCATAGATATTTAATAGTGAATCATCAATTATCTGATAGATCACTTCTTGTGAGTTAGATCTAATTTAACTCACTTGACCTCTCACTAGCTCATCACTCAGTTAGAACTAGTTACACTGATTTTAACTCAATTAATTTGAGTTAACTAATTACACATGCACCAAACCAGTGCATTAACCGCAACTGGACCCCCAAAATAATATAATCACTCTACATGCCTCACCTTTGACCCTCAAGTCGAAATTAGTCTTCCTGACTTAGTTAACTCACACAAGTTGTTATGAGATGAAATTACAATTTATTTTCCAATTTATTTAAGGGATAAATAAATTAGATGCCCACATTTAGCTCTAATGTGTTTCTTAATTCCTCACTCATGTGTGACTAGAATCCCACACCAGTTATGTGGTCAATTTTTTTCCTTTCTGGATGCCAATTTCACTATTTCTTATTGCAAATTTCAACACTCCCTCTCAACAAGAAAGGAATTAATCTATCCCGATCTAGTACCTTCGGAATGTTCTTCATGCAACCCTTCTCTAGTGTTGTTTGCACATGCAACTCCTAAAACTGAATAGCTTCTGAACAAATGAATCGGTATAATGCATCTGTCATCAGAGTTTTTTGATTGCTCCTAGTTACTGGACCTGTCTACTGGACTCTTTGCGTTGTTGTTGACATCTGCATATGTGCCCTCTGCACTGCTACCAACTTTGATCTGCGCTCGAGTATCCGATAACTATCACTCTAATTTCTATCTTCCTGACATCTACTATATCAATCGAACCGATCCTTCCTGCTACTATTGTACTATGGGCTCCTTGTAGCTAGGTTCGATCCATGAGCCACACCATCTCAGTGGACCCTACCAAAATTTCCTCTTGGGATTATATCTCCACATCACCCCACGTCACACCTAGAGGTATAGCTGCATGTAATCCTTCTTCCTATCTAGCTTGAAATTTCCCCCTCTTGGAGGTCTCTTCTTGAGTGGAATCTTTCACTCAGTCTCTTCTTTTATTCTCCAATTTTGGCTGCTCCACAACCTTCTGAGACTGCATGTTAAGAGGCTCCCTTTGCTTGTTATTTTCTTCTAAGACTGCATGTTGAGAGGCTCCCATGTTGAGAGGCTCTCAATCATGTCACCAAATGACCAGGACGAGAATACCCAAGAATGAAATTCTTTTCTAGTATGTCAAGGCAATCATCATTATCAACACTACACTTATATCCCTTAAGTGCGCCCACTAATTGACATAATTCATTCATTAGAAATGAACCAACGGTATATCATCAATACAGAGCATAGAAAACATTATGGAAAGCAGATTTCCCCTAGGAATTCTACCACATTTCCATACCAACACGTTGGGCGAGTTAAAAATTTGAATCGAACTAGCATGACCCATGTCCATCCTAGGCTGACATGCAAGCTATGCGACATAATCAACCACTAGGTCAATCAATGTAAAGAGCTAAAGCACCTTGTGAACAACTTTCTCATGGTTTCCTCCCTCCCACAGAGACATCTCTCTAACCAAGAGAAGATCACGCACTGTTATTGCCAGCTTTTCTCACATTTTCATCATACAATGAAATGTGATCACCTCCCAAAGCTTAGAGGGGCAAGGGAGACGTTAAGTATACACCCCCCACAAGAGGGTTAGACCAAAATGGCAGCAGAGGAATCTCTCCCATATGCCTGATCCTTTCCGAGAATCCACTTCAAGCACAAAGAGTAGTGTTGGTTCCCATACCATCTACTCTATGGGAACAGTGGAACCATGCACCATTTTCACTGGACATAACCACGAAACTGAGGCATGCCCATTAATGGAAAAATTTAGGCACCTTTGCACCAAGCACAACTTCCAAATCCTGGAAAGTGCTCAGCCTAATGAGGAGTCTAGACTTGCCCCCATGCAAGCCACCATAATGGAAATTCCTCCCCCACAAAATGTCGATGACATGATACATCACATACGATTCATATCATCATGTATGAGAACCATGACTCGGGTTGTCTTCTCATCAGTCATAGGTTTTGATTCAACTACAACTACAAGAGTATTTGTACCAACAACGATGCAAATCCAATCCATCTGCACCCTATCGACCGCATCTGGTTGCACCATATCGACGATGGAATCATTTTCATGTCTTTCAAATAGCTCCGTTAGGATTGAAACTATTCCTCATGGCCTTGCGTAGACTCAATCCCCCTTAGGATCCTTATTCCACTGAGATGAGGATATCCTCGACGCCATGACGGAGCCCGATTACTAATGGGATGAAATTCATCACTGCTTGTTTTTTCTTCCTGAAAAAACATTCAGCCCTAACACGACAGGACACCAAGATATTTATGCAGTCGATTCAAAATATTTCCTTCCATTAGGGAAAGTAAATTGGTTCAAAAATCCCATTTTGGCGCCTGATGCATTCGAGGAAGGGAACATGTCAAACATTTTGCCTACTATCAAGTTGAATATCTATTGAAATCCTGAAAAAGTCGAAGAATCTCACTGGTGGCAACATCTTCGCCAGAATAGATAACCTCTTACACCCAGTTGTTGCAAGAGTATCATGATATCTTCACGTGGGACTAATCAGAAATTCCTGGGCTTAGTTCCACCATTATCGAGCACCATATTGACACTTGACCTGACGTACCACCAGTGCGCCAGAAACAATGTCAACTGCACCCATCCAAGACATAAGCGATTAAATGAGAAATCGATAAGCTTCACAAAGTCTGGTTCATCTACCCCATCGCTTACACATATTGGGTTTCCAACCCTATTCCCGTTATGAAAAACAGGGAACCATATGCATTTTTACTAATTTTCACAATTTTAACAAAGCCTGTCCAAAGGAAAATTACCCTACCCCATTCATCGACCAAGTCATCGATGCTTGTGTAGGGCATGAGGCCCTCTCCTTCATGGATGCCTTCTCTAGGTATAATAAAATTCAAATACATCACACCGACCAGTACAAGACAACGTTCACCACCCCATGGGGCACATTCATATACCAAGTGATGCCATTTGGCCTAAAGAAAATTGTAGCCACTTTCTAGACGGCCATGAATTATATCTTTCATGACTTGGCACACCTCATCCTCGCCTACCTGGATGACCTCACCGTTTGATCCAAGAAGTGAGCAGATCATCTCAAGGATCTGTGACTAGTATTCCAATGATGTCGGCAATAAAACCTATGCTTGAACCCCCTCAAGTGCATTTTCTGTGTCACATCAGGATGAATTCTAGGTTTTATAGTGTCCCAACAAGGAATTAGAGTGGACTCCCTCAGGGTCCAAGCTATAAAAGTGGTACCTCCACCTCGAACCCTCAAGCAATTACAAAGCTTGCAGGGAAAGGCTAAATTTCTGAGACGTTTTGTCCCAGACTACGCCACTTGTGCTCACGTATTCCTGTGCCTCCTTTGCCAGGATATTCCATTCAAATGGGACGATCAAGCCCAAAAATCATTTGAGGAGAAAAAATAATCATTACCTTCAGCACCGTTGATCAGTCCCCTAGACTACAACAAGGACGAAATCATGTATCTATCAGCATCTGAGACTGCCTTGACTAGAGTATTAATCTAGGAAAACACGGATGCAAAGGAGCATGCAATATATTATGTTAGCAAAACCTTAGCGGGCCCCGCATTAAGATATGAGCCTGAAGAAAAAAATTCCCTAGCATTAATTCACGCAGTCCAAAAACTTTTCTACTACATTATCTTAAATACTACAACAATCATCGCAGATATTAATCCCATCAAATACTTGCTCACGTGTCATTTGATGAACCATAAGTACGCTCATTGGATATTCATTCTGCCAGAATTCGACTTACAGTTTCGCTCCCCCAAGAGCAAAAAGGATTTATTTTTAGCCGAATTCATAACGGACCTCCCAAGTCAGACCTGTTACACTCCTGTATTTCTACAATATCACCAGATGATTGCCTATTCCTTATGTTTTTCATGTTGAAAATAATATTCCATGACTATCATTTATTTTCAAAAATTAAAGGAAATCATGGCTGATAAAGGGGTCAAATAAGTCCATCTGCCATTTGATTCAGTTGAAAGAGGAAATATTTCTGAATAACTATGATGGAAAACCAAATCTCACTGCCTTCATTATCTTTCATTTAAACCTCTCCATTACCTTTTATTTTTCCTTTTTCTAAACACTCCCACATTCTGAAATCCCATTTTCCCCCTAAGCCCACATATATATAATATTTTCCCCTTCTTAAAACCCCATTCCCATTGCTATTACTTTCCCCTTCACTCATTCCCCTTCTTTCATTAAAAATAATCTAAAACCCACTTTAACATTGTTTTTAAATAAATTTTAACCTATCAAGTCCCACTTTTAATAAGTCATGTTTGTTAAAAAACCCAACCTCAAATTTATATAGAAACCCCCGTTGTCATTTCATTTACCCCCTCGCTGCATTTAACCCTGGCCCCACTTAATGTTTAAACCCTCTGTCTTCATTCAAACCCTGACCCCACCGTTCAAAATAATCCGCAATCAATCCACACCCGACCACCGTCCAATCTCCGCCACCTGATCCGACGGTCCCCAACCCTTTTTGCACCCATAACTACCCGTCATTTACAACCGTCGGGGGGTTGCGATATGGGCTATTTTGCAACCCTCCCATCTACCACGAGTCACCCCTGCTCTTTATCACATCCCTCCATCATAAACCGCTAAACCATTTATCCCCACGTGATAAAACCACAAACTGCCTCCATCACGCATAATGAAAACCATCCTCTGTTTCCAATTCAAACCACCTACCCACCGCGCCTATGTGATAAGCCTATTTTCCCTGCAATATGTGATAAATCACCATCGCTCTCCTCCCTACAGACCTTTGTTTTTATTAATAATTTTTTTGGATTTTGCAGGTAATTAGCATATCAGAGGGCGGGATAAACAATTTTCATGTCCAATTTCCAAAGTATTGTTGAATCCAGACTCTCTGGATTTCGATTTAAAAGCCTTAATCTACAGAGGATTATAAGCATAAAGAGAGATAGTCATAATTATCAAGGATCATATATTTACTCCAAGAAACAACGAAGTTCATCCAAAGTAAAAGACAGTGAAATGGTAAAAGAAATAAACAAAATAGTCAAGGGTAAAGATGAAAACGTATAAAGGACATATTTAAAAGGCAGTGAAGATAAAAAAAGATGGAATACACGGTTAAAAGATGGTAAAGTGATATACAGAAAGGGACAGTTTAAAGTTTAAATATAAATCAAAGGACAAATCAATGAGGAAGACAAGGCCAGGTGTCAAGGACACCATCATCGGCCTCTTCTCAACCATGTTGGCCACCTCCAGCCTAATTTTGATTTGATTAAAGCTGCCATGGTTAATATTACAGTCAGAGATATTTTAGCATGAGTTCAGAAGTTATTATAAAAGTTAATTTTGCAGGCAGTTATTAAAATATATTTTAAAGATAGCTCAGGAGTTAATTTGAAATTTATTATTACAGTAGGTTTGTCAAAGATATTTTTTGGCTTGGGAATTGCATGGTCTCAATTGTCAAAACTTCACTTACTCCGTAGTAAATGCGATCTGTCACCCTAGATTAGGGAAAGCCTCCTCGATTGCGATTAAATACTGCATGTATTTTCATTATCGAGTGTTGGTTGGTTGGTTGGACTTTGTTTAGACTCTAAGCTGCAAAATATCATTGTATTGGAGCATCATGATTTGTTTTTTGACCTGGACATCAGTAATACAAGCACTTTCAGAGGATCCTTGATCTATGTTAATGGTGATGTTATCCCTTTTATGTTAATGTTTTCCCTTTGTTTTTCCATTCTGTACATCAATTTATCTGATAGAAAAACATAAATTTTAGATTGAGATATGTTTCTTGAGCACCTTAACTCTGTCTCTTATTATTATCTTGATGTTTTCTTCTGAAAGTATAACTGAAGAATTCATAAATGCTCTTTAGTATTACTAGATTGTTTGTCTTAAGGTTTTCTTTGTGAAGTATAGCCAAAGAATTCTTAAATGCTCTTTAGTTTTACCTAACTGTTGTCTTAAGGATTTCTTTGAAGTATAGTTAAAGGATTCTTAATTTCCCTTTAGTTTTACTAAACTCACAACTTTTTGTCATCTCATATTTATCTTGCCACAAAGACCCATTTGATATAGTTAGCTTTCCCTGTGGAAACCCTTGAAAAGTTGATGTACAACTCAACCACTATATGAATCCATAGCCCAATGGATTAAGCTTCCCACATTCTATATATCCAACCAAACAAGCAAACAATCAAACAAACAACCCCAATATTTATAACTAGCCTAAAATCAAAAAACATAATCATAAAGCTAAATCAGTTAATCATAAATACAGAGAGATCCCTCTCTGAGCCTAGGAAGGCTAGGTCCTAGACTCCAAAGTGGTTTGATGTGGTTTTCTGCTATTTTTTCTTGCCAATCTTACAAATTACAGGGAGCTAGCAAGACCAAAGGGTCACCAATCAATGATTTGCTACCAGACGAACATCTCTTCCTGGTAGCAACCGACGACGCTTGGTACGGATATATTCTCCTATTTTTACAAACCCAAAATTTCAGACCCCAACTCACCGATGACAACCATCGGCACATCCGCCACCAGGCCCCCTAGTACCTCCTCATGGGAGATGTCTTATATTGACAGGGCATCGATACCATCTTACGTCGATGCCTCACTCATGAAAAAGTTGAGCAAGCCCTTAATGACTGCCACAATGGAGCTTTTAGTGGCCATCTCTCTGGGATGGCCACCACCTAAAAAGTCTTGTGGGCACGATATTTTTGGCCCATGTTATTTCACGATTGCATTTCAACAGTCAAGAGGTGCAAGTGATGTCAACGCTTTGCTCATAAGGCAAGAGCCCCTTCCACTCCCCGTCACCCCGTCATCGTCGCCGATCCCTTCTGTAAATGGGGGATCAACTTCATGACATGCAACCCAGCATCGTCGAGAAATTACAAGTACGTTATTGTGGTCGTCGACTAATTCACCAAGTGGACAATAACCATGCCCACATACGACAACACAACAGAAACCGTCGCATGTTTTTTTTTAACCATGTCATTGCTTGGTTCAGCATACCAAAAGAGTTAGTCTCCGACCATGGAAAACACTTCGAAAATGAAATTTTCTAGGAGTTATCTCAACACCTTGTATTCACACATGAATTCATGTCACCATAATACCCCAATCCAATGGATAAGTAGAAGTTATGAACAAGGTACTGAAAACAATGTTATAGCGCATGCTGAACAACCATAAAACAAATTGACACCACTTGATTTTCTTCACCTTGTGGGCATACCGCATGGTAGTGAAAACTTCAACAGGGTTCACACCCTTCCTCTTGGTATATGAGGTCGAAGCCATGATTCCCATTGAACGCGAGATCCAAAATTTACATGCCCCCATCGAACTCATCGATGACACCCAACCTCTAGAGAAACACTTAGTACAACTAGAGTTCGTCGACGAAAGTTGATGATAGTCGCTACATTGCAACAAGGTCCATAAAAAGTGGGTGAAATCATTGTTCGATCATAACATAACCCTTTGATCATTTACCGAGGGGGACTTATTCCTCCGCTACAATGTCATAAAAGGAGCCCTAGGGCCAGGAAAGTTTTAAACCTTGTGTAAAGGTCCCTATATCATAAAACATTGTCTCCTAAATGGGGCATACATCTTGACGGAACCTGACGTAACATGTCTAAGAAACCCTTTCAATGTTCTTTACATCAAGAAATTCTACACATAAGGCATCGAGGGCTCAACCCTAGAGTTAACGTGCACATACCAAACTTTATTTTTTGATCACAGACTTGTCACAAAAAGTGCTATAGTGTCACAAATGGATCTTCAACCGAACCATTACTTTGGATTCGCTAATGGAGCATCACGATGGTCTCAAAATTTAGCAGTAGCTGCCTAGGTCATCTATCACCTTGATTGATTGCCACTCTTCACCAATGGAGTATGCATCGGATCAGCTACAAAAAATCAGGTAGAATATGACGTCATCATAGGGCTCATGTGCAACACATTGAATCAAGGCATTCACCACTTGAATATCTACCTTGATTCCTAGTTAGTGGTTTCACATTTAAACGAAGAGTTTGAGGTATGAGATTCACATCTGTTTAGAAAATATTTGCGTGCAAAAATATTAAGCCATCAATTTGACCATATTACATTCACACATGTACCAAGAAATCAAAACCAGACAGTAGATCGCATAGTTAACCACATCCTAAACTGGAATGCATCTCGGATAAACCATCATACATAAAACCAAAAAACATAAAAAACATTGATATCCATCAGCAATACACATCATCCATTAAAATATATAAACACTGGAAACTTCATATAGAGCTGCAAAAAATACATCTCTCACATATATACCAAAAGATGTATGTCTGAGTACAAAATAATGATTCATGTATCTAACTCATAGGTCAGCCAAAAATACATATACACATGTCATCAAAAATAAGGGAAACATCCACATAATGGGTGCTTTCCCTATGTACAAAAATATCTAGGGCTGCGCCCCTCCAGGTTGAGCACCTACACCCACAGTCGCTCCTGGTGCCAGTATTGGGGCAGTTGTCAAAACTAAAGCCACCATGTAGCGCAGAGTCGGTCGATAGCCCCTCTCTCATGCCATCAACGTCTCTAACCAGACATCATAGAAATCATCGACAAAGCCACGGATAGGCATACCCTGGGTTAGCTAGTCCACTCGGCCCCATGCATCCTCCAAATCAGTGGCCCAGACCTCTAAGGTAGTCAGCTACTCAACCATCTTTGCCATGCAGGCCTCCATCGCTCGACGCGAGCAATTGCTTCAGTGCACTTAATAGCAGCCGAGCTTCTACCCTCCCCTGATGGGTTAGGCCCATCACTGGGTACTCCACCCTGGGGCTGCACTAGACCTCCTCCCTATCCCTTGACCGGGAATGGAGATCCTAAAACTCTCCGAT
Source organism: Pinus albicaulis (assembly GCA_034641835.2). Lineage (NCBI taxonomy): Eukaryota > Viridiplantae > Streptophyta > Pinopsida > Pinales > Pinaceae > Pinus > Pinus albicaulis. Next base: position 343,642,048 of record CM076579.1, on the reverse strand, counting down.
TTGAGTGGTGTCTTACCAACTGAGCTGTAGGGCACCCAACCTCACCAAAATATACAAGAGTAACAAAACTATGTCACTATCATCATAATACACATATAAATCATAAATACTCAAAAAAATGCAGAATAAAACATAAAAATAATGCCTGATGGTCCCCAAACATATCCAACAGGAAGACCAAAGTCCAGGTCTCCTCAGAAATCCATCCTAGCGTATGGATAAGGGAGGAACATCTGAGGATGGTTATCAAACCAAGCCTCAGTGGTGGTGTTCCTTGATCGCCTGTGCGATCAAGGCCAAAATATGCTAGGGTTTCGTAAAAACCTAATTTGTATGGACACCTAGCCAGTCACATTGAAAAAATTTAATGCAGGACGTTATGGGGCCAACGTGGCTCTAGTAGCGTGAATCCCGGGTGCACAGACTGAGCGCAATGGAAAGAAAATCTCAGCAACAACCTCTGACCTCCCAAACTCTCAAACACTCAAATGTCACAAATGAGCTGAAATGAGCCATATTATCCTATATATCTCCATTTTCAATTTTTTTGAAGGACCATAACGAGAGCTCAGAGGACCCAATTGAAGAATCGATAGCAACACGGTTTCCAACACCTCATAATGCCCAAAGGAGGCTCCACACATTCACACCTACGAAAAAATAATTTTTCAATTCTCATAGGTATGCCTTGTCTCATCCACTATTCATTCAGCAAATGTCTTCAATAATATTTGAATGAACAATATGATTTCACTTGGAGTATTGTTTTTGCAGGTATTGTACAACACAACAAACCATCCATTTCCCCATGCATCGAAGGTGCCAGAGAAGGTATCATTCTACCCTCAACATGATAGAATCCCAGAGAAACTGTGCATATCCTGACATCATTTCTCCACAAGAAATCAACCATAGGTTCCAAACACCTGACCATGTTTATCATCTCCCCACCTTGCACATGATAAACATCCTTGTTGGTCGGTAGAGCCTCCCCTCCATGGTGTTTATCACTCAAAGTAGACCCTGCATCAGAAAAAAATGACGCCATGGCCATACCACCTCAGTCTGGGAAGCACTTCATGCCTATTCATCCACAATGCATCAAGTCAAGTTTTACCATATCAAAATAAAACCCCTTTCCCGGACTACCATTTTTTGCAAGCAGATCGAATACGCACCACTGCGTCTCGCATTTGGTCTACCATCCCTCCATCAGCATAGCCCATTTGTGATATATTCATCCACTTCATCTTCCCCACAAAGAGACCAACCAATGGGGTCCCCACCCTTAGCAAAAACACCTTCCTCACATCATCAGTGAGTGAGAATTTCATGTTTTCAGGGCACCCGTCTCTATGTTTTATACAAACCAATCCCATGTTTTATTCTTTTGAAAAATGTACAAAGATCTCAAATGGATAATTATCCCCCACTCATCCACCCATTTTTCTCCCATGGTGGCAGTCCTTAGTCACCCTTGGTTGGAGCATCACACCCTTCACGCAAAGCCACCATGACATTCATAACCAACATATACCCACCTTGGACATCCTACTGACCCCAGGGATTTCCTCATAATAAATAGTTATGATTGCCACCAAGATGCTTTTTCATGCTCTGACCTTGGGCCACTGAAGCCCCATCACCAGTTTTCAGTCATCCCTCACCATCATTCCTATGTTAAAACTATCAAATCAGAGACCCTAGTCCCTTGCATCAGTATCTCTCTCGTTCAGTTGAGGATTCCTTTTTTTCGACTGCAACACCCATTCTCCAAAAAGGAAGCAGTACCTTAGATAGCTCCTCACCCCAATAGGGGCATCATCATGGAACTGTGGGAATCATGATTTCCCATAGATGTCATCGATCCTCCTAAAATTTGACTACAACACAAGCTTTCATGTCAAGATGGTATCGTACTTTGCAACCATTTCAATTTTCCTAGATCCGTCGAAGACCCATGCCATTATAAGCATCTCTTTCAATAATGCTTACACGGGAAGGTCCCAGTCATACACTCATGCATATAATGATAATTTATATGCCATACCGTTATTATGCATGTGGGCACCACATTCAACCTATTTTCAAAGAAAAAATGCCCTTGAGGGCATCAATAATCATCGTCATCAACCAAATCAGCACATCACTACCATTTCAGTGACACAGACAAAACCTTTATCTGTCATATGTATTTGTTTAGCTAGCCAAAGCATTACGAGCATGGGACATGCCCGCCTTAGAGAAAAATTGTATTTATTGTATCATAATATTTCTTGCAGGTTTCTGACAAAACATGGTCACTATTTTACCCAATGTAAGGGGTTTCGAGCCTTGGGCTATACGCAGTTTTCTCCCCCTCTCAACATAGGTTACACAAGATAGAAAATATAATTTATTTCGGCTATACACTTCTTCTTATACCTCACACATTAGGGGGAAATTTTTATCACTGGAGAATCAGACAACCAAAATGACATTATGAAATGTCAAGAAGAAGGATTTACAGGGTTGAGAAACATTAGAGGATCTGAAAAATTTATAAATATCTAAGGTCAAGAGGCAAAATGTAAAATTTCACACCAAATACACAGGAAAAATGAAATTTGCATGCATTTTCCTTTCATAGACACGTTGGTCTGCGTGGATTTCCCTCAAAATTCCGCACGATCCTCGAAGTGGCGGAAGTCACCATCTAGGACCACTTGACACACTTAAGGAGTAGATCCTCCACTTGAGGCCACCCAAGGATAGCCACCTAGAGCCACCTTGAGACCTCAAGTGATCACACAAACAAATCAAGTGAGCACACAAAGGAATCAACCCCCTCTCTTTGGTCACCATCCACAAGTGTACCAAGAGAGGGAAGAAGATTTGAATTTTCTTATAAATTTCCACCATAAGTAAAACAAAATGAGAACACATTGTTATGCTGGCCAAATTTCCCATGAGAAAACCATCAGTGTGTAATCTGGAGCAACAGTAGAGTTAGAGGATTCAGTTGTTGGCCATGCAACAACTTCAATCCCTATGGAGACGAGAGAGGCCTTGCGACATCAGCTCAAGGGTCTTAGAACTCCATAGTTCTAAGGATCCTTTGGCAAGTGTGTAACATTCTACCTTTATTTTTAAACTAATAGCAGTCAATAAGAGGGGATTTTATTCCACCGTTTGTATTATTGTCATATTTGACTCATGTGAGCTTGTGTTTTTGTTTTTTTTTAGTTGTGTTTCTTCTTCTTATATCCAGCATACTAAATTCCATAATTTAGTGTGTTTTATATATATTAGCATGTGTTCACTAACCTGCTAATGATATTTTCTACCTATGACCATAGCTTGTTGGTTGCAAACAATATTACCAAGCACTAGTGTTTTGGTACACTTGTGCACCAAAACCATGACTACAGTCGTTATGGGATAAGATATCTTAGAAAATCCTTCAATAAAATGTCGATAATGTCCCACTAAGCCCATGAAAGGTTGCATATCAACAAAATTAGCAGGAACAAGCACTTCCATGATGGTTTTTATTTTCTCGGGATCTACAAATATTCCTTCTATAGAAATCACATGGCATAAATATTGTATGTGATCTTTGTAAAAATTACATTCACTAAATTTGGCATATATGTAATGATTTCTCAATGTTCTTAATACAATTCGTAAATATTCCCTATGTTCTTCTAGAATTTTAAATATATAAAAATATCATCAATGAATTTTAGGAAAAAAATGTTGAGGTATGGGTGAAATACACCATTCATAAGGCTCATAAAAGTAGTTGGCATATTAGTAATACCAAAGGGAAAAACCATAAACTCATAATGACCGTAACAGGTCCTAAACTCAGTTTTGGGAACATCTTCTTCTTTCAATCTTATATAGGGCTATCGAGACCACAAGTATATGTTAGAGAATACTACATCCCCCTTAACTTGGTCAAACAAGTCATTGATCCTTGGAAAATGATATTTATTTTTAACATTTAACTTATCAAGTTGTTTGTAGTCGATAAATAACCTTAACATACCATCCTTTTTTCTGACAAATGAAATAGGGGATCCCAAAGGAGACACACTTGGGTGATTAAAACCCTTATTCAGCAATTCTAGTAACTGCATTTTAAGTTCAGTTAACCTGGGTTTCCTCATGCAGTAAGGGGTATGAGACACTGGTGCAACCCCTAGAATTAATTCTATAGTGAAATAAAAATCATGCTTGGGAGGTAATCCCTGTATTTCTTCTAGAAACACGTCAGCAAATTCTTGAATTACAAGAAATTTTCCTATGGAGACCATGTTGAAAATGTAGCAAGATGATGGAGCTTGGTGAGATGAAGTCGCCTTCACCAAGTGAGCCCGCAGGCAAATTCTGGCGCAAAAATCTATTTTTAGACTATGTCTATTTTTAGACATATGGAGCATGGTCTGGGGATTGCATGTATGTTATTCTTGGAGTATGTGTCATGTTGGTAAAAATAGATGAGACTCTATTTTTTGGACCTATAGAGTCGAAGTCTATTTTTAGGCCTCCTTAAAATAGGGAAAGTCAAATATTATTTACCCTTAATAATATTTGGACTCTAAACCATACAGTTATTCTCTTGGAGCACTTGATTCGAGCCCTTGGAAGTGGCTCATGCATCTGCGACCAGAGGAATTTCACGCTATTCCCAAGGGTTTGATGGCATCATGCATGGTTGACTTGAGTTAGGACTTCGATGGGCAGAAGTTTGGTGGAGTTAATGAGGGCGACTAGTGGAGTTAGTGTTCTGTTTATTTTAGTTGAACTAGTTGAGATTAGTTTAACTAGCTAATCAATTAGTTATGAGTGGAGTGAATTAAAAGTATTTATTTAATCGTGTAATTAGTAACTCATTATTCAACTCAAGAATACATCAGTTCACTCACGAGTGCTGATCAGTTAGATGGGAGACCAGTGAAAGAGGTGGATGGAAATGGTGGAGTTAGTCTATCAGTGGCGACATCGGATTATGCATGAATTTGCACCACACTTGCTGAATTTCCATGATGATTGCATTGTCAAGCCAAGGGAGATTAGAACCTTGGATCTCTATATAGACGAGGCCATGATCACGCAATAGAGGCAAGCAGTAATTGGCGGTGAGTTTTGAACCCAGTGACTGTTCAAAAGCTGAGCTAGATTGTGTGTAACTTCATCGAGAAAAGTGCTTGGTACTTGTGAGGTAACATCTACTGAGTTTGTTACATGATTTCTCCATTATAATATACGCAATAGTGCATGGGTTTTAAAGCTATAATCTTTCCCCTACATGCTTGCTGTTAATGTGTATTATGATTTGATGTGTGATACGCTGATTTTATTTCCGCATGTTTGATGATCTGAGTGGAAGAGATTATGTGTTGCATATAAATTCGAATTGTATGTGATCAGTATAGTCTCGGTGGATAATTAATCATTATTCAGAAAATTTCTATAGACCGACTTATCTTTGGAGTTAGTAAATCCCACCTGGACTGCATATATCAAACATTCTCTAAGAAAAAAATTTCCTAACTAAGAGGCAATAATTAGTCACAGTACCAGGGGCATTTTAACTCCTTATAGCTCTTGTCTGACACCCTCCATATTAAGATAGTTTTTTCTTTGGAATTTATTACAAACTAATGATCCTCCAATGTGTTCATCCTGATTAGGATGTCATAAGACCCCAAGGGTAACACATTAAAACCAATATCAATTGGATGACCTAAGATTTCAATGGGATAGTTATCTACTTTGGTTGTCACTCATATTTTTTCCTTGGTACCCAATTGCACTAGCTATAAATTTTTATATTTGTTGGTTTGCAGGTGACATTTTTCAACAATTTTTGGACTAACATAACTTAAAGTAGCTCTTGGGTCTATTAAAATTGACATAGCATGATTAAAATTTTTGCCTTCCAACTCAATCATGGTGGTCTGGTATTCGGCTTGATGATCATCTAGGGTAGCATTAATCCTGGGTATGTTCCGAGCCACGTCATGAACTGTTGAAGCCTCCTTAATGTTTGTAGTTCGCTCCACTCTTGTACAGAGAGGGAAATTTTTGTAATAATGAGGCTCCGCACAACCCCGAAACTAAAAAGGAGGCTTTTTTACTTGACCAAATTCTGGTTTACTAGAGGCCTCCATCTATTTTGATTCATTTTGAGATTTAAATTTTTGTTGACTCTTCCCTAAGGTTTTGTTTGACTGTTTTCTATACACATTTATAACATTTCCTCCTTTCATACTTTTCGTGTTCCGAAAATTATTTGATGCCTTTTTATCAAACTAAGATTTACAACTTTTTTCCTTTTGTTTAGATTGCTCATAGTAGATTCGTGTATTCATGACCACTTCAGTCATGGTCTTAGGATTATCAAACTCTAATCTCTCCTTCATAAAGATAGGCAGATTAATCATAAATCGCTACACCTTGGCCTTTTCCTCCCGAATATAAGGCACATACCGTAATAGGGATGTAAATTTGGCCAAAAACTCTTCCACAGAGAATTGACCTAGTCGAAGATCATGAAATTCCTTCACCTTATTGTCATAAAATCGTTGGATCAAATATTTTTCCTTGAATTTTTTTTTAAAGTCTCCCCAATTCACCTTTTTCTCATCAATTACATGAATCGCCTTATTTTCTTCCCACCATAACGTGGCATTTCCTTAAAGCTAGTAGATTTCCAATCTTGCCTTCAAGTTGTAGTCATATTCATAAATATGAAAATATTTGTTAATATTAATTAACCAAGCTTTAGGAGCTTCTTCCATTTCTCCAGTAAAAATTGGGGGTTTTATCTTTCTGAATTCTCCCTTTAATTCGGACTTCTATTTCTTATTCTTTTGATGGTCTACCACATTTTCATATCCCTCTTCATTTCCACCCTTATCACATTCTTAATGTTGAGTGTGACTTTCTTCTAGTTATTTCTCGCCTCCCTCTCTTTTCCCTACACTCGTCTCTTTATTACAGCAGTTGGGTATGGAAGTTCTATGATTTTGATGATTGGATAAGCTCTTTAGTAGCCGCTCCTGATCTCACATTAGTTTCTCATTGTCTGCTCTTAGATTGCCCATCTCATTTCTTAACTGTTGGACTGTTTCCGAAAGCATACCAATGGTTTTTTTATGGTTCCCCTCTAACTGCACCTACACTTCTGTGTTAAAACCTACACCAACTATATGGATTTTTCCTACTGACGGTCACATGGGTTGTGTACTTCTTGCTCCCGTATGCATCGTGATTCTCAATTTTCATTTTTTTTTTTTGTCCAACTCTACTCTCAGTGATCACAACACATAAAATTATCAATCTATTTCCCAATATTGGCCACAGTGTTGCAATTGGGCTCTACTACCACTTCAAACAATCTTTACCATCCAAGGTTGGATTCTATGTAAAAATATGACATAAAAAAAAAATCAATACCCGTTTGCCTAAAGCTATATTTACATGTTGTTTAGTTTTTACACATGAGCTTTAGATTTATAATTTGAATAAACATAATCACTTGATATGGTGATTCAATAGCATACATTTTCAATCAATATCTAAAGTCAAAATTACCACACAAGGGTAGTCATTGTCTAATGTGTACATGTTATAGTTTATATATAATATATACATGTTGTTTTTTTCCTTTATACATAGGTATATGTGTTTATCTACCATTATTTATTGGGAAAATTCATGTGGACACTTTCTTGTTGTAATCAACATAGTTATTGATCATTAAAACCTTAGTGATGACATATTTATTACTACTCTAGAACTCTCTAGGATTCCATGACTTGAGTTGTCATGGATTGGCTCCGCTCCCAACACGCTGCACTTCTAGTCACATCTTCATCATTCACGCACTGGAGGTTTCATCAAACAGTGGAGGTTGGGAATTGTCGTTTGAGGTAACTGAATCCCTTCTTGCCTGTCACTGATGTTTTCATTCTGCCTACACAATGTTTTCGCTCCACTCAGGTCCAAACCTCTAAACCCTAATTCAATTTTTGATAGTTTGAACAATATTTTTCCTTCCTGGCCCTTCAACCATGGTAACATCACTCATAGTATTTTCTTCTTAGGGTCTGACGGTGTTTGTTGTGCCAATAATGAATTTATGGGAATGGGTTTCGCTACATAATTTCATGTAATAGTCTTCATTATTCTTATGATTTTTTATATTTAATTTGTACACCATGTCTATAGTTAATTGTTTCTGCTTCTAGCTAGGGTTTGCTTCATGGTATCCGGTGCACTCTTTGGACGAACCCCATCAGGTAAATAATATGCTAGTCATTTTCCCATCGTTGCTTGGTTATAAACCATATAAGTTCAATCTACGAATTTTAATTTCTTCCTCACTGTGTTTTCAAGTCATTTTGGTTTACATCTCCTTCTGCCTGGTCCATCAGTAGCTAGCTTTGGGGTCTTGTTGTCTTGTAACAATCTCTTCGCCTGTACCAAGTCTTTAAATATGATTTTCCCTTCCTTAGTCGATAGTTGTGAATGTTGGGTGTTAATTTAATCAGTATGGCTTGCTTTTCGACATTGTGGAAATTTCTTATTACGTATTTACGTGTATTTTTTTGGGTTTTCTCATGTGGTTGGAACAATTATTCCACACACAATCTCTATTGGGGTTTCGTTCTCTACGTGAAGCGAGAGAGGGTTATATATATTTGTTTACTCTAGGGGCGTTATAACTTAATATTGTGAAATGTATCATGTATTTAATGGAAAGTATATTTCTCGGTTTCAATGTCCATTTATTATCGTGCTTGGTAATCTTGGTTCCGTATAAGTATGGTTATTCTATTTGTGCTCTTTATAATTTCCATTTTTGTCAATATGTAATTGCATTTACTATGTGTGTAACATCTTTTCGTTTTACAATTCATTAATTTTATTAATTTGAATGGAAGGGCAACAGCAAGATCGACTCTTGTCTCCGGAATTTTGTTTTGATGTTGCACGTGCGATAACCTTTTCGAAAAGAAGAGGACTACTCTACCTTATGGCCTCGGCTCTGGGGTGAGTTAACCATCTTCCAAGACCCTTCCGTGTCTTGAGTTACATTTTTTACCATCGTTGATAACTCAGTCTTGTTTTTATAAAACCTAGTTGAGGGATTCATAAATTTTTTCTTCTTCTAAAAATATTTATTTTGCATAGTTCTAGTTAATCAAGAGCCACTTTCTTTCCTTTGTGGTCGCATAGTGACAATTGCGAATAAGATTGTAAGTCCGTATTACTACTCATATGTTATGGTTTTCTATAAATATTTCAGGTAAAATAAGGTTAATAATTTTTCATTATTTTCGATAATAAGTACTGAAAGCACCTAGTGTTCATTTCTAGGACACTATCCGCACTCTCATTTATAATTTGCATGACCACGACAACAGTAGAGAAAAACTTCAACCTATTTCTTTTAAGAAAACACATTGTCTTTTTCAATATATCATTCCATTCAACACACGTAGTCATCTATCTCATTAAAAATAATATATATCTCATTAACAATATTATTGGATATCAATCTCAACAAATTGCTTAGTTATTTGAGGGAACAACCTCCATTTAAAACACATTTATGACACAACTACTTTAAGGAAAACAATATGTTGAACTAAGCCCAAATACTATTAAGAAGAGTATAAAATCTCTTATTATCTAAAGGAATGAGCTTAGTTAGGAAGTCTATTAAGTATATGACTTATTAACCACCCAATCGAGTTTATTTACAAGGTTTCCAACTGGTCACTACCTTTCTCATCAACGTTGTTCTTTTATCTTTGACAATAAACTTAACAAATATTGAAAAATAATCACAACATTATTTCCATATTCCATTATCCAACCTAAACCATTAACTTGGCTTCACAAAATAAAGTAAAACACAAATATAAGTAATGTGAGTGAAAGTAATTGCCAATTGTTAGGGGTGTTAGACCACTCATATTGAAACTCACATTACCTAACAAATAAAAGAAAAAAAACTATAAACATATTAAATTAATATAGTATACACATATTAAAATATATATATATATATATATATATATATATATATATATATATATAATTTAATGTTATTTAATTAAAATAAAATATCATGGAAATATCAACAACGCAGTGAAGGAACCAATAGAACTATTAGTTCGGTGAAATTGTGTCATCTTAAATGTTTATTTTTATTTTTTATAATTTTAATGCTAATTTGAATAATTATGTTTGTATAAATATATTTTAATTTTAGATTTATTATATGTTTATAGAATAAAATTTCTATTGATTTTTAATAATAATATTTATATTATATATAAATTTTACATGTTTAAATATATAAATATTATTAATTACATTTAACGATAAAGTTTTTAATAAGAAGGAATAAAAAAGAATAAGAATTAATTGAAAATTAAAATTAATAAAATAATATTGTAAAAATAAGAATTAGACCCATTGAAGAGATTCTTTGTTTAATTAAACTTATTTCCCAAAACTTTCCTACTCAAAGTACTAAAAAAATTAGTCAATATTATTATAGCAAGATTCTTAGTCATGTTATAATTCCTAAACCTATATTATCTAAAGAACAGATCATTAATCCCAAAAAACTTAATCTCGCTATCATTTTGTGTTGTAGACTATGAAACAAAAATGATGGATCTCGTATATTATTAATCTTTGCGTGCTTCTGTGTATTATTAATCTCGATGGGCCATCAACTTTCCGAAGTCTCATACACTAGGCTTTGATTGAAAAATATCGATGAGAAGAAGCTATTTTTATCGCATTCATATACAATGTGAAGGGAAGCCATTTCCATTTCAATAGTTGACGTGCATAGAAATCTAACTTTACTTGTGGCTTTGAGAAGAAGTAAAACTAGCAATTGCAACATCAACAAATGTCGCAAAGGAAATGCCGTAAGATTTTTAAAGAGATCCAATAGTTGCTAAGCAAGATATGTGTATTGAAATTGATGTCTATCTTATTCTATCTTATTATGTGCATAAATTTCCATACAACTTTACACCATATCAATAGCTATCAACTTTTTCGGATTCTGCAATTCGATTTCTACCCATAGAGATATTCATGCCAATTCAATCGGGATTCTAAATCGAAAGATTCTGTTGTGGTTTGGGAACCGCAAAATATGATCCAAATATTTCTTCCTTTGCAATCACATATCATTCGCACAAATTTATTGAAATAGTAATTATCTAGAAAATGCATATACCATAACATAGTTTCTATATATATACTAACATTTTGAAAAATATAAATTAAACAAATAATGCCTCTACATACTGAAAAATATTGTTGTTTCAATGTGAAAATCCTTTATCACCCAAAAAAATTTCCACCAAATTGCAACACCATGTCCGCAACACCAAGTCTTCAAACTTGGTTGGTTCTTCGCCATGTTGCAACACCGTGTCTTCAAACTTGGACAGGATGCACCCTCTTTTTCGAAAAATGTAAGGAATATTTACTGATGGACCACTTCTCGATTCCAAAAACATTCTCAAAATTAACAACCAAATTAATATTTTCTTTCAATATCAACTTAACCCTCAATTCCATCTTTACAAAATATTTTCAAATTCAACTATCAAATTAACTTCAAAATTAATAATGTTTTTCAACCTTATTTTTATTTTTCAAAATAGAATCCATGATTTTATACATCGTCAGCGGGCTTGAAGAAAATCAAATTTGTCTTTAATGAAGTCCAACGAGAGCACAATAATACGAGAGCAAAACGCATAAGATTGAATCTTGTGAGACTATTGTAATCGTCCAATTTGAATGCGAGTGTGAAGTGTGATTAGCTAACCACAAGCCCTTGGATGTTTTGGAAAACAAACTTACAAAATTTGAAGTAATGTTTCCAATCGGTTCTTTAACGAACTAAATTCCTACCCCAAATATCCAGCATTGTCCACATTTGTTTTTGGCAGGATCACCAACATAACCATACTTCAGTTGAGGAATTCTTGCATGTGTTTTTTCTTTATGGTTCTCCAACGTTTTTTTCCCTCGTGGGATTTCCATATCTATATTCCGCTCACCATGTCCAATATCTCCCGCTAAATAAAGTGAAATGTTCATAACCAAATTTTTATGTCTTCTTCGCTAGCCTACATTGATTTCATCTAGGTTGTGATTCGAGTCTACATATTTCTAAATTGGAAACCTTTTCTCCACGTAAAGAAGATTTATCATTTTCTTTGTTCAGCTTTTGGTCCCTTCGCTTTCTGCCCTCCATTTTTACGTTTTTTGGGGGATTCTCAAGGAATCTATCAAGAGCGGATCTGTGGTTTCCTTTTTCGATGCGTAGACATGGGTGCTCGACCTATATGATCTTAAGCCTTTTGTAGAACTTAACCCTTTTTACAACCTTCATACTGCGACAAGTAGGAGGGGTGGTAGAGAAAAATCTATAGATTTCCATTGTTATAAGTATTTGCATGTTCCATTGCCTCCTTCCGTTTTTGGCCGTAGACGATAGTGTACCTCCCAAGGCGATTTGGTCCCTTCCAGAGCAACTTCGGTATTGCCAATGATTGTTGAAGAAGGCATAGAAATTCCGAGAGAGCCACCTTGAGGCATAATGCCCGAAGGGCCCTGAACTTTGGAGCAGAGAGGTATAGGTTTTATTGAACTCATGGTTTTTTCCATTCATATAAATGCTATATTGAATGGAATGCGAACTCTGTATACACTCTTCCGATGCCAAAAAAGTGTTTCCTTCTGAATCCTCTCGTTAACCATGATGAGTGAGTGAAACCGACCAAAATGATCTTGTCAAGAAGCTCGAGATAGATGGGAGAAATTTATATTATCTCTACTCGTATGTTACCATGCTTTCTTCATTTCCACAATTTGTCGGAACTAATACACTTTTCCCCATTAGCCTCAGTCTAGGTGTGGAGGGAAAACAAGTAATTCTTCCCAAATGGTTGTCTTGCTTGGGAATTTACCTACGGCAATAAAAGCTGAGTTACTTTGTCCGTTGAAATAAATAATACCGAACCCCCATCCTTTGTAATTGAGAGATTTAGGGATACCATTTCCTTTGTGACTCTCGAGATGGAATATCAGAATGTTTTGCAGAATTTCCTAAATCGAACTTTGTCCATTAAATATATATTTTCGATTACTGTGAGGTTTATATTTGAGTGCCCATTATGATTATTGGAGGACTCGAATTTATTTTGAATAATTGGAAACATCTGAACCCTGTGGAGTCTAGTAACGCGGGGGTTCCTTCCCCGCACCCCTGCGTTATCGTGACTTCAAGTTCGATGTTTCCAATTATTCAAAATAAATTTGAGTCCTCCAATAATCATAATGGGCACTCAAATCTAAACCTCACGATTAATGACAATCAACAATTCTTTAATGGGAAAATTTCAGATATAGGAAATTCGGCAAAACATTTGATATTCAAAGAAACACGAGGAAATAGCATAACAATAATAAAATCGGACGACATATGCTTTGGAGGCTCGAAAACAAAAAACGAGAAAAACTTTTGAGGTTCTTGAGACTTGATGCATCCGTATTATGCACCAAAAACAAGAAAAAAAATTTTTGAGGTTCTTGAGACTTGATACATCTGTATTAGCATGGATATATTTTTTTATTTTATCTTTATATGTTGATAAGAGCATTATACAACGATCAAACACACTACACCTACAATTCATGAAATTCGAGTCCATGTCTCGTATTTTCTGCTTTGCGACAAATGGGATTCAATATTTTCACTACTCTTAAAGAAATACCGTGTAGATCCTCTCGACCTATCACGAAAATATATCCCTTCTTAACTAAAGGTAATGGTACCTTAAATTCCTAAAATGGACTTCCAAGGTTAGCGAAATTTCATATTCAATCATGTTCTCTCTTTTCAGAGGTTATGGCTTCAGTGAAAATGTTTGAGGTTTGATATACCTTACTCATGTTGAATTTTTAGCCATTAGCTCGACAATATCCATGGGTATCTCATCTTCCATTACAGAAAGCATCTGCCTATTTTGCTCATTTTCAGGGTTGAGGAAATCGTGCTGAGGTGCCTTGTCACTTGATGCTGACCAAAAAATAGAGGAGCCCTGAGGCATTTGAAGAGCATTGGTGTGCTCATTTTCAGGATTGCAAAGAAACACGGGAAATAGCAGAACAATAATAAAATCAGACAGCATATGCTTTGGAGGCTGAAAACAAAAACGAGACTTGATGTTCTTGAGACTTGATGCATCTGTATTATGCACGAAAAACGAGAAAAAATTTTGAGGTTCTTGAGACTTGATGCATCTGTATTATGCACGAAAAACGAGAAAAACTTTTGAGGTTCTTGAGACTTGATGCATTTGTATTAGCATGGATAGATTTTTGATTTTATCTTTATATGTTGATAAGAGCATTATACAACGATAAAACACACTACACCTACAATTCATGAAATTCAGAGTCCATGCCCTGTATTTTCCTGTTGCAACAAATGGGATTCAATATTTTCACTACTCTTAAAGAAATACTGCTCAGAATCCTCTCGACCTATCATGAAATATATCCCTTCTAAACTAAAGGTATAGTCCTTAAATTCCTAAAATGGACTTCCAAGGTTAGCCGGAATTTCATATTCAATATTGTTCTCTTTTTCTGGAGGTTATGGCTTCTGTGAAAATGTTTGAGGTTTGATAGACCTCGCTCATGTTGATTTTTAGCCATTAGCTCGACAATATCCATGGGTATCTTATCTTCCATTACAAAAAGCTTCTGCCTATTTTGCTCATTTTCAGGGTTGAGGAAATCGTGCTGAGGTGCCTTGTCACTTGATGCTGACCAAAAAATAGAGGAGCCCTGAGGCATTTGAAGAGCATTAGTGTGCTCATTTTCAGGATTGCAAAGAAACACGGGAAATAGCAGAACAATAATAAAATCAGACAGCATATGATTTGGAGGCTGAAAACAAAAACGAGAAAAACTTTTGAGGTTCGTGAGACTTGATGCATCTGTATTATGCACCAAAAACGAGAAAAAATTTTGAGGTTCTTGAGACTTGATGCATCTGTATTAGCATGAATAGATTTTTGATTTTATCTTTATATGTTGATAAGAGCATTATACAACGATCAAACACACTACACCTACAATTCATGAAATTCAGAGTCCATGCCCTGTATTTTCCTGCTGCAACAAATGGGATTCAATATTTTCACTACTCTTAAAGAAATATTGCTCAGAATTTTCTCGACCTATCACGAAATATATCCCTTCTAAACTAAAGGTACAGTCCTTAAATTCCTAAAATGGACTTCCAAGGTTAGCTGGAATTCAACAATGTTTCAATAACCAACTGCAAACTCTTAGGGTGCTGAAAACTTTACACTGCCAGCATATTTTGAAATTCAGCATATCTACTTCGAAGTTTACCATGTATTTGTCCTTAACACCACAGTAATTTCTGTGAGTTGTCAGCTCGCGGCCTTCAATAGTCTGAGCGGGAATGCTAGATCCTAATCCTAGTCCAGGAGTGAAACACATAATGCACTCATTTCAGTAAATTTTGTACCATAAAGGACCCAATAGTATTGAAGGAATAGGAATTGCAAACCAATTCAGACATAAAAGCAATTCAGCCAGATGAACTATTGTACACCCAAACATGTTGAAACTTCGAGAGGGTATATACCAGGATAATCTTTAAGGGCTAACAAATTTAAGGTGATAGTTGACACTCCAGAAAAAGGCAGTGGACAACACTCATCATGGGTGACACTGCCAGAATTATGGGTTAGAGTAAACACTTGACACATTCACAACCAAACCTCTACAAAACTCCATTACCCTTGGCAAGGATTTAGAACAGTTTGAACTCTTCACTTGTACAAAATCATGACAAAGTGCTACAACATTTACCATTGCTATGAACAACACAATGGTATGAAGAGCCTACAGAAATCAATTGCTGGAATTGTGAATATGAGAAATGCCTATGTTTATTTATAGGGGGGCTAATAAGGTTGATATTTCGAAGGAAGATGATGCCTATGTTTATTGTTGTTTGGGTCAATTATGTATATGGTGTTGGGCCTATTCCAAAGGTTTTTTTCTTGGGCTGAAATTTTCCATTATCAAATATTTTGGCAGTTTGGCAGAGTCCACCTTGTACTTGGACAGTTAGTATGATCATCAGCTATTTTGTATTATCAACCTGAGATATATCTGAACTCACTAAATGGGTAAGTTCATTGTCATGATGAATGCCCCTAACAAGGGGCGCTTCTATTTTATCCATGTACAAAACAGTGCAAGGGTGTCCAACAGTATTCAGGTTTTGAGTAACAGTGTACAAGATGGAAACTCCCAGCATGGAAGGAAAAATAAGTTTCTAGGCATATGCAGATGAAGTAAGTTGAATCAATTCTTTCCTCAAAACAACAATAAATGATGCCAAAGTCTATGAACGATTTGCTTATTTACACTGCTCTTTGGATTTTAATGTTTAACTAGTTCTCAAGATCTAAGCATTTCAGAAACACATTATAATAGTAATAATGGGTGTGTTATTCTGCTAATGGCCCAGTTAGGTAAGTTAAAAAATATATTTAAATAGGACACAGGCTTTAATTTTACTGGGTAATTGCAGATTTTTGAAATATCTCAAAATTTGACTAACAACGCCATACTCATAAAACCTACAATTCAAATAAGTTAACAAATTTAAGGTGATAGTTGACACTCCAGAAAAAGGCAGTGGACAACACTCATCATGGGTGACACTGCCAGAATTATGGGTTAGAGTACACACTTGACACATTCACAATCAAACCTCTACAAAACTCCATTACCCTTGGCAAGGATTTAGAACAGTTTGAACTCTTCACTTGTACAAAATCATGACAAAGTGCTACAACATTTACCATTGCTATGAACAACACAATGGTATGAAGAGCCTACAGAAATCAATTGCTGGAATTGTGAATATGAGAAATGCCTATGTTTATTTATAGGGGGGCTAATAAGGTTGATATTTCGAAGGAATACGATGCCTACGTTTATTGTTGTTTGGGTCAAGTATGTATATGGTGTTGGGCCTATTCCAAAGGTTTTTTTCATGGGCTGAAATTTTCCATTATCAAATATTTTGGCAGTTTGGCAGAGTCCACCTTGTACTTGGACATTTAGTATGATCATCAGCTATTTTGTATTATCAACCTGAGATATATCTGAACTCACTAAATGGGTAAGTTCATTGTCATGATGAATGCCCCTAACAAGGGGCACTTCTATTTTATCCATGTACAAAACAGTGCAAGGGTGTTCAACAGTATTCAAGTTTTGAGTAACAGTATACAGGATGGAAACTCCCACCATGGAAGGAAAGATAAGTTTCTAGGCATATGCAGATGAAGTAAGTTGAATCATTTCTTTCCTCAAAACAGCAATAAATGATGCCAAATTCTATGAACGATTTGCTTATTTACACTGCTCTTTGGATTTTAATGTTTAACTAGTTCTCAAGATGTAAGCATTTCAGAAACACATTATAATAGTAAGAATGGGTGTGTTATTCTGCTAATGGCCCAGAGTTAGGTAAGTTAAAAAATATATTTAAATAGGATACAGGCTTTGATTTTACTGGGTAATTGCAGATTTCTGAAATATCTCAAACTTTGACTAACAACACCATACTTATAAAACCTACAATTCAAATAAGTTAACAAATTTAAGGTGATAGTTGACACTCCAAAAAAAGGCAGTGGACAACACTCATCATGGGTGACACTGCCAGAATTATGGGTTAGATTACACACTTGACACATTCACAACCAAACCTCTACAAAACTCCATTACCCTTGGCAAGGATTTAGAATAGTTTGAACTCTTCACTTGTACAAAATCATGACAAAGTGCTACAACATTTACCATTGCTATGAACAACACAATGGTATGAAGAGCCTACAGAAATCAATTGCTGGAATTGTGAATATGAGAAATGCCTATGTTTATTTATAGGGGGGCTAATAAGGTTGATATTTCGAAGGAAGATGATGCCTACGTTTATTGTTGTTTGGGTCAAGTATGTATATGGTGTTGGGCCTATTCCAAAGAATTTTTTCTTGGGCTGAAATTTTCCATTATCAAATATTTTGGCAATTTGGCAGAGTCCACCTTGTACTTGGACATTTAGTATGATCATCAGCTATTTTGTATTATCAACCTAAGATATATCTGAACTCACTAAATTGGTAAGTTCTAGCGCCATGATGAATGCCTAACGAGGGCACTTCTGTTTACTCCATGTACCAAACGATGCAGGGTATGTAGTATGAGTTTTGAGTAACGAGTGTACGGAATTAAACTCAGGCATGGAAGGAAAATAAGTTTCTAGGCATATACGGATAGAAGTAAGTTGAATCAATTCTTTCCTCAAAACGGCAATAAATGATGTTTAAAGTCTATGAACGATTTGCTTATTTACCTGCTCTTTAGTTTTAATATTTAACTAGTTCTCCAAGATCTAAGCATTTCGGAAACACATTATAATAGTAAGAATAGATTGTATTTATTAACTAATGGCGAGTTAGGTAAGTTAAAATATATTTAAATAGGACACAGGCTTTAATTTTACTGGGTAATTGCAGATTTCTGAAATATCTCAAAATTTTACTAACAACACCATACTCATAAAACCTACAATTCAAATAAGTTAAAAAATTTAAGGTGATAGTTGATACTCCAGAAAAAGGCAGTGGACAACACTCATCATGGGTGACACTGCCAGATTTATGGGTTAGAGTACACACTTGAAACATTCACAACCAAACCTCTACAAAACTCCATTACCCTTGGCAAGGATTTAGATCAGTTTGAACTCTTCACTTGTACAAAATCATGACAAAGTGCTACAACATTTACCATTGCTATGAACAACACAATGGTATGAAGAGCCTACAGAAATCAATTGCTGGAATTGTGAATATGAGAAATGCCTATGTTTATTTATAGGGGGGCTAATAAGGTTGATATTTCGAAGGAAGATGATGCATACGTTTATTGTTGTTTGGGTCAAGTATGTATATGGTGTTGGGCCTATTCCAAAGGTTTTTTTCATGGGCTAAAATTTTCCATTATCAAATATTTTGGCAGTTTGGCAGAGTCCACCTTCTACTTGGACATTTAGTATGATCATCAGCTATTTTGTATTATCAACCTGAGATATATCTGAACTCACTAAATGGGTAAGTTCATTGTCATGATGAATGCCCCTAACAAGGGGCACTTCTATTTTATCCATGTACAAAACAGTGCAAGGGTGTCCAACAGTTTTCAGGTTTTGAGTAACAATGTACAGGATGGAAACTCCCAGCATGGAAGGAAAAATAATTTTCTAGGCATATGCAGATGAAGTAAGTTGAATCAATTCTTTCCTCAAAACAGCAATATATGATGCCAAAGTCTATGAACGATTTGCTTATTTACACTGCTCTTTGGATTTTAATGTTTAACTAGTTCTCAAGATCTAATCATTTCGAAAACACATTATAATAGTAAGAATGGGTGTGTTATTCTGCTAATGGCCCAGAGTTAGGTAAGTTAAAAAATATATTTAAATAGGACACAGGCTTTAATTTTACTGGGTAATTGCAGATTTCTGAAATATCTCAAAATTTGACTAACAACACATACTCATAAAACCTACAATTCAAATAAGTTTAACACATCTATAGATTTTTGGCTTCTATGATCCATCGTTAAATTCAAAGAAGTATATGCAGACAGGAAATTTACTTGATTTGTTGTTCTTGTTGTTCATCATTCACAACTCCTATATCGATTGGGAGCTTAGCATAATCAACTACAAGTTGGTGGCAACAATCTAATTTTGCCTTCCTTAGCTCCTCGTGCATCTTTTCCAACTCTAATTCTCTTTTTTCAGTATGCTCATTCAGCTGATCGATTTTCTTTCTATAACATTCCTGCACATAGTCCATCTGCTCAAAATTTTCAAATAGGATAGAACTCATGAGAACCTCAAAAATAAAAAGAAGATTAATTCAAATAAAAGATGCATAACTGAATATGTAGATATTTTTCATTATAATTACGTCTAATGGCAACAAGAAGCTTAAGCGACACATAAAATTAATCTCAAGAGAAAGTATGACTTACACGACAGTGAATCAACTAATATAAGCACCATGTTTCAAATACCATATTCACCAGTGTCAAATATCAATTAAACGTACCTCTTTCTTGTGTGCCTGATGTTGGTCTATAGCCCTTTGTCTCATGATGTGAATTCCAGATTCATTCATTAGCAATTTTGACACCACTAAACTGACTTTTTTCAAGATTCTGCTGCGTTCATGTAGTTTAGCATCTTTAATCCTTAACCATGTCATCTTTTTGCCCTCCTTAACCATTCACTCAGGTCTCCTACAACCACCCCTCATCCAATGCACTCAGGTCTCCTACAACCATCTAGAAGTATGTTCTTGTATCACACCCCAATCTCATTACCATACCTCACAGTGATATGACTTGACCTCATACTATATGTTCTTAGAGTGTGTTATACAACCATCAGAAGATATGATTTCATATCATACCTCAACCAGGATATGATATCACCTCATATCATATAATCCTAATCCCCTATGATGTGTTTTACAACCATCTTATGATGTTATCTCATACCATATCTTAAGATAATTTTCTTGCAATAGCTCCTTCAATACATGATAAAAGCTTTGGCTCGAACTTTCATCAACTAATTGAAAAAAAAAACATCACTGTTTAAAATCTAGAAAAAAGGCATGCTCTCAATTTCCTTAGAAGTCTCTGAATATATATAACAAAAGACTCAAGTTTCCTCGGAAAATACAAAAGACTCGAGTCCTTGGGGAAAATTACGTTAAGAAACCAGGAATTTAGTAAAATGCCAGATAAGAACCCTGCTATGGCAATCACCTAGAAAGATGCAATATATAATGCAAAGATGCAAATACACTACTAAAGATATGATTGGATCTCTTTCTTAGTCACCGGTGGTCTTCAACAACGATGTTTCCCATCAACCTACATGAGAATTGGGAGCACAATAATTTCAACGCACTGCTAAACTTTTCCTAAAAACCCTTCTACATAATATTAGATGCCTTTACCTCTCCAGAGAAATGCATCATGTCTCAAAAACCAGTAATTTGCAACTTATTAGCCATATACGAACCTACAAATGCCGCAGCCACACCCATGACACCATGATAAAAGGGAAATATAATTGGGGCCTAAACCATAGTAAATTCCAAAGGTCTCACCTCCCTGCAGCACCTAGAATTGGGATCTTTGTTGGGCTAGGGATGGTCCTAAAAGTTGCTACCTGAGGCTAAGGGAACATGATTGGAGTCTACATTGCCAGTGCAACTGTGGGGATTGACCTCGTAATAACTGTTCCCTAAAAATTAATCAAGTATGCCCAATTCAAATTTATAAAAATAAAATAAAATCCTGTTTCAATTTTCTAAAAATACACTTCAAATTTAAAACAAAGGAAAAAAAAAAAAAAATGCTGTGGAATGGACTCTACCCAATTGCAATCTTTAAATTTAAAAATAGAGAAAAAACATACTATGAATGGAGGATTCAACCAAATTGGAGTCAACCATGGCATGTTGAGCATTTGAGTTCATGGTACTATTCTCTCCTGCAGCGCTAACAGCTACCCCTTTGTCAGAACCTCTGCCATGCTCAACCCCACTGACATGCACTTCTCCAAATTCACCAGCGCCCCGTATCTTTCTTCTAGAACAAATGGGCTTCACTAAAAAATAGCTGCTCAGAAATCCTCTGTTCAGCCGACTATCCCCTTTCACTCTAAACCCAAACTGTAGAGATTTATAAGTCCTAAAATTAGTTGCGGGGTAGTCTGCATTCGAAGACAACCGAATGAAATATGAGGAACCCTCATCAACAACTGGTATATTATTCATATTGATTGAGATTCCTGTTTCATTCTGCATCTGTCCCAATCCCAAAGTAAAATCAGACTCTGCTGAAACACACGATTTACCAGACGCTGCAGTTGAGGAAAACCATGACCCCTTGATGGTGGTTGCCTTCACACATACTGCATTTGCCGAGCACCCGATGTTTGAGCAGTTACTCGGCAAAGGCCACTCCATCTTCAGCCCATATTCGGCATTTAAAGCGAGAGCAAAGGGACTGGAGAAAACCGAACTGCTAAATGCACTGCAGTGGAACTTCGCAAAGATTGAAATGCTGACACCTACCTGCCAGAGTGTGGTATTGGAAAGAGGGTAACATCAAGTGGCATTGTATTTACACTCTGTGTTGTTTTGTTGAATAGGTATATTGCTATCAACAAAACAGGCCGAGGAGTTCCTACGGTCCAAGCGTTGAAGGAAGTTTTCACGGAGATTTCATAGTGCTTATTGCCCCCTGAAACTAAAAGAATTCACATTGAGCTCGCATGACGAGTTGAGAGGATCATTCTGCAAATCCTAAGAAACAAACCCCTGTAATCAACAGACATCACAAAAACCGTGTAACACTTACGCCTCTATGAAACCTGAGAATATCCAGGTCGCCCAATGCCCTACCTTCCATATTTTGTCTTTTCATAACGGCGTCCAGGTCGCCCAATGCCCTACCTTCCATATTTTGTCTTTTCATAACGGCATTGTAAACTAACTTTTCGATCAAGGGTTGAAAATGTTTTAATCGTCTAACATATAATCTAAGGGTTTCACATTATAACACAATGCAGATGAGGAAAGTTATTTTCAAATAATAACGCCTTACAGCGTAACTATCCAAATACTATTAAAATTTTTATCTCATAAATATCAAATCTCTACCATCTCCCTATATTTAAATTAAAAAATTTGAAAGCCAAAGATAAAATCCCTACCATCTATCTATGATTAAATTTCAAAGCTGTATTTCAAAACAGGCAAGGGGCTATCACAGTAATTAATGAGTGGAATAAAACAATACTTCAAATAAATCTCAAGTAAAAATATACTATCCAAATACATTAAACTTTTTATCCTGTAAATATCACATCCTTACCATCTACCTATATTTAAATTAAAATTTTTGAAAGCTAAAGATTAAATCCCTACCATTTATCTATAATCACCCTAATTAATAGGTGACTAAAACTATACTTCAAATAAATCTCAAAGTAAAAATATACTATCAAAATACTATTAAAATTTTTATCTCGTAAATATCAAATCTTTAGCATCTACCTATATTTAAATTAAAAAATTTGAAAGTTGAAGATCAAATCCCTACCATGATTAAATTTCAAAACTTTATTTCAAAATAGACAAGGCGACTATCACCTTAATTAATGAGTGGAATAAAACCATATTTCAAATAAATCTCAAGTAAAAATATACTATCCAAATACATTTATTTCGTAAATATCACATCCTTACCATCTACCTATATTTAAATTAAAAAATTTGAAAGCTAAAGATTAAATCCCTACCATTTATCTATAATTAAATTTCAAAGCTTTAATTCAAAACAGAAGGGCTATCACCATAATTAATGAGTGGACTAAAACTATACTTCAAATCAATCTCAAAGTAAAAATATATTATCAGAATACTATTAAAATTTTTATCTCGTAAATATCAAATCCTTAGCATCTACCTACATTTAAATTAAAAATTTTGAAAATAAAAATCAAATCCCTACCATCTATTTATGATTAAATTTCAAATCTTTATTTCAAAATAGACAAGGCCACTATCACCATAATTAATCAGTGGAATAAGACAATATTTCAAATAAATATCAAGTAAATATATACTATATAAATACTATTAAAATTTGTATCTTATAAATATCAAATCCCTTCCATATGCCTATATTTAAATTAAAAAATTTGAAAGCTAAAGATAAAATCCCTACCATCTATCTATGATTAAATTTCAAAGTTGTAATTCAAAACAGACAAGACGGGCTATCACCATAATTAATGGGTGGACTAAAGCTATACTTCAAATAAATCTTAAAGTAAAAATATACTACCAGAATATTATTAAAAATTTATCTCGTGAAATATCAAATCCTTAGCATCTACCTATATTTAAATTAAAAATTTTGAAAGCTAAAGATCAAATCCCTACCACCTATTTATGATTAAATTTCAAAGCTTTATTTCAAAATAGACAAGGCCACTATCACTGTGATTAATGAGTGGAATAAAACCATATTTCAAATAAATATCAAGTAAATATATACTATCCAAATACTATTAAAATTTTTATCTCATAAATATCAAATCCCTACCATCTACCAATATTTACATTAAAAAACTTGAAAGCTAAAGATCAAATATCTACCATCTATCTATGATTAAATTTCAAAGTTGTATTTCAAAATGGACAAGGAGCTATCATTGGTAATTAATAAGTAGAATAAAACCATACTTCAAGTAAATCTCAAGTAAAAATATACTATCCAAATACATGAAAATTTTTATCTCTTAAATATCACATCCTTACCATTTACTTATATTTAAATTAAAAATTCTGAAAGCTAAAGATTAAATCCCTACCATTTATCTATAATTAAATTTCAAAGCTTTAGTTCAAAATAGACAAGGCGAGTTATCACCGTAATTAATGGGTGGTCTAAAAATATACTTCAAATAAATCTCAAAATAAAAATATACTATCAGAATACTATTAAAAAAAATTATCTTATAAATATCAAATCCTTAGCATTTACCTATTGTAACCACTCCCTGACTAGTTGTTAAGTTGTCATTTAAAGAAAATGTTAAACATTATTACTTTAAACAGAAACTGATTTTTGGTATGTGATAAAAAAAAAAAAAATTATTACTTGTGAATTGGTTTCATAAGTAAAGACTGGTGGTAAATAAATAAATAAATAAATATATTCAAGATCTGAAGTTAGTTGAACAGAAAAGTAGTTCCATAGAGAACCAGGAGAAAACACTCTGAATAAAGAGGGGATTCCAGGGGAGTTTTAGGGGTTCTATGGAGACACTAAGGAACGTGAGTTATCCTGAGGAGTGTTCCCTGAAGGGAAGAACTGACAGAGGAGAAACTGTTCCACTGGAATTGGAGAATTGGACCGGACTGTCCCGAATTTCTCTTCCAGGCTTTTCTTAGTTCAACGAAGACTTAGACTTGGAGCACGGGGGGAGTTAGAGGACGTAATTGCCTCACTCACAGAAGGGAGGCAACCACATATCAGCCAGACTTGTGCACAGATGAGTGAAATGTTGTTTAATTTTTCAGTAGAAGAGATATTTTCTTTCTATTAAATTAAAATATGTCTGTGGATTATAATGTGATACTGTTAAATTGTACAATTGTAATGTATATTATTTTCTGTTAAAATTTTGCAAAGGCAATGGAGTGTATTGTTTTCTGTTATTATGCAACAGCAGCAAGCTAGGTAACACAGTTTCTGTACAATGATTGCATTAGTATCTAAGGAATTTATTTCTTTAACCAAAAGGGAAGGTAGAAGGCAAAATAGAGAGAAAGCTTGTTGAAGTATTGATAAAGCATACATATATATGTAATGGCATTATTTTATCTAACTATACTAGTAATAATGTAAGGGTAACTTATTAAAAATATATATTAGATGGTAAATTTCAGGAGGACCGTTAACCCAGAACTTCTGAAAACTGGAATTCCTGGGTTGGTCGCCCTCCAACCTATGATATTACACGGACAAATTGGTGGTCCAGTCACCTTGTAGTATCCAAGAGGAAAAAAAAAAGAGAAAACAGGAAATGCCATGTAATCTGGGTTTTTACGAATAGAAGCTGTTGTAGAGATAGACTTCAGCCACTTAAAAGAAAACAAGAATCGAGAGACTGAGAAATTTTACAGTTAATCCGTAGCAATGAACAATGAATCTTCAGTTTTCCTCATGCGGAACAAAACCATTTAATGTATAGAATGCAATAGGCTAGTAATGCGAAACCCTCGATAAACAAACCTAAGAAGGGACTGTAATTACTAGAGCCATCAAAAAGAACAGGAAGTATATAGTAAGAACTCCAACATAACTATCCGACACAGGTAAATCCACACATAATACGCTGAGACATGTTCTTGATGAGTACAGGAAAATAGAAATAGAGAAGACCACCGAGGGCCAACGCGAACATTCAAGCTTCGAAAACATTCTTTTATATATATATATATATATATATATATATATATTCAAGAGAAAAGATAACAGTCCGGAACCAAAATTGTCAAGGGTTTATTCAGCAACCCATTTAAGAAAAGGTGCGTGGGTGTACAAAAACCCCGGACTGTCTGTCAGCTGTAAAACTTATATACAAACTTTTGAATAGTAAACCTTTAAGCAAAACCTTCGAGAGCATTGGAAACATGATATGCACTTAACCGGCTTGAAGCCGTAATTTTTAACTAAACCCTCATTCTACACAGAGCAATAGATAGTAATCATTCTGCGAAACAAGGCCACTGGCCCATAACCAGAGCAACTAAAACGAATTTTCCACTAAATCCAAAGAGACCCAGATGTGAAAAGTACAGGGTCCAAACCCCAACAAATTTGGGGGTACCTGTAATAAAGATGCAGGGGTCAAAATCCTCGTAGTCGGAGTCGTGGCAATTGCCTAAGAAACAGAGCAGGAACTAGTGGAAAGAAGCGGATCGATTCCTATCAATCAACAAGTTTGAGACTAATTAGTGGCAGCGGAATCCATAACAAATAACACAACCCCTATCTTCCTTATCTGTAAACAGACAACTATGGTATTCAGAAGGAGGGTTACTTGTAATCTCATAAAAACCAGTAGAAGCCAAGGGGGAAATTGACCGCTATTGCCAGCCAACCCAATAGTTTTGCAATGGAAAAACACAATGAGTATACAGCCACCAAGAGAAGCAGCATGCGGATTACAAAGAAAATATTTGAAGAACTAAACCCTTCCTTAACCCAACAGAAGTCCTGGTGTGATTCATTTCACTAGTTTCAACCCCACTTCTTCACCCTTGCGAGCCTCACCTATGCAATGAGTGCTAAATGGACTGTTAAAAAATCATGAGAAATTACTACCTCTCATGAAAATGGTCATAGATGAATGACTTACTTAACCTAGTTGAATCCCAAAAATGTATCTAATATCCAAATATTATTTAAAATTTTATCTAGTAAATATCAATTCTCTAACATCTACCTATATTTAAATTAAAAAATTTGAAAGCTAAAGATAAAATCCCTACCATCTATCTATGATTAAATTTTAAAGATTATTTCAAAATAGACAAGAGACTATCATGGTAATTAATGAGTGGAATAAAACCATACTTCAAATAAATCTCAAGTAAAAATATACTATCCAAATACATTAAAATTTTTATCTCATAAATATCACATCCTTACCATCTATCTATATTTAAATTTAAAAATTTTAAAGCTAAAAACTAAATCCCTACCATTTATCTATAATTAAATTTCAAAGCTTTATTTCAAAACCTACAAGGCATCACCGTAATTAATAGGTGGACTAAAACTATACTTCAAATAAATCTCAAAGTAAAAATATACTATCAAAATACTATAAAAATTTTTATCTCGTAAATATCAAATCCTTAGCATCCACCTATATTTAAATTAAAAATTTTGAAAGCTAAAGATCAAATCCCTACCATCTATTTATGATTAAATTTCAAAGATTTATTTCAAAATAAACAAAGTGACTATCACCGTAATTAATGAGTGGAATAAAACCATATTTCAAATAAATATCAAGTAAATATATATTATCCAAATACTATTAAATTTTTTATCTCATAAATATCAAATCCCTACCATTTACCTATATTTAAATTAAAAAATTTGAAAGCTAAAGATAAAATCCCTACCATCTATCTATGATTAAATTTCAAAGTTGTATTTCAAAACTGACAAGGGGCTATCACCGTAATTAATGAGTGGAATAAAACCATACTTCAAATAAATCTCAAGTAAAATTATACTATCTAAATACATTAAAATTTTTATCTAGTAAATATCACATCCTTAGCATCTACCTATATTTAAATTAAAAAGTTTGAAAGCTAAAGAATAAATCCCTACCATTTATCTATAATTAAATTTCAAAGCTTTAGTTCAAAACATACAAGGCAGGCTATCACGGTAATTAATTGGTGGACTAAAACTATACTTCAAATAAATCTCAAAGTAAAAATATACTATCAGAATACTATTAAAAATTTTATCTGGTAAATATCAAATCCTTAGCATCTACCTATATTTAAATTAAAAATTTTGAAAACTAAAGATCAAATCCCTACCATCTATTTATGATTAAATTTCAAAGCTTTATTTCAAAATAGACATAGCGACTATCACACTAATTAATGAGTGGAATAAAACCATATTTCAAATAAATATCAAGTAAATATATACTATCCAAATACTATTAAAATTTTTATCTCATAAATATCAAATCTCTACCATCTACCTATATTTAAATTAAAAAATTTGAAAAGTAAAGATAAAATCCCTACCATCTATCTATGATTAAATTTCTAAGTCGTATTTCAAAATAGACAAGGGGCTATCACAGTAATTAATGAGTGGAATAAAACCATACTTCAAACAAATTTCAAGTAAAAATATACTATCCAAATACATTAAACTTTTTATCTCGTAAATATCACATCCTTACCATCTATCTATATTTAAATTAAAAATTTTGAAAGCTAAAGATTAAATCCCTACCATTTATCTATAATCACCCTAATTAATAGGTGACTAAAACTATACTTCAAATAGATCTCAAAGTAAAAATATACTATCAAAATACTATTAAAATTTTTATCTCGTAAATATCAAATCCTTAGCATCTACCTATATTTAAATTAAAAATTTTGAAAGTTGAAGATCAAATCCCTACCATGATTAAATTTCAAAACTTTATTTCGAAATAGACAAGGCGACTATCACCTTAATTAATGAGTGGAATAAAACCATATTTCAAATAAATATCAAGTAAATATATACTATCCAAATACTATTAAAATTTTTATCTCATAAATATCAAATCCCTACCATTTACTTATATTTAAATTAAAAAAATTGAAAGCTAAAGATAAATTCCCTATCATCTATCTATGATTAAATTTCAAAACAGAGAAGGGGCTATCACGGTAATTAATGAGAGGAATAAAACCATATTTCAAATAAATCTCAAGTAAAAATATACTATCCAGATACATTTATCTCGTAAATATCACATCCTTACCATCTACCTATATTTAAATTAAAAATTTTGAAAGCTAAAGATTAAATCCCTACCATTTATCTATAATTAAATTTCAAAGCTTTAATTCAAAACAGACGGGCTATCACCGTAATTAATGAGTGGACTAAAACTATACTTCAAATCAATCTCAAAGTAAAAATATATTATCAGAATACTATTAAAAATTGTATCTCGTAAATATCAAATCCTTAGCATCTACCTACATTTAAATTAAAAATTTTGAAAATAAAAATCAAAATCTACCATGTTCAAAATGAACAAAGGCGTATCTAACGAAGCAGATTAATGAGTGGAATAAAACATATTTCAATAATATAGTAAATATATATGTATCCAAATACTATTAAAATTTTATCTAAATAAATATCATTTCCCTACCATCCAAAACAATACATTAAAATTTGAAAGCTAAGATCAAATATCTACCATCTATCTATGATTAAATTTCAAAGTTGTATTTCAAAATGGACAAGGAGCTATCATTGGTAATTAATAAGTAGAATAAAACCATACTTCAAGTAAATCTCAAGTAAAAATATACTATCCAAATACATTAAAAATTTTGTCTCTTAAATATCACATCCTTACCATTTACTTATATTTAAATTAAAAAATTTGAAAGCTAAAGATTAAATCCCTACCATTTATCTATAATTAAATTTCAAAGCTTTAGTTCAAAATAGACAAGGCGAGTTATCACTGTAATTAATGGGTGGATTAAAAATATACTTCAAATAAATCTCAAAATAAAAATATACTATAAGAATACTATTAAAAAAAATTATCTTGTAAATATCAAATCCTTAGCATTTACCTATTGTAACCACTGCCTCAGTTAATTATTGACTAGTTGTTAAGTTGTCATTTAAAAAAAATGTTAAACATTATTACTTTAAACATAAACTGATTTTTGGTATGTGATGAAAAAAAAAAAAAAACTATTACTTGTGAATTGGTTTCATAAGTAAAGACTGGTGGTAAATAAATAAATATATTCAAGATCTGAAGTTAGTTGAACAGAAAAGTAGTTCCATAGAGAACCAAGAGAAAACACTCTGAATAAAGAGGGGATTCCAGGGGAGTTTTGGGGGTTCTATGGAGACACTAAGGAACATGAGTTATCCTAAGGAGTGTTCCCTGAAGGGAAGAACTGACAGAGGAGAAACTGTTCCACTGGAATTAGAGAATTGGAAAGGACTGTCCCGAATTTCTCTTCCAGGCTTTTCTTAGTTCAACGAAGACTTAGACTTGGAGCACGGGGGGAGTTAGAGGACGTAATTGCCTCACTCACAGAAGGGAGGCAACCACATACCAGCCAGACTTGTGCACAGATGAGTGAAATGCTGTTTAATTTTTCAGTAGAAGAGAGATTTTCTTTCTGTTAAATTAAAAGATGTATGTGGATTATAATGTGATATTGTTAAATTGTACAATTGTAATGTATATTATTTTCTATTAAAATTTTGCAAAGGCAACGGAGTGTATTGTTTTCTGTTATTATGCAACAACAGCAAGCTAGGTAACACAGTTTCTGTACAATGATTACCTTAGTATCTAAGGAATTTATTTCTTTAACCAAAAGGGAAGGTAGAAGGAAAAATAGAGAGAAATATTGTTGAAGTATTGATAAAGTAGACATATATATGTAATGGTGTTATTTTATCTAACTATACTAGTAATACTGTAAGGGTAGCTTATTAAAAAAAAATATTAGATGGTAAATTTCAGGAGGACCATTAACCCAGAACTTTTGAAAACTGGAATTCCTGGGTTGGTCGCCCTCCAACCTATGATATTACACGAAAAAATTGGTGGTCCGGTCACCCTGTAGTATCCAAGAGGGGAAAAAAAGGAGAAAACAGGAAACGCCGTGTAATCTGGGTTTTTACGAATAGAAGCTGCTGTAGAGATAGACTTCAGCCACTTAAAAGAAAACAAGAATCGAGAGTCTGAGAAATTTTACAGTTAGGCCATAGCAATGAACAATGAATCTTCAGTTTTCCTCATGCGGAACAAAACCATTTAATGTACAGAATGCAATAGGCTAGTAATGTGAAACCCTCGGTAAAAAAACCTCAGAAGGGACTGTAATTACAAGAGCCATCAGAAATAACAGGAAGTATATAGTAAGAACTCCAACATAACTATCTGACACAGGTAAATCCACACATAATACGCTGAGACATGTTCTTGATGAGTACAGGAAAATAGAAATAGAGAAGACCACCGAGGGCCAATGCGAACATTCAAGCTTCGAAAACATTCTTTTATATATATATATATATATATATTCAAGAGAAAAGATAACAGTCCGGAACCAAAATTGTCAAGGGTTTATTCAGCAACCCATTTAAGAAAAGGTTCACGGGTGTACAAAAACCCCGGCCTGTCTGTCAGCTGTAAAAACTTATATACAAACTTTTGAATAGTAAACCTTTAAGCAAAACCTTCGAGAGCATTGGAAACATGATATGCATTTAACCGGCTTGAAGCTGTAATTTTTAACTAAACCCTTATTCTACACAGAGAAATAGATAGTAATCATTCTGCAAAACAAGGTCACTGGCCCATAACCAGAGCAACTAAAACGATTTTGCCACTAAATCCAAAGAGACCCAGACGTGAAAAGTCCAGGGTTCAAACCCCGACAAATTTGGGGGTACCTGTAATAAAGATGCAGGGGTCAGAATCCTCGTAGTCGGAGTCGTGGCAATTTCTTAAGAAACGGAGCAGGAACCAGTGGAAAGAAGCGGATCGATACCTGTCAATTAACAAGTTGGAGATTAGTTAGTGGCAGCGGAATCCAGAACAAATAACACAACCCCTATCTTCCTTATCTGTAAACAGACAACTATGGTATTCGGAAGGAGGGTTACCTGTAATCTCATACAAACCAGTAGAAGCCAAGGTGAAAATTGACCGCTATTGCCAGCCAACCCAATATTTTTGCAATGGAAAAACACAATGAGTATACAACCACCAAGAGAAGCAACATGCAGATTACAAAGAAAATCTTTGAAGAACTAAACCCTTCCTTAACCCAACAGAAGATCGATAACCAAATTCATAGAGAATACAACAAAAGAACAAATGGGTAATGTCATTTACCAGTTGCCGGTGGGGAAAACTCCTTGGAGGCCACCATACTGCCGTCTGCACTGCCATGGCGCGAGAAGGAAACTCTGAACGTAGCCTGATACGAAACCCTGAGCTCGCAAAACAGCCTCTAGAACTTTCGACCGAACGCAACAATGAAATGTGAAATCCGTTATGACCCAAGGTCATTAGCCAACCCTAGAAAATGAGAACCGTAGGATTATAACCCCGATCAACGGTGGAAAGATCACCAAGTGTGGAGCGGTGGGACAAGGTGAATGCCAGCGGGAAAAGGGTCAGCTACGTGGGACAACAGAACCAAAGTACACCCAAAATAACTTGCGCAATGAATGACCATGCAAATCCGAAATTAAAAGGACGCAGAACTCATAAAAGACATGTATAATGATTGATGTTGTGGCAGGTTTCATATGAAACTCTGTGTACGTAATATCAAACAACCAAAAGTTAAATTATGTGCCTCGTAATTAAAACCCATCCATACTGCTAGTTAATTATCACCGCAAAGCAATAATGCAAGGAACCTTTGTATTCGAAGGGTAAAGATCAATTGTACAGGGGTTCATCCGTCTTATCAGCTGTAGAGATGATTAGTATGGTTAAGATTAATTGTTTACCTTTTATAGTCTACTATGGTAAATATTCGTGATTTAAAAAAAAAAAAAATTATATGAAGTAAAAGCTGTAGGGACATGTGTGTTACACCTATATTTAAATTAAAAAATTTGAAAGCTAAAGATCAAATCCCTGCCATCTATTTATGATTAAATATCAAAGCTTTATTTCAAAATAGACAAGACGACTATCACCCTAATTAATGAGTGGAATAAAACCATATTTAAAATAAATATCAAGTAAATATATACTATCCAAATACTATTAAAATTTTTGTCTCATAAATATCAAATCTCTACCATCTACCTATATTTAAATTAAAAAATTTGAAAGCTAAAGATAAAATCCCTACCATCTGTGATTAAATTTTAAAGTTGTATTTCAGACAAGGGGCTATCACTGTAATTAATGAGTGGAATAAAACCATACTTCAAATAAATCTCAGGTAAAAATATACTATCTAAATACCTTAAATTTTTATCTCGTAAATATCACATCCTTATCATTTATCTATATTTAAATTAAAAATTTTGAAAACTAAAGATTAAATCCCTACCATTTATCTATAATTAAATTTCAAAGCTTTAGTTCAAAATAGACAAGGTGGGCTACCACGGTAATTAATGCGTGGACTAAAACTATACTTCAAATAAATCTCAAAGTAAAAAGATACTATCAGAATACCATTAAAATTTTTATCTCGTAAATATCAAATCCTTAGCATCTACCTATATTTAAATTAAAAAATTTGAAAGTTAAAGATCAAATGACTACCATCTATTTATGATTAAATTTCAAAGCTTTATTCCAAAATAGACAAGGCGACTATCACTATAATTAATGAATGGAATAAAACCATATTTTAAATAAATATCAAGTAAGTATATACTATCCAAATACTATTAAATTTTTTATTTCATAAATATCAAATCCCTACGATCTACTTATATTTAAATTAAAAAATTTAAAAGCTAAAGAGAAAATCCCTACCATCAATCTATGACTAAATTTCAAAGTTGTATTTCAAAACAAACAAGGGGCTATCATGGTAATTAATGAGTGGAATAAAACAATACTTTAAATAAATTTCAAGTAAAAATATACTATCCAAATACATTAAAATTTTTATCTCGTAAACATCACATCCTTACCATCTACCTATATTTAAATTAAAAATTTTGAAAGCTAAAGATAAAATCCTTACCATTTATCTATAATTAAATTTCAAAGCTTTAGTTCAAAACAGACAAGGTGGGCTATCACTATAATTAATGGGTGGACTAAAACTATACTTCAAATAAATCTCAAAGTAAAAATATACTATCAAAATACTATTAAAAATTTTATCTTGTAAATATCAAATCCTTAGCATTTATCTATATTTAAATTAAAAATTTTGAGTGAAATAAAACCATATTTCAAATAAATATCTAGTAAATATATACTATCCAAATACTATTAAAATTTTTATCTCATAAATATCAAATCCCTACCATTTACCTATATTTAAATTAAAAAATTTGAAAGCTAAAGATAAAATCTCTACCATCTATCTATAATTAAATTTCAAAGTTGTATTTCAAAACAGACAAGGGGCTATCACCGTAATTAATGAGTGAAATAAAATCATACTTCAAATAAATCTCAAGTAAAAATATACAATCCAAATACATTAAAATTTTTATCTCGTAAATATCACATCCTTACCATCTACCTATATTTAAATTAAAAACTTTAAAAGCTAAAGATTAAATCCCTACCATTTATCTATAATTAAATTCCAAAGCTTTAGTTCAAAACAGACAGGGTGAGCTATCACCGTAATTAATGAGTGGACTGAAACTATACTTCATATAAATCTCAAAATAAAAATATACTATCAGAATACTATTAAAAACTTTATCTAGTTAAATATCAAATCCTTAACATGTACCTATATTTAAATTAAAAATTTTGAAAGCTAAAGATCAAATCCCTACCATCTATTTATGATTAATTAATGAGTGAGATAAAACCATATTTCAAATAAATATCAAGTAAATATATACTATCCAAATACTATTAAAATTTTTATCTCATAAATATCAAATCCCTACCATCTACCTATATTTAAATTAAAAAAATTGAAAGCCAAAAATCAAATACCAACCACTTATCTATCATTAAATTTCAAAACACACAAAACCATATTACCATAATTAATGAGTAAATAAAGTCATACTTCAAAGAAATCTCAAGTAAAAATATACCATCCAAATACTATTAAAATTTTTATCTAATAAATAAATATCGAATCCATACCATCTATCTATATTTAAATTTAAAAAATTGAAAACTAAAGACCAAATCCCTACCATCAAAGCTTTATTTCAAAACAAATAAAGCACGCTATCCCCGTAATTAAAGGGTGGACGATAACCATCCATACCAGCACTGCATTCTATTCGACGTTCTCCACGACAAGCAATAACTAGCCTGCCATAGAGCATTTAATGCTTCTACGGCAGGCCCTTTCGCCATACATGGCCATGCCTTTGCATTAGGATGGCGTGCCCAGAATGTTCCTGACTGGAAAAGGCTTGTTTGTGTCCTGTCGGAGAATTCGTTTTAGAGAGCCTGGGGATGACCGCTGCGGAGAATTATTACTCACTTACCAATGCAAATAAACGCCATTACTATTTTGAATTTGAATTGATATTCCCTCGCTATTATGAATTTGAATTGATATTCCCCCGTCATTGATTTAATTTGAATTGAATTTGAATTGATCTACCGCGCTCCTTTGATTTTTAATTTTGATTTGAATTTGAATTGATCTGCTATGCTCCATTTGATTTTTAATTTTGTAAAAGATTCACGCGGGTCAGATTAACCAGCCTTCCTAACTGTGCAGAAAGAGATGTAATTTTGTAAAAGATTGACGCTGGTCAGATTAACCAGCCTTCCTAACTGTGCAGGAAGAGATGTGGTGAGGTTTTTCTCCCACAAACACAAGCTTTCGAAGTTGACCAAATCTACCATTGAGAGCACTTATGCTCCTCCGCTCGTCAATATTCATCTGTGCGGGATTTTTCTAGAGTTGGTTTTTCGGGATTATGCTTCTTGTGCTCCTCACATCGTCAATCCATTCCATGTTTTTTATCCAGATATTTTGGTTTTGATTTGCTGGATATAAATATAACATTATTTCTAGTGCGTTTTTTACTCAATGTCCAACCATGAAATTTTGCAGTGAAGGCCAGAGCTGCATGCAGAGAACACGCGGATATTTTGGTTTTGATTTGCTGGATATAAATATAACATTATTTCTAGTGCGTTTTTTACTAAATGTCCAACCATGGAATTTTGTAGTGAAGGCCAGAGCTGCATGCAGAGAACACGCAAAAAACCGCAAGGGAAGTAGATAAACACAGTAAAATTGGAGGGGAAAAGCTAAGAGTCATTCCTGAAATATATAGATAAAAAATGCCTTCATCCACATGTGACCAAACAGGGGCTTCTTCGATGACAGTAATCGACGATAGAGTGAATATTGCCAAGTTTTATGCGAGGAGATTACCAAGGTTTTCAATGTCAAATATGAAAATTTCTTGTGATCACATGAACAACTTCTCCATGGCTTGGAGTGACAGTTCGAAGTGAGTGGAGAACAATTATCTTGTTTATGGACTACACTCACATAGTTTGGAGAAGAATGGAAGTGATGAATTATGGTTTTTTACTTCAAGTCACGAAGTGATGAATTCTAGTTTTTAGTTTTTCTCTGTTTCATGGATTTCCTGATTTTGTTATGCATATGATGATTTCGTTGGCTTGTTATTATGTTGTTTGGCGGCTTTAAAAATGTTAATTTTCTGTAGGTTGTTTGTTAGGATAAATTGAGTGTTTCTGATTTATAATTATAATGTTATTTCATTTATTTTATATAATTATATTTGAATTATAGTTAATTTTTTGTTATTAAAATAATTTATTGTAATATTATATAAAAAAAAATTAATGTGGGTTATTATAAAATATTTTAATACTAATTAATATTGACATATATTTAAAAATATATTAGTAATAAAAAACAATTTTAATTTGTCTATAAAATGCCTTGGTAAATATTTTAATGTCAATTATATATATATATATATATATATATATATATATATATATATATATATATATATATCATTTTAAAACAATTATTTATATATCAGGAAAAAAATAAGTTATATGGTTAAAACATTTATTTGGTCCTATATATGCTTTATTTAATATTTAAAAATACAATTTAAACAATAAAAAATAACACATTATATTTTGCATTGTAAGAAGTTTGCACCGTGAAGAAATTTGATCCCTCTGAGCTCATGTTAGATGAGTATTTAAGGTTGATATATGTTGGTTTTTAACAATAACAATAAATTTTTACTAAATTTTTTATGGTTGTTCATTGACACTATGTGGTAGCTGAATCTATGGGAAAATATGGGCAGATCAACCTAGAAAGGAATCAAATTCAGTAGGCCAAACTAGCACAGCCTAACCCCAAGATCATGGAGGAGAATTGACTCTGTGAACTCCCAATTTGAGAGGTACATAGCAACAAGAAATAGACTAGTTGAATTAACCCTTAGGGCTAATAAATTTTTATTGATTAAAAATGAATAAATAATATTTATAAAAAGTAAATAAATAATATTTTTATAATAACATCTAAAATAAATCTTAATGTTGTGCATCTTATTTTTTATTTGCTTTATTATTATTTTATATAATAATTTTGAAATGTTTTATTTTTATTAATAAAAGATAAAATTGATGAAATAAAATTATAAAACTAAACAAATTTTAATATTATGTTAAATATAAATTCAAACAATGAAATTATAAATATCGCATTAAATCTTACAAATTTTGATATCACATTAAATCTTAAAATTTTTTGATATTGATGTAGCTTCATCTTAATATTGGAATTATTGTTTATTTTTATAAATGATGGATTTTTTTTTAATCATGATAGGTTAAGATTTAAAATAGAGTGATGATTATCATAAAGAAATGGGAGAGTAGACATTATTTCATACACTTAGAAAGCTCATAAGCACTCTTTTAAATCCATGTAATAGTACATATAAATATATCAAATTTGAGCTTACCATAAATACACTATCTTAGCAAATTAACTATTAGTGGAGAGAACAACTCAACTTCACACCAAACAAGAAATCAACTATTCATTTCCAACTAAATTTAACAACATCCTAAAATATAGAAACAGACCTATGTAAAGATAAGCAATAACCAATAATAGTAACAATCACACATATGACAAATATGAGTTAATAATTCTAACACTCCCCCTTAACGAGTGTTTTCCTTAATCTTTGTTAAGTGAGTTCATCATCATCTTGGCCTTTCCAACAAATTCTCGATTATGAATTGAAGAATCTTATAATCAAAATCATGTATATTTGGTTCAATGTGACATTTCCACCTCATACCTCCATCATGTCTTCCTCACCAAACTATCAATGTCCATATAAAGAAACAACCATCCACTAGAATCCACAAGTGTCTAATTGTTCCAACCATCAATTTAATAGAATATCCTTCATGTACTTGGTTCATTCAACTTCTTGATGAACTTCCTCATAAATTTAAAACAATCATTTTTAAGGGTCTTCCAAAGTTGACAATCAACATGGTCCATCCACTCATGAGCATCCAATCAAAACATGGCCCACTCCTCCAATATTTTAACAATTCTATAACAAAAATTTTTGCACTATATTGAATAATTTTTTCAAATCATCACTAACACATGGAAAAGGAGTATGCATGCCTTTTCAACATTTAAAGTATAATTCACATACTCTATCCGATGGGGACACCAAGTACTTTCCTTGAAAACAATGTAAAGATATTCCCACAATACTTCACTTAAGCACCAACTCTTGAAAAGATACATAACTTCATATGTTGCTATAAATGCAAGGTGTAGCTCAAATTTCTACATGGTCAAGTCTATTTTTATTCAACACAACTCACAAAAATTACTTTATTTGTTCACAATCATTTCACTTCCACTATTCCCATAAGAACTATCATCAACATCCCTTGGAACAAACTCTAAAAAGAACTTTCTATCGTATCAAGAACATCTATATTGTTCGTGTTGCAATCTCACCATTCCACTTCAAATTATAGTTTGCAATTAACCTTTGACTTCTCTAATGAGAACAATGTAACATTGTCATATTTTTAGTTTCCATAATTATATTCACTCAAGTAACTTGTTTCCATATCAATCTCAAAAAGTGTCAATGTTCTTCCATTCACTTGTTGCAGTGTTATTTTGAACAATTGTATCATCCCTTGTTCTACCCTTGTTCTCGTAATGATACTTGTGATTGTAACGCCAATGTGGAAGAATCACGACTAACTAAACCTTTGATTAAATATATGTTAATTGTTACTTAAACTTAATTAAAACAATTGAAGGTTGGTGTTGACACCCAATATTTGGGATTAGGTAAATCCATGTAAATATTATAAATAAGAAAATAAGAAGAACTAGAAGATGAAGAGACACTGGGATATGAAACCCAAGAGTATCTCCCTCCATGTATATATCTATGATCAATATCAATGCAAAAATACAATTCGCTTTGAGGAGTTACCTCATGGTCTGACATGGTACAGAGGACAGGTCCCAACCTCTATTTTTGGCTTCCCTTACCTCATGGATTGACATGGTACAAAGCACAGGTCCCAACCTCTATTTTTGGCTTCCCTTCTACCCTTCTAGCTCCCTCCTGCCTATGTTTTGCATATTTACACATATTTTTTTAGAACGGGCACCTTTGTCCTATGATTTCATTAATATGTTAGCTTCTGTGTTTATATCCGAATGACTTCTCACCTTCATTGTTGGGAAGATTCCACCTCTATACTACTTCAAAAGATGATTATGGTTGCTTCCATCGCTGAAGAAGAAGAGAGTATGATCGAGGAACACTGCACGCAACCATTGAAGCTCACATCCCATCATATCACCCATTGAAGTACACAACCATTGAAGCTTGCCTCCATCGTTAGAATCAGAGAAGTCCACTGCAATGCAGCATAGAGAAGCCCTGAAATTTGGTATCGTCCTGTGTGGAGTCACCTTTAAATATTGTGAGGTCAGTGTCCTTTAAAGACTATTCTTGGAGGTTTGCGTTGCATGGAAGATTGAGATGAAATGAACGCATCATGAGTGAAGCAGGTATGTTGTTCAATAAATATTGCATCCAGACATATTCGATATATATTTTGCATTTAATGTTTTAAAAGGGTCTATATGGTATTGGTATGGTGAATGCATATGGTACGTTGAACATACATGCTGAATGCATAAATGGTGGAGCCATATGTTATGAGATATATATGAAATATTTGCGCCTTGGTTATGTTAAAGCTTGGATATGGTTCACATATTTTATGAATTAAAAATCCTTTTATATGTTGAAGTTGTGGTATTTAATATGAGAGTGGGTGAAATTCTCAAGATATGAGTGGTGGACAGGATATATGTTATATGTCATATATGAGTGGTGATATATATTAAAATTTTTACATAGTGTAAAGTGACGTTTTGCTGCTTTTATATATTTAACAAGTAAGGTTGCAAATGTTTTGGAAATCTAGTCCTTTTTTATGATGCATTCACTAATTTCCATTGTGGGAGTATTTCTCTCTAGCAAAGAGAACTACCTTGAGTGGCCCCAGAAGATAAAACACACCCTCATTTTCAATAATTGTGGAAAGGGGTTTGTGAAGGAGAAAGAGATAATTCACCTACAAATCCCACATCAGATAATGAGCTTTCCATTTGGGAAAACAAGAAAAACAAGGCCTATGCCTTGGTTGCAGCATCAGTAAATGAAGAGGTGAGTCGACATATTTCGCAATTTTCAAATGCCTTTCAAGCTATAAATAATTTTAAGGAATTGTATGACTCACACTCTGAACTTGAAGTTTTTCAATTGATGATTAAGTTGTTCAATCTTGAATTGAAAAATTATGACCCTCTTTCCTTAGCATCAAAAGTAAGATCCATTATGCATGATATAAAAACCACTGGTGTTGAAATAGACATAGGAATAGGTTGGTTTCGACCTCGTAGGATATTCTGAAGAAGTTGTGTGTCTTGCACATAGAGAGAAGAATCGTGCACAAGATTCTTCTAGAGGAAGAGGTGGCGAAGAGGAAGAGGAAGGAAAAACTATGATTCTCGAGTACAAAAAAATTCATGCAGTTCTCACTTTGATGAAGGTACATTTCCATAAAGTATTTTATGGCATGTTATATTTGTACACTTGAACTATGATAACCTTCATTTGTTGAAGAAAACTGTTATTGATGCCTACAATTCCTAGGAAATTTAAGCAATGTGATGTTTGTATTCTAGGAAAGCATAGAAAACATGATTTTCATGATTCTCATTCCAGAGCGCATAGAAAACTTGAAATTATTCATTCAGACTTATGTGGCCTAATGTCTGCTCCCTCTACAAATGGTAATAAATATATAATGACATTTATTGATGACTACACCATAATGTTTTGGGTTTATTTATTGAAGAAAAAATTTGATGCTTTTAAAACATTCAAGAATTTTCATGCATGGATTGAAAATGATGCACTATCTCATATTGGCTCTATTCACACTGATGATGGAAAAAACTACACTTCAAATGAATTTGAAAACTATATTCTTCGGCATGGGATCAAACATCAAAAGACTGTGCTTTATAATCCCCAACAGAACGAGGTAGTTGAAAGAATGAACATGAAAATCTTAAATATGGTACATGCCATGAAGTTTTTCATGAATATTAAACTGATGTTTTGGGCTGATGTAGTTCTATGTGCCGTGTGTATAAAGAATAGGTGTCTATCTAATTCTATAAAAAACAAGATTCCCTATGAAATTTTTTGTTAAAATCACTTAAAGCACTAGTTAATTCCCTCTCCACGTACACTTCTGCTTCTTCTTCATCATAGCTAATATCTTTACCCCAGAGTATCATCATCATCTTCATATTCACCTTCATGCTTCTTTAAGTAGAGACTTTGAAGCTTCTCTCAAAGTTGTTTAGCTGATGAGCATTGACCTACATTGAATTTCATAGAATCTAACAGGGCAAAAAGAATTCCATTGATTGATTTTGTATTAAACCTTCTTGATTCATCTGTAGATGCGTTTCTAGAAATAACATAATCCCATACATCATAACCATGAGCTTTAAAATACACTTTCATTATGGATTGTAACAAATTTTGAGATTATTGCAATATCAGAGACTTCCTTTGATTGTTTAGATGCATGCTTCCTTGGATTTCCCATTTCTTATCTCTTGAGATCTACCTTCCAACTATTAGGCCACAACTAAAGGAAGCTTCTCTAATACGAATTGTTGCAAATATTAAGAGGGTGGGTGGATCCGAATTTCACTTAATTTTATTTTATTTCAAAGTATTAGATATCATTAACACAAATCAAATAAGATAATCCACAACATTAGCCAAAAGAAAAATAATTAAGCCCGAGATAGAACAAATTTAGATTAATGATGTAATGTTTTGCGTTGGCATAAAAAAAAAGAGTGAAATTATTTGATGATAGCAAGTGAATTTTATGCCCTTTGAAGAGAGTGAAACTCTCTACTTATAGAAGAAGGAGGGACTTACATGCCCATAAGCCCTAAGACGAACACAAAAATAAACCAATAATTATATTTTTAAAAGGGGTCGACCTGAATCTCTAAGTAACAGTTTTAGGGAGTTGACTTGATTCACTATTTTAGGTTGGTTTCATAATGAAAGAAGTCACAATTTGAGGGTTGACTTAGAAAACTTAGAGCAAATAAATTATATAAGATTCTTTTGAATGTTAATGCCAACTGTAATCAATCATCAAGCCTAAATAATACTAATCATCAAGCTACCATTAACATCTCATTTGGGGCACCTTTACCACATTATGGGGCTCCTGAATTGATAGGGCATATCTCCTTAATTGTGAGGAGTTTTGTGGCATGCTACCTACCATTGGAATCGACATGATAGGGAAAATCAAATTATGATGGCCATGAGATAAAAAAAATTGATCTTCCCAAATATTTTCCTCATCAAAATCAAGGCTTCTTCTGGATTCTACTTGGGTTGACGTCAATGACAACCAAATTCCAACATAATCAAAATGCTCCTTTGATTATGTGTGAGGTAACTCCTCAAAACTAATTGTATTTTTGCATTGAGATTGATCATAGATATATACATGGAGGGAGACACTCATGGGTTTCATATCCCAGTGTCTCTTCATCTTCTAATTCTCCTTATTTTCTTATTTATAATATTTACATGGATTTACCTAATCCCAAAGATTAGGTGTCAACACCAACCTTCAATTGTTTTAATTATTTTTAAATAATAATTGTCATATATTTAATAAAAGGTTTAGTTAGTTGTGATTCTTCCACATTGGCTTTACAATCACAATTATCATTAAGAGAACAAGGGTAGAAAAAGGGATGATACACTTGTTCAAAATAACACTACAACAAGTGAATAGAAGAACATTCACACTTTTTGAGATTGATATGGAAACAGGTTACTTGGGTGAATATAAATATGGACACTAAAAATATGATGATGTTACATTGTTCTTATTAAAGAAGTCAAAGGTTAGTTAAATTTGAAGTGGAATGGTGAGATTGCAACAGGAACAATATAGATGTTCTTGATATGATAGAGAGCTCTTTTTAGAATTATTAACTCATATTTGTCATATGAGTGATTGTTACTATTATTGGTTATTGGTTATCTTGACATAGGTTTGTTTATATATTTTAGGATGTTGTTAGATCTAGTTGGAAATGACTAGTTGATTTTTTGTTTGGTGTGAATTTGAGTTGTTCTCTCCACTAATTGTTAATTTGCTAAGATAGTGTATTTATGGTAAGCTCAAATTTGATATATTTATATGTACCATTACATGTATTTAACAAAGTTCTTATGAGCTTTCTATGTGTATGAAATAATCTCTACTCTCCCATTTATTTATGATAGCCATAGCTCTATTTTAAATCTTAATCTATCGTGATTTTAAAAAAATCCATCATTTATAAAAATAATTAATAATTCCAAAATTATGATGAAGCTACGTCAATATCAAAATTTGTTAAGATTTAATGTGATATCAAAAATTGTTAATATTTAATGGGATATTTTTATTTCATTATTTGAATTTATATTTAACATAATATTAAAATTTGTTTAGTTTTATAATTTTATTTCATCAATTTTATCTTTTATTAATAAAAATAAAACGTTTCAAAGTTAATATATAAAGTAATAATAAAACAAATAAAAAT
Organism: Pinus albicaulis; assembly: GCA_034641835.2. Classification (NCBI taxonomy): domain Eukaryota; kingdom Viridiplantae; phylum Streptophyta; class Pinopsida; order Pinales; family Pinaceae; genus Pinus; species Pinus albicaulis. The sequence goes on along the minus strand of CM076579.1, from coordinate 343,597,526 downwards.
TAAGATGCACAACATTAAAATTTATTTTAGATGTTATTACAAAAATATTATTTATTTACTTTTTATAAATATTATTTATTCATTTTTAATCAATAAAAATTTATTAGTCCTAAGGGTTAATTCAAATAGTCTATTTCTTGTTGCTATGTACCTCCCCGATTGGGAGTTCACAGAGTCAATTCTTCTCCATGCCCTTGAGGTTAGTTCATGCTAGTTTAGCCTACTGAATTTGATTCCTTCATGCTCTTGAGGTTAGTTCGTGCTAGTTTAGCCTACTGAATTTGATTCCTTTCTGGGTTGATCTGCCCATATTTTCCCATGGATTCAGTGACCACATAGTGTCAATGAACCACCATAAAAAATCAATAAAAAATAATTGATATTATTAAAAACCAACATAGATCCACCTTAAATATTGATCTAACATGAGCTTAGAGGGATCAAATTTCTTCACTGTGCAAACTTTTTACAGTGCAAAATCCAATGTGTTATTTTTTATTGTTTAAATTGTATTTTTAAATACTAAATAAAGTGTATATAGGAACAAATAAATGTTTTAACCATATAACTTAATTTTTTCCTGATATATAAATAATTGTTTTATCACGCAAATTAAAATTGTTTTTTATTAGTAATATATTTTTAAATATGAACTTTTGGCTGGACGGGAGCGAATGAAGCCTAGGGCTCTCGCCTCTGTAGTCACTCGAAACCCTAGCACCCACGGAGACCTGCTCGCACTGCACCAATACTGACTACGCAGATCATCTCTGGTAGCGCCGGCCTGCCGCATGGAAGTAGAGACGGGGGGAGGCACCAAGCCTCCCCCTGCAAATGACGCTGGGCCCGAAATCTGCATGAAGGACAAATCTGACAACAACTCGACAGCTGAGACAGAACCGAAATCTAACCCTGAAGCGAGGACGGAGGTGCCACAGGCTACCTCATCCACCTGTAAACCCATTGCATCAGAACGGCCAAAAATAGATCTGCCTAGTCATCGAATAAATGCTAGGATTCAGTACATGAGGGACCATGCCCTCATTGGGAAATTTGTAGGGTTCTGGCCAACAGAAAAAGCTCTCCAGGGCTGGATAGCGTCCAAATGGAAGCCAAAAGGGGCAGTCTCACTGCAACTCGGAGCAAAGGGCTTCTTTACTGCCACTTTCAACTGCTTAGAAGATAGGAATAGGGTCATGGATGGAGGCCCTTATTTTTTCAATTCTGCAGGCTTATATTTGAGAAACTGGGTGGAGAGATTCAACCCTGACAAGGAAAAATTCAACTGGGCGCCGGTCTGGATCCGAATCTACTCACTACCGCTTGAATATTGGGACGAGGAGACCCTGCAGGCAATCGGATCGGGACTAGGAGAGTTCATAAAAGTTGCTGAAGAAACCAAGCTCCGAAGATACACCTCCTACGCCCGAATCTGCGTTCAAATGCACCTGGACAGTGCCCTACCTGATGCGGTAAGTATCTTTCATGATGACTTTGAATGGATCCAGCCTCTGGACTATGAATATGTGCCCTTTAGATGCAGACGTTGTCATGCTCATGGACACCTTTATAGAGATTTCCCTCTAACAGTCCAAGCCCGAAAAGCGGAGGAGCAAAGCAAGGCTCAGGAGGATGGATTCATTAAAGTTGCCCCCAGGAGAAGAGGTAGCAGAAAACCTGCTGCTGGAAAGAAACCTAGCCCCTCAGCTTCAATCCCGTCTACCAGCAATAGCTTTGCTGTGCTTAACCACTCTGACCCCTCTTCTGAACCCATTCCCTCCTCCCCTAATCTTGCTGGACCCTCCATCCCGCCCCCCAATCATCCCAACCCCATCTTCCCTACGCCTACCCCTCCTTTTGCTTCCTCTGTTGAAGCCTCTGACCCAAACCTCATTCTCAAGCAGAAACAAGTTACATGGGACCCAAACCTCTCGCTCTTGGAGGGACCTACCCCTCCTGTAGCCTCAGGAGACCCAGATCTGAATCAATCTGAACAAACAATCCAAATGGAAGAAGACACTGATGGCTTAACCATCGACGAGCTGGACTTAACAGGTCTTGAAGAAGCATGCGAAAGAAAGGAATTCGATAGAATTAACCAAAAACAGATTGACTCCCTTGAGGCGGTCCTAGTCAAAGTACAACAACACAAGAAATTGGGCATCCAGCCCGGCAGCCGTTGGGACAGTTTGAAGGTGATGAAAGAACCCAAGAAAAGAGGAAGAACCCCTGACTGGCAGCGTACCATTGCCCTAGGTCAGATGCTGGTGGATTCGGGACAATATCCCAAGCTTACTAGGTTTTTCAAACCTCTCCCCAATAGTTCTCAATGAATTTAATCTCCTGGAATGTACGAGGACTTAATGGTCCCGGAAAGTACAGAATGATAAAAAAATTGATACAGAAGGAGAATCCCCATTTACTCTTCCTTCAGGAAACTAAGTGCAACAGTCAAATGATGGGCTCCATCTTGACCAGAGCTTGGCCCGGAAGAAAATCAGTGGCAGTGGACGCTGAGGGGTCTTCGGGAGGTCTTGCAATAGCGTGGAATCCTCAAGCCCTGCAGATCGACAACTTTCATGCCTCTCATAATCTCATCCAAGCTACTTTTCACCCTATAGGCACCAATATCCACGGACATTTGTCCAATGTTTATTTTCCTCAAGACTTGGCTAGTAAAGTGGCGCTTCTGAACACCCTTGGGCATCTCAACTCCAACAGAACCCACCCCATTTGGATTCTTGGTGGGGACTTCAACATGATCATAAGGCTGGCTGAAAAAACTGGAGGCAGGGTCAGACTGGACCAAGACAGTGCCCATTTCAAGGACTTCATTAGCAGCAACTGGCTTATGGATGTTCCCTTCTGCAACGGCTTGTTCACGTGGAGCAATCGCAGAACTGGACGGCAACAAATAGCCTCCAAACTAGATCGTTTTCTCCTATCGGATAATGCAATCCATGTAGGTGGAGACATCACTGGGACTATTCTCCCTATCCCAGGTTCTGATCACTGGCCAATAATGCTCCAATGGCAAAATATAGGCTTTCACCTCAAAAAGCCTTTTAGGTTTGAAGCTTTTTGGCTCTCGCACCCTTCTTTTTCAGATCTTGTTCACTCTGTCTGGAAGGGATTTTCTCCGCCTAAAGGATCCAAAATGTACCAATTCCAGCAAAAACTCAAGTGGGTCAAAGCGCACATTAAAGATTGGAACCACAACATCTTTGGCAATATCTTTGCAGAAAAACAGAATCTGGAACAACAGATGAAGGACGTGCAGCAGGAGATCATCAATGTGGGCAGAACAGACTCTCTAGCTTCCAAAGAGCAGATCTGCAACGAAAGCTGGAGGAAAGATATAAGCAGGAGGAAATCCTCTGGAGGCAAAAATCCAGAGTCCGTTGGTTGAAGGAAGGAGAAAGAAACACTAAGTTCTTCCACAACACGACCATACAAAGGCGAATGCAAAACAGAATCAGCCACATAACCACTCAGCAAGGGGAACGCATGGAAAGGCATGAGGATATGGAACAAGAGTTGGTGGGCTACTTCAAAGATCTTCAAAAGGAGCAACATGCCAACCGATAGCCAGCCATTGATAAAATCACACAGCTCATTCCCAAATTAATCACTGAGGAACATAATCAAATGCTACTTCGACCCATCACCCCTCAGGAAGTAGACGCTGCCATGGCACAACTCAAGGATGGCAAAGCCCCTGGGCCAGATGGCTTCACGGCCAATTTCTTCCACCACTTCTGGAATCTTATCAGAGAAGAGGTTTGGCAACTGGTAGAGGAATCTAGAACAATGCATTGGATCCTGCCCTCCCTCAATACTACCTTTGTAGCACTGATACCAAAGGAGGAGCAGCCCAGCAGGCCTGACAAATTTAGGCCCATTGCCCTCTGCAATGTCATCTACAAGGTCATTACCAAAGTCATTTCCAACAGACTCAAACCTCTTCTTCCCCTCCTCATCTCACCAGAACAAACGGGCTATGTTGAAGGACGTCAAATTCTGGATGGCATTATCCTTACTCATGAAATCATTCATTCCCTAAAAGTCTGCAAGAAGCCAGGTATGCTACTCAAAATTGATCTTTCCAAAGCATTTGATAAGTTGAACTGGACTTATATCCAGCAAATGTTAAGTGCTTTTGGATTTGATTGCATGTGGGTTCGTTGGATCATGAATCTTGTCTCCTCTTCCTCCCTCTCCATCCTCCTTAATGGTTCTCCCTCCCACCCTTTCCGTCCCTCTAAAGGCATTAGACAAGGGGACCCCCTCTCCCCCTTTCTCTTTGTTCTTATGGCTGAAGGGCTTGGCAGACTCATTCAAAAGGAAGCCTCTCTAGGCCATCTGCGCGGTCTTGCCTTTCATGGAGCTCCCCCCTCGACTCATCAACAATTTGTTGACGATAATATGCTCTTTGGTCACCCGTCGGTTCAAGAAGCCCGCTCTTTCAAAGGTGTCCTTTCTCTCTTCTCTCAAGCTTCTGGGTTAACCATAAATGATTCCAAGTCTCAGATTTTCTTCTTTCACACCCCCCATCTGACTCAAGTCAACATTGCCCGTATTCTTGGTTTCTCTGTGGCCACTCTTCCTGACAAATATCTTGGCGCCCCCCTCACTGATTCTGCCATCAAGCACTCTTCTTGGAACCAGCTCCTTGAGAAACTGGAATCCCGTCTCTCCTCTTGGACCTTCCGTGCTCTCAACATGGCCAGTCGTCTCACTCTCATCAAAGCTACCTTACAATCTATGCCCCTATATCTCTTTTCTGTTCTTGCTGCCCCGAAATGGGTCCTCAAACAGATCAAAACTCTACAAAGATGCTTTCTCTGGGGTTCCTCTGGGCACAACCACAAATGGGCCCTTGTGAATTGGGGTATAGTTTGTACTCCCAAAGCGGATGGCGGTCTTGGCTTAAGAGACCCCTTGCACAGCAACGAAGTCATGGCAGCTCGAGTCTGGTGGAGATGGATCTCCAAGCCTCAAACACCTTGGGCTCGACTTTGGAATGCAAAGTATGCTAACAACAGAAATGCTGCAGATCTGGTTCAGTTAACCCCTCTCAACTCGGGCTCCTTGATCTGGAATGCTGCTAAGCAGCACTATGCGCTTATTCAACAGCATAGCTTCTGGGAAGTGCACAATGGACAATCTGTAAGATTCTGGACAGACTCCTGGCAACAAGAATCCAGCCTTCTAGAAAAGTTTCCTTTAAACAGCCTTGGAGACCCCAGAGCAGGATTAGAAGGGAAGATTCATGAGCATTGGATGGACACAGACAGCAATGGGTATAGGCAATGGAAGCCAGCGCATCACATAATAGCTCAAGCTCAGGACTATATATACAGGGACCTCGACCAGGAATTACAACGAAGACAAATCAAAAGCTCTCCAGATCCCGACATCCTCAGATGGGGTCACACAACCACAGGTACGTTCACTACCAAGGAGGCCTTTTCTCTGTTGCACCCCTCCCCTCTCCCTCGTGATCCCCTCTGGCAAATGATCTGGAACCCCCACACCTGGCCGAAAATATCCACATTCCTCTGGCTCTTAAGTCACAAGCGTATTCTCACTTGGGACAATCTGGTCAAACGAGGCTTCATCGGCCCCTCTCGCTGCCCCAACTGTGCTCTCAGCCCTGAATCTATTCAACACCTTATGTTGCATTGCCCATTAGCCAATTCCGTTTGGAATAAATGCAGCTTTCGCTGCCAGAAACGCAAGCCCTCGGGGGATATTACTTCTATCCTTCGATGTTGGCCTAAACGCCCCTATGATTCAACCCTCCTCAATACTCTCTGGCAGCTCCTCCCTGGTATGATCTTCTGGACTCTTTGGAAAGAACGCAATAGACGTATCTTCAAAAATCAACCCACCTCTTTGGACACTATATGGCTTTCCCTCACTGGCAACCTTCAGGAAACTTTGGCCATCCACTCTTGGCAAGAAGAAGATCTCCCCAAGACGCAAAGTGAAATCCTCATTTGGAAAAACTGGAATCTTAAATTGGGAATCACTCTGAAGACTCAAAACAAGAAGACCAATAGCACGCCTTCGAACTGGATTCCCCCCTCTCCAGGAGTCTTCAAATTAAACTTTGACGGTGCCTCCAAAGGGAATCCGGGGCAAGCAGGCTATGGAGGCATCATTAGAGATTCTACAGGAGATGTTCAGCACCTCTTCTTTGGAGCTATAGGCTGGGACAAAAATAATTCAGCGGAGCTTGAAGGCCTTTGGCAGGGCTTGAACCTAGCGCGTCAGCACAATTTCTTTCCCATCATCATAGAAGGGGATTCTCAGATCCTCATCCATATTGCCAACCAGCTTCTTTGGGGAGCCGATCCGGCCAAGGTGTCTCACAGTTGGCGCTTAGCCGCCCGAATTGCTAAGATAAGTGATTGGCTTCACCACAATCGAGCCATATCCTTTACCCATGTTATGAGGGAAGGAAACAAAGTCGCTGATCTCTTAGCCAATTTCGACATTGACAATAATAGCATGATGACTCATGGCTCTCTCTCAATTATCCATGATGAAGATACTCAACAGAACTGCATTTCCCTGGTGCACCAGGACCGCCTCCCGCCGGATGCGGCTGAATGAGTGTATTAATGGGCCTCCGGCACCCACGCAGCTCCCAAGGCTGTATGCGTGCCTTGCCCACATGGCCTCGCGTGTTCACAGTCCTCGCGACATTAATACGCCTTGGAAGAAACACAATGGTATTAACTGCTCCTTCAATCTCAGGTTTATGGCGATGTATTTGGCTTTGGCTTTCACGATGGAAGAGGGGCAGAGAGACGGAAGCCATTTAAGAATTATGCCCCCGTTCAGAAGCTCTTGCCCTCCTGGTGCGGCAATTTCCAGCTGCAAGACGAATACGGGGCGTCGTTGCAGTGTTTGGGCTTGTCTGGAAACGGTGCCGGGCGTTCACTTCTCCAACGGCCCTTGCTGCGGAGCTTGTGCCTCTTCTGGTTATTCGAGCGTCACCTTCACAGGTACTCCGTCTTTCTCCAATCTCAATTTGAATTCTCAGGATCTTCGCTCCTCTGGTATCTGCCCTTTCAGCTCTTCTGCCTTCCTGCACAGGCAGAGCCACCCTGGTTGTGTCCTCGCCCTCTCCCCTTCTCCTGATCCCCCTTCTGGCAGGCCTCGTCTGCGTCATTTGTTGTTAGCCATGCCCCGATTACGTCAAAGAATGAGGCCTCATCGTGGAGTGAGTCGAGGGCGCACTTCTGGCACTCCTCCTCTGCCCCTCTCTGAACTCAGCTCCTCCTCGGACGGAGATGACCACACTCCCCCGCTTTCTTCACGTGGTGGCAGGCGTAGAGGCAGGGGTAGGGGTAGCCTTGTTGGCAGAGGACGTGGACGGGCGCAAATCATAAGAGATGCCTCTGACAATCCTGTTGCTCACTCTGAGCCTCCCGGTCTTTCCTCTCCTCCGAATATTCCTAATCCTCCCTGTCATCCCCTTCCCTCTGCTGCTATCGCCTATCCTGGTCAGCCCTCTCCTACTATCAACAAGCTCCGTGGCTCCACCATCTGGCAGACCACTCAGAATGCGGAATTTCGCTTCCACTGTACTTCTTTCGACTCCATCATCACTGCCCTCATCACCGTCTCCCTTCGTGAGGAAATTCCCCTCTCTGCTGGCCCCCCCCCGAATCTTGACCCTCGCTCCATTCCTTCTCCTCACGCAGAGGTCAGCACTGAAGCTCAGCGCCAGAACATGCATTCTGACAGTCAGGGAGGAAAGGAAGATAGCAGCACAGGAAATGAATATGCATGCAGGGTGGAAGAGGAACCGCTGTCTTCTGAGGACAAGAGCTGACTCCTTGGGCTCAATCATAGCTGGTTTTATCATGATTTACTGTTTCAGTAGCCTACTTGTTGAGCATAATGATGTATCTTGCTGTGTTTTTAAAGTTATTTACATGTTTTGTATAAGTCTCTGGCCGGTTTCCCTTCTATGGGCGGCCCAACTACTGATGTTTAACGGGTCGGTTTCCCACTCTGGGCGGCCCCGACTTCTTAAGGACAGCAGAGTTAATCAACCCAGACTGTCTGGCTCTCACAGCAGCAGTCCTGGCAGTTTTGTACTAGTATTTTCATAATTAATAGAATTAGTCCTATTTAGAAAAAAAAAAAAATTTAAATATATGTCAATATTAATTAGTATTAAAATATTTTATAATAACCCACATTAGTATTTTTTTATACAATATAAAAATAAATTATTTTAACAATAAAAAATTAACTATAATTCAAATATAATTATATAAAATAAATGAAATAACATTATAATTATAAATCTGAAACACTCAATTTATCCTAGCAAACAACCTATAGAAAATTAACATTTTTAAAGCTGACAAAAATCATAATAACAAGCCAACAAAATCATCATTTTCACAACAAAGTGAGGAAATCTAGAAACAGAGGGAAACTAAAAACTATAATTCATCACTTCGTGACCAAAACTAAAAACCATAATTCATCACTTCCACTCTTCTCCAAACTATGTGAGTGCAGTCCATAAACAAGATAATTGTTCTCCACTCACTCCGAAATATCATTCTAATCCATGGAGAAGTTGTTCTTGTGATCACATGAAATTTTCATATTTGACATTGAAAACCTTGGTAATGTCCTCGCACAAAACTTGCCAATATTCACTCTGTTGTCGATTACTGTCATCGAAGCAGCATCTGTTTGGTCACATGTGGATGAAGGCATTTTTCATCTACATATTTCAAGAATTACTATGTGCTTTTCTCCCTCCAACTTTACTGCGCTTATCTACTGCCCTTGCAATTTTCTACGCGTTCTCTGCATGCAGGTCCGGCCTTCACTGCAAAATTTCATGGTTGGACATTTAGTAAAAAACGCACTAGAAATAATGTTATATTTATATCCAGCAAATCAAAACCAAAATATATGGATAAAAATCATGGAATGGATTGACGATCTGAGGAGCATAAGAAGCATAATCTCGAAAAACCAACTCTCTTGAAAAACTAGCTCTCTAGACAAATGCCGCACAATATTGACGAGTGGAGGAGCATAAGTGCTTTCAATCATAGATTTGGAAAAAGCATGGAATGGATTGACGATATGAGGAGCATAAGAAGCATAATCCCGAAAAAATAGCTCTTTAGACAAATCCCGCACAGATGAATATTGACGAGCGGAGGAGCATAAGTGCTCTCAATCGTAGATTTGGTCTACTTCGAAAGCTTTTGTTTGTGGGAGAACAACCTCACCACATCTATTCCTGCATAGTTAGGAAAGTTGGTTAATCTAACCAACATGAATATTTTACAAAATTTAAAATCAATGGAGTGCAGCAAATCAAAATTAAAAATCAAAGGAGCGCGACAAATTAATTCAAATTCAAATCAAATCAAATCAATGGCGGGGGAATATCACTTCAAATTCAAAATAGTAATGGTGCGGATTTGCATTGGTAAGTGAGTAATTAAATCGTTGCGACGGTCATCCCCAGGCTTCCGGTCAGGAACATTCTGGGCACGCCATCCTAATGCCAAGGCATGGCCATGTATGGTGAAAGGGCCTACCGTAGGAGCATTAAATGCCCTATGGCAGGTTGGTTATTTCTTGTCATTTTCCACGGCCCAAGCTCTGAAACTTCGTCACTTATTCAAATGCATGATAAAATGTGATGCAAACCCCGACAAAGGCTAAACGTACCAGTCACTTCACTTACATGCAAAGTTCAAAGATATCAACCAATATTTCATAAGCTATTAGTTTATTAATGCAGGTTAAGAGGACGGTCCTGACAGTACCATGTGCAATTTATTCAGCTGTGGGATGGAAGTATGTATGGAATTTGCAAGGTGGGTGACCTTTCAGAAATTCGACTCAATCTGACCTCACCCAACTCAATCCAAGGACTCGTCCGACCTCCAACGACTCACTGAATTGTCCAACTCAATCCGAGGACTCGTCCGGCCTCCGACAACCCAATGAATTGCACATGGTACTGTCAAGATCATCCTCTTAACCTGCATTAATCAACCAATAGCTTAGTGATAGATGTTGGGGATCATCAGTCGGTAGAGACTCACTTGAAAATCATATCAGAGACAGCAACCAATATTTCATAAAGGTCGCCCACCTTGCGAATGCCATACATAAATCCATCCCACCACTGAATGAATTGCACATGGTACTGTCAGGACCGTCCTCTTAACCTACATTAATAAACTAATAGTTTATGAAATATTAGTTGCCTTGTTATATCTGCTCCGTGCGAGGATTCCTATTATGTGGTACACCTACATGAAAAAATTACTAGGCAGTTCTGAGGATGATAAATCGAAACTTCATTGATAGCAGAGTTTGAAGCCAAATGACATATTTTTTTATATAAATAATATGCCTGCACAACATAGAATGAGCATAGATTGAGTGGAAGAAAAAAGTTATGTTGATTGCAAGTCAGGTTAGATTTCCCTATCGTCCGAATTTTTAAAATGGTTTTAATCCAAAATCTACCATTGTTGATGATCAAGTTTGTTTATTGGTTGGGATGATTATCATGTTTTTCATTCGCACAATTTGACATAAGCGAAGGTGTTGGCAGATTTGTTGACATTCTTGTTCAAGGAATTACATGCATAGGGAATACAACAGTTTTAGTTATTGTGAAATTTTGAGACACAAAGATCTAGATTTTCAAAACAATGAACAAACTTGCAAGAGAACAAAGGAGTGAGCAAGAATGGAGAAAAGAATGAAATTAGTTCATCAATATTAGTTTTATAATCAATAAATAAAATCAACTGAGTTAAGCTTAGTTTTACATGCAATAACTATGGAAAGTTAAAGCTAACTAAAGCTAAGTGTGCTTAATGTTCTTCTAATGTGCACATGCACCATATGGAAGCACTAGAGTTAACTAACTAAGCCAAGTGCACATCACATGTAAGCACTTGAGTTAACTAGCTAAAAACAAGTGCACACCGCATGCAATATCTAGAGTTGAACTAAAGTTAATTAAGGTTAACTATGTGCATGTAAAGAACTCAAGTTAACTAGCTAAAGAAAAGTGCACATTGCAATAAAATCAACTGAGTTAAGCTTAGTTTTACATGCAATAACTATGGAAAGTTAAAGCTAACTAAAGCTAAGTGTGCTTAATGTTCTTCTAATGTGCACATGCACCATATGGAAGCACTAGAGTTAACTAACTAAGCCAAGTGCACATCACATGTAAGCACTTGAGTTAACTAGCTAAAAACAAGTGCACACCGCATGCAATATCTAGAGTTGAACTAAAGTTAATTAAGGTTAACTATGTGCATGTAAAGAACTCAAGTTAACTAGCTAAAGAAAAGTGCACATTGCATGCAATCTCTAGAGTTGAACTAAAGCTAATCTAGGTGCATGTACACCAACACCCCACCTTAAGCATAACTTAGGTGAGTGTGATGCAAAATGAATGTCCTGGTAACATGGCCCTCTTAGGTACCCATATACAATGCATGAAAAGGAGGAAAGAGGGAAAACCCAGTGGGAAGAAAAACCCCCCCTCAAAATATAATGCAAAAGTAGAGAAAAGACAACTGCTAGGAAGTTGTGTCCTTCACCCCGAGACGACCTCGCAAGAATTGAAACTTCTGCTCAGTGAAAGTATTGGTGAAGGACACAACTAGGACAATACTGAAGATCGATGATCCCATCATGAATGAGTTCTCTAATGAAGTGCATGTGGATCTCGATGTGTTTGGTCTGCTGCCGCTACAATGGATCTCTACAAAAAAATTTCGTACTTTGATTATCGCACCAAATGACAGTTGGACGATGGACACTGATCCCAAGCTCATATAGGAAATGTTGTAGCCAAACGGCCTGAATAGTGGAATTGACTGCTTCTCTATACTCAGCTTCTGCTGATGATAAAGCAATGGCACCCTGCTTCTTTCTTTACCAACAAATTGGTCGTATGCCAAACTAAGTACATAACTGGAGGTGGACTTGCGATCAATGTTGTCGCTAGCCCAATCTAAATCTATGAAACCAATGAGTTTCAAAGAACAACTAGCTGCATAATGAATCTCATAGGTGATTGTCCCATGGACATATCGAAGGATGCGCTTTGCAGCTTTCCAGTGTAACTCATGTGGCTCTTGCATGTATCTGGAAACTGCTCCTACGGCATATGAGAGATCAGGACAAGAGTGAGTGAGATAAATAATACTTCCCATAAGCTGATGGTACAATGTGCAATCAACCAATGGTGTGTCTTTTCCATTCTCAAGCTTCATCCCTGATAAGAAAGGTGTGGATGTTAGCTTGTAGTCACTCATGTGAAATCGTGCCAAAAGATCTCTAGCATACTTTGGCTGAGAAATGGTAAAGCCAGAACCACACTAATTGATCTCTAGTCCAAGGAAGAAATTTAGCAAGCCCATGTTTGTTATAGAAAACTACTTATGCAATGTAGTTTTAATCTCAGTAATGACAGAAGCTGAACTACCTATTATCAAAAGATCATCTACGTAGAGTACTATGATAAAAAAGGAGTCAATTTTCTTCAAAAAATAAACATTGGAATCAGATTTGCAGCGTACAAAATTTTGAGATAACAAATAAGAATCCATCTTTGCATACCATGCTCTAGGTGCCTGCTTGAGGCCATAGAGAGGCTTCTTTAGTTTACATGCCAGAGATGAATTGTGTATGTATCCCTGTGGCTGCTCCATGTACATTTCCTCCTAGAGATCACCGTGAAGAAAGGCATTCTTCACATCCATATGATGCACCTCCCATCCTCTTGCTGCTACAATGGAGAGAGTTAGCTGAACGGAATCCATTTTTTCCACTGGAGAAAAATTCTCATCATAGTCAACACCATGCACCTATTGAAAACCTTTTTTACCAACCATACCTTATATCGACTAACTTGGCCATTTGCGGCTTTCTTGGTCTGGTAAACCCACTTATACCTCACAAGTTTACGATTAGAAGGTAGCAGAACCAAATCCCAAGTCTGGTTCTCAATGAGAGAGTTATATTCCTCATCCACTATTGCTTCCCATTCAGGATGCCCAGTTGCTTCTGCATAAGTCTGTGGATCATATGCATGCATCATATAAGCACGCATGGGCATGCATGGCTCCATAGCTAAGAGTGCTTGTGGATCTTCCTCAAACTGAGGTATAGAGGCAGGATCATCAAGGATATCACTCATGCTACACCATTTTTGTGTTGAAGGTGGTCGAGAATCTTCCGAACTACATGCAGAAGTATGATCTCGATGTTCAACAACTAGTGGTCCAACAGGTGTCATAGGCAAAGAATCGTCTTCATCGGAATTTTGATCTACAGTTTCATCTACATACTCATCAATGAGTGGTGATGGAAACTTGGTAACAAGTTCATCTTCTAGTGCATGCAAAATATCTTTGTCAAACTTTACACTCCTTTCAATAAAGATCTCTTCAGTGTTGATATCAAGCAATCTATACCCTTTGACTTCATCAGAATATCCAACAAACATGCATGCTTTACTTTAAGGCTCCAAAACCTTTCTCTTCTCTGTAGGAATGCGGGCCCATCCTCGAGATCCGAAAATGCGGAAATGACTGACTTCAGGTTGCATGCCAGTCCAAGCCTCAAAAGGTGTTTTTCCAGTAACAGATTTATGAGGAGATCTATTCTGGATGTATGAGGCACAATTGATAGCTTTAGCCCACAATTTTGACGAAAGGGATCTTGCATGCAACATGCAATTGACCATCTCTTTCAAAGATCGATTCTTCCTTTAAGCCAACCCATTTTGCTGTGGAGAGTAAGGAACTGTATGCTGCAAATGTATTCCTGCTTCATTACAAATATTCTTTATATCTTTGTTGACATATTTCGTCCCATTATCTGTGCGGAGCATTTTGATGCATTTTCCAGATTGATTTTCTGCATGTGCTTTGAAAATCTTTAGATGTTGAAAAACTTCAGACTTGAGTTTCAAGAAGTAAACCCAAGTGAATCTCGTGTAATCATATATAAATGAAAACACATATCTTGCTTTGCTCATTGAAAGCACCGGAAATGGACCCATGAGATCATTGTGTACAAGTTCCAAAGGTGAAGAGGCTCTCCATGCATGCCCCTTCTGGAACTTGTCTTGTGGATGCTTTCCAAGAGCACATTCATTACAAAGACCATTTTAAAATTCAATGGTCAGCAATCCTTTGACCATCCCTTGCTTGCTAAGCTACTGCATATATCTGAAATTCAAGTGCCCAAACCTCTCATGCCAAATCCTACTTTCTTCATTTGCATACGTAAGTAGAAAAATAGAATCTAATTGAGGAACAAAATCAGAAAATGTATATAGAAGAGATAGATTATTTACCTTGCCAGATGCAATCTTCAAGTTGGTTTGCATTTCATAATGCTCACGAAATCTAGTGTAAATTCCACTTTCCTTCCACTATCCATGTGCGTCATCTGATACACTAAGAGAAGATTCACAGAAAGCCTTGGAATATGCAAGACATTCTCAAAACTTCCATCTTCGAATTACAGTCTTCCTTGTCCAGTTGTTGCAACTGTAGAATTTTCCCCCATGAGAATAGGAGGTCCTGAGTATGCACGTAGAGAAGAAAAGGATTCCTTTGAAGAAGCCATATGATGTGAAGCTCCTGAATTGATGATCGACTCTTACGGTGTAGAATGAAGAGCAATCAAAGCATGCCCATTACCTCTTGGTTCTGGTGCTTTTTCTCCAGAATTCTTCTTGGAATTCTTAGGAATTTGGTCTCCAAGATTGTGTTGTTGGAGTGTCTGCGCCATAAGATCTGTAGTCTTCTTCATGCATCCAGATTCAGGGTGAAAACCGCGGTGGCAATAATTTCACATTGATTTCCCTTTCGTTCCTTTCCTTTCCTTTGAGCCGGATGATCCATCAGGGGGTTTGGGATTTCCTCCCTTTCTTGGATCAGGATCCTTATTCCCTTTTACTTTATGATGGTCTTTGGAATTTTTCTTTCCTTTTGCATGCACAGTAATTGCATGTGCTTTGGAATTTTGAAGTGTGCCCATTTTGATGAGCTTATCTTGCTCATGCATCAAAGACTGGATAAAAGAATCCAATGAGGGAATCTTCCAAGTTGCACCAGTTGTAGATCTTACTGTGTGGAATCTAGAGACAAATACTTCATACTCTGGACCAAGTTTTGATAAAATGGAAAGAATCGACTGACTTTCTTGCTTGGATTTGTCAATCCTGCATCCTTTCAGTTGAAGCAACAAGGCTTTATACCTTGTGAAAAAATCTTGAATGTTCTCAAAATTTATCAGATCTAATGAGTTTAACTCATTTTCGAGAATGTGACCTTGCATTTCATCCTATTTTCAAAACAATCCTTCTAAAGTTTTCCATACTTCATTTGGAGTTAAACATGATTCAACATGAAATAGCAGTTCTAGAGAGATAGATAAACATAGGATGACGAAAGCCTCATCCATGCGATTGAAATATCTTGTTTTCTCCACTGCCGATGTTGGTTCAACTTTTGTTTCCATGGTTACTTGAAATAAGCCTCTACTTCTGAGATGAAGTAGAATCTTTGGCTTCCATTCGAAGTAATTATATGGAGTAAGAATTTCCGATTGTGGAAACTCCAATTTAGACTCCATTCTTTGTTGTTGCTTCAATCTTCTGAACATGCAAATAAAAATTGCTTGTGCACTGATTAAAAATTCCTATGCTCTGATACCATGTGAAATTTTGAGACACAAAGATCTAGATTTGAAAAACAATGAACAAACTTGCAAGAGAACAAAGAAGTGAGCAAGAATGGAGAAAATAATGAAATTGATTCGTCAATATTATTTTTAGAATCAATATATAAAAGCAACTAAGTTAAGCTTAGTTGTACATGCAATAACTATGGATAGTTAAAGCTAACTCAAGCTTTTGTGATTTATGTTCGCTTAATGTGCACATGCACCATATGTAAGCACTAAAGTTAACTAACTAAGCCAAGTGCACATCACATTTAAGAACTTGAGTTAACTAGCTAAAAACAAGTGCACATCACATGTGAGAACTTGAGTTAACTAGCTAAAAACAAGTGCACATCGCATGAAATATCTAGAGTTGAAATAAAGATAATTAAGGTTAACTATGTGCATGTAAAGCACTCAAGTTAACTAGCTAAAGACAAGTGCACATTGCATACAATATCTAGAGTTGAACTAAAGCTAATCTAGGTGCATGTACACCAACAATTTTTTTTTTTTTTTATTAATCAAGTTTAATAAGAGGAAGGTTGGATCTAGAGATAAGTGTCAGGGATGCCCTAGACATTCTAGCAAGTGCCAAACTGAACACCATAAATGGGATTAAAGATGGAAATGGACTGATTACATGTAGAGAAGGTCGACAGACTGCTTCTTCACAACAAGTTCGTCTCCAGAAGATGGTTGAGTTATTCAAACGGCTTGGACATCGGTTGGGCATCCAGAAGATGGTCGATTTATTCAGACGGGTTCGACATAGACTTGGCATCCAGAAGATGGTTGAGTTCTTCAGACGGCTTAGACACCGACTGTGCATCAACAATATACCTTGTTTTAGAGGAGAACATGATCTTCCCATCGCCTCTGCAGAAGAAGGTCGTCCACTGACAGCTTCTAATGAAAATGGAAGTATACAGAGTGCTTCTGTTGTAATGTTGTCAAACGGTAAACCCAATTCGTCCATCAGAGAGTTCATGAAGACCAATGCCCCTATTGTGGACTCCATTTTACTGCGATTCCTTCCATTACAAGCTGCAATCAATGATGGTGAGGTAGTCCCTCCAGAAGTCACTATAGAAACCTGTCCATGCAATTCCTGCAACTGCATCATATTCTGGACAGTGGAAGAGCTGACCATCATGCTTGCTCTTCGGATGCCTGGGACATTGAAACCACTCTCTAATTCCCTCTGCCTTCTCCCTTGTCTTACATGCCTCACAAATGGCTGCCATGGCTGCAACTCGGACAGTCTGTTGCGTGTGGAGGGCCCGTTGCCCTTGGAGCAGGCTGATGAAGTGCACAGAGTGAGAGTGAGTGAGTCCAAGGTGGTATCTGAAATTCTTGATAATATCAGTGCCTGGTCTATCAAGGGAAAACAGCATATTTGCATATGCATTCCAATGCATGGTGCCAGCTCTGATGTCTGGACAGAGCTACTGGTAAGATCTCTGAGGTCTAAAGATGCGGAAGGCAGAGGAGTCAGAGTTATGGCTTCGGAAGCTCTGGAAGGCTACCTGGCTGGACGTAGAGGAGGATCAAGCGAATGTGTAGAATACAACATTGTGTCGTTCATAATGCCAAGGTTTACTGAAGTATTAATAAATCTTTTATTGACTCTCTGGTTTGGAGTGGATGGTTTCTCCAGTGCTTTGGTAGCGAGAAGGACGATTAGAGATTACGTGGAAGACAATAAAGGGAGTGGATTCACAGCCAATGCCTTTCTAACCAAAGTTGTGGTCAATTTTGATTTCAATAACGCTATGGTTTGCCAAGTGCTGAGCTTTAGGGGTGATCTTCTCGGCATCAAAACCTTATCATTTATAGTCTATTGCGTTAACTTGATTTTCTCTATTTCTTGGGTTGCTCATAATGTATCTTGCTTTGCCACTGCCATTACCATCTCACAAGGTGGACCACTAGCCATTGACCCCGAGTCACAATGTGGACATGTAGCAATAACCACATCCATTAGTATTGCGTTGTGCATGGACTCTACCATCATTTTAATTAGGCTTAGTTCTATTGGTTATCGTTTACTCTATATCTGTTCCATTATTTCGATACCCCTAACTACAACCCTAGCTATAGTCGTCGAGCGTCCTACATATAACTATCTTCTATTAGCCCTGTTTGGTTTGGCCATTAGGTGGCGATCTAGGAATAAAAAAAAATTAAAAACGTTGCAAATAAATATAATTAAAATTATGTAATAATAAAACAATTAAAAAAAACTTGATTTAAAAAAGTAAGTTCAAAATACATTGCTTCATTGTTTTATTGAAGTAAGTTCAAAATAATTAATCTATGCAGTGTTTTTATTTACATAACTTATTTAGGTATAGCAAAAATAATATTGACATACTATGGCATTTTAACTTATATATATAATTATAATTATTTACTGATTATTTTTCATAAAATAATTTTAATTACATATATATTTTAGAATTGAATCTAAAATATTTTAAATATGCACTTTAATTATGCATTATTAGAACCATACAATAAAATTATTCAAAAATATCACTTCTATTTTATTTTAATTTTTCAATTAAAATTTTTAATTTCATATAGTTTAAATTTGTTTGAAATGACATTATTTATCTTCTTTTTATGATTTTTTAAAGTTAGCTCAATTTTTAAAGACAATTGACAACAATACTTGAGAAAAAGATAAGCATTGTTATCAAATTTGTTTGGTCCTATAAAGGAATTTAGTAAAAAAATTAATAACATCATACAATAAAAGCACAACTATGCTCATTTAAGCCTAAACCACTTACAACACTTTATATCATTACATTGATGTAGAATGAAAACATAACCCCATGTTGAAACCTATGATGGCAAAGGCCAATTGTTATAGTGTGAGTCAACATTTATGAAGATTATAGGTACATCCTCTTCAAGGATGGCCTAGCTAGCTTCTTCATATTGAATTGCTTCCTCACTAGCCTATCCTCTTCCTTCATCCTTCAAGTTACTAAGTCTCATCCAAACCTTCACTCTTTGCCTCCAACCCGCAAATTGCATTAAGTTGTCATATTTATGGTCTATATGGTCTAATTTCTTATCTAATTGGTTCAATTCAATGGGGATTTCATTCTAATAGGAGCCTTTTAGTACTAGAATCATGGCAATGAAGGTCTTAATATGCCAATGCATTTCCACAAACTGAGAAAAACAAGTGAAAATTGGGCTTATTGCCTACCGTGTGGCTTATATTCCCACAGGCATGAATATTGAGCGTTTGTCTCAACAGAACGCGCACGGATGGCAGAAACTGAAAAAATCCGCCTTCTCTAAGCCAAATTTCTCACTGAGGGTGACTGAATAGTGCTGAGAGGAAGCATGAGTGGTCTTGCAGCAAGTCTGAGTAGGAGAGAGGACCTGCATCAACAGCCATTAGCTCAAAAGAAAGAATCTAGTAGAGTCGTCATTCCTGTGATAGTGTATTTGGCGCATGGGCAGAATAAATACACTATGCTTAATAGGGAGGCTTCTTTCGTACAAGAAATTCATAGGCCAATTGGTTTGTCTAATGTTAGCGGAACAAGTTCAACATGTATTAAGCTAAGTTAAATGGAAACATAACATGCTACATAAACAAAGAAACAAAAAAAAAACATGTACAAGAAACACGCTCAATCGAGCAAACACACTAATAACTCAACAATGGAGAGCTCTCTCCCTTTATTAGGTGTTGGTATTAGTAGAAGATAGAATGCTAAATATCTTGTAGTGGATCCTTAGAGCTACGGAGCTCCAATATCCAAGACAAGGGGGTCTCTTCCCGTCAAGCTTTCAGCAAGCCTCTCTGCCCTCTCGAAGGATGGTAGATCGACAGACATGTGGTGAACTCTTCTCTCTTCGATTGAGGTGTTGGATGGCCAAAAACTGAATCCTTCCACTCCTCTTGTTGCTGGACAACACAAGCTAGTTTTCTTCTAAGAAATTTGGCTAGCATAACAAGGTGTTCTAATGTTTCTTCCCATGGCTAGCTTTTATAGAAAAATTTCAAATTTTCCCTCCCTCTCTTTGTACAATATGGGCATTGACACAAGAGTGGGGGTATGATTCCTTTGTGTGCTGCAATAAAGCATCAAGGTGGCTCCAAGGCGACTGTACTTGGTTATCTTGAGTGAGAATTTTTTTCTCCAAGTGTGCCAAGTGGTATCGCATGGTGACTTTCTGCATCCTCCGGACCGCACGACTCTTTGAGGGATAGTCGCGATGATATTTGCGGCTATCAAAGAAAAAGCCACAATGATTTTCTGGGGTCAGTGCTTCGTGTGCGCAGTTCAATAAATTTTCCTATTTGACCTTAGGAAAAGTTAAAATTTTCAGCTCCAGTAATGTATTTCTTCCCTGTAGATATTTATGTGTACCTTCTGCTTGACATTTTCTAATGTTTTTTGCTTGTACAATTTTCCAGTGTTAAAAGAGACTGGAAGGGTGAGGGAGTTAAAACTTCATCTATTTGTTTATGGATAAAGATATTTTGGAGGTCCAAAAGCTTCCAGTCGGGAGGAATGATCTGGTGGATAGTTGAAAGTTTTCGAAATGGTGTGGAACTTGAATGACTACGTAGATCCCGTCGTTCGCAATCAGTCGTAACTCATTTCACGAAAAACTGACTTCGTATGCTCTTGCAATTGCGATCTACTCACTTGTGGAAACAACTAAATTTTTTTGTTTTGGGTACAAGGTTGCACAGTCAGTAGTCTGTATTACTGACTAGACCCTGGCCGTACCTGCTAACTAGGTCTCTCCGACCTATCTCCATTTTCCACTAGGCGGGATTCTATTGGGTGTGAATTGGTTAGAAGGGTGATTGGGTGGACCAACCAAGAGACATCACGTGGGCCAACTAGAGGCTACCATGTGGCCTCATGGTGACCGTGTAAAAGTTTGGCAAGGCTAACCAGTAGCCGAGGGAGTCAAACTCCCGACCTTTAAAAAAGCAACAAAAGCCTCATACCATGTCCGCTACACGTTGGTTCTTAACCCTTAGGGTATTAACCATTATATAAAAGTTGTTGTAATAGTGAGTGGGGATGGGACTGGGGTTAACCCCTGAGCTCGGTCAGCAAAGTAGGGTTAGGGGCTAACCCCGGCCCCTAAATGTTTTATGTATAACCAAAGTTTTAACATTGCATTGTATCGGTGGTGATTGCAAACCACAAACCCAAACCATTGTTGAAAGTCCAACAAAAAAATATCACACACACACTAGTGTGGGACCACAATTCCAAGCGATACATTAGTGTGATGGCCAATTTAATTAATTAAATTGGTGTAGTGTCTAATTTAATTTTCCCTTAATTAAATTGGAAAATAAATTGTAATATTATATCATGATCACGTGTAACAGTTAACTGAGTGTGATAAACTCAGTTAGCTCATGTATTTCGAGTTGAGGGTGATTTTTTAGGCATGCAGAGTAATTCTATTAGTTATGGAGTTCCAATTGCAGTTGGTGCATTAGTTTAATGCATGAGTAATCAGTTAACTCAGTCTGTTGAGTTAGAGTCAGTTGAACTAGTTGTAACTGCTTGTTGCACTAGTGAGAGATCAAGTGAATTAAATATTATTTAATTCACAATCAATTATCTACCATGCAACTGATGATTTACTATTATTATTTGCATGCATGTGAGTTCCAGTGGAGACCTAGTTGAGACTAAGGTGAAAGGGATGTTAAATATCAGTTTTGTGATTAGTAGGTTGCCCGCCTGAAACCAGACATCCATTGGATTTCCCATGATGCTTGCGCAGTTTAGGAAGGCCAAAATTCGTAAACAATAGGGATTGCATTTAGCAGGGATTGCGCAAGCAAGGCAGGCTATTTAGAGGCAAGAAATTGACTAAGTGTTGGTCGATTTTGTCTGGGACAGTGTGATACGATTAGCAGAGTGCATGATACTCTTGTGAGAAGAGTGCATTGTAATTGTTTCATGATTCCATGTTGAATACACAACAGAAGATAGAGGGGTTTTGAGCAGCAATATTTCCCCAAGAAATTATCCGTGTTGTGGTTTTATTTTATTCTTTCTTTACTTGTTGTGATTGGTGATCGTGTTTATTTTCCGCAATTGATTTGTAGAGGTATTCAGTATCTTTATTTAGCATATCGCATGATCAGATTGAATACATGGAATACATATTGTCTGTATAATTTATACATGGTATCAGAGCACAGGAAATCACTATAGTGGAGGAGAAGTTGAGTTTGTGGCTGAATATAATTCGAATTTTCAAAAGTATTCTTGGTGCGACACATGGATCATGATCGAAATGGATTTCAATGGCTTGAGATTGGAGTATGCAATCGAAGGTAGCTCTAACTATATTGTGTGGAAAGACAGAATGGAAGCAGTACTGGAGGAAAATGGTTTGAAAGAATTCATCTACAATGGCATTCCAAAACCCGTTGTAGCAGATGCTGCAAATCTTGATGCTTGGCAAAAGAAGGTTGCAAAGGTGATGAGGATCTTATTGGAGGGAGTATGAGACCACATTGTCTCAAGTCTCCATGGAAAATCGACACCATATGCAATGTGGAAAGCTTTGATAGATCTATTTCAGAGCAGCAGTAATCATAGAAAATTGGCACTAAAGGACAAGCTCAGGAAAATCAAAATGGAGAAAGGCGACACTATGCAAAAATATTTAACAAAGTTTGTCCAATGTCGGGATGAGCTTGGGAACGTTGACATTACTATCATGGATGATGACTTGGTGAGCCTAGATCTTCCAGGACTTCCCAAGAGTTGGCATAGTTATCAGGACTCTGTCAACGGAAGGGAAAAGCTACCAGATTGGGAACGAATTTGGTCGGATTTGGTGCAAGAAGAATTCAGGCAGAATACAAAGGATGGTTCTTCATCTAAGCATGTAATATTCCTAAATTAGCCTACAGCTAATTGGAATGTTAAAGTTTTGTTTTTTCACTTAGATAGGTGAATAAGTGGGTAGGGAGACCCATAAATCACTTTATTGTGAATAAAACCACTTCTCATGTGAAAGTGGATCATCTTTTCAGCTTAATAAAGCACCCTAAGGTGTGAACAGGAACTAAAACATGTGGACTGGGTCAACCTTGACCAAATCAACAACACTTTCATGGAGGAGTGGACATTAATGAAGGATCAGCGCAGTTTTAGATGGAGACACATTGCAAGGAAGTAGTGTCATTAATGAATGGGGATTAGGGTTTGGAAGCTCATATCTTATAAAAGGACGAGGATGGCAGCCATATTATTGATCTTGATATATTTTATATTTGATATATGGTTTGTTTAGACATATAGCTTTCTTCAACTGTTTCGCTAAGATTGCATGTGTTGTTTAGCACAGGGCATTCCTGATCGGGAATCCCACCTCTTCCATTGAGGAGCTCTTGGAGGAGTTTTCACTATACTTCCACAATCAAATATTTGGCCAAGCTTCAGTCTCATGTACAACGTAGTTCTATTTAGAGTTGGGTTGTGTTGCAGGGGTGCAACAGTGGAGGAGAGAAATCTCCATTTTCTGAGCTAGTTTTCCATTGGAGGGATCATCCTTTCATCCAGAAGCTTGTGAGGAAGACTTTAGGGCTTCATTACACATTTTGTCACCAGGCCAAGTATCAGTCATTAGCTTAAATAATTTTTCCTGCAGAAATTGCGTTATTTTGGAGAGTAGTTGCAGCAGTGGGTTTATTACCCTATTTGGAGTGTTTGGGTTTCTTGTGTGGGGATCAACTCTTCATTTAGGAGATCTGTTGGAGGAGGATCAACCATATTGTATATCATATCATCCATCTCCCATCAGTGATTTATTTGCAGAGATTATTCAGCCCTAGGGCCAAATCTGCTATATTTTGTATAGTGGGTATTTCCAGAAACCTTTTATGGGTTGTCCTGGAATCATGTTTTGGAGCATGGATCTCTAGCCTTAGCATTTTTGGAGCATTATATCAGCAGCAATATATTTTTATATATTTCATATGCTATTCTCTCTTAGACAACATAGTTTTCTAGGTTCATGTATTGCATGTGTTAACAACATTTTAGATCTAGTTGTATGCTTTCATGGGAGGATTATTGGCCAATTTGAGTGACCTTTTCCTCAAGATTTTGTACCTATTTTTCTGTTATAATAATAATGGAATGGATCTACTATTGTCTCATGCCTTGATCTATTATATTTTTGCATATTTCTAGTTTTATGCAATCTATTGCTTCTTTTCCCATTTGGGAATATTACACTGGTATCGGAGCATAATCTTGGCTCAACCTGTGTACTTTAGCCATTATGTCATCTAGGGAGGCTTCTCATAGGAAGGAGAATATGCAGAAGATATTAAGGAAAAAATTCATTATCAGGAGGGAATGAGTTCTTAAGACTTCTTCTTCAAACTATGCAGTGCATTAGTAGAGACATCAAAGAGATGAGAATGGAGAGATGTAGAGATTCTCCAAGAGGGCTTGTACATGAAGAAATCTCCATAATTTCACATTATGGGTGTGAGAATTCAGCTACACCATCAGATCTACAACGTGGTACTATGCCTAGGGTCATAGCAAGAGGGATGGAGGAAGGAGATGCACCAAAGGAGGAGACTCTTGGTGACAATCTTCAAGAGTATGAATCTAAAACTTAGATATTTAGGGATCATCTAAACTTCCAAGGGTTTTGGAAGATTAAGGGGTAAAGAAGACCTAGCAACCATAATAGAAGCACAAGGTGCAAGCAACATGAGATGGGTAGATTATTCTATCTACTTTTGATGGTTCACCTCAAT
Source organism: Pinus albicaulis (assembly GCA_034641835.2). Taxonomy (NCBI): domain Eukaryota; kingdom Viridiplantae; phylum Streptophyta; class Pinopsida; order Pinales; family Pinaceae; genus Pinus; species Pinus albicaulis. The sequence continues at coordinate 343,572,946 of CM076579.1, read as the reverse complement.
GTTCAACTAGGGCTTGGGTGGAGGAGCTAGACACCTATTTGCAGCAACACCAAGTTTCAGAAGATGAAGCCATTAGAGTAGCAGTGCTGCACCTTGAAGGTAAGGCTTATGCCTGGTGGTTTTATGAATATTTTTCATTAAAATATGCAAATATTTCTTCTTATTCAAGATTCACTAGGAAGTTAGTAAGGATATTTAATGAAAAACATTCTGAAACTTCCTTGGTTGAGCTAAGCAAACATACACAAACAAAACCTTTGCATGAGTTGGAAGGATATATAAATCCAACTCCATTTCATAAAACTATTAAGGGGATTAAAAAGTTGCATAATACCTTGCCAAAGGCAAGATCCCCATTTCAGAAAGAGCTCTCTTCTCAAAGGGAAGACATGGAGGAACTAAACAAAGAATCTCTTAATGATGATGAGGCAACCTCCATTCATAATGAAGGAGAAGGGAAGAGAAAAGGTAACAACGTTTCCACAACAGTAGTAGATCTAGTACCTCATGAAGGGGAAGATGGAGCATTTGCTCCAAAGAGAGAAACTCTTGCACTCTTGCAAGGAGTTCCAAAGAATCTCACATATGACGATCAAGGCAAAATCCATGTGCAACATGTGCCATCATTGAAAGATTGTGAGATCTTGAAGATAGAAGAAGATAAAGGGGAGGATAAGCCTCATATGATCAGGAGCACACACCCCTCTCTATTTCAAAGGGTTGATGCATAGAAGAGGCGGGAAGATTTGCGCAGTGAGGTCAAGAACAAATCATTCCACTCACATATACAGCCTGCTCTAAGCCTTGACGTTTCATTACATGGGGCCATTCCACCAGGGAGACCCCCTGATTGGAAGATGAACAAATAATTCTCTCAAAATGGTGCAACATTGATATATTTGGCTAAGGAAGGAGCCTTGGGAGGAGCTAGCACAACGCAAAGAACCTTTGGTGGGTTCAAAGGAGGAGTGAGCAATATTCTGATATGGACATTGTTATCTCCCACTCAGTCATTTGTGCTGAAATATGATTCAGAAATCCATGATGACATGAGCATGGTGTCAAATGGCCACTCCATATCATTGGAGCAGAAAATGATACTTCTACACATGAGGAAGATTTATGAATATGACAAGAGGTTATTAACACTCTTGCATGCATTGGAAAAACTATGGATGTTTTGGATGGGAAATGCCTTCCAAGAGGAGGTTGACCTCCATGTACTTCAATCTTGTCTTAGGCAAGATCAGCTGTAAGGGTGGCAGCAAAATTGGGGTAACAATACTCCAACATGTGGCTTTGGCATTGAGCATGTCAAAGAGGAGAGTTGTGATGTGATAGGTGCTTCATTTCAGATTTATACAGCGTTGTCATTGTTGGGAAGCCTAGATCCATATTGGGAGTCCCAATTATTGGTGGAATATTTCAAGAACCTCTTCACATGTAAGGTTCTTGATGGACAAGTGGTAGATGGGAGGTATAGAGTGGTTTATGGAGTCATTTATTTCCATGATAAGATCTACTTGACTATAGAATCCAAGCTCAAGGAGGGGATTCTACATGCAACATATGAGGCACTTTTTTTAGAGCATGAGGATTCCATTGAGTCCTATCACACCATCATGGAAGGATTCTATTGAGAGAATCTCAAATAAGATGTGCATCAACATATCAGGAGACATGTAGCTTGTTTGATGTATGAGGAGGAAAGCAACCCCCTTTCAAGGTTGTTACAATAATTTCCCCTTTTGATGGATAAATGGGAAGGTTCATCTATGGACCTCTTCACCAACTTGCCTACAATATATGGTAAAGATTGTGTTTTGATGCTTATTTATCAATTAACAATGTATATGCACTCCTTTGTTAGAAAATTATATATTACAGAGCAATGCAATACATAAATTATGCGGAAAATACAAGCACACAAAACACATAAAACCAGAGAGACACAGATATACGTGGTTCACCCAGTTTGGGCTACATCCACCCCGAACAGCCAGTCCTTCCTTTCTATTATCCAGCAAAATGAAGAGACACAACCTACAGCAGATCCGCTGTAATATCCTTTGTTCTCTCACAGTCTCCCTCTCTGTTTCTCGCTCCGAGAATGCAAATACAATACACAGCCGCAATACAATACCCTCATCAAACGAGGGGTTGCCTTCTAGGGCAAGAAACCCTAATCTAAACATAACTTCTACCGTCAGATCATTTGCCTATGAACGGCCCAGATTGACTAGAAATTACTATACTTTTACAAGGCAATTTTACATTTGTTTTTAGCTTCGGGGGCGCTGCCCCCGAAAGCCCCCGCCAGGGGGGGGCTCCGAAAAGCGCTGCCGCCCCCCCTGGACCCCCCACGGCAGCGATTAATTACGGGCGGCGTTGCCGCCCCTTTTAAGGTACAGGGGGTCCAATGCTGTGATACAAAATAAACAAGATAATCAGGCTCCACACCCAACATCCTTTACCATGCATTTACAGCACATTTCTCCACAAGAGAGCAAACCCCTTTGTGGATTTCATGGTCCTTTTGGGACTACATTCAGAGATGGGGATGGCCACTTTATGGGGGACTTTGGGCAAGATATGTTTTTCTTGGTTCCTATTCAACCAAAACCTAATGTCCTCTACTATTTTCAAGCTTTTGAGAAGCTTATGGCAATAAGCAAGTGGTTGGATGACCACTCATCACATCATGTTTGGAGATAGCAAGAAGAAGAACAACGCTAGTCCAATTTTAAGGACTATTGTCACCATCCAATATGTCGTATGACATTTAGTCCATGTTTCTTTTGGAGCCCATATGGTGATGAATCTCTATTCACTATATACATGAAGGATTGGGCATGAAGGCTCCCTAGAACCAATGAGTGGAATCATGAGATTCCAAGTATCTTTTGGCTTCATGAGGACTATATTATTGCAGCCCAAGATCAGCAGCTCCAAATTTATCATAAATTGAGAGAAATACAGCATAATTTGAACAATCTTATCTCTCATTTTCAGCCATGTAGCCCCTACACATTGCACAAGTAGGGGATTGGTGACTGTTTTTATGAGCTACCAAGGATGGCTCACTTTGTTTGGATGATAGCATGGAGATTGGAGTTTCTCACTGGGGTTGAGGCACCCAACATTTATCATCTCTCATGCCTTAAGGAGGCCAATGGACAGCATATAACTCTTTCCATATATCTTCCACCTTTTTATGATGAGAGCCATTTGGTTTATCCACCAAAGGAAAACTTGCATTCTTGGGAGGAGACATATCCATTGGAGATTTTTCAGTATCCTTGTAGTTGCTTGAGGAAAAGCAACATTTTGGAGGGGAGGACTGTAATATTCCTAAATTAGCCTACAACTAACTAGAATATTAAAGTTTTGTTTTATCACTTAGATAGGTGAATAAGTGGGTAGGGAGACCCATAAATCACTTTATTGTGAATAAAACCACTTCTCATGTGAAAGTGGATCATCTTTTTAGCTTAATAAAGCACCCTAAGGTGTGAACAGGGGCTAAAACATGTGGACTAGGTCAACTTTGACCAAATCAATGGCGTTGTCATGGAGGAGTGGACATTAATGAAGGATCAACACAGTTTTAGATGGAGACACATTGCAAGGAAGTAGTGTCATTAATGAATGGGGCTTAGGGTTTGGAAGCTCATATATTATAAAAGGACGAGGATGGAAGCCATATTATTCATCTTGATATATTTTATATTTGATATATGGTCTTTTTAGACATATAGATTTCTTCAGCTATTTCGCTAAGATTGCATGTGCTGTTTAGCACAGGGTGTTCCTGATCGGGAACCCCACATCTTCCATTGAAAAGATCCTAGAGGAGTTTGAACTATACTTCCACAATTAGGAATTTGGCCAAGCTTTAGTCTCATGTACAACGCAGTTATGTTTAGAGTTGGGTTGTGTTGTAGGGGTGCAACAGTGGAGGATAGAAATCTCCATTTTCTGAGCTAGTTTTCCATTGGAGGGATCATCCTTTCATCCGGAAGCTTGTGAGGAAGACTTTAGGGCTTCATTACACATTTTGGCACCAGTTCAAGTAGCAGTCATCAGCTACAGTGCAGTTTCCTGTAGAAATTGTGTTATTTTGGAGAGCAGTTGCAGCAGTGGGTTTATTACCCTATTTTGAGTGTTTGGGTTTCTTGTGTGGGGATCAGCCCTTCATTTAGGAGATCTTTTGGAGGAGGATCAGACATATTTTATATCAAATCAGCCATCTCCCATCAGTGATTTATTTGTAGAGATTATTCAGCCTTAGGGCCAAATCTGCTATATTTTGTATAGTGTGTATTTCTGGAAACCTTTTCTGGCTTGTCCTAGAATCTTGTTTTGGAGCATAGATCTCTAGCCTTAGCATTTTTGGAGCATTATATCAGCAAAAATATATTTTTATATCTTTTAGCTGCTATTCTCTCTTAGACAACGTATTTTTCTGGGTTCATGTATTTCATGTGTTAATAGCATTTTAGATCTAGGTGTATGCTTTCATGGGAGGCTTATTTGGCCAATTTGAGTGATATTTTTCTCAAGATCTTGTACCTATTTGCTGTTATAATCATAATGGAATGGATCTACTGTTGTCTCATGCCTTGATCTATTATATTTCTGCATATTTCCATTTTTATGCAATCTATTCCTACTTTTCCCATTTGGGAATATTACAAAGCATGAAGATGAAGAAGATTGTGCTTTGTCTGCCAAGGTTAAGAAGGGGAAAGGAAAGAAATTCCATTCCAAATATGAGTCCGGAAAAGATTGCAAGAAGTAAGACATGTCCAGAGTGAAGTGTTTTCACTGTCACGAGCATGGACATTATGCCACTAATTGTCCACAAAAGAAGAAGAACAATAAGGCTTCAGGATCTGCAGCTAGTGAGGCTTTGGCCTCGGAATTTGTGCTTGAATTCTTGCTCATTGCATGCATGGTTTCAAGTGAAATTGGATTGGTGTGGTACTTGGACATTGGTGCATCCTTTCACATGATGGGAGATTAAGAAATTTTCAGTAGCTTGGAGGAGAAGGACCTCCAGATGCATATCGAAATAGGTGATGACGGGCGGTCCAGTGCTACCAGGATTGGTACAGTTACCTTCCAGAGATAGTCAGGAAAACCATTTTTCTTAAAACATGTAATGCATGTACCAGGCTTGAAGAAAAATTTAGTTTCAGTCGCAATGTTGGAGGATAGAGGCTATGATGTTGCTTTCAGTGAAGGAAAATCTTTCCTTTGACACAAAGCAATAGCACAAGCCAAGTGTTAGTCATCAGTAATTTTTTCCTTTTTAGATGACTAAATGCTTATCCTAGATTTCTAGAAACAAAATTCATGAATATTGTGAGTTTTAGAAATCTCACTGCCTTCATTATCCTTGGGATCAATTTTCCACTATTTCATTATCCCATCATGTCATGCTTAGCTCACCAATCCCAAAAGACCCATCATGGACTCATGTTACTCATTTTGTCTATGTTTTGTCACCTTTGACCTTAGCACTTTGTTTTTGGATTGCTTACTTTCCTCCACCTGACACCTAGGATCACTAACCAACCTACTCACTCTTATGTTTCCTGGATACATCAAGCATTGATGGTCTCAAAGCTATCTATGTAGGCTCTTTAGATAAATCAAGTACATTGGATTTTGGATCTTCAATACATCAAAATATTAAAAACTCTGTTTTTTATACTTGAAGACCCAAAACCAAGTTTTCAGTCAAAGGCCAAGTCCAAAGAGCCTCCCACTAGGTCACCTAGGGTTTCATAGGTCATAGGTTTGTTTTGGTATTCTAAAATACTTGTTTTTCCTATGCCAAGAGGCTGCAATAAAAGAAGAAGGAGGACAATATATGATTGTCCAAATGGTTCAAAAAATCCTTCACGGAAGGCCTCCTTAGTTAAAGCACAACTTCTCCCAAAGACAGCTGCCCATCTCAGACATTTCTACAGGAATGAATGAGATGGCTATCAGCAGAAAAAGAGGAAAGGTAAGAGGGAAAATCATCCCTAAGGATAAAAATAAGGATAAAACCACATGAGGATAAAACTAAACTTGATTTTCTGCAAACTAAAAATGAAATTTCAAAACCAAAAATCAATTTAGTATATGAATCAGGTTGTTCAAATGAAGGAAAAACCTCAAAAACACATATTTTCCCTTTTGCAAATCCAGAAATAATGAAATACCCTCACAGAACAATAATCTTTGGGAATATGGATCAAAAGAGTCTTATGTTTTTGCCTTACATAGATACCTCATCATCAAATAGTTTTGTCCCTTCAAAGAATTTTTGACTCTCAAAAATGTTTCTATGGATCCTAAAGGAGTGTCTACTGAAACTAATATAGAGGAGTATAATGTAGGCAGCCTAGGAAGGCCCAAAATGATTAAGTTATCGAGAGCCTTGTCATTACACACAAAATTGAAATACATAAGGCTATGCAAGAAGTTTCAAGATGATTTTGTATATAGGAATGAAAGCTTAAAGCCTTGTGACATAGACATTATTCAAAAGAGGCCTCCTTCCAAGAAAGAACATGAAACCCTTGGGGCAAATTGTATCACTAGCAAAGAAAGCCAAAGGATGCAAGTTGTGAATAGACTTTAGGTACCTAGACAAAACCTCCATGAAATACAAATACCCTTTTCCCAAGATAAATCATCCTATGCCAAGGGTAGGAGTTTCTAACAAAATTTCATTACATGATAGTGTTTTAGGTTACCATTAGATGATACCACTTCAGATCAATCAGCATGAAGACATTTTCAAAGTTCCTTGGAACAACTACATGTTTGACGAAATGCTTCCTGGGCTAAGGAGTGTTGAAGACACCTTCCAAAGAGCCATGGCCCCTATTTTTAACTTCTTCACTATGGTATACATTGATGACATCATCCTATGTTTTGAAGGTGATAAAGAATACCTTTTCTACCTAAGGAGGATCTTTGACAGAAACAAATTTGGGAAGTAAGACTCAAAGAGTAAATACCATGGAGAGCATGAATTGTTTGAATTTTTTTGTAAAAATCCTTATATCATGTTTTCAAATGGAGGTAACTATGATTTTGTTTACAAGAGTTGAATGGACAAAGAATGTTAGGAGATCCTTTTGAGGACAAGATACTCAAGTACCATTGTTGTAAAAACCCTTAGTTTAAAATTTTTTCATTCATTGTACATAAAACATTGCATGAGAAAAGTCACAAAAACACAAAAACATAGAAAAAATGAAAAAGAGGGCAGGTTTGAAAAGAGGTATAGCCCCATACCCAAAAAATAGTACTACTGAGAGTGAGCAAGCTTAAATGCCACTGCTGGTTCAAAAAAAAGGTCTTGTTTCAGTCATCTAGCCTAATCATGGCTGAAACATGTTTTCAATTTATTGATGATAAGTTAGTGAAAGAGAGCTTGTCAAATCATTCAAACTTGAATTGTCAAAAAGGATAGATTAGGAGTGAAAGATACTAGTTCCACATGCTTAAAACTGAACCAAAGAGAAAGATGGGGATGCTTACCAAATGATAAATCATAGCCCTTGTTTTTCTAGTTTTGTTTGTACAAAAATAATATTTGTGTGTGGCTTGTTCTTATGCCACAACTCATGGTAAGTCAGATTGCCTAATCCTGATTTAAACCATGCTTTCAATTTCATGTTTATAGCTTAGAGAATGAAGACTGTCATATAGCCTAATCTTGACAGTCAGTTAGTCTAGGTAGAGAATAAAAAGAGTTCATTAGCATAATCAGAACTCTTGGAAGAAATAAGATAGAAATAGATAGTTTGTTTTGCTTTCAAGATAAAAAGAATGTCAAGGGTTTTCCAGTTCAAGTGCACCCAAGGAAGAAATTTTTTTAGGAAAATAAGTTGGGTAGGTAAAGATGAAGTTGAGCTAATCTTGTCTTCCAGATTATTGAGATCGCAACTTCAAAGAAGCATCAGCAAATGAAAAAAGTAAAAATCTTCCCAATGGATGAGGCATTGGTCTTCATAAAACCAGAGATCTGAAGTTCTGGACATCTCTTAAAAAGGAGTTGCCCTCCCCAACTGGAGCCACTATTAGTCATCAGTAATTTTTTCCTTTGCAGATGACTAAATGCTTATCCTAGATTTCTAGAAACAAAATTCATGAATATTGTGAGTTCTAGAAATCTCACTGCCTTCATTATCCTTAGGATAAATTTTTCACTATTTCATTATCCCATCATGTCATGCTCAGCTCACCAGTCCCAAAATACCCATAATTTTCTCATGTCACTCATTTTTTTTATGTTTTGTCACCTTTGACCTTAGCACTCTATTTTGTATTGATAACTTTCCTCCACCTGACACCTAGGATCATTAACCAACCTACTCGCTCTTATGTTTCCTGGATACATCAAGCATTGATGGTATCAAAACTATCTCTGTAGGCTCTTTAGATAAATCAAGTACATTGGATTTTGGATCTTTAATACATCAAAATATCAAAAACTCTGTTTTTTATACTTGAAGACCCAAAACCAAGTTTTCAGTTAAAGGCCAAGTCCAAAGAGCCTCCCACTCGGTCACCTAGGGTTTCATAGGTCATAGGTTTGTTTGGTATTCTAAAATATTTGTTTTTCCTGTGTCAAGAGGCTACAATCAAAGAAGAAGGAGGACATCATATGATTGTCCAAATGGATCAAAAAATCCTTCAAGGAAGGCCTCCTTATTTAAAGCACAACTTTTGCCAAAGGCAGCTGCCCATCTCAGACATTTCTGCAGGAATGAATGAGATGGCTATGGGTAGAAAAAGAGGTAAGGTAAGAGGGAAAATCATCCCTAAGGACAACCACAAAAAAAGAAAGGCAGTAGGCCTATGTACAAAAAGAAGCAGGGTTTTGGGACTGATTGGAAAAAAACAGTATTACCAAGAAAAGAACCAGTACAAAGGCCACAAGGACAGAAGGCACAACAACACAACCAAGCACACATTGACGATTTTTGAAATTATAAATGAAAAGGGAAAAAGGTGAGGTGAACTGAACAAAAATGAATGAAATTGAAAGGTCTATAGAGAACTTAAAAGACAACACTACTTATTCTTCTCTAACAGCCCTAAAACCTAAAAGTTTGGGTAAGTAGGCAAGACGGGTGAAATAAAGATGATGGACCTCCATCATGACAACAAAAGCCTTCAAAGGCTATTCAAGATGTATTTTACGGTTTTTCAAAGCAACACTGCTTCACTGCACCAAAGGGAGAAATTGTAGAGAGTATCAGTGTGAGGGAACCTAAGCTTTCAAGAGCAGTCAAAGGTATTCAAAATGGTCAAGATAAAGAAAGCATGAGGTAAATTTTCAAAATGGAAAATCATGCTGACCTTGAAATCCCTGTTGGGTGACTAAAGTTTGTAAAAATCCAAACAGTGACAAAGTGATCAAAGGAAAATGTACTATAGGCACCTACAGAAATGAGAAGTAGCCAAGGGAAGATATAACACGGTATAATTTTCTAAACTTTGTCAAAATAAACATTTCACTGTCACAATCAGTAAGAAGGTGAAAACACATATTTTAGGTCATTTACACTCAAGAAATGCCAAAAAGGATAAGAAAAATAGTTTTAGTTTATCAGTGCAAGAAAGGACAGTTTGCACAATACCTTCTAAGATGAAAAAGGGACCTTTTTCATCGTTCACCACACCCTCACCAAAGAAAAATCACTTTGGCAAAGTCCAACATCGCCTGCAAAAAAGAGTCAAGAGATATCAATGAAATTTATAAAGTGACCAAAGGCAAACATAGTAAAGTGGGCTTTTAAGTTTTAATTTATTTTCCAAAGGGTATAAAAGGCCCTATCAGTCTTTCCCCATCTCATTTTTTCTATCACAAAAAGAAGAGAGAACTTGCAGAAGAAGAACATAGTTTTTTTTGTAGAAGGCTACTGGCGCTGTGAAAATCATTGGTGCTGCGCAAATACAGGCTGGCGCTGCACTAATACACTCTTCCCCCGTTCAAAATTTCAAGGCGTTGCGAAAATCTGGGTTGGCGCCATGCAAATCCTTGGTGCTGCAAAAATACGGACCCAACTCACTTAGAGACCGACAACTCTGCTTCACGCGCCCAGCGCTACGCTAACCCACGGACAGGCCTGTCGGCACTGCGCTAACAGGCCGACCCAACAGCTTGGGTAGGGTGCAACGCTATTGCAGAGGGCCTCCAATGAAAAAAAAAACTTTCCCCAAGGCTAAAATTTCATCATCCATGCTGCCTCCAGGGTCTGCAGAAGAGCTAAGAATTGGTAGGTGATATTCCCTCTTTGTCCCCAAGCAATTTTCAAATAAATTTTAGTCTTTTGTGGTTGTTGTTATCACTAAAAAACAAAATTTAAAACATGGCATGTCAACTCTGTTTTGACCATGATCTAAATAGTATTGAATACATTTTAGTATGGTCAAGGGTATATCATAGTTTTTGAGGTTAGTGTTCATGATAAAAATTCAAAAAGTCTTTTTAGGTTCATTCCATAGTTAAAAAGTTCACATTTTTCATTTAAGGGACATCTAAGTAGGTTTTAGGTTGATTTTATGCAATTAGCTACAAATCCACAGTTTCGTAGCGCCGTTAGTTCAAAAAATGAGCTTTGTGCTACGAAAGCGCTGCTACTTTCGTAGCGCAAATTGCAAAATTTACACTGTGAGTGCTACGAAAGTGCAGTTTCATAACTATCGTGTCAAATAAGCTAGGATTTGTTAGTTTTAGTTGGGGAATGACATGATAGGAGTATCATGAGTCCGTTAATTAACAGATTTGTTGTACCCACTTGTCCTACAGTCATCATATTCATGATCAGGTATCAATTAAACATCATTTGGTCATGAAGTGACATCTCTAATTTGATTTTTTTTGCCTAATTGAGTCATTCCTATTTCATTCACCTTCACATATGTTATCCAAGCTCTGAAATAGTGAGGATAAGTTTATGGTTGTTCTATCCAAAGACAAATCTCATCAAATCAAGCGAGGCTGATTCATCAAATCAAGCGAGGTTGTTCATCTGGTCAAGAGAGGTTGCTTTACAGGTTTTAAAGAAACCAACAGGTTTTCTATAGGGAACATGGAAGAGGAAAAGAAGATCCATAGAGGGGGACATTGTTTAAGGTATGAACCTGAGAATGCAAATGTTTTTATGGAGGATCAAATGGTAATGGAGGCTTTTAGCAAGGCTGGTTGTCTCAAATTTTGTGAAAAGCTACAGGGTTGCCACACTCAAGTGTCCAAAGAGTTTTCTCTAAATTTCAGTGGAACCACTACCAAAGTTGGAATGATAAACATGCCAGTGACACCTGAGATCATAGCTGTTGTGATAGAGATACCAAGGGGGCAAAATTCTTGGTTTAAAGGTTTTAGGTTTGACATGGAGCCATGCAAGGAGTTTATGAAACCTAAATTCGTAGATATGGACTTGAACAATGCAATACCCAAGAGCTGTATCAAGGATAACTATGCAAAACTGCTATTCAACATCCAAAGATATTTCACATGTGAAGGCAAGTACCATAAATTCTACACTTATCATTTTAAACTGCTATTGCATTTCACAGGAATGATATCATTAGATTTACCATTTTATTTGCATAGAAGCCTTTCCAAAATGGCTGACAAAGTTCAAGCTAAATCTGATGGCTGTGAAACATCTATGTTTCATCATGGTTTGATTAAGTTACTGGTTTTAAATGAGTAACAAAAAATAAATAGAGATTGGTATTCCTTTTTATTTATGAGTGGATTTGAAATAGAAGCCCTAACCCCAACTAGAAACCCTAAGATCAAGGGAAATCCTTCACCACCAGTAGTAGAATCCAGTCAGCCAGTGGTTACTAAAGCTAAGAGGTTTGTGAAGTTGAAACCAAGGAAACAAGTTGAAGATAGAATTGAGAAAGCATCAGTGCTTGTTGCAAAAACCCCATCACCTTCAAAACATAAAGTAGAAAAGGTCAAAGAAATAAAACAAAAACAGGTGGCCAGTAAGCAGGAGAGTCAAAGAAAGACAAGAAGTCAAGTATCAACATCAAAGGGAAAATGTAATGTTCCAAATGATGGATTTCCTGAAAGTGCTGGGAATATCTCAAGATATCCCTTTTTCAGAAATATTGCAAGGCTCTTCCAGAGATTGGCTGCAAGGGCATTACCGAATATGTCACCTTCTAAGGAAGGGTGAGATCTAGAGGCTACCTGGCCCTTTGTAGACTCTGTCTATAGCTATGAAATATTCCCTACTAGGAACAAGTGATACTATTGAGAATATCTCAAGATATCTCAATGTAGTGAACAGCAATCCATAAGCATGAACTAGAAATAGCAGTGAGTGCATAAACCTCAGAAAATGCAATAAACCCTCATAGCCTTCTCATTGATAGTATGGTAGCAGAAATGTGTACAAGATCTTGAGGAAATGATCACTCAAGCTGAAGCAAATCCTTCACTAAAGACACAAGTACAATGAACATGAAATACACTGCTACATATATTATGCCCAACTATGACTACGCAGTCTATGAAGGGGGACTACTGCAAAATAATGATACAATGTAGATATGGAAATATGGAGCTCAAATAAGAAGGGGGAGATGGATCTCAACCCCTAGAAACTATAATAAACAATCCCTAAATGGATTGGCTACAATACATACAAAATGGAAAATCTGCAGAAATGCCGGAGTTGCTGGAGCAGCTGCAACTCTACAATGAGAACATGAAGGAGATCGCTGAATAATGCTACATAAAATTTATAAACCTCCTCCAATGGAAATATAGAGTGAAAGGCTGATCCTTTCACCAAATATTCACCCTCCAAAATTCCGATGCAACCCCTCACTTGCAATTGCACTCAAGAACTGCACAGTCAAGGAGAGGGACTGCGCTATAGGTGATGGGAAGAGATGGGCCTCCTGCCAAGATATGAGAAATGGAGCTGATATCTCTCATATTGATCTACCAGATGCATAAAAACTTTCTCCTCTGAAATCTAAGCTCCGGAATGATGATGGGGGAACCTCCACTGCAACCCCAGTAACACAATGGCTCTTGCTGCAAGAATCACTGCACTGAAAGGAATAGCTTTGGCCTTGAGCCAAGATGTGGAGAAGATGAAGATCAAACCTTCAAGAGCTTCTCAAGAAGGGAGGGAATCCTGAATATGAAATCCCTTGTGCTAAACAGCACAGCTATCACAGTTGTGCAACTGTAGAGAGCAAAGCAATTCGAAATATCCAAGCTAACCCAAAAATGGTTGCTTTCCCCTCCTTTTATGCAAATGAAGGCTCCTTAGCCATGGACCCCACACATTAAGGTTTCCTCCTCTTCATGCAATTTCGTAGGCTTCCCAAGCAAGCCACACCTCCATCTATTGCGCAATTTGACTTGGTCAGCATGACCTAGCCCTCTTTGTAATTAACCCTTTTCACACATGGGGTGTGCAAACAAGCTCCAATGATGCTCCTCTTTCATAATGTGAGGGATTTTATTGATGTTTTCCATAACCATGGGCCTCCTTACCCATTTATTTAGCTGCAATATGATAAAAGCAAAATTTAAATGTTCCATTTAGGCATGTACTAAAATGGGAACATTACAGTCCTCCCCTCCCAAATGTTGCTTTCCCTCAAGCAACTGCAAGGATAGAACTGAAGAATCTCCACCCAAGGCATGGAGTCTGAAATATGTTGAGGAACATCTTCCTCATGTAGATCCTCCATCCCCCAAGAAATGATCCATAAAAAGTGTTTTACCTCCCAACATGGCAACTCCTGACAATCATCTTCCACCTTTGGCTCCTGCAATATAGGTGGGCTAAAAATCTACTCTTGTTAGGCAAAATGGCCAACCCCACGCTGTCCTCCTCTCCACTTAGGATAAGTGCAGAGTATATGTTGATCTTGGGCTGCAATGATGTTTCCCTCTAGTGGCAAGATGAAGACAAGACCTCCAAGAATCTCTTCTCCATTGTTATGAAATATGCTGCCCCAAATCATCTCATACATGATGAGTTGGAATTCACCATCATATGGAATCCAATCAACCTCCTGCTTCTACCACAACGCAGAATCTGAAATGAGAGTGGGTGGAAATGATATTGAGGGAATGGCCCCCTCCTCCTTGAGTCTACCCAAGACTCTCAGCGCTGTGAAGTTGTCTCCCAAGGTCTCCACTCCTCTTAAAACAATGAGTGGTGCCCCAACATGTGAAGCATCTCCCATCAGATGGTGATCTAGTGGTCTCCTTGGCCGAATGTCTCCATGCAGTGAGACGTCATCCTCAAGGGGTGACTACATAGGTGGATGAACAAGTCTGTCCATGCTTGCACTGCGCAATCCAATCACCCTCTTAGGTGCATCATCCTCCAACGATGAGTAGGGATGTGTACTCCTCATCTCAAGATGCTGGGTCTTCTCCCTACTTCCTCCTTGTGTCTCGATGATGATACACCTCCTCAACAATGGCACATGTGTGCCTTGATCTCCATGCATGAGATCTTGGGGACTTCCTTGCAAGGATGCAAGAGTCCTTCTCCTTGGAGCAAGAGCTCCTCCTTCCTCTGCATGACGCACTAGATAGTCTCTGGATAGCACTGCACTGTTGCCCTCATCTCCCTCAATATAAATGGGCAACCCTCCAACAATGTTGTTGCAAATATGGAATCTCTCCCAAGGTGGAAGCAGTTCCTAATCATCAAAAGCCAAGGAGTATCCCCTTTGCACCATGATAGTGCCATCTCCTACTCCTACAACATTGTACACCATGTGAGAGCACATATGCCTTTGCTCTCTCCAACACCACCCAAGAAACAAAATCCTTTTCTGCCTCCTCCTTCTCTTAGAAAGAGAGCATGCCAAGTGATGGCCAAACTCCTTCAAGAGTAACCAGCGCAACCAAGCCTCTTGCTGCCTGGTATCATAAATCTGCAAGTGGCTCACTAGCCCCTTGCTCCTCCTCCACCACATCCACTCAGCCATGTGTGGATGTCTCCTTCCTTCCTTCATCTTGGTACTCCTCCTTTTAGAACTACCCTCATCCCAAATCAAACCTCTGCATTCCATGGGATTTTGAAATACAGATTTCCTGAGGATCAATTTGACCCTATGAGGATCCAAATAGTTGGTAGGCAAAAACCTCCCATCATGATATGTGTGGCACAAGGAATGTCCATCACAGTCATGAGAGAAGCTATCCATCTGAAGATGTCCCCCATCTTCTATTTGTTCCTGTGAGAAGGAAAAACCCTCCTCCAACTGTTGAAGAAACTTGCACTCCAAAAAGTGTGGGAGTGCACCTCCATTGAAATCTCTCTATGAGATCTCCTTTGCATCACTCATCTTGTACAATGCAGTATTATTCTGCCGCTCTCGGTCAACTGCATGCAATGATGTAGACCCATCTAAGGTGTTTGCTGAAATGACAAGAAATGGATTTCTAATCATACCTTGGTGAAACTTGGAAGCTCCTTGCAAGGTTGCAAGTGTTTCTCCCTCATGAATATTGGCCTCCCAAACTGTTGAAGATGAAAGCTGCTCCTCCATGGTCTCAACAATGCTGGTACATGCCTCATAAAATGGTGGTGAGGGCTCCTCCCTCTTTCTGCCAAATCTGCTGATCATTCTTTGAGAAAACTCAGCAAGAGTTGAAACCCTTGCATGGTCTAGATGGCTGATCCACCAAATTTTTGCTTCACCTTCTAAGTGCAACGCTGCAACTTCTATAGCCTCTTTGTCTACTATAGTATGTAGCAAGAAAAAGGCCTCTAGCTTCTTTTCCCAAACCTCTGCTGCACATGTGAGTGATCCATCAAATGTGGACAATAGAAATCTATTGCCTCTCATCATCCCGTGGCTATGGGGTCTTCATTCTTCTTTCTTCTGAATAAATTGTGGAAAAGATAAAGTCTCTAGGTTTTGCTCAGTATTCAGTTATGTACTCACTTAGAATTTCAAATTCCAAGTGTCCTCCATGCTTCTGCTCTACTTCTTTGTGAGAATAGGACGTGCATGGTCCTTCCTCTTCTCCTCCTTCAATATTCCTGACCTCCTTGGAGAGGTCTCCTCTAGATCTGAAAATAGATGAGAGAAAACTCATCTTCTTCATCCTTGGGCTCTCTGCTTCTGAAATTCGAACTTCACAGGCTGTGCCAAGTTTGATGCTCCGATCCCACTGTAATGTTCCAAATGATGGATTTCCTGAAAGTGCTGGGAATATCTCAAGATATCCATTTTTCAGAAATATTGCAAGGCTATTCTAGAGATTGGCTGCGGGGGCATTTACTGGATATGTCACCTTCTAAGGAAGTGTGAGATCTAGAGGCTACCTGGCCCTTTACAGACTCTGTCTATAGCTATGAAATATTCCCTACTAGGGACAAGTGATACTATTGAGAATATCTCAAGATATCTCAATGTAGTGAACAACAATCCATAAGCATGAACTAGAAATAGCAGTGAGTGCATAAACCTCAGAAAATGCAATAAACCCTCATAGCCTTCTCATTGATAATATGGTAGCAAAAATGTGTACAAGATCTTGAGGAAATGATCACTCAAGCTGAAGCAAATCCTTCACTAAAGACACAAGTACAATGAACATGAAATACAATGCTACATATATTATGCCCAATTATGACTGCGTAGTATATGAAGGGGGACTGCTGCAAAATAATGATACAATGTAGATATGGCAATATGGAGCTCAAATAAGAAGGGGGAGATGGATCTCAACCCCTGGAAACTATAATAAGTAATCCCTAAAGGGATTGGCTACAATACATACAAAATGGAAAATCTACAGAAATGCCGGAGTTGTTGGAGCAGCTGCAACTCTAAAATGAGAACATGAAGGATATGGCTGAATAATGTTGCATAAAATGTATATACCTCCTCCAATGGAAATCTAGAGTGAAAGGCTGATCCTTTCACCAAATATTCACCCTCCAAAATGTCGGTGCAACCCCTAACTTGCAATTGCACTCAAGAACTGCGCAGTCAAGGAGAGGGACTGCACTGTAGGTGATGGGAAGAGATGGGCCTCCTACCAAGGTATGAGAAATGGAGTTGATATCTCTCCTATTGATCTACTAGATGCATAAAAACTTTCTCCTCTAAAATCTAAGCTCTGGAATGATGATGTGGGAACCTCCACTGCAACCCCAACAACACAATGGCTCATGCTGCAAGAATCACTGCACTGAAAGGAATAGCTTTGGCCTTGAGCCAAGATGTGGAGAATATGAAGATCAAACCTTCAAGAGATTCTCAAGAAGGGAAGGAATCTTGAACAGGAAATCCCTTGTGCTAAACAGCACAACTATCACAGTTGTGCAACTGTAGAGAGCAAAGCAATTCGAAATATCCAAGCTAACCCAAAAATGGTTGCTTTCCCCTCCTTTTATGCAAATGAAGGCTCCTTAGCCATGGACCCCACACATTAGGGTTTCCTCCTCCTCATGAAATTTCGTAGGCTTCCCAAGCAAGCCACACCTCCATCTATTGCGCAGTTTGACTTGGTCAACATGACCTAGCCCTCTATGTAATTAACCCTTTTCACACATGGGGTGTGCAAAAAAGCTCCAATGATGCTCCTCTTTCATAATGTGAGGGATTGTATTGATGTTTTCCATAACCATGGGCCTCCTTACCCATTTATTTAGCTACAATATGATAAAAGAAAAATTTTAATGTTCCAGTTAGCCATGTACTAAAATGGGAACATTACAGAAAAGTAGTTGTTTCAAGGGTAGAGGACAGTCCAATGATGAAAGTCAACTTGGATGATATACTTCATGCAATAGACATAGAAGAATCACCCATTGTGCAAGAAAATTTCATTGAAGTGAATGAACCTAAACAGAGAAAAATCAAATCAGCAAAGAAATTGGATTTTGAAGGTGAGAATGTAGCTTTTGTTTTTCAAGCTAGGAAACCTCTAACCAGACATGAAAAGAAACTCCAAGAAAGCAGTAAAGATTTCCAAGTGACTATTGAAGCAGCCAAAGCCCCTAAAAAGGTGATTGATCTCTCATCTCCTATAGTGGAGAAAGCAG
The DNA here is from genome assembly GCA_034641835.2 of Pinus albicaulis. Lineage (NCBI taxonomy): Eukaryota > Viridiplantae > Streptophyta > Pinopsida > Pinales > Pinaceae > Pinus > Pinus albicaulis. The sequence goes on along the minus strand of CM076579.1, from coordinate 343,554,866 downwards.
TCAACAAGGTAGAGAAGGGAAAAGAACACATGTCAGAGTGTCAACTGTTGGAAGAAAGGTTGAAGCTAGCAAATCAAGAAATGGAAACGATGAGAAAGAGGGAAAAATAGCATAGCATTGAAAAGACAGAATTCAAGAGGTTGAAGGCTGTTTGGGAAGGTCAAACAGTTGCTAGGTCAGAGATCCCAAGCAGTGCTCAGCAGTTCTTTACATGGACAGTTCCAGCTATTAAATAAGCAAGGTTTGTTAGAGTGATCAACACTCATTTGAGAGAAAGTAACAGGAAGCTAAGAAGCCAAGTGAAGGATTTAAAGCTACAATTAAAACGGTCTCAAGATGAACTAAAGAGTAGAGGTACAAAATGACAAATTCAAAACAAACTCTAAATGGAAAATGAGGATCAAATTTTGTGAAGATTATGTTTTTAGTTCAAATATCTGATGGTTTTGATGAAGCCAATGATTTTCTGAAGCTGTGGTGCCTTTTTGTTTTAAAATTTTGTGAAAATATGGTTAAAATTGTTTGCACAGTAGTTTATTATCAAATTTTGGAGGGAAGACCAAGAATTTTGATTTGAAATTCCTAAGGGAGATATATCAAGTGAATATCAAAGTAAATCTGAAGGAAAGGAAGTTAAATTTTGAAGGAAAATGGTAAAAAAGACCGTGCTACGAAACTGTGCTGCTTTCGTAGCACAGGTCTGTTTTCATGGTTTTGAGAAATTCAAGGTGGTTTTGCACAACTGGCATGAAGGGATGACTTGGGACATATGCCAATCATGTTGCCAACATCAACTAGCCTCGAAGTTATCAGTTGGAAGTGGTCAGAATATCTTAAGAAACTAAAGGGATCCTAAGCCTAAAAACAGGGGAGCAGTTTCCTAGATTACAGGGGATTAACATCATCAACATTATGGTTATAACAAGTTGAAACTCATCATCAGGATTCTACTGAGTGGAATGATATGTGGAAAATGATGTATTTAATTTTAGATAAAGTTTTTTTGAGTAGAACCAAAAGAGTTCTAATTCTATTTGTAATAGGACTCTATGTTAGTTTTACAGTTGTGTTTGTAATAAATAACATGTTTTATAGTTAGAATAGGTGTCAAAGCATGGGAATTCGATGTATCTAGTTATGGAGAAGCTTACCTCATGATGTAAAGGATCTATAAAAGATCAAGCAGTCGAAATGGAAAGGGTTAGACATTTGTTAGCAAAAAGACTCTATTTTATGTAAGTGCCTGTTTTCAGCCTAATAGAGGATTTCTACTTTGACAACTCAAGATTCATAAGGAGTTCTTGTATGTTCTTGTTCTAATGGAATCTTTCCAATATTCTATTGCAGTGGTGTTTGCTTATGTTACTCAGAATTCATCAATGATGCTCTGACTTTCTTCATAAACAAGCTGACTGTGTGTTTCACTGTTCTACATGTTTATTCCTTGACTTGAACTCTGATATGCCTTGACTTCCATGCTAGGTAGATTATCTTGGTTTTTCTGAAGCTATCATGACTCCATAAGCCCAATGTACACTTGCTAATGTGATTTACAACCAATTTACATCATTTATCTGTTTTTTATATCATATAGAGTTAGCCATCTACATATTTATCAAAAATCATAAACCCTTGAGAGAGCCCTTTCAGGTTGAGGAGGCTAAGCCTCAACCAAAAGATTGGTTTGAAATAGTTACACAAGATTGGTTTGATGAGCAGCCTATCAGGTCTGATTTTGTGATAATAGCTGTGAAGTGATTAAACCCTAGGTGGGTAAACACGAAGTCTTACATGCAAGTGAGCCTATGTTTTTAACCTTCTTAGACCAGTTAAATGTCATTTGAGGGTATTTAAGTTAAGTGTGGCTGCAATACACTTTTAAGAAAATCCCCCTTAAGCTCCAAAGCAACTCAATCCTTGAACTAACCTCCACATCACTCATTCACTACAAGTTGACTTCACCACCTTCTTCATCTTGCTCCACCAAACCCTAGTTTGTCAACCAGCATCTCCTATCACCATGTCAGGAGCATAAAATAACAGTAGCAGTGAAAGGGGTCAAAGGCCTTTGAGACAACATCATAAGGAAGGGAAAGTCAATAGAGTTGAGCCCCAAAGCAGAGTGGCCATCACCTCCTCTCCCAGGATCCTATCATGTTTCCATAATTCAGGGTGCTTCCAATTTTGTGAGGAGGTCAAACAAGTGAAAATTCGCCCAGAGCTTACAAGGCTTCTCATTCTCAACTTGCACAACAAATACTCAAGCCTTATAGGAGTATATTTTGAGATCTTATAAGATACCATCTCTGATGCCACAGGTATCCCTGCTGTTGGTGAGAAGTGGTTTAAGAAGGGAAAATTGGATAAGGACTTTTTAGAGCCATTTGTCAAAAAACACATATTTCATTAAATTTGGAAGTATTCTATTACAAGGACTTTAACAACAAACATGTTTCATTAAATTTGGAATTATTGAGTGGATCTAGAATTTAGAACTTTAACTAGATTAAGTTTGAAAAAAAAGTTAGTTCACTATTTGAATGTATCTATTCACCATTTTTTGCAATAAAATTATCATGATAAGCTATATAAAACAAATTTATATAAAGTTGTAGAAGAAAATCTTTGATGTCTTAATCTTGGACTCATTTCATTATTTCTTCTAATATTATTTATGGTTCCTTTTAAAAAGTTGAATAATATTAGTTGGTGACAAGAGCATTCCGAGTATTAGTATTATTTACCAATTTAATTATAATTCAATATAGTAAATATGGCGTTGATTGTGGTGAGTTACTATTCTAGTAGAAGGTTGGCTCAATTTTAAGTCTCCATAAAATTTATTTAATCATAGAATTACACTAGTATGTTTATTACCATAACAATTTAAATTGCAGGTACTATTAGCAATTTTCTTTATTTTTTTAGTATCATATTTTATAATTATATAATTTAGGACGTTAATAGCATTTATAATCGACAAGACAAAATATTACATAAGACCCATATTATGTTTAAATTTGTTGTTTTAACAATCAAAACCAACACAAGAACTTCATTAACATTATTTATTTTGTAAACCAACATAGATCCATCTTATATCGAGATCTAGCAACTGCCAATAGGGATCAATTCTAGAGTTAAGATGGATCTAAGCTAGAAGTCTTACATTTCATAATGGATTTGTTGAAGCCTTTAAGTAGGCTTCATCATAACAAATAACACCAAAAAATATCATGGGATATGCAATACTATGGGCTTATAAATCACCATCAGCAAACCCACCAAATGACTAACTCAAAATTATGTTAACTAGTCTATGACCAGAACATTTAACGGGGACCTTCACATATCCTTGTAAACAGAAATTTGCAAGTGTAAATGTTTACGTGGTGTCTTTCCATACTAGGATGTAAAATGTCTCTCGAAAAAATCACAATAATAACTTAAGATAAGATAAGATAAATAATTTTAGTAATGTCAAACCAATTAGTGACGAATGAAAAGGTCAAACATGGAATTGCTTGGCACACAAATATCAATACATAGTATGGGTATGAAAGTAGTTATTAGTAGTAATCAATTAAATCATATTATTAGTATGTCTAACTTGAAAGCAAGATATTATAGTTACAAATGATAAACTAGACTCCTTGATGTCAAAATTTTGTGCCCTAAAACTATCACCCCCAAGTTTCCCACAACCCAGAGGAGGAGTTCTTGATCAAACTATGATGGTGTTATGAGGATCTCAGTGTAAGACTTGGTAAGGAGTGCCTCCCTTGCAAATTTTGCATTGCAACTAGTATACTAGAAAGTTACTAAGTAAAATAAGTTTTTATGCTAAATTTTATAGGTCCCCTTAGTGCCTTTATAAAGAACTGAGGAGAGGGACAGACCACTTAGAAATAATTATCAAATAATTATAATTGTTTAAACACCATTTAAGATTCATTATCGATTAATTGTAATTTGTAAAAAAATTGTCATAATAATGGTGCAAGAAGTCTAAAGACATTCGTTTGTGACCCTTCTCTTCAGTGAACCTTGAAAGTCCACTTAGCAGTCATTATCAATATATTATTCCATGTTTTATTCAGAAAAGCATTTTGTTTTACATGGAGTTTTATTTCAAAAACAACAATATCACCTTTATACGTTCATATTAAACCACGTGATAGGAAAATATAAGTCAATAGTTAACTTATTGACTTATATGATATGATTGCAAATATGAGTTATTGATTTAAGAATATAGAGTTAGAAAAAGTTATGGATAAAAAATCGAATTAAACCATTTAAAATGTATTATCAATTAAATTCTAAATTATTTATTTTGTAAAATTTGTATCTTTACATACATCAAGCGCTTTATTTCAATAACCCATTACATTTATAAACATGTATTGTGGAAGCATATAACTAAATAGAATTCAGTAAATAGCTCCATGTCTTGTTGGCTTCTATTAGATTATATCAACTACAAATAATTTATTTAAATGTTGAAATTTACATAATGTTATTATTGATGGAAAAATCTAATCTCATATTATGGTGCAAAAAGTTTAAAGACATCCATTTATGCTGCATCTCTTGAATGAGCCTGAATAGTCCACTTGACATTCATTATCAAGTAATTATTCCACGTTTTATCAGGAAAACCATTTTATTTTACATGGAGTTTTGTTTCAAAAACAACAATGTCACATTTATGCATTGATATCAAACCACATAATAGGCATATAAAAGTCAATAAATGGTTTCCTGACTGATAGAATTACATGAGATGATTGCATATATAAGTAATTGATTTAGTAATACATAGTTATAAAAAGTTATGGACTGAAAATCAAATGGACCACATAGAACTCATCAATTAATTCTAATTTGTTTTGAAAAAATATATCTTTACATACATTAATATCTTAAATAATTTCAAAAGTGCAATACATTCATAAACTTGTATCAATGCATTTAACTAAATAGAATTCAATAAATAGGTTAATGTGTTGGCTTCTATCATATTATTTCTATTAGAATTCATTTATTTAAGACTTGAACTTTACAAATTATTAATGTGGATGGGAAAATCAAATGTCATATATGCAAACTGTTTAAAGACGACCAATTATGATTCATCTCTTGAATAACTCTAAATAGTTCATGTTTTCTTTCTTTTTACTTGGAATGAAAGCACGGGAAACCCCAGAGTACATCCCACCATTTTGTAAATGGTGCATTGAGTAAATCATTGGCCCTAGTTATGGAACCTCACCCCAACAGAGAGTCGAACCCATGATTAGCAAAAATATCAAAGAACTTCACATTTGGCTTTAGACCTCTTGAGCTAACCCTTGGGACTTAATAAATGGTCCACTTAACATTCATTATCTTCATGATCAATTAATTATTACATGTTTTTATGAAGAAAAAAAATGTTTTACATGGAGTTTGATTTCAAAAACTACGATGTCACATTTATACACTCTTATTAAACCACGTGATAGAAAATGAAAGTCAATAATGGCTACCTGATTTATTAACTCGTATGAAACATACGATTGCAGACAAAAATAATTGGTTTACTAGCACATGCAAGTTATAATTCTCATTTATTATCAAATGCCTTCAAATTTAAAGTTTGGAGTCACTAATTTATGTCTCATTGCCCACTAGTCTAAATAGTCTACTTAGCACTTATTATCAAGAAAATTTAATATTTGTTTTTGGAAGAAATGATTCATAATTTATGGTTATTATATATCACATTAATACACTCATATTAAGCAATATAAATAAATAAAAGTTGATATCATAACTTTGTGCCTTGTTGGCTCATATGATATAATTTCATTTTATTTAAAAATAAAAATTTATAAAAAGTCATCATTGGACAATGAAATGAATTCCTTACAATTCATAAAGTTCAAAGAAATAAATCATTTATGATACATGCTCAATGAATTATTAACACTCCACTGAACAATCATTATCAATTAATTATATGTCTTTTTAAGAAATGAAGGAGTTTGATTTTAAAATTTTTATATCGCATTTATACACTGATATTAATGCATTTTTACAAGCCATTAAAAGTCAACAAGTGCCTGTGTGTCTTCATAATTTTCAATATGATATGATTGTAATAAAAAATATTTATTGAATACTATACAAAATTACCAAAAAATATCAATTGGGAAATAACAGATCTTGTACTTCAGAAAGTTCAAATCATTCACCTATGGCCCATTACCTATGCCCCATTTCCTATTAGCCTTAATAGTGCATGCAACATTTATCAACAAAATTATCTATAATTTTTTTGGTAAAAGTTGTACATTTATTTACATTGAACTTTATTTTAAAAAATACATTTCACATTCACGTTTATATGTGAGTATTAATGAATATAATTAAATATAAATCCATTAAATAACTTTTTTGCCTCAATGTATCATATAATAAGATGATTTCAATGACAAATAATTCATTTAAAAATGTAAATTAATATACACATATATACATAATAAAAATAAATCTTTTGTACAACAAATTCAATGCAAAAATAATTATAAATAATAATTATAATGTATATTAGTATAATTTTCAATTCTCATATATTTTGAAACAAAAAATAAATCATACAAATTCATTCACAAAAAACTATGTCCAAGTTGCATTGATAAAATATAATGCTCTTGTGAGTAAATTTATTAAAAAAAATCCCATCCATTACAATGAAGTTCATGTTCTATTGAACATTCAAATGTACTCACGTTTATGCTTGATACAATGAAATGGCTTAAGAAATGGAAATAAAACTTGCATAAGCCAATTATCATAATCTTGTCTTGTATAAGCTTTTATTAAGATGTGGTTTGACCGATATCTAGTGAATTGACAAGGATGCTTTGATGCATCTATTAGCAATATATTTGATTCTTCATATTTATCTCCATATTGGGACCACACATCAATCAATCTTTTCTCATAGAATTGTATTGTTCTCCTTGCTTTCACTTTTGTTTGCAAATGGCAACAAGACCTGCTTCATATGAATTTAAAATCCCCTATATCAATATTTTATTTTCCAAGTGCTTATCAGATATACTTGTTAGTGACATCTAATATCCATATTGCAACATAATATGTTTTTAAGCAATATTTTAATACTTATGACTGAGAAGGACTTAACAAATAGGAGTTATTACCAAACTTCCAATTTACTTCTCTTCGAATATGACAACTCGGTTCATCTCCAATATATGATTGGAAGAATACTCCTTCCATTTCAAAGATCAACAACATATTTCAACTTACATTAACTCCCATATGCATCTACACTGCAACCAAATATATCACATTAGAATATATCAGCTTCAACACTTCATTGCTTAAGAACATCAAAACATAACATTTCAAAATGTTTAAAAAATGATGTTAGTATATATTATAATTTTTTTCCATTTGTAACAAAGCGAATTTTACAAGTTTTTCCAAAAGAAAAAATCAGCAACTTTCTATTAATGAAAATGAAAAGTTACATTTTGTATATGCAATTAAGCATTCAGAATGCCCCGAAGGGCCTGTGTGCACAAGCACACATAGTATTGAGGCTACCAAAAGAGAAAAATAATTAATTTACATAGTGCCAGTAGGGTTGGGCTTTTCGCGCTTGTCTTTTTTTCTTTTGGACAATCTGCCAAGTCCCTGAATGTGAGGAAGAAGAAACCAAGGCTAGCTCATTATTCCTTGTGATGTTTTCTTTGTCTGAGTCAAAACTTTCAGACACATGTGATATTTTATTTCCACCTATACCTATAGTGATTTTAGTGGCTTATATTTGAAGTTCAGTGGGTGAGGGAGCAATAACGATGGGAGGGCTATCAGATTGTTGGTTGAAATCCTATTTCCCTTCCTCCCTCGCTTGTGCTCCTTCTTGTTCTCATATTCCCTGAGTTTCCTGATTTTCTTCCATTTCTTCGGCTCGTGTGATATTCGCGAAGCGGTGATAATTTATCTTTGGGAAACAAAGCTCTGCGGTGATAACGAAGCTATGCGGTGATATTGAGTGTGTAATAGAACTCGCATCATTATTGATATATGTAATGATATCTCGCATCATTATTGAACTTTGCAGTCGAAACGAAGCTCTGCGGTGGTAATTTATCTTGCTCTTTGTGGTGTATTCATCCTGCTCTCTGTGGCCAGAACTCTGTGGTGCGACTGCGGGTCTCCGGTGTTGCAGCATTGATCGGTCTTCTTCAGCTCTGCGGTGCGACTGCGGGTCTCCGGTGGGACTGCGGGTCTGATGTGAGTTGGTATTAGTCCATCTCTTCTCTGCTAGTGCGTTGAGGGAGTGGGTAGATCTCTTTTGTTCTGAGGAGATCTATTTTCTGAAGACTGTGCTAGGATAAAATTTGTTTGTTTTGGGTTAATATGGACTTCATTTGATAATTGGATGAGACTGCATTGACGGCATCAATTTACAGTTTGATTACTTGTTCAACCATCTCTGAAAAGCATCTTCCAAGCATTCGCACAATTAAAGAGTCTGTTGATTGGTTGCGACTTTGTATTAGGGCATGATTCTAAGGAAGATCTGTTAAATTTCAGACCCAATCCTGGTTTACTTCCGCAGTATAGCTCCTAGCTTCGCAAAGATAATTGACGGCCTAGTTCCATCCGCCTCTGAGAGTCAAGCTCCTACCCATATTGTCAGTGAAGCCCCAGCTCCCACTCTGCAGGTGGTCAAGGCCTCACTGGATGAGGCCTTGAAGTTTTCTGAAACTGCCTTAATCTGTCGGTTTAATGGCTTTTGGCTGCGGCTGACAGCTCTCCACAGTTGGATCTTGGGGGTATGGAAGCCTGTCATATCTGATGAAATTATATCTACCCCTCTGCTAAGGGTTTCTTTATAATAGATTTTGAAAACTCCGAAAGCAGACAATGCACTTTAGATTCTGGCCCTTGGTTTTGGGAAAAATCGGGCCTATTCATGAAGCCATGGAACCCATCATTCGATCCTCAACAACAGTCATAACCTCAACACCAGTTTGGGTCAGATTGCCAAACCTATCTTTGCATCTCTGGAATCTCTCCTCGCTAAAAGCCATCGGAAATGCAATTGGGAAATTTTACTACAGGTGCCCAGAAACAGAGGAATATGTCAAAACCACCTATGCATGCATCTGTGTAGAAATGGACTTCAGCGCCAGATTCCCAACTGAAATAATCCTAACAAGCAAAGACTATGTATGGAACCAGAAACTCGACTATGAAAGTGTCATCTTAAGATGTTGATCCTGCTTTGAGACAGACCATCTTGCCAAAAATTGCCCAAAAGTCTCCTAGAAAAATTCTGCTAGAAAGATTCACCATAGATCTACATGGTGGGAAGGAGCACAAAAGGAAAATTACACTATCGTCAAGGAAGAATACTCTCTAGAAAACTCAGAATCGCAAGAAATCAGCCAAGATAAAAACAACCCTCAAGACAAGCAGGGGGAAAGCCCCGCCCAACAACAAAAAAAAGAACTCGACAGCCCCTCTAGCATCAACAATTATGAGGATTCGAATACTGCGCAAAAGAAATCTTCATTTAGCAGCAAAGCAGATCTTCGAGATCTCGAAGATAAGACACCAGTGTCCCAAGAATCAGAAGAGATAAAGGAGGTGCAAGATAAAGGAAGTTGGAAGACTGTAGAGAAGAAAAAGAAAGCTACAACACCAATATCACCAAGAAAGACGAGAAGCCAGACAATTAAGAACTAAGAAAATTATAGGTCCGATAGACCAAAGTTTGGTCCCAGTGGACATTAACCATCATCATCAAGAAAATTGTAGCTCAAACTTCATTAATCATAATTCATTTATTCACATAATGTCTAACCATTTGTAGCAAATTATAAATTTGTGTTGAAAATGCCATACGATTTACATCAAATTTTGGTGGTAAATTTCCTTAACTTTCTTCTCCCTTAGATGCTTCCTTTGAATTTTCTTTGGCTTCATAGTCCATGATTTCTGAAAATAAAATTAAGAAACTACTACCAAAGTTTCTAATATTCAAAAAAATATGAATTATAAATACTATCATTACCTTCATCATTATATTTGTCATAAAATAAACAAGAATAATAAATATGCTACACGGAAAGAGAAATTTAACACACGCTAAGTTTGTGTTAGATTTCCTTCTTGCACAAACAAAACCACATTGCATGGTGAAACAAATCTAGCGAGTGCTAGATTTGTTTTACTCTGCAATTTTTGTGTTTGTGTTAGAAACAAATCTAACACATGTTAGATTTTTTTACCTTGCAATGCTTGTGTTTATACTAGAATAAAATCTATTGCATGTTAGATTTGTTTTACTTTACAATGTTGGTGTTTATGCTAGAAACAACTATAACACATGTTATATATGTTATATCCTATAACGTTTTCATTTATACTAGAAACAAATGTATTGTGCGCTATATTTCTTTTACCCTGTAATGCTTGTGTTTGCACTTTTGTTTTACCCTACAATGCTTTTGTATTTTTCCTTACACTAGATTTGTTTTATCTTACAATGCTTATGTTATTGCTAAAAACAAATCTAGCGGGCACTAAATTTGTTTTACCTTACAATGCTTGTGTTTGTGCTAGAAAGAAATTTAGAGTGTGCTATATTTGTTTTACCCTACAATGTTTTTTTTATGCTTCTCCTTTTAATAGATTTGTCTTACCTGACAATGCTTGTGTTTGTGTTTGTGCTAGAAGCAAACCTAGCATGAGCTAAGATTTATTTTGTTTGACCTTACCATGCTTATGTTTGTTCTAGAAAAAAATCTAGTGCACACTAGATTTGTTTTACCCTACAATGTTTGTGTTTATGCTAGAAGCAAACCTTGCATGAAATAGATTTATTTTGTTCCACCTTACCATGCTTGTGTTTGTGCTAAAAAAAACTAGTGTGCACTAGAATTGTTTTACCATGCAATTCATTTGTCTGTGCTTAAAAAAATTTAGTGCACACTAGTTTTGTTTTAACCTGCAATGCTTGTGATTGTGCTACAAACAAATCTAGTGTGCGCTAGATTGGTTTTACCTTGCAATTATTATTTTTGTTTAAAAAACAAATCTAACGCACGCTAGACTTGTATTGCCTTGCAATGCTTGTGTTTGTTCTAATAACAAATATAACGTGCGCTGGGTTTGGTTTACCCTACAATGCTTGAGTTTTTGCTAGAAGGAAATCTAGGGCACACTAGTTTTGTCTTACCTTGCAATGCATGTGTTTGTGTTTTACTAAAATTTGTTTTACCTTGCAATGCTTATGTTTTACCTAGCACATCTTATATTTGGTTTACTTTGCAATTTTGGTGTTTGTATTGGAAACAAATCTAACATGCGCTAGATTTGTTTACCCTGCAATGCTTGTGTTTGTGCTTTTGTTTTACCTGATAATGTTCTTGTGTTTTTCCTTACACTAGATTTGTTTTACCTTTGTTTCTAGCGGAAACAGAAGCATTGTAGAGTAAAAAAATATAGTGTCAGGAAAAACACAAGAGCATTGTCGGGTAATGCTTGTGTTTGTGCTAGAAACAAATCTAACACACGTTAGATTTGTTTTTATTTGTGCTAAAAACAAATCTATCATGCACTAGGTTTTCTTTAACGTAAAATGTTTGTGATTGTGCTACAAACAAATCTAACATGTGCTAGATTTGTTTTACCTCGCAATGTCTCTTTTTGTGCTAAAAACAAATCTAGTGCATGCTACATTTGTTTCACTTTACAATGTTTGTGTTTGTGCTGGAAACAAATCTAGCATGCACTAGATTTGTGTTAACTTGCAATTCTTGTGTTTCTGCTAGAAGGAAATATAACACATGTTAGATTTTTTTACTTTGCAATGTTGGTGTTTGTGTTGGAAACAAACCTAACACATGTTAGATTTGTTTTACCCTGCAATGTTTTTTTTTGTGCTAAAAACAAATAGAGCACATGCTAGATTTGTCTCTAGCCCTGCAATGCTTTTGATTTTACTAGAAACAAATCTAAAACACGCTAGATTTATTTTACCCTACAATGCTTGTGTTTGTTCTTTTGGTTTACCCTACAATACTTGTTTTTTTGTTAGAAACATATCTAGCGGGTGCTAGATTTGTTTAAGCCTGAAATATTTGCGTTTGTGCTAGAAACAAATCCAGCACATGTTAGATTTATTTTACCATGCAATGTTTTTTTGTGATAAAAAACAAATATAGCATGTGTTAGCTTTATTTTAACCTACAATGCTTGTGATTATGCTACAAACAAACTAATGCCACTAAACTACCAAAGGGAAGGCTAAAAGCATTACGTCTATTACAAAGTAAAACTTGCTCCCTTTATCACACCTTTTTTTAGGGTGGTTCACGGACACTGAGTGGCCACTACATCCATGGGAAAATCCAGGTAGATCAACCCGAAGGGATCTACCTGTCAACCAAACTAGCAAGGCCTAACCCCAAGGGCATCAAGGAGATTTGACCCTGTGACCACCCAATAGGCGAGGTACTTAAAAACAAAAACTCAGCCGACTAATTTATCCCTTGTGGCTACTCTATCACACCTAAGACTCACTCCATCAACCTACATGTACAACAACCCTTAATCTGTTGTGCCCTTGAGATACCTCAACATGTGCTTGGCAACAACGCAATGCCCTCTAGTCAGCTCAACCATAAACTGGTTGACTGCAAAGCAAATGTTTGGTCGTGTGTTCACCAAATACATCAATGACCCTATGACTTGCTTGTGAAGAGTGGCATCCACTCGCTCACGTCTAGTAGCATCCACCTTCCTCCAGTTTGTGACTAGAGGCATGGTCATGGGCCTGCAATCCTGCATGTGGAATCTCTTGAGAATCTCTTGCGTGTACCTTCCCTGTCCCAAGATTATCTCCCCATCACCCTGCCATACATCCAATCAAAGGAAATAGTGTATAAGCCCTATATCCTTCATCTCAAACTCTTCTACAAGATCTCTTGTAGTCGCGGATGAGCTCCTCGTCCGCAGTCAGTATAAAATTATCAACATATAACACAAGAATGAGAGGTTCGCCCTCAACCACAATATAGTACAGGTTAGAGTCAACTTCACTGTTGGGGAAGCCCAATCCGAGAAGGTAGTTGTCTATATAGGCATACCATGCCATCAATGCCTACTTGAGCCCATAAAGAACACCCTTTAGCTTGCAAACATGCACATCTTTGTTGAAAGTCTCAGATCCCTTAGGTTGCTCAACATAAATATCTTCCTCAGCAACTCCATTAAGGAAGGATGTTGTAAGTTTCTGTAGATGTTCAATGCTTGATGCAACTTTACTTTTACCAACAGCAATCACATAAACAATCAAGTAAAATGCAGATAAAAGTGACGGTGCGTTACGACGGTCAACAGGATGCTTCAACCAACAAAGACTTCACGGTCAGCCAACCCAGCATGTGTCACAACAGTTCTCAAAATAGTCACACGGTCAACTCAAAAATCAACCCCAGAAAAGTCAACGCAGGGCAGCAGCAATAAAGTCAACGCAGCTCCACTTTCGGTCAACCTTTGACCTCGATTTCTATGCCAAAATGTACAGCCTTCCTAGATCGAAGTCTCCACCAAATATCAGCCCAATCAGACCATGCGTTGACCAAAGTCAACGCTGGTCAAACTTCGCCAGAAACCCTAACTGTAGAAAATTTGATGCAGTAAATTTCGTCCTTTTTGCTGCAGTAGATTTCGTCCTTCTTCTCACGTGGGAGATGAAACTGCTTCTCAGATTATCGTATAAGAGGAGGAGATGTGTGATGAGATGAGTGGAAAAATGCTCCAACATTGACCCTATAAATACCAATCATGTGAGGTGTGTGACACATCTGCTGGGGGTAAAAACCTTAAGGCCAACCTGCACTTAAATTTATTATAAATAATAAATTCAAAATAAATTTTTTGCTCATCAGATTAAAATCAATTTTAGATCGATTTTACACCTCTCTGAAAGAGGAATCCAATACAAATATTGGAACCTTCATCTGAGCATCACAAGATGGAGTTTGGACCTAGTTGTCCAAATTTAACACTCCCTCTCAACTAGGGAGAACTCCATCCACCAGTGCAATCAAACATCGTGTGTCATCCCGCCGGAACTTGCTTTGTTGGCCTCTTTATTTCAGAACAGAAGTGGGTCAGTCACAAAGACATCATTCCCGGCTGACAGATTTAGCCCAGAGGTCAAAACCTCTATCGGACTCACAAAGAGTCTCCAACCAACCCGAAGTTGGTTCATTTGACTCGAAGTCAGCAGGAGGTCCGAAACCTCACTAGACTTTATCCCAGATCAAGTGGTTGGACCATGCCATCCTAGATAGAGAGTATGGCAATTTCTGATGCGTCCATCAATCTTTGCTACTAGTCTCTAGCTTTTCCCATCTCATTGGCCAAATGAGAAGTACTTCCCATGAGTCCGGAACTCAAATGGGTAGGATGCATACAGGGCATAGATCATGAGAGGCGAACCAACTCAATCGTCATAACGGTGGGTCCCAAGCACACCAACAAGGTTCGACAAGCCTACCCTTGTGGTTGCTTATAGCTTCAAGAAGCTATCCCCAAATCCCCCCAGAGCTCCCAGAGCTCATCGTCCAACAGGACCCTCAGAATAGGGTCGTTTCACGATACCAAGATTCTCATGGAAGGTTAGGAACATGACCTTCCCCAAGGGCATTGTGAGAATATTTGTGACCTGCTCATCAATTCCTATATGATCGAGCCTTACGATGCCTCGCTGTACCATATCCAGGAAAAAGTGGTGCCAGCCATCAACATGCTTGGATCGTTCGTGGAACACGGGATTCTATGACAAACGAATCCCCCTCTAGTTATCACAAAGGATAACGGTGGCATCTAGCACATGCTCGAACAGCTCACTAAAGAGCTTTCGCAACCAAGTGACTTCACAACAGGCCATACATGTTACAATGTATTCGGCCTCAGCGGTGCTCAAGGCTACCGACTTCAGTTTCCTGCCTGAAGCAGATCTACATGTGAAGTAGCATCCAGATGTGCTCTTGCAATCCACCACACTACCAGCCCAATCGGCATCAGTACATCCATGGAGTGTCATACTCCCAGCAGTGTATCTCAGCCCATGGTCTATCGTGCCTCAGAGATATCTCAAGAGTTTCTTGGCACCAACCCAATGAATATCATGATCAACCATGTGTTGACTCAAAGTGTTCACTGCACAACATACGTCCAGACAGATGTTCCCTAAGAACATCAGGGCCCCCTACGAGTTGACGATACTCAGTAGGATTTTCTAACACGGACCCAGCAGCGCTGCCACTCAACTTCTTAAAGTTGAGTTCCATCGATGTCGACACGGACTTACAGTCCACCATTCCAAATCTTTCCAGAAGCTTCACAATATATTTTCCCTGAGAAAGGAAAATCTCGCCAGGTCTCTGCCAGACCTCCAGGCCTAGGAAATAGTGCATCAGTCCTAGGTCCTTCATCTCGAACTCAGCAACGAGCTCCCTCTTGCATTGATGAATGAGAGGGTCAGCATCTGTCAGGAAGAGGTCGTCCACATACAGCACCAGAATGAGAGGCTTCCCCTGGACAACCTTGAAGTAAAGGTTCGAATCAGCATTACTTCAAGTGAAGCCCAGCTTCATCAAGTAGTTATCTATCCTCTCGTACCAAGCTCTGGGTGCTTGCTTCAACCCATAGAGGGCTTTCTTCAACCTGCAGACATCGGTGTCCCGATCCTGGACTTCAAACCCCAGAGGTTGTTCTACATACACCTCTTCCTTTATCGCACCATGCAGAAAAGCAATCTTGACATCCATCTGATGAAGACTCCATCCTTGCGTAGCAGTAAGGGCTATGATTGATCGAATGGTGGTATATCGTGCCACAGGTGCAAATATGTCATCATAGTCTATTCCTTCCTTACGGGCAACAAATCTTGCCTTGAACTTTTCAGCACTATAGCCCACACACATTATGGTCTCCCTCTTGATGCTAGCTCCTCTGCAAACGTTCTTAAACTCGTTTGTCTCATATAAAAAGAACATCCTGACAAGGATATCACGAGCAGCATACCAGACATATCAGAATGTATCAATGCAAGACATCAAATGTCTTTGTGACGCTTGAGGGGAGAGGTACCCTTTGTGTGTTTCCCTTCGGCACAACCCTGCCATACACCTTCATGATAGTGAAGGTGTCCAAACCTCCGGTGTCATGTCATCGCTCCCCGTGGACTTCCTCCAACCTGGTAGAGTGTTCCAACTCTAAAACCAATCATGATAGCTTCCTTGAGATTCTTCTTCCACATGTGAACCTTTCCATCAGAGAATGCCACATTGAAACCTTTGTCTTCTATGGCCGATATAGCCATAAGGTTCTTCTTCAATTTTGGTACATAGAGTACATCCTGCAGTAGATTTCGTCCTTCTTCTCACGTGGGAGATGAAACTGCTTCTCAGATGCTCGTATAAGAGGAGGAGATGTGTGATGAGATGAGTGGAAAAATTCTCCAACGTTGACCCTATAAATACCAATCATGTGAGGTGTGTGACACATCTGTTGGGGGTAAAAACCTTAAGGCTAGACTGTACTTAAATTTATTATAAATAATAAATTCAAAATAAATGTTCTGCTCATCAGATTAAAATCAATTTTAGATCGATTTTACACCTCTCTAAAAGAGGAATCCAATACAAATATTGGAATCTTCATCTGAGCATCACAAGATGGAGTTTGGACCTAGTTGTCCAAATTTAACAGATGCCTTAACGTCCATTTGGTGGATCTTCCACCCCATCTGCACCACAATCGCCAGAATAGTCTTTATGGACAAATATCGAGCCACTGGTGCGAACGTCTCACCATAGTCTATCCCTTTGACTGGAGAGAAACCTTTGGCGACAAATCTATTCTTACATTTCTCTACACTCCCATCAACTTTGTGCTTGATCTTGTACACCAAACATGATCCCAAAACTGATTTTTCAAGTGGCCTTGGCAGAATATCCCAGACGTCATACATCATGATAAAGGGATACTCCTCCAATGATGGCATTTTTCCATGCTTGTTGAGAAGTTGCCTCCTTATAGCAAGAAGTCTTTGAGTCTATCGCCTTAGTCATAAGTGCCATGTACCCTGTATATCTTTGTGGTTGTTTACTTTGTCTGAATGTGGAGTTGGGGGCTCCAACTCTCTCCTGAGCCTCCCTAATCAATTACTTTTCCCACCAAGATTGTCCTCTCCCTGCATTGGGAGTCACTAGTTGAGTGGGCCCCTCTAGCTCTACTTTCTCCTCTTGTTCCTATGCTTTCTCCTCATCTACATGCCAATCAACTTGCCCAATAATTGGCTATGATGAAGTCTGAAGAGTTGGCTCAACCTCCTGCTTGGGTTCTTGCTCCTCCTCCTCTGTCGCACCGTACTCACGTTCCAAGGACTTCCTAAGAGCCCTTACTTCCTCAAACTTCACATAATGCCTAATCATTGTCTCCCTGAGTGTTGGAATATACACCATGTATGAATTAGATATCTTGTTGTAGCCCACGAAAATGCCCTTCTTTATTGTGGACTCCATCTTCTTCCGATCATCTGAAGACACATGGCATTAAACAAGGTTGCCAAAGATCTGGAAGTGACACACGTCAAGCTTCTTGCCTGTGAAAGCCTCTCTAGTGTGACTCTGCTCAACACCTTTTGTGGGCTCCTATTCTGCAAATAGACTACAATGTCGCATGCCTCTGACAAAAGAAACATAGGTAGCCCCTGGTCATGCAACATAGCCCTAGTCGCTCCAACAATGATCTGGTTCTTGCACTCAACCACCCCATTATGTTGAGGGTTATGAGGTGTGGTGATCTCTCTCCTGATACCCTCCTTGGCACACAAGTCTCTGAAGGCATTGGAGATGTATTGCCCACCATTGTATGACCTTAGGACCTTGATCCTCCTACCAATCTGGTTCTCCACCAAGGCTTTGAACTCCACGAACTTCGAGAAGACTTCATCTTGTTGATTTTTCCAAATTTCCTTAATTGATAATTACTTCCAATGATTCTTAAATCAAATCATGTTATACCACATTCATCATTAAGTAATTATACAAGAAAATCATCAACAATAAAACAATAATGATAGTAGAGATAGCCAAACACAAGAGACACAAAATTTATCCTAGGACAAACCCAACAACCTTTTCTTAGGGAAATTTATCCAATTCAACAAGGAATACAATCTGAATTCAATAAACTCAAACTGACCAATAACCAAACTCGGGTTAACCCTAGTCAAATTTCGCTCAATTTGCCTCAGAAATTCAGTTTGTTGTGCCCCAAAAATTTCGGTCTTCCTCAGAGAATCAAGTCAGCCTTAGATTTTTTTCATTCCTCAAATTCTTCCTTTAACAACCTCATATTTGTCCTTCAAATAGCCTCAAAATATTTCCTTTTTGTGATCTAAATTATGCCCAATGGAGAAGGTCAAATGGCCTTTATATAATGATCAAAAGAGCCCAAATGGGCACATCCCTTGCGTTGGACCGACTTGGAGCCAACCTTACATTTTGGAGGCAAAAATTAAGTTTCAAAATTTGATTTTTCCCTCTTTTAAAGCTGACTTGAAATATAATTTATATTTGTCATTTTATTTTATTTTGGAGGGCTAAAACTAGTTATGAATACCGACCATAGCTACAAAAATTCAACACATCTATCTTCATGCAGAAGATCCAAGTCTTTCTCGAGTGGTCGTTAATGAAGGTGACATAATATCTCTATCCCATCGGGGATGGAGAGAAATATGGTCCACATAATTTCGAATGTACTAGCTCCAAGATGCTCTTCGCCTTGTTGTCTTTGTTGGGAAAGGATGTATTGGCATGCTTGCCAAGTGTGTAGCCCTTGTACACATTATGTTGGTCTACGTTGTACTCTGGAAGCCCTATGGCAATCTCCCTCAAAAACTTTAGCGCTCCATGGTGTAGTGACCCACATGCCTATGCCAAAGCTCCCCAAGGTCACATCTATGCACATTGATCTCTTTGTTGCTCAAGGTCGCGATTGTCACAAACTGTAACATGTAGAAGTTCATCACCCTAACTCCATTAAAACTAGTTGCTCCATAATTGAAAGGCTTGAGAAAATCCTTTCCTCTGCTAAAGATAACCCCATAACCTTTGTTCCCAATCATATGACAGGATGCTCCACTATCCATATACAACATATTGCTAGCCACTGAGCTTGCCATGCAAGCTATGAGCAAAAACTCCCTCTCAAACTGAGAAGTGAACTCCTCCACCTCTACTGATGTTGCCACATGATCCTTCTTGGATCCCTTCTTCATGTTTGGACACTTGGGGGAGTAATTCCCAAACTGATGACAAGAGAAGCATTTTTTTGAGATCTTTGAATCTTTCTTCTTCTTTCCTCCTGAACTGAACTCAAACCCTCCAAGATTTTTCTTGCTCTTAGCATTGCCCCTTTTGCCAACTAGGGAAAAATTCTCCTCTTGCTCAGCCTTCGCATGAGACCCAGATTTAGCTTGCTTATGAATCTCCTCTTGTATGCAATCACTCTATAGCCTCACCATCCTAGTAGGTTTTCTCTGCCACTAAAAGCATCAATAAATTTTCCCATGATTTCAAAAAACCCAACAATCCAAAACTAACAAGGTCTTTGTCTGAGACTATCTCCCCAACCTTAGCTGACTTATCCTTCACTTGGGTGAATCTAATTAGGTAGGAGATCACGGACTTAGACGTAGTCATCTTGATATTTTTTAATTTATCTTTGAGTACCAGCTTCCTACCTCACTCGTACCCTGGTACAACCCTAACATAGTTGTCCACATAGGCTAAGTTGTCTTCTTCCCGGAAAGGTGAGGTATGATGTGATCCTCGACTCCTTCAGGGATTATTCTTCTAGCCTTTTTGTCCTTCTTGTTATGCTAGTCTAGTTATTGACGATCTACTGGTGCGGCTGGTGGACTCTCCACAAACTCCCAAACTCCATACTCCTCCAAAACTACATTGGTCCTCTCCTTCCAAGAATATATATTTGAGGCCCCATCAAGGTGATCCTCAAATATTAGCCCCAAATACGCCATGTGACTTGTTTGATCTGCTCAAAAACCCTTGCGCAAATCCTGCTAGAAGAAAACCCTAGCACAGATTTTCCCTACGTCACACAGCAAGAAACCCTAGCGCAACCCTAAAGTGAATTACGTCCCCTTTATTGCATCTTTCACCTGCTCCTGAGGAAAATAACACGCTTTCTGGTCTTCAATCACAGACCCACTCTGATACCATGTTAGCTTTCTAATACCCAACTACTAATTTAATAAAAATTCTGTAATGAAGAGACTAAAAACTAAACTCCAAACACTTATACTAAATACGTTGAGTGTTCTCACAAATAATAGCAACATAAAATAACTTCACAAAGACACGAGAAATCAATAAAAACAATACACAAGAAATTACCCAGGAAACCCCAACTAGGAAAAACATGCCAACTTGTGTTTTATTAATTTTCTCAGCAAAAATCTGAAATACTTCTTACAAATCAGAGGGAAAACTTTCCCTTCAATTTGTTGTCCCTCAACACATTGATATGTGGACTTCTAAACAACTCAGCCTCCTTGCATTCGCAGTTGTATGGACTCGTACAAGCTAATTTGGCCCTCCTGCACAAGCTAACTTGGCCCTTGAAGAGACGTACGTTGGCTAAAGGAATTCGTTGAGGCTATTTGGCCTCTCTTTTTGCCCTAGTACATTGATCTAATAAACCCTTCTTTGCAAAGTTGAACACACAAGTCATTTAGTGCATAATGAGCCAAGTTTGTGCCCTTTCTCTCCTTATAAAGTCGACTTGGCCTTCCATCTTCCACAAATGACTGCGATTAAATCTCAATGGACGGTTGAGATCACTTTACTTTTTGACTATAGGAAAATTAGAATTTTCCTAAGTCAAAATTAAGATACAGTAAAATTGTGCCTTAGCTTCACTTGTGGGTCCCTCTACTAAATTTAATGCACTTCTAAATTTAGCAGAACCCTTCCTTCTCTAACTCCATCTAACATATACTCCATCTAACATATATCACATGCACTTTTGGATTGATGTGTCACCTAGAAAATATCCTTCCCCTTAGGGTTGGAAGCACCTAATAGGCCATTTCCATAGCCATCCCAAAGATAAATGTGGTAAATTGTTAACAAATCATCAGTTAGAAAGACATATGAAGACGAGACTTGTGTGAAATACTTGTGTGCCTATGGCATTAGATGTGGTCCACTATGATACTTTATGTTTTCTTTACCTAATGATGTTAATCTCACTTGATCTTAAGGGTGTGTCTCGGATGTTTAATCTTAGGTACATTGGATATGCCTTGGGATGGCTTGACACTTCTCCAACCCCTGGAAGAAGGCATCTAGCCCAACATAAGAGCACTTATCACCTTAGAACCTAATCTTTCCCCATAGATATGAGTGTTTGCTACTAACACTTGAGGAAGCCTAACATTGATGTCTGACACCTTCCACACTTCTAGCCATTGAACAACTAAGCACAAAAACTAGGGAATTGTTGAGATTGATGTACCCCAAAGGGCCTAAGATGCCCCCAAGCTGGACTTGCTTGCGCCTTCTTGATTATTGTTTCCTTGTTCCAAAGCCCTGATGATGATGATGACTTCAAATTATTTTCACAGATAGTACACTCTTTGATGATGATGTCATGCCCTAGGCTTGTAACATCACCATTGCATGCCTTAGATTGATGATGTGGGGCTTCCAAATGATGACATAAGGATAATAAGTTGTGGCTTGGAGATGCATCCTTTCATATTGATAAGATGACTTTGAGTGAGGAGCAATCCTGGAACCTTCATGGCACATTACTTGACGGAGATACTCAATTTATGAGGTTGATGTCATGTTCGAGCTCTTTTTCCCACATCTGTGGAGAAAAAGGAGCAATTTCATTATGTTTTATCATTATGAAAACTATCTTATAGATCGGCTTGTGACCTATTGACCTTGTGGACCTTACCTTTCCAGCATGTCTAGATTAACAAGCTCCTTAAAAAGCCATTTTTCTTAAAATTCCTTAGTCATCTAACCTCCAAGTTGTGTTGGAGAAGCCTCCCTTGTGGAGATAGTATCCAACCACAAAATAGCAGGGGAAAACCACTATGGTGACAGTGATGGTTGATCTCATTGTTTCCCTAGACCTAGAGTTCCTACTTAGGCTTTGCACTAGGCTGCTAGATTTTACGGTAAGAGGAACCAACCCTCAGCCCAAACAAAACCATGTCTGCATATCTCTCTAAACCGCCAGCCTGATGAAATGTGCTAGTCATTGACCCTCCAAATTTGCAAAGAGGGCAAATCTAGCAGTTAACAGGCCCTAAGTCCTACAAAATAAACATTACATTGCCTAACACTGTTTGGATCCATGAATCTGACCAATTCAAAATCAAAAAACAGTATAGTGATCCTAAAACAACACAAGATTACCTATGCAGCAACAACAGCAACTCTACCTTCATATAGTCTTCCTGTGGTTTCAATGGACAGTAGGGTAATTAATTGATCATTGCTTGCAAAATACACATCACCAATTACACATTTTTAAGCATATTTATAAAATACTTATTTTTTAAAGGTGTGTCCTTTAAACTCAAGAGAAACATTACAACAAGCCTAAAGGCTTGACAACATCCCTAAAGAGGTTGGCCACCACAAGCAACCCACTTGAATGGGAAAGACAGCTCTGAAGGCGTGAACCAGTGGTCACAAGCACATCCATTTGGCTAAGCTACCATGAAAGGCGGGTACTACTGTTAAATTTGGAAACTAGGGCCAAACTCCACCTTTGACATCTCAAATGATGGAGATGATATTTTTATTGGATTCCTCTTTCCAAGACGTGAAAAATCAATACAAAGATTGCCAAATTTGATAAGTAAAAGTAAGTTTTTGAATTTATTCTTTCTCATGATCATCAAGGTCGGCCCTATCTCCATGTCGGCTCAATAGGTTCAAAGGACATGTCCCTTAGTCCTCTTCTGATTTGTATAACTAGGGGTGCCTCCACTCTCATTTGTACTCATCTTTCAAACAGCTCGTTGGAGAAAAAAGGTCTCTGTTTTGCCGCAGGAGAGGAAGATCCATTTGTGCCATGCTCTCAAGGAAGCTAGCTCATTGGGTTTCTATTTAGACCGCAGCAAGGTGAGGTGTTCTGCGCAGATGATTTAGGGCAGTTCTGGAGCCTATTTCAGAGGACCAAAGGCTGGGTTGCAGGGCGAGAAGCTGTGCTTAAGGACCGTGGAGA
This sequence comes from Pinus albicaulis, assembly GCA_034641835.2. NCBI lineage: Eukaryota > Viridiplantae > Streptophyta > Pinopsida > Pinales > Pinaceae > Pinus > Pinus albicaulis. The sequence continues at coordinate 343,531,475 of CM076579.1, read as the reverse complement.
AGTGGGACTGTTTTTTTCTTCTGTGAGGATTGATCAAAGCCTAGGTGAGGCTGTTGCGGAGGACTGTTGGGTACCGTAGTGGACAGTTGTAGGCCGCAGGACTAGCCACTCCTTTCAGGGCTGCGTAGAGGTCTTGAAGGTCTGATTCATGAGCCTGTGGTGGCAACATCTTACCATACCTAGGCCACAGCATATGAAAGTCGTTAGATAGTTGTCTAAGGGTTATTACAGCAGCACAAGATCTAATGTGGCCATGACCTATAAGCAGTAGAAGCAGCCCTTCTTTAGAATGTTTTTGTCCCTTGTTCATTGCTCTGATCCGACTGTATAGAGGTCCTATAAGGACTGTGTTTTTGACATCCTCATCATCAGTTTAGAAGGCTTCATATATGCTCAGATCCAGGAGTGCAGACGTGATTCAGATATGGTATTGCTCATCATATTGAGAGTTAATATGTCCTTATGTGTACTCTCTCTCTCTCTCATTCTCTGCTGAACATTTGATCCATAATAATAAGAAGAATTGATCAAGGGTTTTCCCCTTCTTGGGGTTTTTCCCTGGCTTGTGCCATATCCATGTGTCCTCCTATCTTTGCTTGTCTTTTGCATCCTTTGTCTATGTTCTTTCTTCAGTTACTGTCATGATGATTATGTCTCATGTGTTTTCTAAAGGAAATCTGAGCTAATATAGATCTCTGAAGTAATTGTCCTTGCAAAGAACATGTTAACATTAAAAATTAACATGGAATCAGAGCTAGGTCAAGGACAAGCCCAAGCAGGAGCATAAGAGCAAGAAACCTGAACACTCTATATTTTTTCCACTTCAGAAATTTGTCTTGTGCATCTATGGACCTAGAGATCAAATCATAATTTGATTTATGGCACATCTCTCTTTGAAAGAAAATTCAGATTGGGCATAATGTCTAGAAGAGCTAATCTGAGTTCTATAAGTAGCCAATACCTCTGACTTGGGCACATCTGAAAGGAATCTATGTCTCATTCTAGATCATACAGAAAAGTCTTGTTTGATTAGAAACTGTGGCAATTTGGAGTCATTGTTTGTCTTGTGCAGACCTTGGTATTAAATTCTGGAGAAGACCGAGTCTCTTTCATACTCACATATTTGCAACAAAGATATCTGAATATAGGGTCTGGATTTTTGCTCAGAAGTTTGGGATCCATTGATCCAGTCTCTTGTCATCCAATTGCAATCAAAATGAAAGAATTCCATACCTCTCATAGGTCCAAGATTTCTCTGCTGATTGGACAACATTCTGGCCTGCAGATCCCTGGAGAATTGACAACATTCTGGCCTGTAGATCCCTGGAGGGTTGTCTTATCTAAACCTTTCTCTAAATAAATTTAAGACTGAAATTAATGATCCGAAATGTTGCAAGACTGTAGTCTGTTCACGAAGTTCGCATGACTCTCAGAAGATAACTTGCTCCAAGATGGTCTGTTGAAGGAGTTATTTCATCTTGTCTTCTTTCACAAATCTAAAGCCATGGACTTGTTCCTAAGCAGTTTCGTATCCTCTATTGATACACACCTAAGACATTAATGATGGTCTTATGATATATATAACCTTGCATGTCTTTGCCCAAGGGGTTTTGCTTGGGGTTTTATTTGTCAAAAATTTCATTGGCATTCACCGACCTATGGTGGATTGAAGACAGGACAGCCTGATCTGCAGCATAAATCAAACATTTGTTATGTTATCTTCCAAGGTGATGCTTGTGCCATCCTTCCTCAGACTGAGTTTAATCTGTGTATAAGAATTCTTACCGAGCAGATTGAATTGTCCACTCTCAAGGCATCCTCAAGTGGCACTCGTTTGGCATCTGTTCTATTAGTGATCAAGGCTCCCTGTAGACGAAAATATGTATCAAAATCTGAAGATATTGAATAATTTCGGTCACTTTTATTGTTACAGACCTGAGGTATCTTATCTGGAAAGTTTCAACTTAATATACATGATGGTATTGCAGATTCCAGGTGTTCTTTTGTTAAAGAAGATTCGGCTACTGTACTCCAAGGTACTTCCTATGATAACATCCATGATATGCTTTGATCCCTGTAATCAAAGCCCTCAACTGTGAGCCATTATCAAGCAGAGTTTATATCTTTGCACATTGATCAGTCATTATTGGAATTTCTGTTGATATAAGAAGTATGAGTAAGTGATATTGCCTCTTGTTCTCACAGATTTTTCATCTTCAAGCAAACGAGATTCACATTATGAACAAAGGGATAATCTCAGCAAAGAAAAATCCCCAGTATCTATGGCATCATGGTTGTATATTTTAATCATACTCAATGTCAGAACAAAGTATGTCCTCCTCTATCGGAATGTTATTCCTCATCTTCTATAAATTTCGTTGTTACTAGGGTATGCTACTTAAATTCTACTTTAAGAAGTAAAAGAACCAAATGATCTTTTTTGGAAAAATCAGATTCATTCCATTAGGTGCCTGATAACCTTTGGAGGAATGAAAATTTTCTGGAGCTAAAGGGGTCATAGTCATTTTGAAGTCTGGATGGTTTCCTATCCTTAAGTACCATGAATCTGAGGTACCTTGTTGGAAGATACAGATGCTTGCATAAGTGATCTTGAATTAAGTATCCTGATGATTCAAGGCTAGATGGGCAATGGAAGGAAGGCCTCAGAGAAAGCAGTCAGTTATAATCTCTCTCTCCTCCAAAGGATAGACATCTTGACATGACAATATACAGTGTTTAATAATCCTCATATCTATCAAAGTAATAGACTCTTAAAAGTCAAGGTGGAAGACCTTAACCATTACAACTTATAGATATATCCTAGTGCTGGCTGTAGCCTGTAACAACATCTGATCTTTCTGATCTGAACAGTATTTTGTATCTCCATTATGACAAGAAATAGAGGAAAGGTCATGAATGTCTTTGATATAACAGCTCTATTTATTTTGCACATAACAGTTGATGTTATACTTCCTCTGACTTGGGAATTCGAAAGAAGACAATAAAATTTAGAAGATCGTCTCTGTAAAAGATCGAGTAGTTTCATGCTTATAGCCGAAATCATCTGCAAGCTACTTTGAAAGTTAAATTACCATCTGACAGAAGGTCTCAGAGGGAGCTACAGTTTATTCCAAGAAAGTCATCTATATCAAAGGAAATTGACTCATGACATCTGATTATAATAGTCTAATGACTCCCAAGATAAATTGGCTGAATTTGGTGCAAATACCAAAGGATGAATATCTGGCTTCATATAGCTTGATGGATATGCTTCGTATCAGCATACCTTTGCCCATGATCAGAAGTAGATATAAATGTTTATTAATAAAATCTGTCAGATGTTGATCCTCCCTTTCTTCATCATTATTTGAGTGAGCAGACCTATATTATCTTGATAAGATCAAGATCACCTTTCTTCTGTAAGAAGCTATAAGTCATGGACAGACCCTACTATCAGGGTCCCAATTGTTCATTGAGCTCTGTAAGACCAGTTAGAAGAAGTAAAACAATTATCATGATATTCGAAAGGAAAGGATGGCGAAGTACTTCTACGGTTTCTGTTGAAAATTAATAAGTCCATAGAAAGTTGTGGATTCATCTATGCGCTGCTGGATGGAGCTATAAAGCTCTTATTGTCTATCCAGATATCATCACCAAGATCTATACTTGTTTTCCAGGCAGCAACTTGGCATTGTTCCTTATATGAAGGGATCTGTGGTTAAGATTGAACATTGAGCTCTGGGAGCTCCTGGGGGCTTGGGGTACTTATTGAGCTATAAGCGACCATAGGGTGAGTGGTTCACCTTCCCCTAGTGGTGCGTTGTGTACAAGGTGATTGGTTCACCTTCCCCTACGTTTGCGGACACATGTATGTAAGGTGAGTTGTTCACCTTCCCCAACTGTTGATGACATATGGATAGGATGAGTGGTTCACCTTCTCCAATGGCATATGAGCAGGATGAGTGGTTCACCTTCTCCTGCGGGTACCCCAGTGAAAGATGCATATAGGCATCTATTGACATGTCGATGGGACGTGGTTCATCCTTTCCCCACATGTAGGATGCTTGTTCTGTTGAGAATTTGGAGGGCTAGTGATTAATTCAAATTCTCTTCTTGCTAATTAATTGTGAGGTTACTTGAGTTACTTATGTCTTTCCTTCGTTAGCTTATTTAATATTTCATCAAGTCAATTATCAGAATATACGAGACACAAGAATTAGGCTCCTAGAGCCAAGGCAAAACCTCTCCCTCTTGGAGAGGAAAACCCACGAGAAATTCTTCTTATAGATTTTCAGATGACAAGTACCATGACCAAGAATTAGACCCTTGACCTATATATGCATCCAAGACCTTGACCTTACTTCTTTGATGTCCTTCAATGATGATCCTTCTTCTCTTCACCAAGTTTCATTGTTCTGCACCAACACTTCCTTTGAAACTCCAGTTACTTGAGATGTATATAAGTTGTAGTTAGGAAACTAAATCATGGATTTACTTTCCTACTTTCTGTCACTTTCTCACTGCTCCTTCTCTTTGGAATATCTACAAGATTTTCCCAGACCACTGTTCCAATTTTTTCATGAACTGAAAATGAATGCCAATGTTACCTTTGATCAGCTCTTTCACTTCTGGACAGTCCGCAAAACTTTCTCAATTTTGATCCACATTTTAGCATAGGAACACCGCCCTTGAACTTTGCATGTATCCAGACCCTATACGCTGTAACCACTTTATGATTATACGCAGAAGCTTTGATGAACAATCAGAGACAGTCTGCACTTCTGTTCTAGAAGACCGCAACACTTTATTACACTAAGATACCACAAGGATGTATGTATCTTAAACAATCCTGAAACTCGTCAAAAATCCACATTGAACCTCGTCCAAAAATTCTGCACTTATGTTTTAGAGATGACCGAAATTTCTTGTCTTCAAATGACCGCAGAATAGGTGTATATATAGAGACAGTTTTACTCTCTTTAGACTGACCTTCCATTTAGCTTGTAGGCCGACTTATCTAAATGTTGGAAGGCCGACTTTAACACATCATTTTAGCTTATCTTACAGCGTTGTTGGAGGGTTGAATTAAGCCATTCATTCACGGTTTCTTTGGCAAGGTCTTGGAGCATTTCTTTAGACTAGATCCTTCATATATAAGACACTTGTAAATTTTTGTAGATGTTCTATGCTTGATGTAACTTTACTTTTTATCCCCAATATCAACCAGCAATCACATAAACAAGAAAGTAAAATGCTGACAGAACATACCAGTAGATCGACAAAAGACAGGCCAAAAATATGTGTTTGTTGATGCATTACGGTGGTCAACAGGATGCTTCAACCAGCAAAGTCTCAATACAGTCAGCGAACCAAAAGTGTCACACAACCCTCTTGAATAGCAAGATCAGTCAACCCAAAGTCAATGTTGTCACAGTCAACGGTCAACACAAAACAATAGCAGCAAAAGGTCAACGCAGCCCAGTCAAAGTCAACAGTCAACCTCGATTTCTGTGCCAAAAAATGCAAACTGCAAAAATCAGAATTTTGACCAAGATTTGGGTCAGTTTGACCAAGCATTGACCAAATTCAACGCTAATCAACTCTACGCTGAAAAAACCTAGGTCAGAAAAACAGAAATCTTCTTGCTACGTTTTCCCACGTGTGAGAAGAAGAGACTCCAATAGATGATCGAACCAATCAGATGAGGAGAGAGAATGTGATGTGATGGATGAGTGAAAATGAACTCCAACGTTGACCTATTTGTATCCATCAATGAGGGTGTGTGACACAACTGTTGGGGCTTCAAGCCTACATTTCATTTCAGGCCAACCTGCACATATTTTGAATAAATTCAAAATAAATGTTCTGCTCATCGGATCAAGATGATCTTTAGATCGATCTTGCACCTCTCCGAAAGAGGAATCCAATAAAAATATTGGCATTTTCATCTGAGCATCACAACATGGAGTTTGGACGTAGTTGTCCAAAATTAACACTCCCTCTCAACTAGGGAAAACTCCATCCACCTGTGCCATCCAAACATCGTGCATCATCCCACCGTAACTTGCTTTGTTGGCTTCTTTATTTCAGAACATAAGTGGGTCAGTCACAAAGACATCATTCTCGGCTGACAGATTCAGCCCAAAGGTCTGAAACCTCTATAGGACTCAAAAGAGTCACATACCAACCCGAAGTTGGTTTACCTAACCCGAATTCAATTGGAGGTCTGAAACCTCACTAGACTTGATCCCAGATCAAGTGGTTGGACACGTGCCATCCTATACATAGAGAGTACAGCAATCTCTGATGCGTCCATCAATCTTTGCTACTGGTCTCTAACTTTTCCCACCTCACTGGCCAAATGAGAGGTACTTCCCATGAATCCAGGACTCAATGGGTAGGATGCATACGGGGCACAAATCATGAGAGGTGAACCAACTCAACATCATAACGGTGGGGCAGAAGCACCACAAGATTTGGTAAGCCTAGCCCCGTATGTGCTTATAGCTCCGAGAAGCTATCCCCAAAGCCCCCCAGAGCTCCAAGAGCTCATCTTCCAACAAGACCCTCAGCATAGGGTCGTTCCACGATACCAAGATTCTCACAGAAGGTTAGGAACTTGACCTTCCCCAAGGGCTTTGTGAGAATGTCCGTGACCTGCTCATCAATTCCTATATGATTAAGCCTTACGGCACCTCGTTGTACCATATCCCGAATAAAGTGGTACCTAATATCAATATGCTTGGATCGATTATGGAACATGGGATTCTCGGACAATCGAATCCCACTCTGGTTATCACGAAGTATCACGGTGGTATCTAGCACATGCCCAAACAGCTCACTAAAGAGATTTCGCAACCAAACTGCTTCACAATAGGCCATACTCGCTGCAATGTATTCAGCCTCCGCAGTGCTCAAAGCCATCGGTTTCTGGTTCCTTCTCATCCATGATATCGAATCAAACCCAAGTGTGAAGCAGCATCCCGATGTGCTCTTATGATCCACCACACTGCCAGCCCAATCGGCATCAATATATCCAAGAGTGTCACGCTCCTGGCAGTGTGTCTCAGCCCATGGTTTATCGTGCCCCGAAGATATCTCAACAGATTCTTGGCACCAACCCAGTGAATGTGATGAGGTTCAACCATATGTTGACCCAAAGTGTTCACTGCAAAACATTCGTCCGGATGAGTGTTCACTAAGAACATCAGGGCCCCTACAAGTTGACGATACCTAGTAGGATTTGCTACCACGGGCCCAGCAGCGCTAGCACTCAACTTCTTAAAGTTGAGCTCCATCGGTGTCGACACGGACTTACAATCCACCATTCCAAATCTTTCCAGAAGCTTCACAATGTATTTTCCTTGAGAAAGGAAAATCTCGCCAAGTCTCTGCTAGACCTCCAAGCCTAGGAAGTAATGCATCAGTCCTAGGTCCTTCATCTCGAACTCGGCAGCGAGCTCCCTCTTACACTGATGAATGAGAGGGTCAGCACCTGTCAGGAAGAGGTCGTCCATATACAGCACCAGAATGAGAGGCTTTTCTCTATCAACCTTGAAGTAAAGGTTCGGATCAGCATTACTACGAGTGAAGCCTAGCTTCATCAGGTAGCTATCTATCCTCTCGTACCAAGCTATGGGTGCTTGCTTCAACCCATAGAGGGCTTTCTTCAACCTGCAAACATGGGTGTCTCGATCCTGGACTTCAATCCCCAGAGGTTGCTCCACGTACACTTATTCCTTTATCGCACCATGCAGAAATGTGGTCTTCACATCCATTTGATGAAGATTCCATCCTTGCATAGCAGCAAGGGCTATGATAAATTGGATGGTGGTATATCGAGCCACAGGTGCAAATATATCATCATAGTCTATGCCTTCCTTTTGAGAGAAGCCACGGGCAACGAATCTTGCCTTGAACTTTTCAGCACTACCATCAGATCCATGCTTGATCTTATAGAGCCATTTTGAGGTGACAACTGCTTTGTCCTCCGATCTTGGAACCACATCCCAGACATCATTCTTCATAATGGACTCATATTCTTCATGCATAGCATCCTTCCAAACTTGATGCTTTACGACTTCCTCAAAAGATCCAAGCTCAGATTGTACGATTGTACTCATGGCTGCTAGATACCCTTGGTATCTATTCAGCTTCTTGCTTTCACGGAATGTCCCCCTTGGGGCCATATGTCTCTCGGCATCCTCAAGAGTGTCCCTAAGCCATGACGGTCTTTTCCTCATTGAAGGAGGTGGATCAATAGGGTCCATCGGTCCTTCAACATCGGGCATCGTCTCATCCTTCAGTTCTTCTTTATTTCCAGGCCTAGCTTCATGATCTTCCTCAGATATTGACAGAGTGATTACTTTCCTCAAGGAAGCATCTTCGTCAAAGGTAACATCGTGGCAAATCTCCACTTCCCTTTGACCAGGCACATAGACTCTATAGGCCTTCGACGTTTCGCTGTAGCCCACAAACATTCCCTTCTTTCCAGAAGCATCTAGCTTGCTCCTCTTCTCATTAGCTTTGCTTTGATTTCCCCTTTCTTATACTTTGACTTGGTGGCAGCAGGTGCAGTGGATGGAGGCTGTTGGATTTTACCCTACACATAGTCCATGACATCTTGGTCTTCCAACGTAAGATCCAATGTCATCTTCCAGGCATGGAAGTCTTCCTTCCCAGTCAATTTGTCATCAGCTTTAAAGCCATTGTAGTTTGAGGTACCCATGCTCTTCTTCAGTGATTGCTACAAACTTGGGCTTTGTCTTCACCTCAGCTCTGATACCATGTAAATTTTTGTAGATTTTCTATGCTTGAGGTAACTTTACTTTTTATCCCCAATATCAACCAGCAATCACATAAACAAGAAAGTAAAATGCTGATAGAACATACCAGTATATCGACAGAAGACCAGCCAAAAATATATGTGTTGGTGCGTTACGGCGGTCAACAAGATGCTTCAACCAGCAAAGTCTCAATACGGTCAGCCAACCAGAAGTGTCACACAACCCTCTCGGATAGTAAGATTAGTCAACCCAAAGTCAATGAAAGTCAACGATGTCACAGTCAACGGTCAACGCAAAACAACAGTAGCAAAAAGTCAACGCAGCCCGATCAAGGTCAACAGTCAACCTCGATTTCTGTGCCAGAAAATGCAAACTACAAAAAACAGAAATTTTACCAAGATTTGGGTCAGTTTGGCCAAGCGTTGACCAAAGTCAACGCTGGTCAACTCTGCGCTAAAAAACCCTAGGTCAGAAAAACAAAATCTTCTTGCTACGTTTTCCCACGTGTGAGAAGAAAAGACTCCAATAGATGATCAAACTAATCAGATGAGGAGAGAGAATGTGATGTGATGGATGAGTGAAAATTACCTCCAACATTGACCTATTTATATCCATCAATGAGGGTGTGTGACACAATTGCTGGGGCTTCAAGCCTACATTTCATTTCAGGCTGACCTGCACATATTTTAAATAAATTCAAAATAAATGTTCTGCTCATCGGATCAAGATGATCTTTAGATCGATCTTGCACCTCTCCGAAAGAGGAATCCAATAAAAATATTGGCATCTTCATCTGAGCATCACAAGATGGAGTTTGGACCTAGTTGTCCAAAATTAACAACACTTAATTACATTTATACCTAGAAGACAAAACCCTAATAGACATCAAGAAGAAATCTATTAACCTAAAATGAAATCTTGCTCATGAAACTCATGAAGCATGTACAACAAATATACATTTTATTATCTTTGTCTTCTTCTTTACATAAATACATAATCACATAGTCAATATGAAGACCGATCCTAGTTACACTTTTCAACACTCCCTCTTAACCAGGGAGGTATTCATACAGGTACATGGTCACTTTCAAACTAAAGAATCTCATAAGAAGAATCGAATTGGTAATCGCATCTGTATAGCATCATATCAACCAGCATTGTCCTAATGCAAGGCCTTGACTAACAGCCCCATCTCTGAACGAGACAATGGGCTACAATGTTGGCGAGACACGTGACTTATAGACGCCATAGTCATTGTCTCTCCAAGGTACATACTCCACCCAGGTGTTCCCAGAGTATGACCTTCTTGGACTATCCTTCTCTTGGGTAGCCAGCCCTCAAAGAATATCAGTCCTCAACTACTCTTATCTTGAATGCCCTATCTCATTCTCAAAGAGTATCGAATGCCAAATGATTACCCAATCCTCCATTTTGTCTTCCAGGTGAAGACCAGAATGATGTGTCTATCCATTCTCTCCACATGTTCTTCACTAAGACTTATGGTTGTTAATCCTGGTCTAGTGCATGACACATGCATTAGAGAATCACATACGTCACTCTCTCTTAACTCAGGAAAGACATACTTCAAGTTTAGCTCCCATTGGCTTCTTGGGATCTTTATACCTTGGAAGACAAAGGAGTGTTGGGACTTGCATATGTTCACACACGGGGACTGGTTGTAGCTACTAAATGAATTGTTAAAGGGCTGCAAGATGATGCTTATGAAAAATTCTCTGAAAATGACAAATCATGACAACCCCACATATGTTTGTCTTCAGTGGTTACTTCACATTGGATGACATAGTTTACAGTGCCTCATATTTTATATTGAGAGCTCTCCTATGCTTAAAATAATTTTAAAGGCATTGGCAAGTGGTCTCTCAAAACCTCTCCTGGAACTATCATGGGCTTAAACAAGCAGAGATCTTGGTTCCAGGCTCCAGCAAAATATGGTGTTTAAATCACCAACACGGGCATTGGGCTCACTCTTGAGGTTGACAGGAAATTCTTTGCCAAAAATGCATATTCACTTGGTTAGATATTTGGTATGGGGAAATTGATGATTTGCCTTTTTGTGGAGGAACCTTGATAGGAATTGTATAATTAATAACTTATAAGAAATGTAAAAATGACATTGTGAACATTATTTAAGTCATTGACCCATGGGACACATTCAAAGTGAACTTAAACTTACTAGAACTTGGTTGGAATTGTGGCCAAATGACAAGCCCGTATATAGGTATGAACCCATGATATGTATGGTTGGACTAGACAAAGGTCATCAATTGTTCATACAACAAATCAAACATGGATCATAAATGATTCGGTAGACAAAAGATAAAACGAGTGGACACTCTCTAGAGGGATCCTTGGGCCTTTGAGCTTAGGGTTACAAGTTGGTTCATTCCCTTGCATGTTTTTCCAAGCAAACATACATTAATCAGAATGTGTTTTAACTTTTATTGATGGATGTTATGTGCATTGTGGGAAAAAGAAAGATTTGAAGCATATTATTTGGGGTTGTGGCTTTGACAAACCTGTTTGGAAGGTCATCTACTATGATTTCTTTGTTTTGTTCTCTTGCCCTCTACACTAGAGGGTAGCTTTTCTTGGTGATTATGCTTTTGTGTAGATTTTTATCAACCTTTTTGGTCATTTCTTAGATTACCCACTCCCTCCAATGTTTGGAACTAAGTTGTGTGGTTTTCATTCAAATTCAGTGAATTTGGAAAAGAAATATTGCTGGTGCAAAAAAAAATGATAAAATCCCTCTTATGTTCAGGAAAGAGGATTAAGAAGATTTTGTTAGAACTTCCTAAAAACATGTTAGAATTTAATATATTGTTCAAAACACATGTTGACATGTGTGTGTGTGTGTGTGTGTTTATTTTCTAAGAGCTTAACAAAAAATAAAAGAACCTGATTTTTCTCATCATGTAGAGACATGAGAATTAGGGTTGTTGCTCATCTCCCTTCCTTATTCTCTTGATTTGTACAGAATCGATGGGAATTCAGACTGGAAAACGTCCTCCTCTCTTGTTTGTACTAGCAAGAGTCTCCTCTAATAATGTGCAGTCCCAAACCCCTGCATCTACCCACAAGAAGACGTTGCATGTAACCAGGGTTTATTCTATCATCACCAAGGCTTATATAAATGCACTTGAACAGTAAACACAAGGTGAACCCACTCCTAATGGCCTTTCGAAGCCTAAGCCAATCGAGCAAAGAAATACCAACACTTCTTTTAAATACTTTATGCTTAAATTTGACATGAGCAACTTTGCTTCTAGTGTTACACCATGGACCCCATCCTCACCCACTTCCACAACCGCCTATGTGGAAAATGCGACTTTAGTCCCTAATGTGGCTCTGGAGGTCAAATGGCTTATGCAAAATATTGAACATTTCAAGGCCCATGACATGATCTGCAAATTTTATGCATTGTGGCCTTTGTTGGCATCTTTCTCTTTAAATCTAAGGCCATTCATCCAGCTGCAAAAGGTTTCTTCATCCTTGATTGAGTCCAATGCCTATGAGCACTGGCTAAAAGTGGTTATGTGTGGCCCATGGTTTGTGGAAATTGCAAGCTTCTCCGTGTAGACATGAAGCCCCAATTTCAATCCAATCGTTAAATCCTTAACAATGATTCAACTTTAAGTTCAATGGTCAAATCTGCATTTGGAATTATAAAAACACAAGTCCTTGAACTCCATTAGTGATGTTTTGGATGAATATTTCTATCTCAGTGACGCCATCGGAGCTAAACCTCCTACTAACTTTGCCCACTTGTGTATTGGGGCAAAGGGTTGCCAAATCAAATAGTTTTGAGATATGGTGACCACCGCTACTCCCAGGTTTTGGACTATCAGCACATCACATTCCACGCAAGCTGAAGTTCAAACAAATGCATATGCATAACTACAACATGATTAACTCAGAAAACCTGAGAACACTATAATCTCTCTGTTCTTTGACAGAGAATTAGGGCAGTTTCAATTGAAAGAGTTGCCCTATGCGGATTTAACAGAGTTTAATTTTGCGTTTAGGACAGGGAAGCATGCAGGTTTCCCGCCTCTATTAGAGTTCCCATTGCCAATTTGCCGTTACCCAACACCCTAAAACCTCATGTACCAAAAACAAAAAACAAAAAAACTCTGTAACAACTTGAAGTGTCGATCAAACTGTATATTGACCATTATAAAAGTTCCAAAGAGGACTAACGGTGACCCAAAAGACATGCATCGTGACGAAGAGGGTTTTATCCTATAGTCAATCAAGTTCAATTGCGAAACAGAGATCAGGAGTTTGAATCCCATCTAGTGATTTGAGAGAGCATTCAAATTTGAAACTACATTACCGTACCTGCCCCGCTGAAAATTCCTACAAAGCTCTTGTCGTCGATTCATTGAAAAGTCAATTCGCCCACACCGGAAGAATTGGAAAGCCGAAGGCTGTTCAAAATCGATAGCATGGGCATACGAAGATTTCGAATGTATGCAACGTGAATGTAACTTGAATATATGGAGCTCTCTTTGCTTTGTGCTTGCAGCTATTTAAATGCTTCAGACCTATATATATCATACACAAGTTCTTTTTCAGTATCAGGGATGGTTTCTTTGCCTTTGTGGGCACTTTCTTTGGACATAAGTGTTTCAGTTGGATGAATTGGATACCCTTGCCTCCTGCAATTGTTCCCGTAGCGTACAACGATTGATTCGGCTTCGAATAACCTATCGGAGGTCTTGATTCGCCTGCTGTAAACTTGTCTTTTGTCTCTGCCAACCGTTGTTAGTATTCCACGCCCGTGAGGAATTCCGCTTGATTTGAATTTAGTTTTGGTCGAAGTTTTGGTTTTATAGATGGCATTTTAACATTTAATGGAAAAAAGTTACTATTGTTTTCATTAGTTCGCTTTATCTAGTTTTTTAAATTGTAAATGCTTTTTAACCTTTTGTAATTTATTATTGTTTTCACTTGTATTTTATATTTTAATGACGAAGATGTTACTATGCCAATGTTACTGGGCATTATTATAAAATAATAATAATAATAAATATTTTTTAAAAATTGGCTTATATAATGTGCCAATACATATGTTAGAGAATTTAAACATATTACCAAATTCATTGCTGAAAGCAACACACATCATAAACAAAAAGGTATTCTGCGAGCCAAGTGCAATCATGTGTCATGACCAATATGCAGAAGCAGCGCACATTAGGCATTAGCGTAATTCAGAGAAATATGTACACCCATGTAAAACAGCAAATACAAAAGAAACAATGGATGAGAAACATATCAAAAGTTGTCCCCATCCTCGACCCCCTGTGTGTCACATAGGCCGGCAAAAACTCCCGGACCAGTTACACAACACAAAAACAGAAAATACAATAAAAGGAGTGTAAATAGGTCTAAGTCAAGATAGTGCCAAAGTCGTAGTTCCAAAAACCAGAAGGTTTTCTAGCTGGAGAAACTGGTGTGTGATAGACATATATTTACAATATCGTAGAAAGAACAGTAAGCTGACAGGCGCGGATCTTCACAATTATTATAAGTGTTTTATATTCACTCCCTGTGGGTGAGACTTATGGGCACTCAACTTGGGACAGGTCAAAGATAAATCTTGGCACACTTTTACCAACCCCAAGGTTGCGAGCACCTTGACATCGCCCCTTTCTGCAGGATCTAATAAAGGTTGAGCGTTGGGAAATGTTCTTTTCCCTATCTGCACAGATTTGGATTAACGATGAGCATCGTCGTTCCTCCATCCTTCGCCAATTTGCGCTGGACCTGACCACATACATTTATGGCACATCTCAATGAATACCTGGCATCGTTGGATGCGGACATCACTGGACGGGAGGCTATGCTAGAGGCCTTTCAATCGGCGGTGGATGTCAAAAAGGAGGGGACAGCTGGAACACATGCGAGACGTCAGGGGTCGAGGAACCTGGATCTCCTTCACGATACAACCCTCGCACAAAACATGGATTTCAAGACCAGATACCAGTTGCACATCACACGGGCACTCGAGATAAACCTCATCATCCTTCCACTGTGAAAAAATTGTTGAGCTTTGGCTATGATGTTATGTGGGATAGGGTGGCAAGCCTTCGTAAGAGGGCGTTGATCGGGCGATGGCACTTCGACCGGGAGCGCGACAGGGATATACAGAATTGGGTAAACATTGAGTGGTGTCGCATTCTGGGATATCCGCCTAAGGTGTGCCGATTATTGAACGACTGGTATAGTTTTCACTTCCTAACTATGGGGGACGTTGCACGGATTCTGAAAAATACCATGGGTACGTGGTAGATGCTTCCTATCATTACATACCTGGTATATTGGTTTTAATCCAACGCTGGAGGTTCCACACAATCATCTAGTATTGGTTAAACTCTCGGGATTTCCGCTGGAATTCTGGACTCTAAAGGTCCTTTCTGCCATTGGGGATTCAATTGGTAGATTTGTATACATGGATCCTAGGGGACTTGGAATGTATTATAAATGGCTTGCATGGATTCTAGTTGAGCTGGGGTTTGTTGGTGGTCTTCCTACTTAGATTGATCTGTCATGGGACTGTGCAATTCACCACCAGCGGGTTGACTAGTGGAGCATCCTCTTACAATGCCTACTGTATCACGGCATAGGCCACCTGGTTCGAAACTGCCCAAGGCATCACTTCGAGAGGCGATCATACAAGACCAGTGATGTTTTGAAGACAAATACTGCTACTCAGACCGCATCACCACCTGCGACGGGCGAAAAAATCAGGTATGGAAAAATATCACACAACCCCCCCTCCTACTCATTTCCTTTATATGTCTCTAGATCCTACATTACCCCCCTTGTCACTAGCGCCATATAACTCGAAGGTTTCGACCATTCCCCTTCCCTCTATATGTTGATCAGTGTACATTGGGAACCTCGCGTGTCTGACAATAACATAGAGAATAATTACAATAACACATCTTGCCACCTTACGCATGAGGGAGAATGTGCGAGGGCGGCCAACCGGCCACCCAATGTCCTTTCTCATAACTCCTCTAACCATGACACAGATCCCACCGATGCCCTTTTGTCGGCTCTCACCCTAATCGATGGCATACTAAAGTAATTTTGAAAAGTACAAGGTTTAAACATATTACGCACACATTTTTTTTACTTCTAATTACTTTACATGAAATTATATTACCTCATATGGACAATTAACCAAACATGCATAACATATTAATTTTGTTTTTTAATACAACTCACATATTATTATTATTATATATAGGGACATACTTACACATCACCTTCATACTAAGTGTTGAAAACGACAATACGAAATCTAAGAAAGATTTTAATTTTAATTTCCCTTTAATTAAATTAGAAGAAGATTGTAATTCCACATCACATGACAGTTTGTAGGAGTTAACTAAGTTAGAATGACTTAGTTAGTTCAGTTAATTCGAGTTGAGGGTAAAACTAGAGGCATGCAGAGTGTCTCCTACTTTTTAGGGGTCCTCGTTGAGTTTATTTTGAGTTGTAATTAATTAACTTTAAAATTTATTTGATTTCAAATCACTTTAACTAGTTCTGCTTGTATTTGTCCAATAACCCTATCAAGTCTGCTACCCTGTATCCCGATGGTTTTAGCCTAAAACCCAAATACGTGAGACCCTCCTTGATATTCTTTACGAGGTATTGAAACATATTTGCAATTTGAGAAGCATTTTCATCCTCTGAGTCCGAATGTAATATTAGGGACTTTAATTTATTTTCCATCAAACCAGTAGCATTACCAAATCGAGAAAATATGGTAAACATGTGTGCCCATTGTGAGAGAACAACCCGCCCGAAGACCATGATGTCGTCCATGAAAAAGTTATGTGAAATAGACACCGACCTACAAACCCGAACTCCCATAGAGTTTCCCTCCCTAGCAGCCTGCGAAATCTTATGGCCGAGTCCATGCATGACTAATATAAACAGTAGTGGGGATAGTCAGGACCCCTGTTTAAGCCCTCGCCCTGCCCTGAAGAAACCTGAAGGTAATCCATTTATGATGACAACAAAAGAGGCAGAGTTAACATAATTCATAATCCATTCCACATTCCTCTGTGACATGCCAATTTTAGTCAAGATGATCCCGAGGTATTCCTAATCCACACAATCGTATGCCTTTGATATGTCAACCTTCATCGTAATAGATTTTATGTTCTGTGTGTGAATAGTATGTAAAGTTTATTGTGAGATGGCCACAACATCATGAATAATCCTGTTGTGTAAAAACTCGAATTGTTCCTTTGAGATATGAGTAGAGAGACACTTCTTAATCCACACAACGATGACCTTTGATATGATCTTCTATAGAATGTTGCATAAAGATATGGGTCGAAAATCATTAAATTTTGTTGGCGCTGGTCCTTTAGGAATGAAGGCAATAAACGTAGAATTTATAGAACCTGTGATGTGGCCATGTAACCTGGGCTCCTCCACCATTTGGGTAATATCTCTCCCCATTAGTTGAAAAAATGTCAGGAAAAATTCTACGGTCCATCCGTTTGGACCTAGGCTTTTGTCATGAGCAAAGGTCATTAGAACAGAAAGAGTTTCTTCCTCGAAGACCTCCCTTGATAGTGTTGCATTCTGACCCTCATCGAACATGGTGGGGTAATCATGGGTCAGCCATAATTGATCATCCACATGATCACCTTCCTAAGCTTTAAAATTTTATTGGAAATGTCTGACAGTCTCAAGTTGTATCTCCTCCATGGAGTGAAACTCCTCACTAGTATCATTAATGATCTTCCATATACTATTTCGCTGTCGTCGAAGGTTGGCGATGTTATGGAAGTATTTCGTATTTTTTTTGCCACCTTGAAGCCATATTGCACTACTCTTCAAATGCCAGGTTTGTTCCCGTATAATAAAATATTCCTCTTACGATCCTCCAATTCCTTTAGACGCCTCCAGAGCATCACATTGTCGCCCAGTAAATCCAGAGTATGTATCATATCTCTGATTTCAGTATTTATAGAAGTAAGTTCAGTAATGAGGCATTTATTCTTTTACCTCTCCCAAATCTTTACCTTAACCTTCAGCCCTTTAAGTACCAATCCCATCCAAGTCATGGGAGTATATAATCTTTGGTCTTCCATGGCCTCCTAGTGTTCAGTGACTAGTTTCTGAAAATTTTGGATCTTCAAGCCAAATCCGGTTGAATTTGAAAGGCAAACCACGCAGAAACTTGACCTCGCACCAGCTAAGAATAATGGGGTGATGGTTTGATATTGCAGTATCTGACACCCTCAAGTGCACCTTCCCTAGGCTTTCCAATAATTGCTCATGTAAAATAAATCTATCAAGCCTCTTGCCAATGTATGCATCATTGGTCCTTCCATTGTACCACGTCGGCTACAACTTGTGGGGTTGTATGTCCCACAAATTATTCTCCATGAAAAGGTTTGTAAGATATGTAGATATAGGTTCCATCCTGCATCACTTCCCCCAATGTTCCTTTGAGGAAAGGGTGGCATTAAAATTCCCTGCAGTAACAAGAGAGCCTATTTTGAGTATATCATTGTCTTCCATTCTCTTCCAGAAAACATTTCGATCTGAGTAAGGTGCATATAAATTTATAAAATATATACACTCCTTGTAATCCCAGATGTGGCCAAATAGTAGTATTCCGCTAAAGAAATAGTATGCACAGAAACTAGCCAGCATAGGATTCCACATAGCCACCACGCTCCTGGATAGACCCCGAGAATCCACTGCCACCATGTCCCACCTTGGATACATATTCCGAAAATAGGTATACACCTTATCAGAAGAAGTCATGGTCTCTTCGCACAAGACCATAAATTTATTGCACAATTTAAGAAAATTCCTAATAGAGAGATATCTATAGTGGTCTACCAGGGCACAGATATTGAATGAAATGCAATTCATCATGAGCCACCTTTCTCGGGGGATAGTGCTCTAGGTACCCGGTTGAATGCGGTAGAAATTGGAACCTCGTACATTCCAGGGTTCCTCGATGATGTAATGTCTCGAATAGGTTTGTTCCCCCCCCTGCCCCGACGACCCCCCTTGCGGTGCGTCGTGACATTCAATCTTGAGGTAGGGCTAATCTGGAAAGGAGGCATGCTCTCATCGCATTGTTTGACTGAAATCTCAGATAAATCTAGCGAGGGGTTCTGTAATAGAAACTAAATGTCACTGTCAAACGAGTTGTGGGGCTAAGTGGCAAGGGCAGGATCCGAGGGGACTGTACCCTAAGCTATGATCGCCCAAAGGTGCCCGGAGGGGGATATTATGAGGACGAGAATGGTCCAATGTCCCCAATCGAGTAATCTAGGAGAGGGAAAACAGTATAGGACGAGATTACAGGTGCAGTTGATTAACGAGGGGTGTTTGGTGCACGAGCGTCAGCTGATGGATGAGGGTGTCTAGTCAGACACGCGAGGTTCCCAATGTACACTGATCAACAGATAGAGGGAAGGGGAATGGTCGAAACCTTCGGGCTAGTGACAAGGGGGATAATGTAGGATCTAGAGACATATAAAGGAAATGAGTAGGAGGGGGGGTTGTGTGATATTTTTCCATACCTGATTTTTCGCCCGTCGCAGGTGGTGATGCAGTCTGAGTAGCAGTATTTGTCTTCGAAACATCACTGGTCTTGTATGATCGCCTCCCGAAGTGACGCCTCAGGCAGTTTCGAACTAGGTGGCTTGTGCCGTGATACAGTAGGCACTGTAAGAGGATGCTCCAATAGTCAACCCGCTGGTGGTGAATTGCACAGTCCCATGACAGATCAATCTGAGAAGGAAGACCACCAACAAACCCCAGCTCAAGTAGAATCCATGCAACCCATTTATAAGACATTCCAAGTCCCCTAGGATCCATGTATACAAATCTACCAATTGAATCCCCAATGGCAGAAAGGACCTTTAGAGTCCAGAATTCCAGCTGCAATCCCATGAGTTTAACCAATACTAGATGATTGCGTGGAACCTCCGACGTTGGATTAAAACCAATATACCAGGTATGTAATAATAGGAAGCATCTACCACGTACCCATGGTATTTTCAGAATCCGTGCAACGTCCTCCATAGTTAGGAAGTGAAAACTATACCAGATGTTCAATAATCGGCACACCTTAGGCGGATATCCCAAAATGCGACACCACTCAATGTTTACCCAATTATGTATATCCTTGTCGCGCTCCCGGTCGAAGTGCCATCGCCCGATCAACACCCTCTTACGAAGGCTTGCCACCCTATCCCACATGACATCTTAGCCAAAACTCAACAAATTTTTCACAGTGGAAGGATGATGAGGTTTATCTAGAGTGCCCGTGTGATGTGCAACTGGTATCTGGTCTTGAAAGCCATGTTTTGTACGAGGGTTGTATCGCGAAGGAGATCCAGGGTCCTTGACCCTTGACGTCTCACATGTGTTCCAGTTGTCCCCTCCTTTCTGACATCCACCGCCGATTGAAAGGCCTCTAGCATAGCCTCCTGTCCAGTGATGTCCACATCCAACGATGCCAAGTATTCATTGAGATGTGCCATACATGTATGTGGTCAGGTCCAACGCAAATTGGTGAAGGATGGAGGAACGACGATGCTCATCATTAATCCAAATCTATGAAGATAGGGAAAAGAACATTTCCCAATGCTCAACCTTTATCAGATCATGCAGAAAGGGGAGGTGTCTAGGTGCCCGCAACCTTGGGGTTGGTAAAAGTGTGCGAAGATTTAACTTCGACCTGTCCCAAGTTGAGCACCCGTAAGTATCACCCATGGGAAGTGAATCTAAAACACTTATAGTAATTGTGAAGATCCATGCCTATCAGCTTACTGTTCTTTCTACGATATTGTAAATATATGTCTATCACACACTACTTTCTCCGGCTAGAAAACCTTTTGGTTTTTGGAACTACGACTTTGGCACTATCTTGACTTAGACCTATTTACACTCCTTTTATTTTATTTTCTGTTTTTGTGTTGTGTAACTGATTCGAGAGTTTTTGCCGGCTTATGTGACACACAGGGGGTCGGGGATGGGGACAACTTTTGATATGTTTCTCATCCACTGTTTCTTTTGTATTTGCTATTTTACATGGGTGTACATATTTCTCTGAATTACGCTGATGCCTAATGTGTGCTTCTTCTGCATATTGATCATGACACATAATTGCACTTGGCTCGCAGAATACCTTTCTGTTTATGATGTGTGTTGCTTTCAATAATGAATTTGGTACTATGTTTAAATGCTACGACATATGTATTGGCACATTATATAAGCCAATTTTTTTGAAAATATTTATTATTATTATTATTTTATAATAATGCGAGGTAACATTGGCATAATAACATTTTCCTCATTAAAATATAAAATATAAGTGAAAGCAATAATAAATTACAAAATGTTAAAAAGCATTTACAATTTAAAACAATAGATAAAGCGAACCAATGAAAACAATAGTAACTTTTTCCCATTAAATGTTAAAAGGCCATCTGTAAAACCAAAACTTCGACCAAAACTGAATTCAAATCAAGCGGAATTCCCCACGAGCGTGGAATACTAACAACGGTTGGCGGAGACAAAAGACAAGTTTACATCAGGCGAATCAAGACCTCCGATAGCTTATTCGAAGCCGAATCAAGCGTTGTACGGGAACAATTGCAGGAGTCAAGGTTATCCGATTCATCCAACTGAAACACTTGTGTCCAAAGAAAGTGCCCACCAAGGCAAAGAAACCATCCCTGATACTGAAAAAGAACTTTTGTATAATATATAGGTCTGAAGCATTTAAATAGAGAGCTCCAGATATTCAAGTTACATTCACGTTGCATACATTCGAAATCTTCGTATGCCCATGCTATCGATTTTGAACAGCCTTCGGCTTTCCAATTCTTCTGGTGTGGGCGAATTGACTTTTCAATGAATCGACGACAAGAGCTTTGCAGAAATTTTCAGCAGGGCAGGTACGGTAATGTAGTTTTAAAAATTGAATGCTCTCTCAAATCACTAGATGGGATTCGAACTCCTGATCTCTATTTCGCAATTGCACTTGATTGAATATTGGATAAAACCCTCTTCGTCACGATGCCTGTCTTTTGGGTCACCGTTAGTCCTCTTTGGAACTTTTATAATGGTCAATATACAGTTTGATCGACACTTCAAGTTGTTACAGAGTTTTTTTTTGTTTTGTTTTTGGTACATGAGGTTTTAGGGTGTTGGGTAATGGCAAATTGGCAATGGGTACTCTAATAGAGGCGGGAAACCTGCATGCTTCCCTGTCCTAAATGAAAAATGAAACTCTGTTAAATCCGCACAGGGCAACTCTTTCAATTGAAACTGCCCTGATTCTCTGTCAAAGAACAGAGAGATTATTGTGTTCGCAGGTTTTCTGAGTTAATCATGTTGTAGTTATGCATATGCATTTGTTTGAACTTCAGCTTGCGCGGAATGTGATGTGCTGATAGTCCAGAACCTGGGAGTAGCGGTGGTCACCATATCTCAAACGACATCACCTCTCACTCTGTAAGCAGTTGTTGTGGGCATGTTCAATTCGTTTGCTTCATGCATACCCTTATCCCTGGTTTCATATACTAGTTCATAATTCTATGGAAGGTTGTTTATGAGATGGCGTCATGTGTCAGTAATGGAACCTCCCGGGAAGTATGGGAGGCAAGAACATTGTACTATGTACTCATTGCGAGCGATCTTGGTGTTTGTTATCATGAATAATCATGTGAGGTCTCAAAAACATTTATGTTGTAAGCACAGAGAAAATTTAGTAACAGATGATAAACATGTCAACATTGCAGACCTTTCTACTTGGCCAAAACAGATGATACCATAGATAACACAAATGAAACAGATCACAATGGGAATCTCTATGATGATTCCGAACAATGTCAGCAAGCATACACTGCAAATAAAAAATTAGTAAGAAAAAATATACTCAAGTATCACTCAATGCAAAATGTTTTGAACTGGACAATCTCCACAACAGAATTAGTGAGTCAAATGCAGCCCATGTCCAAAGAGTTGTAGCAATTAAAGAAGAAAAGTCTTTTTATGGACCTAGATTCTATCGTCTTCATGAATGATGTATCCCGCATCTACATGGCTCACTTACTTCTATTCTGCATGCATGTCTTGATGTAGCATAGACCAAAAACATGTTCCCTATGAACACATCATTGCATGATAACTCTGCTGACCATTTAACAAAGCAAGCTTAGTTGACAGGGATCTAAGTTATTTTTAAATATCTTGTCGATTGTTTCGGAGGCTAGCTTACTGTCATCAGCCCTCAAGAATGCATCAACGAGAGCACCGTAATTCACAATGCTTGGCTAGTACCTTTAACTGTTTATTCTGAATAATGCAAATGAGTGACTGTTAATTTTCCCATGAATTCAAAATTACAGAAATCAGTCTCTAAAACAAAGAACTCTCATTTTTAGAAGCCTCAACTCAATACATTTTACCTCCTTAGACTCATTTTCAGAAGCCTCAACTCAATAAATTTTACCTCCTTAGAAATTATCTTATCATTTTGTTGTGTTTTCTGTTGTACCCTTTAAAATTTTAAACAGTTGATAAAGCATTATTTGAATAATGTTTGATCTGCAGAAAACCCACGTTGAAGAAGTCTCTGTTCTAGGAAAGCACAATAAATTATAAGATGCATCTAACATGAACTTATACCCGGATAGAATATCTTTCGTTGAACTTATACCCGGATAGAATATCACCTTGTTCAATACAAACTTGTAGCTGATTACAATATCTTCTCATCCACAGTCTCTGGGACCTATTCTTGGTGGCCACTCAGCTGGTTCATCATCACTTACATTTCAAAGTGAACTGCACAGCATGGTGTTTTGGCTGTAAACTTACTTACGCAACTATCATTGAACATCCCCTTAAATGTTCATCCAAGTCAAGAAATCACTTGTTTATTCACCCAAAACTTTATCTAAAGGATTGGATATGGGTTAACTCCCATTCATGAAGCCATCTGGGTAGTTAGTTTTTATGCTTGTTGGTTCATTAGGAGAGTAACCTGGATACAGGTTGTGTCATCCAAATTGTCAGTTTCTTAGTTTTTTTTTTCATATCTTAAAGGATGGTGATTTCTATCTCTGCTTTTCCTGTTATGAGTGTAGAAAGTTGTTGTCTGTTGTCCTTATTTACAACTATTGAGCTGGCACCAGGTCCAACAACAAGACACTTGGCCAGATAAACATTTTTCAACACTTGTGATCACTGGGCAAGCTTCGAGGTTCAATTGTTTACTTCTACTTAAATAGTCACATTAACTGGTTTTGGCTACCATTGAAAATTAATATAATATTTTCTTTCTTTCAACTTTTTTTTCAAGAAACATTGACACTGCAACTTAAACTGAAAGGTTTCATAATTTTCAAGAGCAGGGGTTAGTAGGGGTGGGGTTCATAGCAAAGTGTATGGGCATTGTAGTGCAAAATGTTAGGTATTGGAGATGGCATGATGTTTGTTCCTCCAACATCTCCCTTCAAATATGAGTTACTTAATAAAGAGTTGTTTATCACCTCGTTCAACACAAACTTGTAGATGATTACAATATCCTCTCCATCCACAGTCTCTGGGACCCATTCTTGGTGGCCACTTTGCTGGTTCATCATCACTTACATTTCAAAGTGAACTGCACAGCATGGTATTATGGCTGTAAACTTACTTGATGTTTGTTCCTCCAACATCTCCCTTCAAATATGAGCTACTCAATAAAGAGTTGTTTATCACCTAGTTCAACACAGACTTGTGTAGCTGATTACAATATCTTCTCCATCCACATTCTCTGGGACCCTTTCTTGGTGGCCACTCTGCTGGATCATCATCAGTTCCATTTCAAAGTGAACTACACAACATGGTATTGTGGCTGTAAACTTACGCAACTATCATTGAACATCCCCTTAAATGTTCATCCAAGTCAAGAAATCACTTGTTTATTCACCCAAAACTTTATCTAAAAGATTGGATATGGGTTAACTCCCATCCATGAAGCCATCTGGGTAACCAGTTGTTATGCTTGTTGG
Source organism: Pinus albicaulis (assembly GCA_034641835.2). Taxonomy (NCBI): domain Eukaryota; kingdom Viridiplantae; phylum Streptophyta; class Pinopsida; order Pinales; family Pinaceae; genus Pinus; species Pinus albicaulis. The sequence continues at coordinate 343,506,601 of CM076579.1, read as the reverse complement.
TTCATTAGCAGAGCAACCTGGATAAAGTGTCATCCAAATTTATTTGCATCAAAATTGTCAGATTCTTAGTTTTTTTTTCATATCTTAAAGGCTGGTGATTTCTATCTCTGCTTTCCTATTATGAGTGTAGAAAGTTGTTGTCTGCTGTCCTTATTTACAACTATTGAGTTGGCACAAGGTCCAATACCAAGATATTTGGCCAGATAAACATTTTTCAGCACTTGTGATCACTGGGCAAACTTTGAGGTTCAATCGTTTACTTCTACTTAATTAGTCACATTAACTGGTTTTGGCTACCATTGAAAATTAATATAATCTTTTCTTTCTTTCAACTCTTTTTCAAGAAACATTGACACTGCAACTTAAATTGAAAATTATTCAATAGCAGGGGTTAGTACGGGTGGAGTTCATAGCAAAGTGTATGGACATTGTAGTGAAAAATGTTAGGTACTGGAGATGGCATCAGGCTTAGGAATGGCTGCTAAGGCAAGGTGGGTTTCTCTTGAGAGAAACATGGTGAGGAGAATTTCTGAATGGCCGTGACATTTTTATCCAGTCAACATTGAAGATGTAACTGTTTGGATCATTGTCGTGTGTAGGTGGTGCCAAAGAATGATCTAGTTATCTTGTTTGTGGTTGCACAATTTCTCATACAAAAACAGATCATGAATATGCAAATTTTAAAGCAGAGTACATTGTTATTTAAGCATTTGAATTGATTCTTCAACAATACATCAAGACAAGGACTTTACTGACCCATGAAGGCTCCCACAAGTGCTAAGTATTCACAACTGAATGTCCAACAAAGATCACCAAGGAAAGGTTGATCCTCTCATCATGCCACAAGGAAACAAGATTCAATACACCTTTTCTTAAGCTCAGACTTCAAACAATGAATAGATATTGGACTGATATGATGATAGCAATTCAGATCAGAGATAAATATAGGTTTCAGACCTCCTTGACATACCTTGGATAGATGGTATAGATCTCGGACCAATATGACAGACCTAGAACAAGACCAACAGATTTGGATCTATGCTACAGACTTTGATAAACTATCGCAGGACTTCGGTCTAGTCTTCACTGATATCTGATATATATACCACAGACTAGATCAAGCCACAACACTTCGGTCTAGTCACCACTGAAATTGGATCAAGCCACAAATGAACTCAGATATGTTCCACAAACTTTGCTCAAGCCATAGAAGAACTCGGATATGTTGTCACAAGGTCACAAGCCATAGAAGAAACCTGTTGACACAAGGTCTCAAGTGCTCCAAAGAATAAAGCCACTTAAGCATGGAGTTGAGGTCTAACAAATCAAGAGCAAGCTACCTCCATATGTGCATGTCCATCATGGACCAACCAAGGGTTCATGCATACACCATGTACATCATATCGCATGGTCCGGAACTGTTAAAATTGGACAACTAGGTCCAAACTCCATGTTGTGATGCTCAGATTAAGACACTGATATTTTTGTTGGATTCCTCTTTCAGAGAGGTGTAAGATCCATATAAAATTTATATTAATCCAATGAGCAGAACATTTATTTTGAATTTATTATTTATAATAAATTTAAGTGCAGGTCGGCCTTAAGGTTTTACACCCCCAGCAGATGTGTCACACACCTCAATGATGGATATAAATACAGTCAAAGTTGGAGAGCATTACACACTCACTCATCACACATCTTCTTCTCTTCTCTGATTTAGTACGAGCTCCTTGGAGGACGATTTCAGCTCACACGTGGGAAGAAGGACGAGTTTGTATAGCCAAGAAGAAGGACGCAATTGCTGCAGCTAGGGTTTTCAAGGAAGTTTGACCAGCGTTGACTTTGGTCAACGCATGGTCCAAAAGGGCTGAAATTTGTTGGAGACTTCGATTTTAGGAGGCCGTACACATTGGCACAAGAACCGAGGTCAAAAGGTTGACCGAAGTTGGAGTTGCGTTGACTTTGATGTTGCTGCCCTGCGTTGACTTTTCTGGACAACGTTGACTTTTTTGGAGTTGACTTGAGTTGACTAGGTGACTGATTTGAGGATTGTTGTGACACATTCTGGGTTGGCTGATCAAGGAGACTTTGCTGGTTGAAGCATCCTGTTGACCGCCGTAACGCACCATCACATTCTCCTGTTTTTGGTTTGTTTTCTATAGATCCATTGGTATGTTCTATCAGCATTTTACTTAACTGTTTGGGTGATTGTTGTAATAAAAGTAAAGTTGCATCAAGCATAGAACATCTACAAAAATTTACATGGTATCAGAGGTGAGGTGAAGACAAGCCCTAACTTATAGCAATCACCATCTAAGAAAAATGGGTTCCACAAGTTATGGCTTCAAGGAGAATGACAAGCTGACTGGAAGGGATGACTTCCATGCCTGGAAGATGATATTAGATCTCAAATTGGAAGACCATGATCTCATGGACCATGTACTGGGTAAGATACAAGAACCTCCATCCAATGCTTCTGTTGCTGCTAAAACCAAGTATAAGAAGGGGGAGATCAAAACAAAGCTGATGATCAGGGAATCCATTCATAAAAGCCTGGTGGCCTACATCTCTGAGTTGGGTACATCCAAAGAGATGTATGATAAATTGATTCTGATGTTCAAGGTAAACAATGTAAACCAAGTGCTATTCTTCAAGAATCAATTGAAGAATCTGAAGAAAGGCAGGGATGAGTCTGTCCAAACATACTTTCTGAAATTGACCGAGATTAGGAACAATCTGCTGGCTATTGGGGAGACTATAGCCGATCGTGAGATGGTACTCACCGCACTTGGAGGACTCCCATATGAATGGCAAGTATTCAACACTACCATTCTCAATAATAGTACAATTCCTAACTTTGACGAGCTACTGTCCAGATGCATGCAAGAAGAGACAAGAATGAAGGAATATGAAAATGACAGAAATGCTGCCTATGCTGCTCATTCTAGAAAGAACTCTGGTGGTCCTAAGAACAAAGGAAGATCAAGGGCTCAAGGAAAGAAGGGCAAGTGTTTCACTTGTCATAGGCTTGGTCACTACGCTAGAGAATGTCCTTTCAAGAAGGATTCTCTCGATAGTGATGACAACAACAACAACCGGAGGAATGGAAATCAAAGAAACAACAGGTCCAAAGGAAAGAGGAAGGCTCCCTCTGATGGAAACAATCAACCTTTCAAAAGGTCTAGAAACTCCAGGTATGAGGAATCAAATGTTGTTGATAAAAGAAATGAATACATTCTTGTATCTGCTCTCTCTGCTGCATCCCCGCCCGACACTATGGATGTCTGGCTGATAGATAGTGGTGCTTCTAGACACATCACTGGGTTCAAGGAAGCACTTTCTGACATGGTTGAGAAGGATACCAATTTGGAAATTATCCTTGGAGATAATGCCACATATCCCGTGAAAGGGACAGGGACTGTGACCCTCCACTTGTCTCAAGGACAAGTCCTACATTTACAAGATGTACTCTATGTACCAAATTTGAAGAAGAACCTTGTGTCTATATCAGCCATGGAAGACAAAGGGTTCAATGTAACATTCACTGATGGAAAGGTGCTCATGTGGAAGAAGAGCTTCAAGGAAGCTATCTCGATTGGGTTTAGAGTTGGCACACTCTACCAGGTTGGAGGAAGTCCGCTAGGAGCAATGACATGTGATACTATCCGACAAACCGAACTATGGCACCGAAGGTTTGGACACCTTCATTACAAGGCCCTTCCCGAAGCAAGGAAGGTGGTGACAGGGATGCCTGACTTTGGAAATAATCATGAAGGTGTATGTAAAGGCTGTGCCGAAGGAAAGCATACAAGGGGACCTTTCCCCTCAAGTGTCACAAAGACATCTGATATTTTGCAACTGGTCCATTCTGATCTATCTGGTATGCTACCTGTAACATCCCTGGGAGGATGTTCTTACTACATGACATTCACTGATGACTTCTCCCGCAAAACCTGGATATACTTCTTGAAGAAGGATGAGGCTTTCATGTGGTTCCGTACCTTCAAAGCCTTGATGGAAAATATGACAGGAAAGAAGATCAAGATTTTGAGGACCGACAATGGCACTGAATATGAGTCAAATGAGTTCAAGGACTTTTGCAGAGAAGCTGGCATTAAGAGGGAGACTACTACTGCCTATACTCCTGAGCAGAATGGTGTTGCTGAACGAAAGAACAAGACTATTGTGGAAGCTGCCCATGCCATGCTATGTGACCAGGGTCTACCGAAGTTTCTGTGGGGAGAAGCTGCAAATACTGCTGTATACATTCAAAACCGATGCCCTCATTCCGCTCTGGACTCCAAAACTCCCGAAGAGGTTTTCACTGGTAAGAAACCTGATGTCTCACATTTTAGAATTTTTGGATGTCTTGTTTATTTTCATGTGCCGAAAGAAAAGAGAAGTAAGCTGGATGCTTCTGGGAAGAAAGGAATGTTTGTGGGCTACAGTGAGACTTCTAAGGCCTATAGAGTTTATGTACCTGGTCAAAGGGAAGTAGAGATATGCCATGATGTCACTTTTGACGAAGATGCTTCCCTGAAGAAAGTAGTAGATCTTCCAAGATCTGAAGAAAATCATGAAGAAAGGCCTGGAAATCAAGAAGAACCGCAGGATGAGACAATGCCTGATATTGAAGGACCAATGGACCCTATCGATCCATCTCCTTCACTGGGAAAGAGACCATCATGGCTCGGGGACACCCTCGAAGATGCTGAGGGTCATGCTGCCCCAAGGGGGACATTCCGAGAAAGCAAGAAGCCGTGTAGATACCAAGGGTATCTAGCTGCCATGAGTACTATTGTACAATTTGAACCTGGATCTTTTGAGAAGTCGTAAAGCATCAAGTCTGGAAGGATGCTATGCACGAAGAATATGAGTCCATAATGAAGAATGATGTCTGGGATGTGGTTCCAAGACCGAAGGACAAATCAGTTGTCATAGCGAAATGGCTCTACAAGATCAAGCATGGTTCTGATGGAAGTGCTGAAAAATTCAAGGCAAGATTTGTTGCCCGTGGCTTCTCTCAAAAGGAAGGAGTAGATTATGATGACATATTTGCACCTGTGGCACGATATACCACCATTCGATCAATCATAGCCCTTGCTGCTACGCAAGGATGGAGTCTTCATCGGATGGATGTCAAGACCGCTTTTCTGCATGGTGCAATAAAGGAAGAGGTGTATGTGGAACAACCTCTGGGATTTGAAGTTCAAAATCGAGACACTCATGTCTGCAGGTTGAAGAAAGCCCTCTATGGGTTAAAGCAAGCACCCAAAGCTTGGTACGAGAGGATGGATAGTTACTTGATGAAGCTGGGCTTCACTCGAAGTAATGCTGATCCGAACCTTTACTTCAAGGTTGTGCAGGGGAAGCCTCTCATTCTAGTGCTGTATGTGGACGATCTCTTCCTGACAGGTGCTGACCCTCTCATTCATCAATGTAAGAGGGAGCTCGCTGCTGAGTTCGAGATGAAGGACCTAGGACTGATGCACTACTTCCTAGGCCTGGAGGTCTGGTAGAGACCTAGAGAGATTTTCCTTTCTCAAGGAAAATACATTGTGAAACTTCTAGAGAGATTTGGTATGGTGGACTGCAAGTCCGTGTCAACATCGATGGAACTCAACTTCAAAAAGTTGAGTGGCAGCGCTGCTGGGCCTATCTTGGCCAATCCTACTGAGTATCGTCAACTCATAGGAGCTTTGATGTTCTTAGTGAACACCCGACCGGATATATGTTTTGCAGTGAACACTTTGAGTCAACAGATGGTTGAGCCTCATCATTTTCACTAGGTTGGTGCCAAGAATCTTCTGAGATATCTTCGGGGCACGATAAACCATGGGCTGAGATACACTGTCGGGAGTGTGACACTCCGTGGATATACTGATGCCGATTGGGCTGGCGGTGTGGTGGATCGTAAGAGCACATCGGGATGCTACTTCAATCTTGGTTCTTCTTCGATCTCATGGATGAGTAGGTAGCAGAAGTCGGTGGCTTCGAGCACCGCTGAGGCCGAATACATTGCAGCAAGTATGGCCTGTTGTGAAGCAGTTTGGTTGTGAAAACTCTTTAGTGAGCTGTTTGGGCATGTGCTAGATACCACTATGATACTCTGTGATAACCAGAGTGGGATTCGTATGACTGAGAATCCTGTGTTCCACAATTGATCCAAGCATGTTGATGGTTGGTACCACTTTATCTGGGATATGGTACAGCGAGGCGCCGTAAGGCTCAATCATATAGGAACTGATGAGCAGGTCGCGGATATTCTCACTAAGCCCCTGGGGAAGGTCAAGTTCCTAACCTTCCGTGAGAATCTTGGTATTGTGGAACGACCCTATGATGTGGGTCCTGTTGGACGATGAGCTCTGGGAGCTCTGGGGGGCTTTGGGGACAGCTTTTCGGAGCTATGGACAACCACAAGGCTAGGCTTGCCGACCTTGGTGATGTGCTTGGACCCCACCGTTGTGATTATTGAGTTGGTTCACCTCTCATTATCTATGCCCCGTATGCATCCTACCCATTGAGTTCAGGGCTCATGGGAAGTACCTCTCATTTGGCCAATGAGGTGGGAAAAGCTAGAGACTAGTAGCAAATACTGATGGACGCATCAGAGATTGCCGTACTCTCTATCTAGGATGGCACGGTCCAACCAATTGATCTAGGATCAAGTATAGTGAGGTTTCGGACCTCCGCCTGACTTCGGGTCAAATGAACCAACTTCGGGTTGGTTGGAGACTCTTTGTGAGTCTGATAGAGGTTTCGGACCTCTGGGCTGAATTTGTCAGCCAGGGGATGATGTCTTTGTGACTGACCCACTTCTGTTCTGAAATAAAGAGGCCAGCAAAGCAAGTTACGACGGGATGACGCACGATGTTTGATTGCACTGATGGATGGAGTTCTCCCTAGTTGAGAGGGAGTGTTAAATTTGGACAACTAGGTCCAAACTCCATGTTGTGATGCTCAGATTAAGTGGCTAGTATTTTTGTTGGATTCCTCTTTGGGAGAGGTGTAAAATCCATATAAAATATATCTTAATCCGATGAGCAGAACATTTATTTTGAATTTATTATTTATAATAAATTATATGTGCAGGTCGGCCTTAAAGTTTTACACCCCCAGCAGATGTGTCACACACCTCAATGATGTATATAAATACAGTCAAACTTGGAGAGCATTTCACACCAACTCATCACACATCTTCTTCTCTTCTCTGATTTAGTACGAGCTCCTTGGAGGATGATTTCAGCTCACACGTGGGAGGAAGGACGAATTTGTACAGCCAAGAAGAAAGACGAAATTGCTGCAGCTAGGGTTTCCAAGGAAGTTTGACCAACGTTGACTTTGGTCAACGCATGGTCCAAAAGGGCTGAAATTTGTTGGAGACTTCGATTTTAGGAGGCCGTACACATTGGCACAAGAACCGAGGTCAAAAGTTTGACCGAAGTTGGAGCTGCGTTGAATTTGATGTTGTTGCCCTACGTTGACTTTTCTGGACAGCGTTGACTTTTCTGGAGTTGACTTGAGTTGACTAGGTGACTGATTTGAGGATTGTTGTGACACATTCTGGGTTGGCTGATCAAGGAGACTTTGTTGGTTGAAGCATCCTGTTGACCGCCGTAACGCACCATCACATTCTTCTGTTTTTGGTTTGTCTTCTATAGATCCATTGGTATGTTCGATCGGCATTTTACTTAACTGTTTGGGTGATTGTTGTAATAAAAGTAAAGCTGCATCAAGCATAGAACATCTACAAAAATTTACATAGTATCAGAGGTGAGGTGAAGACAAGCCCTAACTTATAGCAATCACCATCCAAGAAAAATGGGTTCCATAACCAGGGGCAAAAGTGGACACTTCATACTCCAAATGGGCTTTAAAATGTACAAGTGTTACCAAGCTCAACAAGAGAGGTTAATAAATGACCCTATTAGGTGGTTTCAACCTCTAAGGGGGTGACAGGTCCATGGTACATCCATAAAATGGCAGGTGTCGTGTGGAATGATGATGGAACAAAGTGGGGGCAAAGGGAATGCTCCAAGCCACATGCCATGGCACTAGGGTAGCTGTTATGAAGGAAGCCCACACATTGGGTATATGGATGTGATATGTAGATTTATACAAACAATTTTAAGTCTAGTTTAGACATCCAAACAAAGACATTACTAGACTCTCTAGGACATATTGATAGACTGCTGAAATTTTGAGACTCGTAGAGAAAAAAAACAAAATAGTTTCCTATTTCCTTTTTATGGTGGTTGTAAGGTGGCATCAGTGCCTCCCAAAGCAAATGGGTATATGGGGTCAGAAAATACTCTCGAGAGGACAAAGGCAATGAGACAATGATGGTGGTAACACTCCAACTTGTAGGTTTACTCAAACCTTTTCCTTTTGTCCTATACTTCAGAAATTCATCAAATGGGAGATCACAAGTGAAGACAATCTCCAGGATTATGGGTTTTGTATTGATCATGGACAATTTACTCTTGCATTCAACCAAATGTAAAGAGACATATAGTCATGTAAAATAATCAATGGAAAATACCAATAAAGAGAAATTGTGTTAGCTGATTTACCATCCCATTATCACCATCAAGGCCAATGGAAAAACCCAAAGGCAATGACAAATAGATATAAGAAAGTCTACCATTCTTCTACAGTGCATTCAAAGTTATGATGTGAAATGAGAAGCAGTTCCTTGAATAGGTTCATCAAACTTTAATGATCTCAAACAAGTATGATGGAAACCAATGAAAAACTATAAACATGAACCTCATCATAAATACTAGCCTTTGCACCGAGAGGTGCAAAGTAACGCCGGGGAGTGGGGATGCATCTTCCATGTGAGAATATTTTTCTTTTGCAGACATCTATATTTGTTAATGTAATCTTCTAGCTTTCCCAAATTTATCACGAATGATGACCAAAACTCTACTGCGATTCGCTTGCACTCCAACCAAATTTTTGTTGTCTTTCTTTTTATTTTCTTAATAAATCTGTTGCATCCTTCAGTGCTTTTTGCTTTTTCAATTCAATGTCACGTGCACAAACAATAATTTCTGCTGCAAATAGATAGATGGCTTTTGTTGCTTTGGTCCTAGGGTGACATAGGGCTAGAGGGAAAGGGTCCATGGTTTGCACATTTAGATGTAACATGTTGTGTATCATGCAACCCATGAGTTTGAACGATATTCTATACTTAGCGGAAATGCTTTATACCTGCCAGACAAGTTCACTTTCTTTATCCCATTGGGGTTAAAAGAGAAGCACAAGGAAGCGTTGCTGCTAGCGACAGCGGCAAGTCGAGGAGGGAAAAGCGGTCACGTGAAATATATGTTGTAAGGTAGATGATTTTTATTTTAGTTAATGCATAATTATTTCACATGCCCCGGCGAAAAGAGGTAGGGAGTGCTAACATTGGAACTAAAGATTTGTAAAATGAAATTTCTTTTGTGTTGAACTAAAGAAAAATTCTAGTTTGGCTTTTGATTATCAAGTTCAAATTTCAAACATCCTCACTAAGTGAAAATATAATTTCTCCTTTTCATGGGGCTTTTAGACATCTTATGTAGCATCAATCTTGGAATTTCTTAGATTTTCCAAACAACCATGTTTTGGTTCTTCAACTTCTTCAAATTTCTTATGATAATTATTCATACACACACATTAAGACTACAAGTGTCATTTCTAAAGTTAAATAGGAACTTGGTAGTTTGATATGAGCTGATATTTGTCATTCAAAACTTTTATTTGGAACAAAACCTGTAGTTTGGCTTTTGATTATCAAGTTCAAACATCAAACATCCTCACTAAGTGAAAATATAATTTATCCTTTTCATGTGCTTTTAGACATCTTATGTAGCATCATCTTGGAATTTCTTAGATTTTCCAATGGACCATCTTTTGGTTCTTCAACTTCTACAAATTTCTTATGATAATTATTCATACACATGCATTAAGACTACAAGAGTCATTTATGAAGTTAAATAGGAACTTGGTTCTTTGATGTGAGCTGATATTTGTCATTCTATGATACTATCTACGTCTCTAATTGCATGGTCTTCATATATGTTTTTTGTGTAATTTTCATGTAAAGTACTGTTTGGTAGTAGGCACTAGATGACGGGGAACAATGTTTCATTACATACAATATGACTTCCATACTATTTAAATTATTGCATCTATATTACTTTTTTGAAAGTTGTGTGTTTTTGCGAAAATATAAAATCACACTTTACATGGTTCAGCCTTTTAATTACAATTTATGATTTAATTGTTGTTACAGAATTGGTACAAGCTAGAATGGAAAATAAAATTTTGGCAAAAGGGGACTATGTTGATCTCCTTATTAATGATCAAGTCGTTGGGCTAGGAAGGGTTGAATCTACAGAGTCTGGGACTTATTATGCCGAAGAAAGGGTTAATGCATGTTATGTTGCAATTTTGATAATTGATGTCACTCAACCACATTTGATTGAGGATGTTGATGAAGGGGACATACATCCATGGAAGATCATGGATTCGAGGCACAACATAGGTAAATCAAAACATTGAAGCATGTGTTCAAATGTATACTACTTTTTTTTGAGTAAATACTAACCTTATTTACATTCGTTTATAGGTGCAAATGTTTCCTCTACATTTTCTATTGGAGACAAGGTAGATCTTCTACAACATGGAGTGAAGGTGAGTGAGGGCTCCATATTCAATACAGAGCTTGGACATAAAGTGCATGCAAAGATGGTAAATAAAGGATGCATAATGGTTAAAATTGAGGTGTTAAAACATGATGCTGCTGTACCACATCCAACAAGATTTGAGCATACACTAGGGGGTGCATTGGAATCTTATGAGATTTGGCTAGAATCAAATTTGCAACCTCACTGTCATGATCATGCCATAAATATTCCTCAAGATGGGGTTAGATTCATATGTACATCAAACATCCTCACTAAGTGAAAATATAATTTCTCCTTTTCATGGGGCTTTTGGACATCTTATGTAGCATCAATCTTGGAATTTCTTAGATTTTCCAATGGGCCATGTTTTGGTTCTTGAACTTATACAAATTTCTTATGATCATTATTCATACACATGCCTTAAGACTACAAGTGTCATTTCTGAAGTTAAATAGGAACTTGGTGGTTTGATATGAGTTGATATTTTCCATTCTATGATACTATCTACATCTCTAATTGCATAGTCTTCATATATGTTTTTTTTGTGTTATTTGCATGTAAAGTACTTTTTGGTAGTAGGCACTAGATGGTGGGCAACAATGTTTCAGTGCATACAATATGACTACCATACTATTTAAATTATTGCATCTATATTACTTTTCTGAAAGTTGTGTGTTTTTGCGAAAATATAAAATCACATTTTACATGGTTCAACCTTTTAATTACAATTTATGATTTAATTGTTGTTATAGAATTGGTGCAAGCTAGAATGGAAAATATAATTTTGGCAAAAGGGGTCTATGTTGATCTCCTTATTAATGATCAAGTCGTTGGTCTAAGAAGGGTCGAATCTACACAGTCTGGAACTTATTATGCTGAAGAAAGGGTTAATGCATGTTATGTTGCAATTTTGATAATTGATGTCACTCAACCAAATTTGATTGAGGATGTTGATGAAGGGTACATACATCCATGGAAGATCATGGATTTGAGGCACAACATAGGTAAATCAAAATATTGAAGCATGTGTTCAAATATTATTGATAGTATAATATTTTTTTTTGAGTAAATACTAACCTTATTTACATTCGTTTATAGGTGCAAATGTTTCTTCTACATTTTCTATTGGAGACAAGGTAGATCTTCTACAACATGGAGTGAAGGTGGGTGAGGGTTCCATATTCAATACCAAGCTTGGAAATAAAGTGCATGGAAAGATGGTAAAGAAATGATGTATAGTGGTTAAAATCGAGAAGGTGTTAAACCATGATGCTGCTCTACCACATCCAACAAGATTTGAGCATACACTAGGGGGTGCATTGGAATCTTATGAGATTTGGTCAAAATCATATTTGCAACCTCACTGTCATGATCGTGCCATAATTATTCCCCAAAATAGGGTTAGATTCATGTGTACAAAGGTTTCTCTTACACATGAATGCATGGGAACAAGCATGTGCATTGCCGAAGGAGTGCTAGTTAATGTCTGCAAGGATGACATTGTTGAAGGTGAAGCACTAAGTGAAATGGAATTTGGTATTTTTTTGGAAGAGATAGATGGAAATTGTGAAATATGTTGAATTGGGGATAAGTCTATACATTGTTTGGTTAGATGGCCAATAAATAAGTTGGTGGACAACAAAGGTGTGATATTAAGGGTTAAGGAAAAGTTCAAGGAGCCACCCAAGGAAATGGTGATATGGGATGTTATAGAGGACACAAATCGCTTAAACAAATGGGAAGGGTATCTTTGTAATGAAAAAGATATAAGCTCAATTGATATGCATGTAACAAGGCCATATAGAAGGATTAAACGAGTTATGGCTACAACAAAAATTGCAAAATGTCAAACAAAAATAGATGAAGAGAAAGAAATTTGACTTTTGGCAGCAGATGTATGTTGTAGAAAAGATTGTCTTCAACATGTGGATAGGAAGGCCATTGCAGGTGCTAGAAGAGGTATGAGACAAATAAATAAAAATGGTATTAGCGAATTTTTTGAATTCACTAATGTCAAACACAGTCATGTAAGGAACCATGGCCATGGCCTACCACCTATTGCTAGAAATGTAAAGGACATGAGATGTAATAGGAATATTATTTGTAAGAAAGCATGGTATAAGATACATAAGATTCCTCAAAGCACATTCTATAACTACCAACATTATTTTCAACATGGACATATCAAATCTATTCATGGTAACACCAACACATGCAAAGCACGAGCACACACCGTGACAACCATAGAAATATTGCACAAAATTGTAACGGATAATTCAGATTTTTCACCAAACCAAACACGTCAAGTTGAAGAAGATGGAACATCTGCTCCTATAATATTGCTTCCTTCGACTTACACACAAAATACTTTGTTAAAAGAGACCAATGTGGCTCTTCAAAAGCTCAATTACCCATAAATATCACAACTCAACAATGAGCAAGATCTGGAATACTATGTTTTGAGATGTGGCATTTTCAAAGAACACCAACTTCGATAAATGCAATGAATGTATTGTGTTGAAAGCACACATGAAGTCAACGACTACAAAAGAGTTGGAAGAAAAGGCACGAGGTAGGCTGAACAAACATAACAAGATTGTTATGTGTGGAAGATATTGCTACTATGCCCATAGAATTATGTCAGAGTGGTTTCCAAAGGAGTATTTGAGCATTATCCATGATAAAATGGATAAAACAAAGACTTCAATACCAAGGCTACGTGTCAAATCAAAATCTATTGTAGGAACAAATTTAGGTTTGTCATTGACAGGTATGCTAACACATGGGCATAAGACATGAGGTTTTGGTCATTTCTCCCTACCATTTGTACATATGGGATCACAATTTACTATCACATCCCTTGAAAAGTGCTTAAGGGACCTTGAAGACCCACAAATTGATATGTATGGTGATATACTTTATGAGAGTGGAAGTTCAAGAAACCCACTTACAAATGCATTATTTGACACCTCTATTTACTCAAAATGTCAAGTGTACAAGGATGATTTTATATCTCATGGAAGATCAAAGAGTCAATATGTTGATTTTAAACCTCTTCTTCCACACTTATTGTTACAGTTGGACAATGCAACAAGTGATAATAAGAATCACTATCTTTTCATGTTTCTGTCACTTCTAACTGCACTTGGTATCTTCATCACTATTGAGGTTGGATTCTTGCCTGTGGGGCACACCCATGAAGACATAGATGGAACCTACGAAAGAATGTATTCCAACCTAAAAAGTAAAGATATATATTCTTTACCTGAAATGATGGACACATATTCTATAATTGAAGAAAATCGAGTGTTTCCACCTACACTTATTGACACTGTCTATGACTTCAAAAGTTTCCTTAATGGATACATCAAGGAGGGAAAAAATGCACTAGTTGGACATCTTAATGTTCAATACTTCCATTTTCTTGTACTCAATGATATTCCAGTACTAAGGTACAAAGAATCCATTAGAGATATTGAGTGGTCAGAATCAGTTGAGTTATGGAATATAGATGATGAAGGTCGACCTATAATTCCCATAGGGAACTCATCTTTCTTAGCTTCCAAAAAGAATAATGCCTATTTAAAAGAACTAAAGGAAGGGATAACATCATACATAAAAATGTGGAAAGACACTATCGGGAATGAGGGTTCACCAATTGTTACAGAGGAATGGAAAAATAAAGTAGTGTATTGGGAAAGACTTCTTGATACATTAGATGGAATCTATAATGATCATAGAATAATAGATGGAAGTGATTCATCTTTTGAGGATTTCTGGCCCAAGACAAGGCACATTGATGTTGATCGTAATGCACTACATGTAATCTCAAGTATTATGGATGGAGATTTTGATAATGCAATAGATGAACCGGTATATGTTGGACCCAAATGCAACAAGCCAAAGCCAACATTCAATCCAATGATTGATGTTGAGAAAGGAAAGATGTTGCTAGTTAGATCAGGAAACGAGGATGCAAGAGAGATGATTTGGATGACAAAACCCATCTGAGATATCTTTAGGGATAATGAAAGTGAGAATATTCATGTAAAGGTTGATTGGTGGAAGCCTATTTCAGGGAAATACAATGGAAAATTTTTAGAGCAATATTGGATACCAAATCCCGATGACATAGAACTTGGCTCTATTCCAGTTAATACCATAGTGTGGGCATGGATGCTAAAGAAAGAACATTGCAAGAAGACCAAGATAAATAAATATGGTGTAGAAGCTGTTCTTGACCTACTTGAATGAATATCTTAAGATTAGGTTTATATGATTCATGAATGTAATTTTTTTTTGAAGGATCTATTAATATACATTTTGACACACTTTTCAATATTTGCTGTATATCAAATATTCTCTTCATATTATTTTTGGAGAAGTTTTATATTATTTAGTATTTCAATGTAATCATGTTTTTATATTATTTAGTATTTCAATGTAATCATGTGGTGATACAAATGACATGACAGTGCCATAAAATATTTAAGTTTTCAAAGCTTTGTTTGACCAACAAGACTTCTCACCATATCAAATATGCATAATCAAATTCAATAATGCACTTAAAAACAACATCTTGGTCTATTAAAACAATAGTGGAGTAGCTAATTAGTATTCTATTTAATATAAACCATTTAAACACTTAATGAAGAAATGTTAGACACTTGTAATAATGTTTGAAGTGATTTTTCCTTATATTCCTTATTATAATTGATATAAATCAAATTTGTTGTTTTGTTGCACTCAAATTTACAAAACAATGATTTTGATCATTGAACAACACAACTAGGCTCACAAAATATTTCCTCTTATAGATTTTGAAGTGGTGCCAACATTGTACTAGTATAATAAATTTGTACTCAACATAGGAAAAGTAGTTAGTGTCAATTTGAAATGGCCAATAATATAGCAAGAAACACAATATTAATATATTGTTAAATAACTTTATAATAGGTAAGATTTTTTTTAGAGAATCTATTATTCTCAAGTCAAATTTAATACATAAATATAAATATTCATGATAATAGAAATAATGTAAGGAATCTAAGTTTTAGATGAATGTCCATATGTTCTTTTCAATATTTTATCCTTAAATACTCTAGGAATAAAAACTAAAAATTTGTAATAAATAGTTTAGTCAATTTTCTCTCTTTCCTCTTGTATTTGAAAATAATCAAATTGTATTACTTTGATAATTAAAATGATTAGTAATTGAGCCTAGAGGCCAGACTCATTCTACAACCTAGTATGAGGCGATGTGTAAGTTTGCAGGCTCATTCTACAACCTAGTATGATGGGATGCATAAGTTTGTGTGTTTCATGCCCTATTAAATTAAAAATAAAAAAATAAAAAAATGTTCTAAATAGAAAAATAATATTGGCTATAATTAAAGAAAAAATGAATATGTTGTAAAGTAATTAGAAGTAAAAAAAATGTGTGAATAGATGTTTAAATCTTTTACTTTTCAAAAATATTTGAGCGAGAGATTCAAATAAACTATTTGAAGATCCACGTTAACTAATTTATGTGGATATCAACTTCATATATAACTATATATAGAAAAAAAATTAAGTTTTTATGGTTAATTTTTTTGTTTGGTCTTATATATACTCTATTTAACATTCAAAAATACAAGTTAAACAATGAAAAATAACACATTGTATTTTGCACTCTAAAAATGTTTGCACGTGAAGAAATTTGATCCTTCCAGGCTCATGTTAAATCCGTATTTAAGATGGATCTATGCTGGTATATATTGGACACCTTACTATGATAATTTGTCATTAAATAACTTTATACGAAATATATATCTTGCTTATTAATCTATTATTCATTAAGTAAGTCTCAATTAACTTAGTTTTTAACACAAAAGTACAAATAATAAATAATAAATAAATTATACTATTACTCTCATTCAACATTTAATTTGATCCTAAAAAAATATTTTCTCCTGTGAACTCTAATATGGTTCAAACTTCCTACAATAGTATGTAATGATGATGGTGATAATGATGATTGTCATGTAGAAATTAGCTGAATAAATCACTTATTCACTGAAGATTAACCTGGTCATATATCAATTTCGAATTGCATACATAACACATAACCTTCTTCTACAATTAATTGTCACATGCGGAAATAACAGAAGCAATCTCACATCAATTAAATCACACATTAACTCAGTATGTATGGGGAAAGCCTATAGCTGAAAACCCCGCAGCTATTGTGTATATTATAATGGAGAAATCAAGTAACCAAACAAGTACAATACTCCTCACAAGTACTCAGTACTCTCTCATGAAGTTACTCACAATCTGACTCAGTTTTGAACAAGTCTGAGGTTCAAAACTCCCCGCCAATTGCCTTGCCTCTATTGCGCAATCATGGCTTGTATATGAAGAGGTTCAAGGTTCGAATCCCCTTCCCTTGATTGCGTAATTGTCATGGAAAATTCCTCCAAGTGTAATGCAAATCTCATGCAAAACAAATCTACCAACTGATAGCTTTACTCACCCTTTCATCTACCTCTTCCACTGGTCTCCACTGAACTGATCATGCACTGTAGTGAACTGAAGTGTTCTTGAGTTGACTAATGAATTAATATTTAGTAAATTAAATATTATTTAATTTACTCCACTCATATCTAGTTGATTAGTTAGTTAACTAATCCCAACTAGTTCAACTAAAACAAACAGAACACAACTCCACTATATGTCCCGTTAACTCCTCCAAAACTCCTGCCACTGAAGTCTAACTGAAGCCAACCATGCAAGATGCCATCAAACCCTAGGAACCACGTGATTCCTTGTGTCAATTGCATGAGCCACCTCCATGACTCAAACTGAAGTGCGCCAAGAGAGTAAACTGCTGTTTATAGTCAAAATATTATTAAGGGTAAATAATATTTGACTTCCATATTTTTAGGAGATCGGTCTAAAAATAGCCCGGGTCCTAAAAATAAGGGTCTCATCTATTTTTACCGACATGTCGCATACTTTAAGAATCTCCAAGTAGAATTCCCAAATTATGCTCCGTATGTCTAAAAATAGACATAGTCTAAAAATAGACTTTGCGCCAGAATTTGCCTGCGGGCCCACTTAGTGAAGGCGACTTCATTTCACTAAGCTCCATCATCTTGCTGCATTCTCAACATGTCATGCACTAAGGCCAAATATGGTATATAAGAAGCCATACATATATTACTCAAAATTCTTTAGAATTTTATTGTTATGTTAAAAAAACATTAAGAGAAGTGTTTCAAGATCATCATAATTTTGTTTAGTTAAAAGATCAAGAAGGTTGGTAGTGCCAAAAATATTTTGAAATTAAAATCCAATATGAGTATAAACTAGATGATCTAAGAGGGGTTTTCATATTCAACCATATTACTAGTGTTGCAAAGGTGATAAACTTTTAAATTATGCCAACCTTGTCCTAGTAATGATGGTAACTTAACACATACATGATATTTACTATATCAGATTATAATTAAATGGGTTAATAATAGTAACATTCACAATAATGCACTTAAAAACATCTTATAAATTTGGTCTATTAAAACAATAATGGAGTAGCTAATTAGTATTCTATTTATTATAAACCATTTAAACACTTGATGAAAAAAATTTAGACACTTGTAATAATGTTTGAAGTGAGTTTTCCTTAATATTCCATATTATAATTGATATTAATCAAATTTTCTCTTTTTTTGCACTCTAATTTATAAAAAAATGATTTTGATCATTGAACAACACAACTAGACTTATAAAATATTTCCTCTTATAGATTTTGAAGTGGTGCCAACATTGTACTCAACATAGGAAAAGTAGTTAGTGTCAATTTAAAATGGTCAATAATAGTAAGAAACACAATATTAATATATTGTTAAATAAATTTATACTAGGTAAGATTTTTTTTACAAAATCTATTTTTCACTAGTCAAATTTAATACATAAATATAAATATTCATGATAATAGAATAATGTAAGGAATCTAAGTTTTAGATGAATGGCAATATGTTCTTTTCAATATAATATCCTTAAACACTCCAGGAATAAAAACTAAACATTTGTAATAAATAGTTTAGTCATTTTTCTCTCTTTCCTCTTGTATTTGAAAATAATCAAATTGTATTACTTTGTTACTATTCTAATTCACGATTTATTTTGATAATTAAAATGATTAGTAATTGAAAGGGGTCGAGCTCATTCTATAACCTAGTATGAGGGGATGTGTAAGTTTGTCTGTTCCGTGCCCTTTTAAATAAAAAATAAAAAATAAAAAATATGTTCTAAATAGAAAAATAATATAGACTATAATTAAAAAAAAATGTATGTAATGATGATGGTGATAATGATGATTATCATCCACTAAGACTAAATATGGTATATAAGAAGCCATTAAAGAATTTTATTGTTATGCTAAAAAAGCATTAAAATAAGTGTTTCAAGATCACCATAATTTTGTTTAGTTAAAATATCAAGAAGGTTGGTTGCGCCACAAATATTTTGAAATTCAAATCCAATATGAGTATAAACTGGATGATCTAAGAGGGATTTTCATCTTCAACCATATTACTAGTGTTGCAAAGGTGATAGACTTTTAAATTGTGCCAACCCTGTCTTAGTAATAATCTCAACTTAACACATACATGATGTTTACTATATCTGATTATAATTAAATGGGTTAATAATAGTAACATACAAAACATTATTTTCATAATGTTAATAATAGTAACATACACAAAATTATTTTCATAAGATAACCTTAACAAACTTAGCTTTTAGTATAAACAATAAAAAATCTTAAAAGAGACAATGTAAGGAATCCAAGATTAAGATGTGAAAGATTTGCTTTTGCAAGTTTATATAAATTTGTTTTATATAGTTTACCATGATAATTTTTTCATCAAAAATGGTGAATATCTACATTAAAATTTGTAAACTAAGTGATTTTATAATTCCACATTTTGAAAAAAACTTAATCTAGTTAAAGTTCTAAAATTCTAGATCAACTGAATACTTCCAAATTACTCTAAATTCTTAAGAATTTTATTGTTATGCTAAAAAAACATTAAAATAAGTGTTTCAAGATCATCATAATTTTGTTTAGTTAAAAGATCAAGAAGGTTGGTAGTGCCACAAATATTTTGAAATTTAAATTGACATATAAACACATATAACATATATTTCATTAAATTTGGAAATATTATATTTCTAGATTGGCGGAATACTTCCAAATTTAATGAAATATGTGTTAAAACTAGGTATAGAGGAGGCAGCAAGACAATTTTCCCTTTCTCACACCTCAAACAAAGATTTTCACCCTTGATGATGGTTATCATGAAGTACTTCACCTGTGAGGGGAGATACTCCAGGCTCTACTCCTACCATGTCAGACTCCTCATGCATTTCACAAGGGTTAAGATGCTCAACTTGCCTTACTATCTCTATAGGAGCATTGAGAAGATGTCTTTTATTGTCAGGAGGAGGAATCCCTCCCAACAAATGCAAAGTTTATTTCACCATTCCTTGATCAAGATGGTGGTATTACATCAGTTGGAGCAGCAGGGTATACCTTGGGAGGTATTCATAGCACATGAAGTCTTCAAAAACTCCTAGCCTCCTCATCAACCAAATTTTCCCTCCTCATCTGCACAAGTACCCTCACGTAAAGGGAACCTCCCTTCTTCCCCTTCTCTTGATGCATCAAATGGAGAGGATGATAGTGGCAATGATTAACAAAGTAATGGCAGTGAGGGTAATGGTATAAGTGAGTCAGCCCAAAGTGAGGAAAAGAATGGTGCTGATGAGCAAAGTGTTGGCCAAGAGGATGTTGATGAAGACAGTGAGCATGATAGTCAAAGGGACAATGTGCATGATAGTGAAAACAGTGAACAAGAAAATGAAAAAAACAGTGCCACTATGGAAGAAGATGCTGAGGAAAATGAGGAGGTTGACAGTCAAAATGAAATGAGCATTGATGGAGGGGATATCAACAATAAAACAGAGGATGCAAAGACAGAGGATAAAGAGGAAGAAAATAAGGACAACACAGAAATTGAAGGCAGCAGTGAGGCAAATGAGACAGATCACAGTGAGGAAGAGGTAAAAGAAAGTAACAAAGAGGCAAATGATAAGGAAGACAGTGAGGGACAAGACAACAAAGAGGAGAATAGTCATGACAATCATGACTGTCATGACAACAATCAGGCCCTCAGTGACAATAAAATAGTGCCAATGCAGAAAAAAAAGAAGGTGACCCTAGTCATGATGACAGTAAAAAAGGGGATGAGGCTCCTGGTTTAAATGATGATCACAACCATGGAAAAGAGACCAACAAAAGCACCATCACACCTCTTGCATGCACATACCAAAGAGGTCCAAGAAAAGTGTTTACTGCCTCGAAAATGCAAGGGACCTTGCCACCTACATCATCTCAAAGGATTGACAAGGGAAAAGAAAAGATGGACAAGGGTAAGAAAAGTAAGGGGAGAAAGCAAACTACTCAAAGACCCCAATTCATTGACCTAGACAGTGATAATGAAGATGAGGAGGTGGCCACTAGACTACTGATCCAAAGAAAAGATCCACAAATCAGGGAGTGGGAAAGGGATTTTGAGATGGCACAACATATCATTTAGTATTACAAGAATGAACACAAGTACTTTAAGAAGATAAAAAGGGGCCTTGCTCTTTAGAAAAAGATGACCAAGTACTATGCAATGAGAAACCAACTTTCTTGTGCCAAACTGAAGAAAGCCCTCCTTGAAGTCCAAACCCTAAACGAGGCAAAGGGTCATGAAAACCTTGCAGTTTTGGCATCAACTTCTCAATAGGTCTCCCAAACCCCTTGAAGGAGACTTCATCAATTTTGAAGGAATTTGGGCAAATTTTTGTTTTTTGTGATTTTGAAGGCCTATTAGCACATCACCACTGGCACTACGCTAATCCCTGGAGCATCCTCAGAGGGTAAACTTGACATTTTTTGACTTCTCAGGGCTAGCACATTATGCTCACCAAGTTTCAGAACAATTGGAGCAGTTTTGACCCCTCAAAAGGTCAAAAAACACCTAAATTTTCACCATTCTGCCTCTATTTTAGGTCTGGCGCTATGCTAATATTAGTGTTAGGATTTTGGAATTTTGAACAGGCTACAGGAGCTGGATCGGGGAATTCACAGTATTTGCAGAGTAGACTCATCGAGGCTTTCGAGCCATCATGGAGCCAAATCCGACATCGGGAAGGGGTCCAAAACTTGGTTGCGAGAAGTGCTTATTTTACGCACGAGGTGAATGTCTTGCACAAATGGTGCATTTGTTTAGTGTGTTTTTGGCCAAAGTATCAAAACACACTCATTTATTGTAAAAATCATATTTTAGTGTTTTTTTAAAATAGAATCACTTTCTAGAATTAGGTTTTTGTGTAGCTTGACTCAAAAATAGAAAAAGAGATATCAACGCCCTAGAAATAAGCCACTTGAGGGGAAACCTCCAATACATTACATGAATGAACAATTCTTGGATGATTCAAATGAAAAAACCTCCTTTCTATATATAGGAGTCCATGGGGCCATAATGTAATCCTAGTGGGTCACAATGTAATCCTAGCCGACCTAACAATAATAATGTAAGGGCACAATAATAACAATATGTGGGTTATAGGGGTACAACAATAACAATAAGGGGGGCTACAATAACATAATAAGGGACTACACTATTAATATAGGGACTTAACATGCTCCTCTCCTTCAAAAAAGTGTTATCCTCAACGCTTGATTATTTATTGATGCTTCTGTATAAAATTGTCATCCTCCCATGTGGAATATTCTGCAAGAAATTTCTTCCACTTGCTGAGATACTCTAAAATATATCTTACTTGTTGAGTTCTTGTTTTTGGGACTGCTTCAGAACTTCTTTCAATGTGATGTTGATCTTCTTGTTGTTTCATTAGATTTTGCACCAAAGTTAGGTTATCCTTTGAGAGTTAGAGAACTTTTTGTTGATGCTCGATGTGATATTCCACTAATTTATCATCCATATTAGCTATTATTTGATCATTCAAACCATCCAACTTAGCCTCCATTTTTTCTTTTAAGCCATCTATGTCATCTTCCTTTGTTCTTCGTAAGATTGAAATTTGTTGCACTTGGTATCGTAATTTTGATATCTCATACTGCAATTCTTCCTCTTCATGCGTCATAGTATAGCTTTTTTAGGGCTTAATGGGTATGGAATTATTTTTTGGAGGCATTTCAGAAATCAATCTTTTGAAATATATGCTCAATGAGCCCTTGGAATCAATTCAAATTGATTCTTCAAACAAGACTTATGCAATTCAGAAAAAAAAAATATACACCTTTTACTTGATTTTGAGGAGCTCCATATTGAAATTGAATTATCTCTATAATTGCAGATCCTAAATATTTGAAATTCAGCCCTGTAGTAGCCCTTTGAAGCTTCTTTCAAATGCCACATGTCTGATCTGATTTGTATTCTTCAAGGCAAAGTTATATCCAATCTCCCAAAATGACCCAATTTTGGACTGGTTCAGTAGAGCAAACTTGTACGACTTTCCACGTGTCACTGTTTCATATTTTACCTCTGAAATTGATAGCAAAGAAATTAAAGTCTGTGAACTTGCGACCAATTTTTACGGCACTCCAATCCGATGCTCAGAGAGAGAGTTATGAATATTTTCCCACGATCACCTCTTTGAGATGAAATTCAGGAACCTGAAAAAGCACTACCTTCCACAGATCATATCTCCGAAAATATTGCGAACCAAGCTCTAAAATTTTGTGAGGAGTTTCCTCAGGATTTCAGCTTCGCCCACTAAAAATTTCAGATTCTGAACCTTCGTACAGAAAACGTTATAGCGCAAATTCCACGATGATCTGTTTAGATTAAATTGAGTAGCCTGCAAAAAGACTTAACCTCCGCAGATCATATCTCCGAAAATATTGCGAACGAAGCTCTGAAATTTTATGAAGATGTTCCTCTGGATTTTGGCTTCACACCCTAACAATTTCAGCTCCTGAAACTTCTTATAAAAAACTTTATAACGAAAATTCCACGATGACCTGTTTGGAGCAGCGAAACCCTAGAATCCAAACCTCTGATACCAAATGTTATTAGAGGTGCTACTATTCTCCCATAATTCTTAAAAAACTTGCGATAATACCCTGTTAACCCGAGAAATCCTCGCAACTTCCTTATGGTTGAGGGGACTTTCCATTCCTTAATGGCTTTAATTTTGTTAGGGCCTACCTTAACACCCTCGTGAGATACAATACGACCCAGATATTCCACCTCTTGTACTCCAAAGAAACATTTGGATGTTTTTGCATATACTTTTTTCTCCTGCAATAGTTTGAGCACCCTGTCAACATGTTCAACATGATCCTTCCAAGACCTACTGTAGATTAGTATATCATCAAAAAATACTAGCACAAATTTTCTAAGGAAGGGTTTGAAAATGGAATTCGTCAACCCTTGAAATGTAGAAGGTGCATTGGTAAGGCAAAAAGGCATGACCAAAAATTCATAATGACCCTCATGAGTTCGAAATGCTTTTTTTGGAATATCTTCAGTCTTCATTCTAATTTGATGATATCCTGAACGAAGATCCAACTTGGTAAATAAATTGCTCCATGTAATTCATCCAATAATTCATCAATCACAGGAATGGGAAATTTGTCTTTAATGGTGAGCTTATTGAGCTCCCTATAATCCGGACACATTCGCCATGATCCATCCTTCTTGTGTACCAATACTACAGGAGCAGAGAAAGAACTTTTACTGGGTTGAATTATACCCGCCTCTAACATTTCTGCAATCATACGTTCAATTTCGCTCTTTTGGAAGTAAGGATATCTATAAGGCCTGATGTTTGGAGGAACACTTACTGGAATCAAATGAATAGCATGATCATGATCACGAATAGGTGGGAGTCATTTGGGAGTTTCAAACACCTTGGAATGATTGTCCAAGACTTGTTGGAGATCTGCAGAAATAGATGATTTTGATGTTGGAACTTCTAGTGAGCATAATTGTGCAATTATGCCTCGTTGTTCTTTCTTTAGAAGCTTTGTCATGATATTAAAGCTTATTATCTTTCCCGGCTTCCTTGCAATACCCCGTAATTCGACTTCCTTTCCTTCTGAAAAAAAATTCAAGAAAAGTTCTTGAAAACTAAAAGCTACCGTCCCCAAATATTGTAACCATCACTTAACATAGGTGCTAGAAGTTATTTTGGCATTTATTTCATGGAATATTTTGTGCCTTGGGCCTTGCATGGTATCTTGGGCATTTGTGACATTTATGAATGATTTTGACATTTTCCAACCCTATCTAGGGTTTTTTCCCTACTTTGTTGAGTTAAATAGAGCATGAGGGTTTCATTGTAGATGTTGGCATTTGATGAGATTTGAGAGCAATACATGGTTTTTTGAGGTTGAAGAACAATTTGGTGTTGTGGAGATTGTGGATGATTTGCTTTGATTGATGATAATGAAGCTTGCTTGCAGGATCCCTGAGCTTGGTTAATGATGATGTGTCTCTAATTTTTTCATGTTTTCTTGATTATCATTATGTTTCATCCTTCTATATGTAGTAGAACATAAAACTATAGGCTAAGAAATGTTGTTTGAAGCACCTTAGTCCTTCCTGCCTTCTATTGCCTTGATGTTTTCCTCTGCTGGGTGTGTTTAAGGAATTCTTAGCTGCTCCTTAGGCCTCCTTAAGCTTGTTTATTTCATCAATTAATTAATATGCTAGTTTCCAAATATGTTTTATGGCAAGCCCTGCATATTTGATGCTATCTAATCTCTGTTTTTGAAATCTCTCTTTGGAGTATTACTTGTTAGGTTAAGCCAAGCAGGTCTTGTTTTAATCTTGCCCTTTGTCCATGCCTATCAGTTGATCCAATTTTAGAATTATTGAAATTGTATCGAAATTACCCAAACGACCAAGATGGTTATTTGAATTTTGTAATTGTCGATTATGTAATAATTCAGGCATTGATCAAGATGGTCATCAAATTTGTGAGTTCAAATGTTCGACATTGATCGACATCAAATTTAGTTTCGACACCAGAAAATATGTTTCAAAAGCGTCAATCAAGACATCTTCAAGTCGACCTGCGACAAAGACAACAAGTTTGTCAAAAGATTTATGTAATAAAACTCGTCCTAAGTATTAATTATAAAGGTAGAAAATGATTGTAGTCCGCTTTGTAAATCTTATTGGATAAAAAAGATCCTAAGGTAAAATTCCTAGGTTTAAGTCCTAAGGACTAGCACTAAGTATCAAATGAAAACACAATTAATTTGTTGTAAAGACCTAAAGTCTATTCCTAGGACTAAATGTCAATCAAAGTCCTAGCAACCTAAGTCTAAACATTCATAGCGCAATATTCAAACCATAAATTTTTTTATTAAGGTTCGGATTATGGGTCAAAACCTTATAAGCGCCAAGGTTCGGGTTTTCAATTAATAAACCCATGGATCAAAGTCAAAACCTTATAGCGCAAAAGTGTTAAGGTTGCGTTTAATACCATGTTGTAAAAGACTATGTCTAAAGTCTAAAAGTCCTAGTGCTATATTTAAACCTTTTCATAAACCTTAATGTAAGGTTCGAAAGATGATGTAAAACATTTATTCAAAGGTTCGGTTAAACATTGCCATAAACATTTGTAAACAAGGTTCAGATGGTTCGGGTTATGTTTTGAAACATTAAAACAAACCCACAGTGTTATGTAAACCATGTGGCAATAAAACTGTGTCAGAGTCTTGTGACCAGATTTGTAAAGGCTGCAACGGATCTGGGTTATGAGCTGTCGAGTTTGTAAACTGTTACCATAACCAACGGAGTTGTATTATGTGATAACTCTAAACCGCATCAGATAAACATATGAACAGGTTTCAAGCCGCGTGTCAAAATATTGTATCAGGAGCGGAACCTGGTGTCAAAGTTCCAGAGACTACTAGATGTTAGAACCGCATCGGGAAGATAAGCCATGTGAATGCAGGTTTGCCGGAACCGCCGGCGATAAAGATGTAACGGTTACCAGAATCGTTGGGTTAAACATTAGCCGTCGTGCATGCCGCCTATTCACATGCAAGATGAGTGCTGCCCCACGTGGTTTGGATAATCGTCGGGGTTTATTTATATCCAAATTTTAAAAATGGGTATTTGTATTTATTTCAGCACTATGGTAATGCAACTTATCCATAGGTTCATGAATGAAGTTTGATTCAAAGACTTCATCACCAAATTATCTCAAACAAATTGCTAATTACAGCATACAGAGACTCGAGGCAGCTTTGTGAAGCCATGAAATTATGAACTCCCCTTATAAAAAAGGAAAGTATGTTTCTTTGTAAAGGAGAGAGTAAAAGGAGAGACCTCAAGAGAGGAGTGTTGAGGAGAGTTTTCCCTACTTCAAGAAGAAGTAGGCACTCTTAAGAAGGCAGAAGATATAATTGGTGGAGAGTTTTCTTTTTGCGGGTTTATTGAAGGAGCAAAGGCCATCCCACTTGCATAAAGTCAGTATCAAAGTACGTTGACAATTGACGAGATCAACTTCGACTTTATAAAACTCTTTCAACCACCATCTAGTCAAAGGTCCATAAAGCTTTAGTTCCTCAGTTTTTTTTAATGTGCAAATCATCCATGTCTTTTTTTAATTGTTGAAAGAAAAGAGTTTGTATCAGTTATCCTTTTCAAGGGATGATCCATATCTGCAACATCAGTAGTGTAACTGATGATTCATTGTAGCATATTTCTCTTGGCTTAAAGAATACAACGGACGCACATTTCTGAGGCGGACCCGGAGACGTAGTCCAGGAGGGACGAACTCTATCACAAACTTCTTGTCTTATGGTATTGCTTATGTGATTGATGTGAAAGTATTAAATTTAAACATACATAGATTGTTTCATGTTTAAACAGTTAATGCATATAATAACTATTCGGTAATATTGCCATTCACATTTTGTACAAGGGATAGGAAAGATTGTTGGGAAATTTCTGCATTTTAAGAACCTGAGTGTTAATCTCTATAAATTTCTATATACAGAGTTTGTAGAGGGCCAAGTAGCCTCTGGATCTCATCCTTTCTTTAAGGGTGACATATCCAGTAAATGCCTCTACAGTCAATCTCTGAAATAGAGCTAAGTAACTTAGGTCATTTTCAGATCATCAGTTTTCCTCAAAGTTATTTATAGCTTGTTCAAAAATGTTTAGGAGTTACCTCTTTGATTGATTAAAGTTATTTTGTTATCTTAAATGTTTTCCAAAGCTTGAAGGTGAAATCACTAGAAGTTAAATGAGTTTCTTGCCTTCTATATTTCATTGGAATGTTTGTCTTGAATGTCTATTTGTTTAAGTATTTTCATTGAGTTAATGGTTTGCCCTATCTCATGATTATTATCTTTTGCTTATCAGTATTTGAGACCATCTTGTTTATGGGTATTTGAAAAAGGATTCTTAACTGCCCTTTTCCCTACCTTGTTTCCCCAACTTAATGTCCATTTCACTTCACCCATAAACTTAAGGATCCATTGACCACACCAGATTTTCCCTGTAATGCACTCTGACTCTTTGTTGAGATATCCATGACTTTCATAGACTCCATAGCCCAATGATTTGATGATATCTCACTCCACCTATTCTTCCTATTTCATCTTACCCAACCAAAACAAACAACAAACCCTAGACTTAACAACTAGCCTAAAATCAAACCCTAAAAGAAAAAAGTCCACATCCTTTGCATACAATAGAGAGAGCCCTCTTTAAGTCCAGGAAGGCTAGGTCCTAGGACTTCAAAGAATGGTTTCATGTTACCCTATGCATTTCGTCTATCAATCTGCTAAATCACGGGACCCTAACATTCTGGCTATCACGGTGGGACCTTCTGAGTACATAGTTGCCTGAATACCTCTTAGGACTCATTATACCCTCAGTTAGACTTAGAAAATCCAGTGAATCTGCCACCTCATCACCACCCTAACATTCTGGCAATCACGATGGGACCTTCTGAGTAAGTAACAATCTTATACATCCTTTGAGAATTCAGAAGCCCTTGTCAAACAGTATCTTGTGATTTGTAACCACCTCATCGCTATCACTAACACAATGGTGATCATGATAGGAACTTTGAGTCAGTGACAATCTAATTGTCTCTTAGGACTTCAGAAACCCTTATCAAAGCATAGAGAACTTAAACTGTCAGCCAAAGAG
Source organism: Pinus albicaulis (assembly GCA_034641835.2). Taxonomy (NCBI): domain Eukaryota; kingdom Viridiplantae; phylum Streptophyta; class Pinopsida; order Pinales; family Pinaceae; genus Pinus; species Pinus albicaulis. The sequence goes on along the minus strand of CM076579.1, from coordinate 343,477,680 downwards.
TAGAATCTGGTAGCTTCACCATCCTATCAAAATGATGACTCCACTGTAGGACACTCTTACAAACCCTAGAGCTACAGGAAAGAACTCAGAAAACCCCAAAAACATCCATAGATTGGTTTTTTGTTAGTTATTGGTGGTGGACCATAAACATACATCCTTACAACAACAAAAATATCCACCTGGCGACTCCACTAGCCTCTAGTAGGCCTATTACTTCACTAGTTCTCATTAGACTCCCTAGGATTGTATCAAACTAGCCCTGGGAAGTTTATAAGCTTAGTTCCATACTGTGTGAGTTTACCAAGTGTTAGCCCCCCTATGAAACTCTTGTCAAGCAAGTTGGGGGGCTAGATTGTCTTGGAGCCTTCAAGGAATGCCTTTCCCCTGAAAACCCATCCTCCTTGAAGTCTCTTTGTGTTGTGCCTAATATGAATCCTATTTGCTGATCCATCCCTAAAAGGCCTACTGCTTCCCCTTGCATCCCTGCAATTATCCCTTTACCCCCTTTCCTCCTTCTGTCAAAATACCTTTGTGCCCCAATCCCCCTTGTTCATCCCTAAAATCCCCTCAAGATCCCTTTGAAACCCTGTTTCTGCCCATGGTCTGACCGATTCCCCCATTGTTCCCCTACTGTTGCCTTGGGCCAGCCTCAAATTGCATCAAAAACGAATAAAAATCCATACATTACCCATATTGGGCATTAGCCCCTTCCGGTCATAGTCCCGTGCCCCGCTCCTCCATGTAACCCCACCCCGAAACCACCCGCGAAGTCCAAAAGGCGTTTATCACAAAGTCTCATTGGGCGCAGTCCTAGCCGTTGATCTCGCCAAAACGAACGGTGATCGCCACCCCCGCAGCAAATACCATTGAACCCATTCATTACCGGTGACCTCATTTGAATCGTCCATCGCCTGACAGATCAACGGCGCTGAGCTTTCTTTTCCTTGTGGTCCCCGCCGGCGCGCCCGCTCAAAAACCGCTAGTATATTCCGCACCGCTCATCCGCAGGTGGTGGTTTTCCCTGGTAGTCCAGCGAATCGATACATCACGCGACGCGTGTCTTCAGTACGGCGGCGAAACCACCCATCCCCCGCGCGTTATCGTTCGGTCCAAGGTCACCCAGCGGAATTCACAACAACTGTTAGATCTTAAGAGCCTCATCCGACGGCCACCAATCAAAGAAGCTGTGCACGGGTTAAGTCGTCCCCACCATACCCCTGGCCCACTGTCCGTCCACCCAGATGTGTCTTCCGCCGTTGATTCCCTTTGGGATTGACGGCCCAGATTTGTCATCCGACGTTGATTGTTCTTCTGTCTCCCGACCCCGCCACGTCAGCTCCACGTGCACCATCCATACTCCCTCTCTGTCCATTACGTATGGTTGGGCCGCGCCACCAGCCGGTGCGCGCACACGGCCGCTGTCCCCCACCAAATCACGACCGCGACGATTTTCGCTTGGTCCGCAGCGGCTATTGCATCCACATCGTGTCCTCGCCACCTCCATCATTCACATCCATGGTTTTCCTCACAGGTTTGTTGTTTTGCAGGGTTTCTAAAGGTAGAAGACCGCCATGGTTCTACATGGCAAGCTGTGCAGACAGAATTAAATCCGAGAGTTGGTACTGCCGCGAGATGGTCAATGAAATCGGCTGGCAGGATTTACATTAAGGAAAAGTAGATTTCAAACACTAGAAACGTTTCAGCGCCATTAAAGCCTGAGCTACCCTGTCAGAAGCAAAATGGAGTGGCAGAGTGTTTCAGTACAGAGCAAAAAGAAGATTAAGGCAAGCTAATGAAGGTCTCGAGCCTTTAATCAGAGGTTTAGAAGGCCAAGCACCAATGTGAATGCCCCCGAGGTCAATCAGAGGTTTAATTCACAGGAGCTCATACCATCAGGACCGTTTTCGTCAGCAGAATGTTTTTCTTCAAAGTACAGGGCACCCATACAACTTTTATTATGCACATTTTCCCTGAAGACTTTTCCACCAGACAGTAGTTCTAAATCGCCAAGAGCATTTATATGACAGGCTTCTCAGCAGTTTATTTTACTTGGGTTTAAATCACGAGTACAGCATCGCAGCCAAAATGTCCAAGTCATATCCAGAGAAGATCATCCGAGCATCCAGAGAAAGACAGGGGTTAAATGCTCAGCATTCAAACAGAATGGGCTTCGGCCTTGCATTCATTTTCTGTGTTTAATATTGCATTTAGTTCCTCACCTACCCTCTCAGTCGATCTTCTGTTCATCTCCAGCTATAAATCTCTGAAGGAAACATTGTAATGGTTGTTGTTGGTTGTTGATGAGATATCAGTGAAACGCAAGCATTGCTCCTCTTGAGACAAGTTCTCTGTGTAATATTGTAAGATAGGCTGAGATTTGATGCATTCAAACTGAACGTTCAAGCTATGGGCTATGATGTACCTAATTGGTGTTGTTTTTAATATGACGAGCATATTTCTTTGGATCCTGATCTAAAGCAGCTGGTGATGTTTTCCTTTCTCTGTATTTTTGATTGACTTGCTTTCATTTCATCATGTTTCTTCAGGCTCACATCAGAAGTTTGGCATAAGATTTACCCCTGATAGGTACCTTATGTTGCTGCTCTCCCAGCCTTTATGTTTTCTGCTTAAATGTGTATCTGAATATTGATTTCAATTGATTTAACCAGTGTAGTGGATGTTATTGCCTACTCTCTGATGTATGAATTAATGAAGTCTATGTTTATATGTTCTTGTTAGGATTTAGTTGGATGTGTTGAGAACACTGGGAGGTCTAGAACCCCATCTCTGCCTCACTAGGATCTTTCCATCCCAATTAACCCTTTCTAAGAATCCTTTGTCTTGCCTCTGATTTTGTCCAAGCAGGTCTGGAGTTAAATGACCTCTGACTTGATCTATAGACAGGATTGGATGTTTCACCCTCTTTCATTTTCAATCCTTGATGTCCCATTCCCAATATCATCTTTAAGATCCAATTGCTCTAGATGACTAGCCCATCTGAAAGCTTGCACATTGATTACAAATAAATCCTTTCTTGACTCCATTGCCCAATGGCCTTGATATTCCCTGAGTTGTCTGTCTCAGCCTAATCCCTTCTGTGATCACCCTTGTCTTATATTGGGCCTTCCTTTCCTGGTTCCCAACAACCAAACACAAACAATCAAACAAACAACCCTGAACCTATAACTAGCCTAAAATCACAACTTGGAGCTTCAAAGACATACAATTTGACTCACATAGAGAGATCCCTCTCTGGACCTAGGAGGGCTAGATCCTAAGGTCTGAAAGTGGTTCTATGTTGTCTCATCTTTTGGTCTTGTCAACCTGGCCAAAAAGGGTTAAGTTGGCCGACAACAGCATTCTGGCTCATAGAACCATCCATACAAGAGCTTATCCCAACCCTAACCCACCTGAAATAGTTGATAATCCAGAGAGCATCCTCAAGGGAGCTCCTGCACCTAAAATACCAACTATTTCCAGTCACCTTCATAGAGCTAATTCTGCACCGGAAGACCTACCAGCTCTATCACTTTCTCCCCTGGACCTAGATCCTCCAAACATATTACCCAGAACTAGGTCATTCAATCACCTAGGCCAGCAAGACCTTGAGCCTCGCAGTACAACATCTCATAGTGGTCAACACACTAGGGACAGAGAAACCCCTCCATTTGCACCGCCTGATACTCACTTCATTCAAAACTTGGGGCTCTCCCACCCTAGATCTGCTCAGCAGACTTCTGCTGGTCCTCACATACCCCTCATCCATATACCAGCTACTCAAGCCAACCCTTTACCCCATCAGAACATTATCATGGCAGCTTGGTATGCACCTTTAGTTTTACCACAGCCCTTGTTACCCTTGCCAAATGACTATCAGTCAAAAATCCCACATTTCAATGCAAAAGAATCCATCACAGCTCAACAACATGTAGACAAGATGTAGGATTCTTTTGATTATATGGAAATTGATGATGAAACAATCAAAATGAGAATCTTTGCCCAGAGCCTAGGGGGTGATGTAAAGAAATGGTTTAAAAGCCTACCCCCTGGAAGTATCCAAGATCTCCCTGCATTATATCGAACTTTCATAGACAAATGGGAAGTTAGAGCAAACACGCACCAGCTCCTAGTAGAATACATGTCCATTAAGAGGAATGTGGGAGAAAGTGTACATGATTACACTACTAGATTCAACAGCATTTACAATGCTCTCCCCCCGCACATGAAACCTCCACAAGGTATGGCCCTGGCCAAATATCCTGATGGTTTTCATGCTAACATGGCCTATGAGCTTAGAGATAAAGAGTACACCACATTAGAAGACATGCAGAAAGGATCCATAACCATAGAAGCAAACTTGATGGAAAAAAGGGCAAGATTAAAAGCTGAGAAAAGGGTAACATATAGGGATGACACCATAGCTTCCACTTCAGAACCAAACTATGACAGAATATCTAAAAACGTGGATAAGCTGCAACAAATGATGGAAAAAATGGTTGTCACAATCAGCAATCAGAACAGAAACCAGAACCAAAATCAGAACCAAAACTTTAGAAGAAATAACAATGCTCCCAACAAACAAAAAGAAGTAGACCAACAAGTTATTCCCCCATTCCAAAACTTCTTAGATGAAGACGAGGGAATCATTGAAGAGTCTGAAGGGACTGGAATAAACATGTTTGAAACAAAAGACTTAGTCCTTAACTGTGATTCAGGGGAAGATCAGCCCTCACCCTCATACTGGGATGAGGAATGGTTAGAAACTGAAGACTACATATTAGGATTTGAAAATGCCATGTTACAGGTCAGGGAACAATATGAACTTAGGAGAAAAAAGAACCAAGATACTTCCAAAACAAAGACTCCTGAGGTAACCATCAAGAAAAGACCTGATAAAACTTCTAAAGCATTTGCTGCAAGTAACAAAACAACAGCTGAAAGTTCTGGTAAACACAAAGAAAAGGACAACCAAGACACTGAAAAACAAAGCCAACCAACTAGTAGCACTAGCACTTCAGTTATTACTCCTAATATAACTGTTCCCAACCCTGTACATAGTGATAAATCACAAACTGATTCAGCTGCTAAGGTAGTAGCGAATAAAACAGAATTAAGCACTCCAAAGACCCAGTCCACTTTCAATTTAGAGAGTGAGATTGCCAAAATCAAAATATCTGTACCATTATCTGAACTGGCCACTCAGGATGTATATAAAGGCCAAATCTTGAAAGCATTGAATTTAGGGGAAAACAATGACTCTGTAAATTTGAATGATGATCAACCTGCCCTCCTATTTGGACCAAATATTGAGGGAAAGTTTCAGGAAGGGTAGTTCCACCTTTTTATATCAGTCTCAACATTCATGATAAAATAATCCACAATGCCATGCATGATTCTGGAGCATCACACAATTTAATGCCTAAGGTAGTGATGGAAAGGCTAGGCCTGGAGATAACACGTCCCTACAAAGATTTATATTCATTTGACTCTAGCAGAGTAAAATGCCTAGGCCTAATCAAAGACTTGTGTGTGAGCTTGACCCAGATTCCTGCCAAGTGTATGGTCATGGATGTTGTGGTGGCCGATGTGCCACCTAAGTATGGCATGCTATTGCCAAGATCATGGGGAGCCAAACTGCAAAGAACAATGCAGATGGATGGCTCATATGCCACTATCCCTATATTCGGCCAACTTAGAAGACTGTATAGAGAGTCCCAGATGAAATTCCTAGTCAGTAGCCTCGAGAAGCCTGAAAATTCACCATTGTACTCTGTACACACAAACCTGGATTCTTTCATCCTTTATAATGAACAATCTTTAGGAGAGCCAGAGTCTGAATGCAGAAATACAAGAAAGGATGCAGAACCCATGGACTTGAGCATAATGGCCACCCTAGAAGAATACGATGAAGAGAACCATGGGCAGGTTAATAAAAACGAAACTCAGAGTGAACCGGAAACACAATGCAGTCAGCCTATTAGTCACACCTTGCAAACTAACACACAACATGAAGAACAAGACAACCCACAACCTAGTACAGACCCCACAACGCAACATAATGACGAGCCCTTGTGGGAAATGAACTTCGATGGGTCCTGTACTAGACAAAATTCCGGAGCAGGGCTGTGGCTACGTAACACAAGAAATGATCATGCAGAGAGCCACGCTGTGAATCTGCATTTCAAATGCACAAACAATATTGCAGAATATGAGGCTCTCATCCTGGGTCTGAAACTATTGAAAAAATTAGGAGCCCATAGGATAACTGTGCTGGGAGACTCTGAGTTAGTTGTCAGACAAGTGAATGGTGAATACGCAGCAAAGCATCCCCGATTAAGAGCATACAGGAACGATGCCCTGGATAAATTGAAAAATTTCATGAAGTATAAACTAGTGTTTGTTCCCAGGAGTCAAAATGTCATTGCAAATGGATTAGCTTGCTTGGCTAGTTCATATCCTAAGACTCCCCCTGACCAAAAAATCATCGTTCAAACCAAGTTCAGACCTGCCGTGCCAGACAACGAAAAATACTGGCAGGTCTTTGAAGGAGACAAACAGATCGAAGACTTCCTGATGGGTAGGAACGAGTTTGAATTTTCTAATTCGGACTCAAAATCTGATGACAGCTGCCCAAGTGAGGATTCCCAAGACAAACAAAAAACACCCTGTAACATAGAAATAAACACCTTCTCTGAAGAAGATGGAAATCCAACCGAAAAATACGAAAACACAGAGAATGAAGAAGTAGAGGTGTTGCAGGCCAAGGACAAGAATATATCCAGAGGCCTAGCACCCTTAGAGGACCTTTTTGAATTTGATGACGTAGTTAAAAAGCCCACTATAGAACATGCAGAATCAGACGTAGAAGAATGCAACATAGGCACTGAAGATAAGCCCAAAATGATTAAACTGGCTAAGTCTATACCTGCAGACATGAAGAACAAATACATTGACCTGTTTAAGGAATTCGTTGATGTGTTTGCATGGAGTTATGACGACTTAAAGGCCTATGACACCAACATCATACAACACAAGATACCACTAAAGGAAAATCAGAAGCCTTTCAGACAAAAACTTCGTAGAATCAATCCAAAACAATTGCCTGCAGTAGAGAAAGAGATCAAAAAGATGTATGATGCAGGCATAATAGTCCCTGTAAGGTTTTCTGATTGGGTGTCAAACTTAGTGGCTGTAAGAAAGAAAACAGGGGAGATCAGATTGTGCATAGACTTCAGAAACCTCAACAGAGCCTCCCTGAAAGACAACTACCCTTTTCCCAGAATGGAACATATCCTATAGAAGGTAGTGGGTTCTAAGAGAATCTCCCTACTTGATGGTTTTTCAGGATACAACCAAGTCTTGGTACTCCCAGAAGACCAACTCAAAACAACTTTTACCACTCCATGGGGCACCTTCATGTATGTGAAAATTCCTTTTGGACTGATGAACGCTGGAGCTACCTTCCAGAGAGTGATGGATATAGCTTTCTCAGAGGAGATAAGACACTTCATAGTTATCTACTTGGATGACTTAACTGTCTTTTCTAAAACTGAAGAAGAACACTTGAAACATCTGAGGAAAGTTTTTAAAAAATGTAGAAGGTATGGTCTATCCTTAAATCCTAAGAAAACTGTGTTTGGGCTGCAAGAAGGTAAACTTCTTGGCCAAATTATATCTGAGAAAGGGATTAGGATAGACCCACAGAGGGTTGAGGGAATACTTCAAATTACACATCCGAGAAACATTAAGGAGTTACAGTCCTTTATAGGGAAGATCAATTTCCTTAGGAGATTCATTCCTAATCTTGCTGAGCACCTTAAAAAAAGGACCAACATGCTAAAGAAAGATGCAGGAATTAAGTGGACTGTTGAAGCCAAGAAATATTTTGAGTCTGTAAAACTGGCACTCACTCAGGCTCCTGTCCTTATCAGCCCAGACTTCTCAAAATATTTTCTAATTTTTTCCTTTGCCTCAGAGCACACAATAGCTACAGTCTTGTTGCAAAGTAATTCAGAAGGTCATGAACAGCCAATTGCCTTCTTCAGCAAAGCCTTAAGAGACGCACCCTTAAAGTACAATATCATGGAAAAGCAGGCCCATGCCCTGATTAAGGCATTAAAAGACTTTAGGGTGTACATTCTGCATTCTCACACCATTGCCTATGTTCCAAATATAGTGGTTAAAGATATCTTGTCCCAAGACCCTGATGGAAAAAGGGGAAAATGGATTGCTACAATCTTAGAATATGACCTTGAAATAAAACCCACCAAGCTGATCAAGGGTCAAGGCCTAGCCCAGTTAATGGTTGAATCAAACTTACAGGCCCTTGACATTAACATGATAAATGCCTTGGATGAGCAGGAAGGATTGCCCCATCTGACTGTTGAGGAGCAGTTTCAAAACTCTCCTTGGTATACTAATATCCTTTACGTGCTCACCAACCTCAATGCCCCTCCAGAATTGTCCAAAACCAAGGCCAGATTCATAAAACTCAAAGCTAGAAACTACTGCATTCTGAATGAGAATCTATACTGGAAATATCCAAATGGCCTATTATTGAAATGCTTGTCTGAAACTGAAGCTAAAAACGTTAAACAAGAGTTCCATGCTAGGGAATGTGGAGGCCACCTGAGTTGGAAAACCACTGCAAATAAGATACTCAGGGCTGGTTACTATTGGCCTACACACTTCAATGATGTCCATAAAATGATTCTTTCCTGCCACAAGTGCCAAATCTTCGAGGGCAGAAAAAAGCTCCTTCCCCTCCCCTTACAACCTATCACCATAGAAGGTCCCTTCCTGCAATGGGGCTTAGACTTTATAGGAGAAATTCATCCTGCCTCCTTCGGACAACACAGATGGATCCTAACTGCTACAGATTACTTCACCAAATGGATAGAAGCCATACCCACCAGGAATGCATCTGATTCAGTCATCATTAGGTTCCTAGAGGACTTCATCTTGTCTCGGTTTGGCTGTCCAAGGAAAATAATCACTGACAATGCTGCTGCTTTCGGATCCAAGAGAATGATTGATTTCTGTCACAGGTATGGAATAACACTTGGCCATTCAACTGCCTATTACCCCTAGGGTAATGGATTGGCTGAATCATCTAACAAAAGCCTGGTCACAATCACTAAGAAGCTGCTGGAGGAAAACAAAAGGTCATGGCATAAGAATTTGGTGCATGCTTTGTGGGCTGATAGGCTCACCACAAAGAAATCCATTGGCATGTCACCTTTCGAGCTGGTTTATGGTACAGAAGCAATTTTTCCTACAAGCCTTGGAGTTCCAGTAATCAAACTTGTCCAGGAGATCCAATCAGAGGAAAACAGCATGGTGAGAAGGATGAATGAAACTATCCATCTGCAGCAGATAAGGGAGCAGGTTTATAATAGAGCTGTCAGAGTTCAGGAAAGCATAAAAAGGCAGTTTGACAAAAGAACCAAAGCTTCAGATTTCAAGGTTGGAGATAAAGTTCTGAAATGGGATTCATGGAGGGAGGACAAAGGCAAACATGGAAAGTTTGACAGCTTGTGGCAAGGTCCATATATCATCCAAGCCACTGTGGGTCCTAATGCATTTTTTTTACAAGAACTTGATGGCACAGAGCTGTTTGGGGGTCCTGTCAATGGCAGGATGCTCAAACACTACTTCTGCTAAACTTCATTTCCAGTTCCATTTCCATTGTACATACCATTGCAGTTTTACTTTCAAGAAAACAGAAAAAATGCTTCCAAAAACAGAGAGAAAGAGGAGGTTCAGACATGCCTAAAACATGAACCTCAGATGTGCAAAAGATTGGCTCTAATAAACTCAAAATCTGAGCCATAAGAAACAGAGAGGCTGGTCCTAACGTGTTCAAAATCTGGACCAGCAAAGGAAAAGGAAGAATCAGCTCTAACATGCCTAAAACCAGAGCTGAAAATGAAGAAGAAAAGGTGACTATAATATGCTCAAAATCTGAGTCACAATTGGAGGAGGATACTTCAAAGTGAAAATTTCAAGCCTTCGAAGTTTTGTTTCATTCCACAGCAAGTCAGACAGTTTAATCCTGGCTTGGCTGTTTTTCAATTTCCTGTCTTAGAATATAGGAGAAGAAATCTGTTGGACAGTTTAATCCCAGCAGATGTTAGATTAGGTAGAGAAACATATGAGACCAATAGTCTAATCTGGTCTCATGGAGAAATAATGGTAGATTTAGAATAGGTTTGTTTTTGTTTTGAGAAGTAAAGTGTAAAGGGTCTGCTAGCCTAAATGCACCCTAAAGGAGAAAAATTCTAGGATTGTAGTTTGGGTAGGTAGTTTGGTCGGGAAAGCCTTTCTACTGATGTTTCTATCATATTGTAGCAGCTGAGATCAAAGAAAGAAGAAAGATGGCTTATAGCAGCAGGCAACTGGCCTACTCCAAAGATCATATCTGGTTACTTAACTCCTCCGAGGAGAAGCCATCCCCATGTGGAGCCACTGTTAGCCCCCCTATGAAACTCTTTTCAAGCAAGCTGGGGGGCTAGATTGTCTTGGAGCCTTCAAGGAATGCCTTTCCCCTGAAAACCCATCCTCCTTGAAGTCTCTTTGTGCTGTGCCTAATATGAATCCTATTTGCTGATCCATCCCTAAAAGGCCTACTGTTTCCCCTTGCATCCCTACAATTATCCCTTTACCCCCTTTCCTCCTTCTGTCAAAATGCCTTTGTGCCCCAATCCCCCTTGTTCATCCCTGAAATCCCCTCAAGATCCCTTTGAAACCCTGTTTCTGCCCATGGTCTGACCGATTCCCACATTGTTCCCCTACCGTTGCCTTGGGCTAGCCTCAAATTGCATAAAAAACGAATAAAAAATCCATACATTACCCATATTGGGCATTAGCCCCTTCCGGTCATAGTCCCGCGCCCCGCTCCTCCATGTAACCCCGCCCCGAAACCACCCGCGAAGTCCAAAAGGCGTTTATCACAAAGTCTCATTGGGCGCAATCCTAGCTGTTGATCTCGCCAAAACGAATGGCGATCGCCACCCCCGCAGCAAATACCATTGAACCCATTCATTACCGGTGACCTCATCTGAACCGTCCATCGCCCGACAGATCAACGGCGCTAAGCTTTCTTTTCCTTGTGGTCCCCGCCGGTGCTCCCGCTCGAAAACCGCCAGTATATTCCGCACCTCTCATCCGCAGGTGGTGGTTTTCCCCTGTAGTCCAGCGAATCGATACATTGCGCGATGTGTGTCTTCAGTACGGTGGCAAAACCACCCATCCCCCGCACGTTATCGTTCGGTCCAAGGTCGCCCAGCGGAATTCACAGCAACCGTTAGATCTTAAGAGCCTCATCCGACGGCCACCAATCAAAGAAGCTGCGCACGGGTTAAGTCGTCCCCGCCGTACCCCTGGCCCACTTTCCGTCCACCCAGATGTGTCTTCCGCCGTTGATTCCCTTTGGGATTGATGGCCCAGATTTGTCATCCGACGTTGACTGTTCTTCTGTCTCCCGGCCCCGCCACGTCAGCTCCACGTGCACCCTCCGTACTCCCTCTCTGTCCATTACGTATGGTTGGTTCTTTTCGTGTTCTTTAATGTTATCATTCATTTTTCACGTATATTTGCTTTGCGTTCCGCCAAACCTCCACAAGAGCAATCTATCACCGTTTTTCACGATTCCCCCCCCAGTTCTTCATTTGCATGGCTATTTTCTGCATCCACATCGCATCCTCACCGCCTCCATCATTCACATCCATGGTTTTCCTCACAGGTTTGTTGTTTTGCAGGGTTTCTAAAGGTAGAAGACCGCCATGGTTCTACATGGCAAGCTGTGCATATAGAATTAAATCCGAGAGCTGGTACTGCCGCGAGATGGTCAATGAAAGCGGCTGGCAGGATTTACATTAAGGAAAAGTATATTTCAAACACTGGAAACCTTTCAGCGCCATTAAAGCCCGAGCTACCCTGTCAGAAGAAAAATGGAGTGGCAGAGTGTTTCAGTACAGAGCAAAAAGAAGATTAAGGCAAGCTAATGAAGGTCTCGAGCCTTTAATCAGTGGTTTAGAAGGCCAAGCACCAATGTGAATGCCCCAAAGGTCGATCAGAGGTTTAATTCACAGGAGATCGTACCATCAGGACCGTTTTCGTCAGCAGAATGTTTTTCTTCAAAGTACAGGGCACCCATACAGCTTTTACTATGCACATTTTCCCTGAAGACTTTTCCACCAGACAGCAGTTCTAAATCGCCAAGAGCATTTATATGACAGGCTTCTCAGCAGTTTATTTTACTTGGGTTTAAATCACGAGTACAACACCACAACCAAAATGTCCAAGTCATATCCAGAGAAGATCATCCGAGCATCCAGAGAAAGACAGGGGTTAAATGCTCAGCATTCAAACAGAATGGGCTTCGGCCCTGCATTCATTTTTTGTGTTTAATATTGCATTTAGTTCCTCACCTACCCTCGCAGTCGATCTTCTGTTCATCTCCGGCTATAAATCTCTCAAGGAAACATTGTAATGGTTGTTGTTGGTTTTTGATGAGATATCAGTGAAACGCAAGCATTGCTCCTCTTGAGACAAGTTCTCTGTGTAATATTGTAAGATAGGCTGAGATTTGATGCATTCAGACTGAACGTTCAAGCTATGGGCTATGATGTACCTAATTGGTGTTGTTTTTAATATGACGAGCATATTTCTTTGGATCCTGATCTAAAGCAGCTGGTGATGTTTTCCTTTCTCTGTATTTGTGATTGACTTGCTTTCATTTCATCATGTTTCTTCAGGCTCGCATCAGAAGTTTGGCATAAGATTTACCCCTGATAGGTACCTTATGTTGCTGCTCTCCCAGCCTTTATGTTTTCTTCTTAAATGTGTATCTGAATATTGATTTCAATTGATTTAACCAGTGTAGTGGATGTTATTGCCTACTCTCTGATGTATGAATTAATGAAGTCTATGTTTAGATGTTCTTGTTAGGATTTAGTTGGATGTGTTGAGAACACTGGGAGGTCTAGAACCTCGTCTCTGCCTCACTAGCATCTTTCCATCCCAATTAACCCTTTCTAAGAATCCTTTGTCTTGCCTTTGATTTTGTCCAAGCAGGTCTGGAGTTAAATGACCTCTGACCTGATCTATAGACAAGATTGGATGTTTCCCCCTCTTTCATTTTCAATCCTTGATGTCCCATTCCCAATATCATCTTTAAGATCCAATTGCTCTAGATGACTAGCCCAACTGAAAGCTTGCACATTGATTACAAATAAATCCTTTCTTGACTCCATTGCCCAATGGCCTTGATATTCCCTGAGTTTTCTGTCTCAGCCTAATCCCTTCTGTGATCACCCTTGTCTTATATTGGGCCTTCCTTTCCTGGTTCCCAACAATCAAACATAAACAATCAAACAAACAACCCTGAACCTATAACTAGCCTAAAATCACAACTTGGAGCTTCAAAGACATACACTTTGAATCATATAGAGAGATCCCTCTCTGGACCTAGGAGGGCTAGATCCTAAGGTCTGAAAGTGGTTCTATGTTGTCTCATCTTTTGGTCTTGTCAACCTGGCCAAAACATGGGAACCCCAACACCAAGCACCTAAGAGAGGTTAGCCTACGGAAAATAGTCCTTAAATTTCAGCCTCTCTACATTTTGAGTTTGAAATCTGGCTTCACATAGGATTAGTATCAGATCTCATCCAGACCCAAACCCTCCCAACATAGTTGATGACCCAGAAAAGATTTTGTGGCAAACTTCTAGATCTATAAACTTAACTACTATTAGGACCATTCATAGAGCGATCTCTGTACTTGAACATCTTACAGCTTCGCAAGATCCCCAATTTGACTTGCACCATACAAAGAACCTTTTCAGAACCAAGTCAAAAACTGATATTGACCAGACTGAACTTGAGCCCATAGATTTGCAGTAGAGTTCTAGTAGAGAAGCCTCTCCTTCCACACCACTTGAATTTCAACTTCTCCATCACTTTAGCTCTTTCCATACCAAACCTGCTCAGAATTAGTTTGCTGGTCCAAGTACTTCCACCACACACATCCATACCAACATTGTGCAAACCACTCCACTTCATCATACACCTCCTTTCACAAACCCTCTTCTTGTAAATCCTCCATTAGCTCCCATCATGGAAAATTAGTATGCCCCCTTGGCTTTACCTCAACCTCTAGTTCCTTTTCCAAAGGACTACCAATCCAAGATCCCTCATTTCACAGGCGCTGAATCCACCACTGCCCAACAACATGTAGATAGGATAAATGATGCCTTTGATTACATGGAAATAGAAGAAGAAACCATTAAAATTAGGATCTTTGTACAAAGCTTAGGAGGAGAGGCCAAAAAATGGTTCACAGAATTAACTCCTAACACAATACATGATCTCCCTTCCCTCTACCAAAATTTCATAAACAAGTGGGAAATTAAGAAAAATCCCTTCCAAATCCTTTCTGAATATAACAATCTTAAGAGGAATGTAGGGGAAAGTGTACAAGATTATTGCACTAGGTTAAATAATGTCTACAATTCCCTCCCACCTCAGATGAAACCCCCACAAGGCCTAGCACTAGTGAAATTTCCTGAAGGATTTGATCTGGACATGACATTCCAATTGAGAGAGAGAGAGACCCCACAACTTTAGAAGAAATGAAAAGGGCAGCTATTAGTAGAGGTAAACTTCATTGAAAAAAGAGCTAGGATGAGGTCAGAAAAGAGAGTGAACTACAAAGATGAAACCATTTCCTCAACCTCCTCATCTGATACCAAAATGGACAGCCTAATGAGAACAATGGAGATAATGATAGAAAGGATAAACTTGAATGAAAGGACACCTCCTAGGGAAAACCAAGCCAATCCCCAAAACAGAAATAGAGCTCAAAACTTTAGAAGAGACATTCCTCAAATAAAAAAAAAGGGAAAATGACCAACAAATCAGACCTCCCTTTCAGCAAAACTGTCTAGATGAAGAAGAAGGAGAAATTATAGAACTTGAAGAAAGCCATGTAAACTTAATAGGTTCTGACAATGAAGGTGATGTTTTTCTCACTGAAGAAGAAGAAGGTTTTTTTTCCTCAGATCAAACTGACATAAACCATGAGGATTTTGAAGACTACCGCATGGGGTTTGAAAATTCCATAATGGAATTCCATAGGCAATATGACCTTAGGAGAATAAAGAACCAAGATCCCCCCAAGAAAAGCCAAATAGACACTGTTGTTAGGAAAGCACCTGAAAACACTCCTAAGAAAACAGCAGAGAATTTCAACACTATGGCTAAGAAAGCTGAGCCAAACAAAGGAAAAATCAGCCAGCAAAACAATGACCCAAGCTGCCCTAGTACCTCCACTAGTGGCCCTGAGAAAACTACTTTGTCTAAAGCTCCAAATCAGAATCAACAATTAAAAATGTAGAAATGTTCATGGCTGATAAAGCTGATGTAAATATATCCAAAACACAAATACCTTTCAGCTTTGAGGGAGAGATTGCCAAAATCAAGATAACCATGCCTCTCACTGAACTGGTTACTCAATAGGTGTATAGGTCCCAAGTTCTGAAAGTCTTAAATGTGGGAAACGATACTGACACCCTGCACTTAACTCATGACAAACTCGAGCTTTTTTTTGGACCAGAAGTGGAAGGCAAATACCAAGAAGGAGCCATTCCCCCTTTCTATGTTAGTTTAAATATACATGACAAAATCTTGCATAATTCCATGCTAGACTCCAGTGCATCTCACAACCTCATGCCCAAAGTTGTGATGGAGAAATTTGGCTTAGAAATTACTAAACATTACAAATACTTGTACTCAATCGATTTGAGTAGAGTCAAGTGTTTGGGCTGTTAGGGTCCCATGATTTGGCTGATTGGCAAGCCAAATGACAGTGTAACATCAAACCATTCTTTGGAGCCCAAGGACCTAGCCTTCCTAGACTCAGAGAGGGCTCTCTCTATTTGTGTAAGGGATATCTGTGTGTTTGTTTATTGTGTTATGATATTAGGCTAGTTATGAAGTAGGTTTTTTTGGTTTTGGTTTTGAGGTTGTGAGGGATGAACTGATTAAAGATTAAGATAGGTAAAAAATATGTCAGATCAACTGGGCTATGGGGTCGAAGAGGTCAAGAAATCTTTCAGTTGGTGATACAAGGTTGTTGAAGCGCCGATTTGATTCGAGGTAAAATGGATCTTTGGGAAAAATGGAGTGATATAGACATTAAAATTGTGAATAACAAAGGATTTCAAGCATAAATAGTTTAATAGCTGACATAAACATGGTAGGGCTAACCATTAATCATGAGAAATGTAACTATAAGCTGATCAATGCATAGAAATAAACATTCAAGCCATGCATAGAGATATATGATTTTATAACTTTAGGAAATGACTATCAGACTTTGGGGAAATACATTTAAGACAAACAAACAACTTAAATCACTATGTAGGAATGCCTAAACATAGTATTTCAAGCTATTGGGCACTTTGAAAACAAGATTGCATAGCTTTAGGCAAAGGGCAAGATCAGTACAAGACCTCCTTGGTTCAACAAATGACAATCTAATCAATCAAAGAGAGGTTTCAGAGGTGGAGCTATGGCTAGCCATGAGTAAGTAGGGCATACCATAAATCATACTTAGCATGCATAAAACCATAAATGAAACAAGCAAACAATATTCTTCAGTTATTAAAGAGCAATCCAGGATTCTTTAATATGACTAAGAATGAAGAAAACATGGAAGCTATAAAGAAACAGGAAATTTGAGGTACCTCCAAGGGCATGTCTCAAATTTGTTCTCTACTGTCTTATAGCAAGAAAGAACGTCGAAATATGAATGAAAATTAAGAAAAAAAATAGAGAGAGAGACACTATACCATTCTACCAAGTCATGGAATCCAACAACAATCCTCTTTCATCATCCAAGAATATCCAAGAAACTATCCAAAAGCATGAGACAAGTGTTTCTTCCAAAGCTTATATGACCATATATTGCTTCTATTCATCAAGTTCAGCCATGTTTACAATAAAATCCTTTGGAATATATAGGCCAAAGTGAGGAAAACCTCTTGGTTCAACTTGCAATCTCATTGGCCTATCCAAAATATTTGATTTTGTCCTTGAGGCTTTGCAAAGGCCAAGGCACAAAATATCTAATAAAATATCTAAAAAATGCTAAAAAAGGGAAATATATTGACTTTTCATAACTGATCATGTGCAAAAATAGCTAAACGCACATGAAGAAAAGTCACTTTTGAAAGGTTCAATTTTTACAAAAATACTCAAAAAATACATTAGCAGAAAGTCCCCTGACTTGCCGACAACTTTTGGAGACCTTCCCGATGTCGAAACGAGGCCCATGATGGCTCGTTGGAAATCTATGAATGTCTATTTTCTGAAAATGTTTAGTTTTCTCAAAACTGACAACTAGAAGTGCTCAAAAAATGTACCTGTGTGTAAAAACCCAAAAAAATAGGCCTTGCTGATAAACGGGGCAGAGTGTAGAAAAAGCGAGTATTTTTCGTCATTTTGGGGGAGAAAATGATCTTAAATTGATCTGAAAATCACTGAGTATATGCCCCTAAAATTATGGCATCCAATGATACCATTTTCATCCTTTGAGGATGCCCCAAACTGAAATGGCGATGCCCATGAGTTTTAGCCAAAAACCCAAAACTGACAAAAAACCAAAATTTGTCGAATTTCGCCCAATTTCGATGAGCATGACCCTCAAGGGTTTTCAAAAACATGTTGTGAAGCTGAGGCCAAAATTTGGAGCTTTGAGGTGTCTTTCCTTGATTTTGGTGTCGGGCGCTTCCTTTTAGCCTCCTTGAGTTTTTCCTGAGTGACCTTCAATTTCCGCTGGGCAAACTGATGGAGTTTCTTATAATGCCCGGTCAGTTTCTTATAATGCCCGGTCATCCTCCATTGAAGGTTCAAGTCTCTATTTGCCTTCTCCAATTTCTTCTCCAAGTGATCATTAACCCTCTCAAGCCATGCTTCTCGGTTGTTCTCTATCTCTTGTTCGAACAATGTAGTGAGAGGGGTAGATTGGAGGAGGGCAGCCTCTCCTTCCTTTTTCTTCTCAAGGGCCTTTTTGAGCCCCATGGTTCTTGGCCTCTTTTGCCTGGGCTGATCTTCATCTTCGCTCTCATCGAACTCACCCATGAGTTCTTCAAATCTCACTTGTTCTTTGGAGGCCTCTTTTTTGTATTTGATGGCCCGTGTCTCATATACCGCCATATAGACACTCATCTGTTTGTTTTGAACTTGCAAAAAGTGATTGAAGTTTCTAGCCCTCTCAATATCAGTCCTCAAAGCATCAATTTGGTTTTCTCTATTGATCAAGAGAGTTTCAAGGATTCGGGCTTCATTGTCGCTATCATCACTTTGCATTTGAATTTTGTTGAAGCCACTTTCCTTTTCATGGCTGCTCTCTTCTTTCTCCTTTCCTTTGCTTTGGGTGGCTCTTTTAGTCTTCCTCCTCTTGGGCAGTTCGACAATGGGCTTCTTGGGCAATTTTCCCTTGCTTCGGAGGGACCTAGTCACATTTGGAGTTACAACTCTAGGCACCATTTTCCTTGATGTCTGGGGCTTGGCCACTTTCGAAAAAGAGAGCATGGCCCCTTGCCTAGGAGAGGTAGCTAGCACATGCTCCATTGGCTCTTTACCCTTGCTACTTTGCTCATCATTCTTGCCACTGTCTTAGATTTCTTCATGGATGCCTTGACTGTCCTTTTGAATTTCTTTCTGAGGATTTTCCTCCTCACTGTGTTGCACCTGTTTATTATGCTGCCCTCCTTCTTCAAGAGGCTGCTATTCCTTTTTATGAGGTTTTTGTTCATCATCATGAGGCTGTTGTTCACCATGTTGTGGCTGCCTCTGTTCATCATGTTGCACCTATTCATCATGAGGCTGCTCACCATCATGCTGCTCATCATGCCCTTGTTGTTCTGCCTCACTGTGTTCTTCTGCCCCTTGCTGCCCTATTTCACTATGATGCTGCTCATCATCATCTTCCTCATCATCCCCTTGCTGCCTTGTTTCATCATGCTGCTGCTCATCATCACTTTCCTCTTCTTGCTCATGCTCTTCTTCCTCATCATGCTCTTTTGTTTGTTCAATGGGAAATTTGAGCTTCTTGGGAATAGGCTTGCTTGAAGAAGGCGAAGGATGGTGAGTGGAAGGTGAAGGAGATGTATGAAATGAAGGGACAGTGACGAAATCCAGATGTGAGATGAAAGTATCCCAAGAGACTTCATTCTTCTCAAGCTGATGAAGGATGATAACATTGATGAGGGAGTGATGGAAGAGGCAGGCTGTCTGCTAAGAAGGAGGCTTTTTCTGAACAGTGGAGGCCATTTTCTCAATACTTCTATGTAGGAAGAAAGAAAGATTTAACAATTTGGCCCTCGTGAAATTCATGAGAAATCGGATATTATAGGCATAGACTCGAGAGAATCTTCCCTTGCAAGTGAAGTATTTCATGATTATCTTCATGAGGGGGGCGTAACTAGTCAATAGATATGAGAAGGGAAAATGGATGGGCATGAATCTCTATGCTCAGGATTTAGAAAAGGCTTGTATTCTTTTGAGTCCAGGTGGCTTTCTTTAAACCACTTCTCCCCGACATAAGGGATTTTGGTGGCCTTGGAAATGGACCTTGGAGAGAATTTGAAATCTAGGCCTGCCAGCTGAAAGTGCTTCTCTTGAAACCTCAAAGCACAAAGATGTGTCAAATGGGAATAGATCTTCACCTCTTGAACTCTTTGAAAAAAATATAAACACCCAACCTCATGGAAGTTAAACAAAACTGATGGATGGTCATTTACCTCTTCAGTGGAAACAGGCTCAAACCTCCTGTGAAGGCCACTCCTACTGTCTTGCCTGGGAGGCATTTTGTTTTGGATGTTCTTTGCAATACCAAGCTGTCTCAAATGGCCTTTGGAATGCTTTTCTCAAGCATACACCTCTGTCCTCCTTGTCAGTCACGGTTTGCCTTCTTTTGATGCCAATCAACAAATATTTGTCAAAATGAAACAAACTCAATCTTATCACTATGTTTGGGCCAATTCCTTTGAAAAGAGATGTTTGTGGTTTGTTATTTGAACAAGGATCCTTTTTGTTTTGACAGAAGCAAAACAGCCTTGTATTTAGATAAAAACAAAACACCCTTCCCCAACCAAACACTCTACTTGTATTCACTGTTTTTATAGAGGTAGACAAAACACCCTCAACTAACTTTGCAAAATCTCTCGCCACACTCTTTTTTATGGGACAATGGAGGTAGCACTAGTTTACTATTTCATAACACAGAGAAAACAATCTATAATGATCAAAATTCCAGCTTATAAACAATGTTTTTTCTTAGATTTGGTAGATAGGGGTTAATTTTGTTTTTCACCACTGCTAGGACACCTTCAACAATTATAGGCTCTCTGCTCAACACAGGAAGAAGAACATGTTTCTAGACTGACTTTGGGACCTTCAAACACTGATTTTTCTTCTTTGAACTATGGTAGATGCACATAGTTGCTTTCTCATATCATAAAAAAGGAAGTTTTATCCATATACCTAGCCTTTCATCTTTTAGAACCATACTCCTTCACTATCACTGTTTTTGAAAATCAATAAGGGCTCTTAAAACTGTTTCAACATTCCCTTCTATCACTTGAAATGGTTTGTGTCATTTACAGTCCTAACCAACTTTTTTTTTATCAAAAACCCTACCCTCCTTATCGATTTTTCTTGTCTTATGAAAATAACCTTGTCACCCCTTTAGGATTTCAAAAAATTAGCACTAGGCATGGAGGATACCTTGGGATGGCTTATGGCCCTTTGTTCGATCAGTTGAGCAGGTCTCAAGACCCTTTGAAGGTGTTTCAGTCGTTCAAACAGGTGCGGCAAGTTCAAAAGGAAGAGCATCGCGCAGTAAAAAAGGTGTCGGGTCGGCCTTCAGGCAGTGGTGACTGCGCGCATAGGCGCGCCACGCAGTAGTGTAAACCCTTTGTAAATTTTCGTCTGAACGTGCCGTGCACTTTTCCAGGCGTGCCGCGCAGCTTTATACCTTCAAGAACTCTGCAAATTGCTCGAACTTCTCTTGTTTCTTCAGTGGATGGCTAGGAGAGCGATTTTGAACATTTGTTTATGTTTTTGAAACTTGCAAATGGGCTTGCAATGGTCTCTTATTCCCTTTGAAGACGAAAAGGCCAATTACCTTTGAAACTACTTTATGAGGGTTTTGAAGCTTTTTGAAAGAGCTCTTGGTTGTAAAACAAAACATGAAGCACTGCTCCGTCATTTTATCACTTTTAAAACATAACAAACCTAATATTCGACTAGGACTCTTTAAAGTGCTGTGGATTACATTTTTGGAGATCTTCGTATTTATGACCCTTTTTCAAAGTGAAGAAAACATCCCAAGGCTAAACTCTTTTCACTATTTGCCTCTTAAGGGAGGAAAATTGTTTCCTTTGTTCATATTTGTCCCTTCCAAGAAAACTTGCTCAAACCATGTTGATGATTATAGATGCATGCTCTGCATGATATTCCTCTTTGACTGTGGTTGAAACTCAGTTTCATTCACCTAGGCTTTACCAGCGTCTGTTTATCAAAATGAACTCCTTTAAAAAGCTCTCCTACAATAAAATGCAACAGCAAGGTATTTTACCTGTTTTCATAGGGAACAAGCCTTTGTTTGTGACAGTGGCATGCTTCAATTTCTTTGAGTGTTGTTCCTAAGATTAAAACACTTGTCATACCCTTTTATACATAATGTCTCTGTGTTGTTTATTTGCAAGGTCCCTTTAAGAAACAAGGTTTAGGTCACCTTCTTGTCCATTTTGATGAGTTTTCGAAAAAAATCTTCATGAACAAGAAGAGCAAACCTTCTTTGAATATCAACATCACTCTTTGGCCTATGTCTAACCTAGCTTTCAAACTTACAAACCTTGAATGGATTTCCACTAATTTCAACTCTGTTTGTTAAAGGAAAACAATGGCTAGATTTCATACCTGTTGATCAAGGAGAGGGATCTTTGGAAACTCTTAATGAAATTACATACCTCAACAGGGTTTGTTCATTTTGGCTCCAGACTGATTTTGAAGGAGATCTTTGATAGGAGACAAGTCAGCTTCTTTGATTATTACAGTACCCCTTCTTTCTTTCTGTTTTTAAACACCATTTCTCTATCCATAAGCCTTCAGTTGCTTTCATACTACACTTAAAACCCTGCCTCTGTTCCTGGTCCTCTGCTTTTAGATGAAGGAGACCTTATTCACATTGCCAAACCCTCTTCTTGTAAAATGAAGGAGGTTTTACAGTTTTTCAACCCTCTGCTCATATATGGAGGAGCTTTTCTTAGTGATGCCATTTCATTAGCTTTCGAACAATGTTATCTTTCCTTTCACTGCCTATTCATACTTAAGAAAATGAAAATGACAAAATGACAATATGCCATCAAGGGCATCTCTCTGAGACATGTAATTCTGCTTTTCAAATATCCTTGTGCATCTTTAGACAATCAGAGGCAGCCTGGCAAGTATCTGCAGAGCATTTCTTGTCATTTATAATTCGCTAACCTTTGACTATGTTTGCAGGAGCTTAATGAAATAACTCTCTGTCCTGTAGCTGCATCCCAGGCTCAAAACCACATGAGAAGTAGTTGTCTTCTCATGTTGAGTTTAATGTTGTCTTCTGGAATACTAGTATACTTCTGCTTTTTGACAAAGACATTGAAACACTGTACATTTACCTAATATCAGCTTGACCTGTGGCATATGTATTGCTCAGACTTCAAGGCTTGTTAGTGGCATGACTTAAGGGTGTAACAAAACTTTATTTGCAGAAAAGGAAGGTCTTCTAGGACTGGTTGATAATAGATAGAGGTTCTTTTGGCTTTAGGATAGTTTTCCAAGGGAAAATCGCCTAAAGCACCACTACCTAACTTAGGGAAGACTTCTTGGACAGATTTGGATTATTCTCTTTGGAGTTGATGGACAAGCTTGTATGGTTGAGGCTAGATAGGGCTTTGACAATGAGTTTTTATCTTGTCATGGGCTGATTGAAAAGGTTAGGAGGGAAAAAATGTTTATGGGTGTTTTCTGGCTGACAAATTTGACAAATTTGAGATCAGCTGCTAGAAAACTTGGCTTTAAAAAATAGTCATCATCAACAGATGAAAAATACTGATGACTAACAGTGGCTCCATTTGGGGAGGGTAGCTCCTTTTTAGGAGGTGTTCAGAATTTCAGATCTCAGTTCTTTGAAGACCAGTGCCTTCATCCATGGGCGCAAATATCTTTCTTCGTTGATGTTATTTCTGAAAATTGACAACATGATTAGCATCAATGATATTTCTACCTACCCCACTATATTTCCTAACATTTTTTCTTCTTTTGGGTGCATTTGGACTAGCAACCCTTTGACATAGTATTTTTTAAAAATGACACTATCTAGTTCTACACTTATATCCGCCGGGAGTTCAGATTAAGCTGATGAACTCCTTCATTTATCTACCTATGCTAGATCGACTATCAAGTTTAAGCTGTTTGACAGGATTTTATTCTCTAATCTAAAACATGAAATTGAAAAAATGATCAAATCAGGATTAGACAGTTTGATTTGTCATGTACTTGTGGCATGAGAGACAAGTCACACACAAATATTATTTTGCATAAATTGAAATCTAGAAAAACAAGGCTAGGATACACAATTTGTTTTTCATCCCTGCTTTCCTCTTTGGTTCTGTTTTGAACATGTGGAACCAGTATCTTTTCCTAATCTACTCTCTTTGATAAGTCAAGCTTACACAATGTTGACCATTTTTTCCACTCACTAACTTATCAGCAAATAAATTTAAAACATGTTCAGTTATGATTAGGCTAGATAACTGAACAAGACATTTGAGCACTAGTAGCGACATTTAAACTTGCGCGCTTTCCGAATGACTATTTTTTGAACATGGGGCTTTCTTTCTATTTTTCAAAACGCCCTCTTTTTCTATTTTTCTATTGTTTTTGAATTTTCTATTTTTGATTTATTCTTCAAACAATGGTATATACAATGATTGAAAAAGTTGACTCAGAAATCTTGGAAATGTCGAAACTTAAGCATCTTATCCTCATAAGGATCTCCTACCACTCTTGGTCCACTCAGCTCTTGAAAAGAAAAATTTGGAAATTTTTCTCTTTCAAGCATGATGTAAGGATTCATGCATGAATCTTTGAAAAATCCCTTATCCTCCCGCTGTACCTCTTTATACCTCTGATTTCCACTCCTTCTTTTGTTGTACATCTTTTTCAAATAGTGCAGATGTTCTTTGTCATTTTTGAAGTATATGATGACATCATCAAGGTATGTTAGAATACAGAAATTCAAAACTGGAAACATGGCTTTTAGGAGCATATTTTTGATATCTGGTGGTTTTGCAATTTTGGGTTTGAAAATGGAACTACTTCCAGCATACTGGAAAAATTCTTTGAGCTGCCTGCTTTGCAAAGGAATTATTTGGCTGTAACCTGAAACATCATCTTGCAAAGACATATGATTAAAATCACTTATCATTGGTATATCATGGTCTTGGGTAGGAAGGATAAAAATTCTGTCATAAGGGTGTGTATTAGTGTTTCTAAAATCAAAACAGATCCTATGACCAACTATTTTATCTTTGACTATTACTGTTTGATTCAGATTTTTGTATTTTATTTTGTCGAATTTGTTTGCTAGAGTGATAGCAGTGGCATAGTGTTTCTCACTGTTTTCTCTATATGAAGTAGTATTTTGAACAAGAGTGCAAAATCTAGCAGTTCTAAGTCTTTGGTGGAGTGACAGAATGTTAGCCAGTTCAAGTAACTCAGGCATATTTGGACTGCAGTCATTATATCCTTTCATAAGAAGTTTATCAGGCTTTTTTTCTGGATTTTGAGCTGTTATGGCTACAGTCAAAGCTTCATTTGAAAGGGTAGAGTTAAGTGATGGAAAATCCTTAAGGTGTGGTAAGAACATTAAACTTCCCTGCCCCTAAGCTCCAAAGAGGTTTGTGATATGCAAGTCTTCTAATGCCTCTGTTCTAAAAACGTTTCCTGATGTTACCGCTGATGTTTGCCTAAGGTTTGAGCAATTTTATTGATAGTACATAATGGTTTGTGCTTCTTGTTCTATCCCTGTTTCAAAAGGAACAAACTTTCTTTCCTCAAGACATAGCTGCTCATGATCATGATAATTTTGAGTGTCTAGTTCATCATAGAGAACTTGGGGCAGCTGATGTGGTGGGTCTAAGTTTGTTTCAAATCCTTCTGACTGTTCTTGAATGTCCTCATCAGTGTGTAAAATGAAAGAGTTCAGATCAGAATGCAAGGAGTACATCGAGATGTTATCTTGCCTTTCTTGGCTGCTGATCATATATTTCATGTGTGATTCTCGATAGAGTATTCTAGTTTGGTCAAACACAGGAATAGTGGTGTAGGACATATCAAATTGAATATTTCCTTGAAGCTTGGCTCCCCAAGATCTGGATAAAAGCATTCCATACTTGGGAGGGATGTCTGCTACCACTATGTCCATGATCAGATGTTTTGCAGGTACTTGGGCCAAACTGAAACAAAGATCTTTGATTAAGCTTATACATCTGACTCTACTCGAATCAAATGAATATAAGTCTTTATATGGTCTTGTGATTTCTAGGCCTAGTCTTTCCATCACAACCTTTGGCATGAGATTATGCGAGGCCCCATAGTCTAGCATGGCATTGTGAAGGATTTGGTCATGGATATTCAAACTGATGTAAAAGGGAAGAGTGGTTCCTTCTTGGAATTTCCCTTTTATTTTTGGACCAAACAACACTTCAGGAGTGTCATCAACTAGATTAAGGGTGTTTGCATCATTTCCTATATTCAGGAATTTTAACACTTGGGATTTATAAGAGCTTTGGGTGATAAGTTCAGTGAGGGGCATGGTAATATTTATCTTGGTGATTTCTCCCTCAAAACTGAAAGGTGTTTGTAGTTTAGACAGGTTTGTTCCAGTTTTTTCAGCCATGACTTTTTCTATGTTCTGAGTTTGCTGACTTTGTTTCAAGATTTTGTTTGACACAGCCACCTCGGGAATCTTTGTGGAGGTACTAGGAGCATCTGAGCCAAGACTTGTTTGAATAGCTTTATCTTTTTTTTGTTCAGTTTCCTTGACCACGATTTTGTTGCTATCCACTGCTTTTTTAAGGATGGTATCAGGGGTTCTAGCAGTGTCCAAGCTACCTTTCTTGAAGTTGTCTTGGTTCTTTCTTCTTCTAAGGTCATACTTCCTGTGAGCTTCTATGATGGCATTCTGAAAATATATGGTAGGATCTTCAGGATCTTCATAGTTGGTTTCATCCTGATTCGGAGAGAAGAATGCTTGTTCTTTTTTTGTGAGGTAAACCTCACTCTCGTTATCAGAACCTATGAGGTTCAAATGATTTTCATCAATGGGTTTTGTATCCCTATCATATTCTTCCACATAATTTTCATTAAAGGGTGGCATAATTTGTTGGTCATTTTCCCTTGGTTTGTTTTGAGGTTGTTCCCTCCTAAAATTTTGGTTCCGGTTTCTTTTTGGAGGGTTTGGCTGGTTGTCCCTAAGAGGGGTCTTTTCACTTATCTTTTCCCACATTTTGGCCATGGACCTAACCAAGTCATCTATTCTAGGATCTAAGGGAGGGGCTGAAGTTGAGACCTTAGCCTGGTATGTGAATTTCCTTTCTGATCTAGTCCTAGCTCTCTTTTCTGCTAAGTTGGCTTCTGCACTTATGGCCACTTTTTTCATTTCCTCTAAGGTAGGGGGGTCTTTGTCTCTTAGTTGATAAGTCATGTCTGGGTCAAAGCCTTCGAGAAACTTTGCTAAGGCTGAGCCAAGTGGAGGTTTGAGTGAGGCGGGAGGGTGTTATACACACTGTTGAACCTAGTGTAGTATCCCTGGACACTTTCCCCATTTTCCTGTTTTAGATTGTTATATTCTGACTGGATTTGAATGGGGTTCTTTCTGATTTCTCACTTATTTATGAAGGTTTGGTAGAGTTCTGGGAGATCGTGGATGCTGTTTGGAGCTAAGCTCTTAAACCATTTTTTGGGTTCTCCACCTAGACTTTGGGCGAACATCCTAATTCTGATGGTCTCATCTTCTATTTCCATGTATTCAAAGGCATCGCTAATCCTATCTACATGTTGTTGAGTTGTGGTAGTCTCAACTCCGGTAAAGTGCAGGATTTTGGATTGATAGTCATTTTGTAAGGGGGCCAAAGGGTGTGCCAGCACCAAGGGTGCATACCAGGCTGCCATGGTGAGAGCTCATGGATGATGTACAAAATGAGGGCTTGTAGGATGAGCTGAGGTGTTTTGAACAGTAGTGGTTTGGATGGGTGTGGCAGATGTACTTGGACTAGTAATATGATTTTGAGCAGATCTGGGGTGGTAGGAGCCAAAGTGATGGAGAAGCTGAAAGTCTGGAGGTGTAGTAGGCGAGGCTTCTCTACTAGGACTCTGTGGTAGATCTAGGGGCTCAAGATCGTTAAAGTTTACCTTACTTTGTGACTTGCTTCTAAAAAGGGTTTTTGCTGATTTTAATTCAAATGGGGAATCCTGCAAGGCTGTGAAGTGTTCAGGTACTGATCTTGCTTTACGGATGGACCTATCGGAAGCTAAATTGCCAGTTTCGGAAGCTTGCCACAGAATCTTCTCTGGGTCATCTACTATGATAGGGGGATTTGGGTCTGGATGAGATCTATTGTTGATTCTTCGTGAAGCCAGATTTCGGATCTAGAGTTTAGAGAGGATGGTAATTTGTGATTGTTTCGGATGGATGGCCTCTCTAGGGGTTTACTAGTGTGAAAGATGGTCAAAACAAAAAGATGGACTAGTGGAGTCGCCAGGTGGTTTTCTGTGATAACTATGGTCCACCACCAACACTTATCAAAGATTTTTTCGAGAAAATTTTTTCTAGCAAACTTTGAGATGAAGACTTGCAAGGAAGAGTGATTCACTTGGTTTCAACAGTTTGCTAGGCTGTTTGGACAAGCTAATGGTTCTATTTGTAAGATTATTTCTGTTTATCTCCTATGTTTAGGTGAAGTCTTCTGAATCGCTAAGTTATACTTAGTTTGTCACTGATTACAGAGTTTGCACCATAAGTTTTAAGTTTTGGAAAGGACGAGTCAACAGAAAAGGTATGGTTTATGCATTTTTTGGTCTTTTTTATGGATTTTTTAGGCCTACTAGAGGCTAGTGGAGTCGCCAGGTGGAACTTGGTTGTTTTTGTAAAGATGTAGCTATGGTCCACCACCAGTAACTAGAGAAAAACCAATCTGGGAACTTTTTGGGGTTTTCTGAGTTTTTGTGTAGCCTATGAGGTTTGGAAGAGTTTCATATAATTGAATCATCATTTTGCTAAGATGGTGAAAGAGCTAGCTTCTAATCTTCAAACAACACTTAATTTTTCTAAGTTTGATTGAGACTTCGAGAGTTACTAAGGGGTAATTAGATTGTCACTAACTCAGAAGGTCCCACCATGATCGCCATTATGTTAGTGAGCGGTGGGATAAGTCAATCAGATAGTATTCCTAAGGCTGCTTGGAATGTTTAGGGAAACTAAGTTTGTTTATCACTCAGAGTCCCACCGTGATTGCCATTATGTTAGGGTCCCGTTATTTGGCTGATTGGCAAGCCAAATGACAGTGTAACATCAAACTAATCTTTGGAGCCCAAGGACCTATCCTTCCTGGACTTAGAGAGGGCTCTCTCTATTTGTGTAAGGGATATCTGTGTGTTTGCTTATTGTGTTCTGATATTAGGCTAGTTATAAAGTAGGTTTTTTTGGTTTTGGTTTTTAGGTTGTGAGGGATGAACTGATTAAAGATTAAGATAGGTAAAAAAGATGTCAGATCAACTAGGCTATGGGGTTGAAGAGGTCAAGAAAGCTTTCAGATGGTGATACAAGGTTGTTGAAGAGTCGATTTGATTCGAGGTAAAATGGATCTTTGGGCAAAATGGAGTGAGATGGACATTAAACTTGTGAATAACAAAGGATTTCAAGAATAAAGAGTTTAATAGCCGACATAAACATGGTAGGGCTAACCATTAATCATGAGAAATGTAACTATAAGCTGATCAATGCATAGAAATAAACATTCAAGCCATGCATAGAGATATATGATTCTCTAACTTTAGGAAATGGCTATCAGACTTTGGGGAAATACATTTAAGACAAACAAACAACTTAAATCACTATGTAGGAACGCATAAGCATAGTATTTCAAGCTATTGGGCACTTTAAAAACAAGATTGCATAGTTTTAGGCAAAGGGCAAGATCAGTACAAGACCTCCTTGGTTCAACAAATGACAATCTAATCAATCAAAGAGAGGTTTTAGAGGTGGAGCTATGGCTAGCCATGAGTAAGAAGGGCATACCATAAATCATACTTAGCATGCATAAAACCATAAATGAAACAAGAAAACAATATTCTTCAGTTATTAAAGAGCAATCAAGGATTCCTTAATATGACTAAGAATGAAGAAAACATGGAAGCTATAAAGAAACAGGAAATTTGAGGTGCCTCCAAGGGCATGTCTCAAATTTTTTCTCTACTGTCTTATAGCAAGCAAGAACATGGAAATATGAATGAAAACTAAGAAACAAAATAGAGAGAGAGACACTATACCATTCTACCAAGTCATGGAATCCAACAACAATCCTCTTTCATCATCCAAGAACATCCAAGAAACTATCCAAAAGCATGAGACAAGTGTTTCTTCCAAAGCTTATATGACCATATATTGCTTCTATTCATCAAGTTCAACCCTGTTTACAATGAAATCCTTTGAAATATATAGGCCAAAGTGAGGAAAACCTCTTGGTTCAACTTGCAATCTCATTGGCCTATCCAAAATATCTGATTTTGTCCTCGAGGCTTTGCAAAGCCCAAGGCACAAAATATCTAATAAAATATCTAAAAAATGCTAAAAAGGGAAATATATTGACTTTTTATAACTGATCATGTACAAAAATAGCTAAACGCACATGAAGAAAAGTCACTTTTGAAAGGTTCAATTTTTACAAAAATAATCAAAAAATACATCAGCAGAAAGTCTCCTGACTTGCCGGCAACTTTTGGAGGCCTTCCCGATGTCTAAACGAGGCCCATGATGGCTCGTTGGAAAGCTCTGAATGTCTGTTTTCTGAAAAAGTTTATTTTTTTCCAAAACTAGCACTGGAAGTCCTCCAAAAATAGACCTGTGTGTAAAAACCCAAAAAATAGGCCTTGCTGATCAACGGGGCAGAGTGTAGAAAAAGCGAGTGTTTTTCGCCATTTTGGGGGAGAAAATGATCTTCAATTGATCTGAAAATTTCTGAGTATATGCCCCTGAAATTATGGCATCCAATGATACCATTTTCATCCTTTGAGGATGCCCCAAAATGAAATGGCGATGCCCATGAATTTTAGCCAAAAACCCAAAAATGACAAAAAACAAAAATTTGTCGAATTTCACCCAATTTCGGCGAGCATGACCCTCAAGAGTTTTCAAAAACATGCTGTGAAGCTGAGGCCAAAATTTGGATCTTTGAGGTGTCTTTCCTTGATTTTGGTTCCGGGCGCTTCCTTTTAGCCTCCTTGAGTTTTTCCCGAGTGACCTTCAATTTCCGCCAGGCAAACTGATTGAGTTTCTTATAATGCCTGGTCATCCTTCGTTGAAGGTTCAAGTCTCTATTTTCCTTCTCCAATTTCTTCTCCAAGTGATCATTAACCCTCTCAAGCCATGCTTCTCGGTTGTTCTCTATCTCTTGTTCGAACAATGTAGTGAGAGGGGTAGATTGGAGGAGGGCAGCCTCTTCTTCCTTTTGCTTCTTAAGGGCATTTTTGAGCCCCATGGTTCTTGGCCTCTTTCGCCTGGGCTGATCTTCATCTTCGCTCTCATCGAACTCACCCATGAGTTCTTCCAATCTCACTTGTGCTTTGGAGGCCTCCTTTTTGTATTTTATGGCCCGTGTCTCATATACTGCCATATGGACACTCATCTATTTTTTTTGAACTTGCAAAAACTGATTGAAGTTTCTAGCCCTCTCAAGATCAGTCCTCAAAACATCAATTTGGTTTTCTCTATTGATCAAGAGAGTTTCAAGGATTCGGGCTTCATTGTCTCTATCATCACTTTGAATTTTTATTATGTCGAAGTCCCTTTCCTTTTCATGGCTGCTCTCTTCTTTCTCCTTTCCTTTGCTTTGGGTGGCTCTTTTAGTCTTGCTCCTCTTGGGCAGTTCGACAATGGGCTTCTTGGGAAATTTTCCCTTGCTTCGAAGGGCCCTAGTCACATTTGGAGTTACAACTCTAGGCACCCTTTTCCTTGATGTCCGGGGCTTGGCCACTTTCGGAAAAGAGAGCATGGCCCCTTGCCTAGGAGAGGCAGCTAGCACATGCTCCATTGGCTCTTTACCCTTGCTACTTTGCTCATCATTCTTGCCACTGTCTTGGATTTCTTCATGGATGCCTTGACTGTCCTTTTGCATTTCGTTTTTAGGACTGTCCTCCTCACTGTGTTGCACCTGTTTATCATGCTTCCCTCCTTCTTCATGAGGATGTTGTTACTTTTTATGAGGCCGTTGTTCATCATCATGAGGTTGTTGTTCATCATCATGAGGCTGATGTTCATAATGCTATGGTTGCCTCTGTTCATCATGCTGCACCTGTTCATCATGCCCTTCTTCATCATGAGGTTGCTCACCATCATGTTGCTCATCATGCCCTTGCTGTTCTGCCTCACTGTGTTCTTCTGCCCCTTGCTTCCCTGTTTCACTATGATGCTACTCATCATCATCTTCCTCATCATCCCCTTGCTGCCCTTTTTCATCATGCTGCTGCTCATCATCACTTTCCTCTTCTTGCTCATGCTCTTCTTCCTCATCATGCTCTTTTGTTTGTTCAATGGGAAATTTGAGCTTCTTGGGAATAGGCTTTCTTGAAGAAGGTGAAGGATGGTGAGTGGAAGGTGAAGGAGATGTATGAAATGAAGGGACACTGGCGAAATCCAGATGTGTGATGAAAGTATCCCAAGAGACTTCCTTCTTCTTAAGCTTATGAAGGATGATAACCTTGATGAGGGAGTGATGGAAGAGGCAAGCTGTCTGCTGAGAAGGAAGCTTTTTATGAACAGTGGAGGCCATTTTCTCAATACTTCTATGTAGGAATAAAGTGATATTTAACAATTTGGCCCTCGTGAAATGCATGAGCAATCAGATATGATAGGCATAAACTCGGGAGAATATTCCCTCGCATGTGAAGTATTTCATGATTATCTTCATGAGGGGGGCGTAACTAGTCAATAGATATGAGAAGGGAAAAATGGATGGGCATGAATCTCTATGCTCAGGCTTCAGAAAAGGCTTGTATTCTTCTAAGTCCAGGTGGCTTTGTTTAAACCACTTCTCCCTTACATAAGGGATTTTGGTGGATTTGGAAATGGACCTTGGAGAGAATTTTAAATCTAGGCCTGCCAGTTGAATGTGCTTCTCTTGAAACCTAAATGCAAAAAGATGTGTCAAAGGGGAATAGCTCTTCACCTCTTGCAATCTTTGACAAAAATCTAAACACCCAACCTCATGAAGGTTAAACAAAACTAATGGATGGGCATTTAACTTTTCAGTGGAAATAGGCTCAAACCTCCTATAAAGGCCACTCCTACTGTCTTGCTTGGGAGGCATTTTGTTTTGGATGTTCTTTGCAATACCAAGCTGTCTCAAATGGCCTTTGGAATTTTTTTCTCAAGCATACACCTCTATCCTCCTTGTCAGTCACTGTTTTCCTTCTTTTGACTCCAATCAACAAATATTTGTCAAAATGAAACAAACTCAATCTTATCACTGTGTTTGGGCCAAGTCCTTTGAAAAGAGATGTGTGTGGTTTGTTATTTGAACAAGGATCCTTTGTGTTTTGACAGAAACAAAATAGCCTTGTATTTAGATAATAAAAAAACACCCTTCCCCAACCAAACACTCTTCTTGTATTCACTGTTTTAATAGAGGTAGACAAAACACCCTCAACTGAATTTGCAAAATCTCTCACCACACTCTTTTTTATGGGACAATGGAGGAAACACTAGTTTTCTATTTCATAACACAGAGAAAAAAATCTATAATGATAAAACTTCCAGCTTATAAACAATGTTTTTTCTTAGATTTGGTAGACAGGGGTTAATTTTGCTTTTCACCACTGCTAGGACACCTTCAACAATTATAGGCTCTCTGCTCAACATAGGAAGAAGAACATCTTTCTAGACTGACTTTGGGACCTTCAAACACTGCTTTTTCTTCTTTTAACTATGGTAGATGCACAGAGTTTCCTTCTCATATCATAAGTAAGGAAGTTTTATCCATATACCCAGCCTTTCATCTTTTAGACCCACACTCCTTCACTATCACTGTTTTTGAAAATCAATAAGGGCTCTTAAAACTATTTCAACACTCCCTTCTATCACTTGAAATGGTTTGTGTCATTTACAGTCTTAACCAATTTTTTTTTTTATCAAAAACCCTACCCTCCTTATCATTGTTTCTTGTATTATGAAAATAACCTTGTCACCCCTTTAGGATTTCAAAAAATTAGCACTAGGCATGGAGAATAACTTGGGATGGCTTATTGCCCTTTGTTCGATCAGTTGAGAAGGTCTCAAGACCCTTTAAAGGTGTTTCGTTCATTCAAACAGGTGCGGCACGTTCAAAAGGAAGAGCGTCGCGCAGTAAAAAAGGTGTCGAGTCGGCCTTCGGGCAGTGGTGACCGCGCACACAGCCGCGCTGCGCGCCACTACAGGCATGCCACGTAGCAGTGTAAAACCTTTGAAAATTTTCTTTTGAATGCGTTGCACGCTTTTCCAGGTGCGTCGGGCAACTTTAAACCTTCAGAAACTCTGCAAATTGCTCGAACTTCTCTTGTTTCTTCAGTGGATGGCTAGGAGAGCGATTTTGAACGTTTGTTTATGCTTTTGAAACTTGCAAATGGGCTTGCAACGGTCTCTTATTGCCTTTGAAGATGAAAAGGCCAATTACCTTTGAAACTACTTTATGAGGGTTTTGAAGCTTTTTGAAAGAGCTCTTGGTTGTAAAACAAAACATGAAGCATTGCTCCATCATTTTATCATTTTTAAAACATAACAAACCCAATATTCGACCAGGACTCTTTAAAGTGATGTGGATGACATTTTTGGAGATCTTCGTATTTATGACCCTTTTTCAAAGTGAAGAAAACATCCCAAGGCTAAACTCTTTTCACTGTTTTCCTGTTATGGGAGGAAAATTGTTTCCTTTGTTCATATTTGTCCCTTCCAAGAAAAATTTCTCAAACCATGTTGATGATTATAGATGCATGCTCTGCATGATATTCCTCTTTGACTGTACATCTACCTAATATCAGCTTGACCTATGGCATATGTATTGCTGAGACTTCAAGGCTTGTTAGTGGTGCGACTTAAGGGTGTAACCAAACTTTATTTGCAGAAAAGGAAGGTCTTCTAGGACTGGTTGATAATAGATAGAGGTTCTTTTGGCTTTAGGATAGTTTGCCAAGGGAAAATCGCCTAAAGCGCCACTACCTAACTTAGGGGAGACCTCTTGGACATATTTGGATTATTCTCTTTGGAGTTGATGGACAAGCTTGCATGGCTGAGGCTAGATAGGGCTTTGAAAATGAGGTTTTATCTCGTCATGGGTTGATTGAAAAGCTTAGGAGGGAAAAAATGTTTATGGGTGTTTTCTGGCTGAAAAATTTGACAAATTTGAGATCAGCCACTAGAAAAATTGGCTTTAACAAATAGTCATCATCAACAGGTGAAAAATACTGATGACTAACATGGGCCTAATCAAGGATCTTTGTGTCAATCTAGCACAAATACCTGCTAAAGGTCTTGTTATGGACATAGTAGTGGCATATATTCCCCTAAGTATGGCATGCTTTTATCCAAATCTTGGGGAGCCAAGCTTCAGGGGAACCTCCAACTTGACATGTCATATGCTACCGTCCCCATTTTCAACCAAACTAGGAGGTTATACTGGGAGTCACATATGAAATACATGGTTAGTAGTTAGGAAAGGCCTAACAACACTCCTTTGTATTCTATTCATTCAAATATTGATTATTTCATCTTATGCAATGAAGAGGACATTAATGAGTAGATAAGTAAAGTTGAGATAGATCTAGACACCCTACAATAGTCAAACCAGTATCTACATGAGGAACTCAACAGTCAAAACTATAACAGCCCTGAAAAACCACATGAGGATAAAACTAAACTTGATTTCTTGCAAACTAAAAATGAAATTTCAAAACCAAAAATCATTTTAGTATATGAATTAGGTTTTTCAAATAAAGGAAAAACCTCAAAAACATAGGTTTTCCCTTTTGCAAATCCAGAAATACTGAAATACCCTCACAGAATAGTAATCTTTGGGAATCTAGATCAAAAGAGTCTTATGTCTTTGCCTTACATAGATACCTCATCATCAAAGAGTTTTGTCCCTTTAGAAGAATTTTTGACTCTCAAAAATGTTGCTATGGACCCTAAAGGAGTATCTACTGAAACTAATATAGAGGAGTATAATGTAGGTAGCCTAGGAAGGCCCAAAATGATTAAGTTATCGAGATCCTTGTCATTACACACAAAACTGAAATAAATAAGGCTATGCAAGAAGTTTCAAGATGCTTTTGTATATATGAATGAAAGCTTAAAGCCTTGTGACATAAACATTATTCAACAGAGGCCTACTTCCAAGAAAGAACATGAAACCCTTGGGAAAATTGTATCACTAACAAATAAAGCCAAAGGATGCAAGTTATGTATAGACTTTAGGTACCTAGACAAAACCTCCATGAAGTACAAATACCATTTTCCCAAGATAAATCATCCTATGCCAAGGGTAGCAGTTTCTAACAAAATTTCATTACATGATAGTGTTTCAGGTTACCATCAGATGATACCACTTTAGATCAATCAGCATGAAGACATTTTCAAAGTTCCTTGGAAAAACTACATGTTTGACCAAATGCTTCCTAGGCTAAGGAGTGTTGAAGACACCTTCCAAAGAGCCATGGCCCTTGTTTTTAACTTCTTCACTATGATATACATTGATGACATCGTCATATTTTTTGAAGCTAATAAAGAATACCTTTTCTACCTAAGGATGATCTTTGACAAAAAAAAAATTGGGAAGCAAGACTCAAAGAGGAAATACCAAGGAGAGCATGAATTGTTTTAAATTTTTTGTAAAAATCCTTATATCATGTTTTCAAATGGAGGTAACTGTGATTTTTGTTTACAAGAGTTGAATGGACAAAGAATTTTAGGAGATCCTTTTGAGGACAGGATGCTCAAGTACCATTGTTGTAAAAACCCTTAGTTTAAAAAAAATTCATTCATTGTACATAAAACATTGCACGAGAAAAGTCACAAAAACACAAAAACATAGAAAAAATGAAAAAGAGGACAGGTTTGAAAAGAGGTATAGCCCCATACCCAAAAAATAGTACTACTGAAAGTGAGCAAGCTTAAATGCCACTGTTGGTTCAAAAAGAAGGTCTTGTTTCAATCATCTAGCCTAATCATGGCCGAAACATGTTTTCAATTTATTGATGATAATGTCAAATCATTCAAACTTGACCTGTCAAAAAGGATAGATTAGGAGTGAAAGATATTGGTTCCACATGCTTAAAACTGAACCAAAGAGAAAGATGTGGATGCTTACCAAATGATAAATCATAGCCCTTGTTTGTCTAGTTTTGTTTGTACAAAAATAATATTTGTGTGCGGCTTGTTCTTATGCCACAACTCATGGTAAGTCAGATTGCCTAATCCTGATTTAACCATGCTTTCAATTTCATGTTTATAGCTTAGAGAATGAAGTCTGTCATACAGCCTAATCTTGACAGTCAGCTAGTCCAGGTAGAGAATAAAAAGAGTTCATTAGCATAATCTGAACTCTTGGAAGAAATAAGATAGAAGTAGATAATTTATTTTGCTTTCAAGATAAAAAGAATGTCAAGGGTTTTCCAGTTCAAGTGCACCGAAGGAAGAAAAAAAGTTAGGCAAATAATTTGGGTAGGTAAAGATGAAGTTGAGCTAATCATGTCTTTCATACTATTGAGATCACAAATTCAAAGAAGCATCAGCAAATGAAAAAAGTAAAAATATTCCCAATGGATGAGGCACTGGTCTCCATAAAACCAGAAGTTCTGGGCACCTCCTGAAAAGGAGTTGCCCTCACCAAGTGGAGCCATTGTTAGTCATCAGTAATTTTTTCATTTGTAGATGACTATATGCTTATCCTAGATTTCTAGAAACAAAATTCATGCATATTGTGAGTTCTAGAAATCTCACTGCCTTCATTATCCTTAGGATAAATGTTTCACTATTTCATTATCCCATCATGTCATGCTCAGCTCACTAGTCACAAAAGACCCACCATGGGCTCATGTCACTCATTTTTTGTATGTTTTGTCACCTTTGACCTTAGCACTTTGTTTTTGGATTTCTTACTTTCCTCCAACTAACACCTAGGATCATTAACCAACCTACTCACTCTTATGTTTTCCAGATACATCAAGCATTGATGGTGATCCGGATTTATGCAGGAACGCAACAGAATAAACACATAACCATAAATACAGAGATGCAGCTGAAATAACACTTCATTTCATTAATATCAAAGAACTGAAATTTGCTTACAGACAGAATGGAAATAAAACTAGCTAGGGCGCTGGTAGCTATCTATGAGAAAGAGATGTGGTGGCTACAGGCCTCTGAACTGAGTTACAATGAGGCTCGAGGGCCTATTTATTATTGAGAAACAATGGAGAACCCTAAACATCCAAAAACCTAACCCTAGGAGATGAAGCGCTAAAACTATGGGCCCCGTTTGGGTAAATTGGTGTTTCAACTTCCCAGGGACGTAACTTTGGCATACTATCTCCGTTTGACGCACATGATACATCATTAGAAAGCTCTATCCGAGGACTACAACTTTTGTGACAAATTTCATACCCAAAAAACGTCGTTTAGGGCCTCAAAACGGCTCCGGAAGTTCAGGACCCGAAAAACTGCTAAAAATAGTAAGT
Organism: Pinus albicaulis; assembly: GCA_034641835.2. Lineage (NCBI taxonomy): Eukaryota > Viridiplantae > Streptophyta > Pinopsida > Pinales > Pinaceae > Pinus > Pinus albicaulis. The sequence goes on along the minus strand of CM076579.1, from coordinate 343,439,584 downwards.
TATGCCAAAACTGAAAAACTGAAAGAGACAATGGTGGGGCCCAAGTGGAATAGGCGGGTGGCCACCAATATCCACCTGGATCATTCCTCCCCCCTTAGGAAGCAATGGTCCCCATTGCGTTAAGTTCCTCCATGAGATGAGGAAATTTCTGCTGAACTTGGTCCCTGGTGAACCACTTTCCTTGGTGCAGGAGTTGGCCAGCTTTGACAACCCGATACAGTTGGATCTGCTGTCGACGAGTGTTCTTGATTTGCATGTCCATGATACAATCTGTGGTGGCCTGTTCCATGCAGTCTGGGTTTAACTCTGTTGGTGTGAGTTGCTCTGCAATGTCCGAGGTGTCCAGTAGAGGTGGAAAGTAAGGACGAAGGCGATCCACATTGAAGACTGGGTGCAGACCAAGGAATGGTGGAATACTAAGCTCGAAGGCATTGTTACCTACAGCCTTGGTGATGGTGTACGGCCCGTATCGGAGTGGGCGAAGCTTGCGGTGAGGTCTAGTGAGGCGCTCCTTCTGCAAATGTAGCCATACTTTGTCGCCCACCTGGAAGTGGTGTGGCACCCGGTGTTGATCATGGCGCTGTTTGTACTTCGCATTGGCTCTGTCCAATATCTCATGAACCTGTTGGCGGATGTGTTGAATGCGCTCGATGAAGCTACTTTCTTTGTCAACTTCAGACTGGACATGAGCTGAATCGGCCTGAGCAGCTGCAAACGGCATGGCTATGTCAATGGGACATAGTGGTTGGAATCCCAAGCCCACCTGAAAGGGGCTATGGCCAATTGAACTGTGGAGAGCCCGGTTATAATTGTGTTGTACATAGGGGAGGCTCTTGTCCCATGTGCGTGGATGCTTTGAGTTGTACATGCGCAGAATGTGTACAATCATTCTGTTGACGACCTCTGTCTGGCCATCTGTTTGGGGATGGAAAGCTGTGGACTTGGTGAGCTTTGTGTCCAACATTGACCAGAGGCTGGACCAAAATGTGCTGAGGAACCTGCTATCTCGATCCGATATGATAGACTGTGGGATCCCAAAGTGCACCCACACTCGTTCAAAGAAGAGTTTAGCAGTGGCTTCTGCTGTGATATTCTTCTTACAGGCCGCCATGATGGCTATCTTCGAGAATCTGTCAACGACCACGAAAACACAGTCATTTCCATTCTTAGTAGAAGGCAGGCCCGACATGTAATCCATGGAGATGGATTCCCACGGTCGACTAGGGGTAGGTAGTGGAGTATATAGGCCTTGATTCTTGATGGTCGGTTTGGCAATGGCACAAGCAGTGCAGGATCTGATGTGCTTCTCGACATCCTTTCGAAGGTTCGGCCAATAGAAATACTTCTGTAGTATTGCTACCGTTTTCTCGACCCCGAAATGCCCAGCGACTCGACTGTAGTGTGCTTCCCATATCATCTTGGCACGCTCGCTTGAAGGAACACAAAGGTGTCCCATGTGACATAAAAGTGCATCTTGGAGGTGAAAATTTGGAACTTGCGTACCCCCTAAGAGTGCCTTGTAAGTGTGGCCGAATTCTGGGTCACTCTCATAGAGAAGCGGCCAATCAGAAGTCTCGTGCCCACAAGAGTTGAGCACGGTGGTGAGCGCCACGATCGGTGGTCGGCTGAGGCAGTCTGCAACATTATTGGTGCCACCCTTCTTGTACTTGATGTTCAAATGAAACTGTTGCAGATATGTGGACCACTTCTGATGGCGATCATTCTGCAACTTCCCTTGTGTCTGTATGAACCGGCAGGGCTCGTGGTCCGTGTGATTGTTTTCCAAATGTACGGCTTCCATTGTCGACAGCTTGCACAATGAACACATTTTGTCATAGGTGGGATACTGCGAACTGTCTCGCATAATGTCTCACTCCGATATGCCAACGATGTCCCCATGAGGCAAGAATCGCCTAAGGCATAGTCAGAGGCATCTGTCTCGATCTCAAACGGCTGCTGCAAGTCTGGTAAGGTGAGCACTGGGGCAGAACATAGGCGATTTTTCAATTCTTTGAACGCCTTCCGTTGAGGTTCCGACCAAAAGAATTTTGCTCTCGCTCCTCCTTTGGTGACTTGACTCAAGGGCCAAGTGATATGAGAGAATCCCAACACGAATCTACGGTAGAAATTAGCAAGACCCAGAAAGCTGCGAAGCTCTTTTATAGTAGTCGGGGCTGGCCAATCCCGAATGACTTGGATCTTGGCTGGATCCACATGCACCCCCTTTTCATCAATAATGTATCCCAGATATTGAACCTGGGTCATGCCAAACGTGTACTTCTCCAAATTGGCACACAACTTGTGTTGCCGCAGTGTTTGGAGGACTTGTCGGATGTGATGAAGGTGCTCTTCCCAAGTCTTGCTGAAGATCAGACTGTCATCCAAGTACACCACTACGAATGAGTTGGTGAATGGCCGCAAGATGTCGTCCATCATCCTCATGAAGGTTGCGGGAGCATTCGTCAACCCGAAAGGCATGACCAGCCATTCAAAAAGGCCTTCCTTAGCCTTGAAGGTAGTCTTCCACACATCATAGGGTTCAATTGGTACCTCGTGATACCCAGACTTCAGGTCGATCTTACTGAAATATTTTGCACCTTGGAGTTGGTCCAGAAGGTCATCAATCCGTGGGATTGGGTACCTATTCCGGACAGTGATCTTGTTCAGCGCCCGATAGTCAATACAGAGTCTCCACGCCCCATCCTTCTTCTGTACCAACACGATCGGGCTCCCACAGGGCGATGAACTTGGTCTGATGTGACCTTTCTGCAACAGCTCCTGAATCTGCCTCTTGATTTCATCATTTTCCAGAACAGAGCGTCGATAGATCTGTCCATTGGGTAGTGGCGCACCTGGGGTCAGATCAATCGGGTGCTTGACCTGGCAGTGCAGAGGAACCCCTGTGGGTGAGGTGAAGATGTCCCCGTACTCCTCCACGACCTTATCCATTTGTTGTTGTCGTGCAGATGGGCCCTGTCTGGAGGTCGTGGCCACAGTCTTCTTCTTGCCCTGGGGGCGGATCATCAGGAAAACGAATTTCCTGGTTTGGGAAATGAGCTTACTGCATTGTTTTGCAGTAACTAAAGAGATAGTCGTAGGAGGTGGTACCTCTAGTATCCTGTACAACTTATTTCCCAAAGTAATAATAACAACACGAGGTCGAGACTCATACACAGCATGACGCTTCCACAAGTATGGTTGTCCTAATAATACATCAGAAACATCAATAGGAGCAACGTCACATAATACCTCATCCGTGAAGGGCTTGATGCTATAGGGAAGGCGGCACTGCTGGCTGACGCGGAGATCTCGCCCTTGGTGAAGCCACCCGATGGTGTATGGATGTGGGTGAGCTGTGGTCGGCAAGCCCAACCTCTTCACGGAGTCTGCTGAAATGAGGTTCTTTTGGCTCCCATTGTCGACAATGAACTGTACAGGGGAGCCCTTTACCCACATCTGGGAGTGGAAGAGACGTTCCTCCTCCTCCGGATCTTCCGGTTCCTCCTTCTGGATCTTTGTAGTGGCAACAGTGGCGTTGGGCTCCGCATCAATAATCTGTTTCCCTTTTTCATTCCCCTTTTCAGGTTCTGATTCGGATTCGGAGCATGCATCTGACTCAGAAGCCCTCATCTCGGCCACTAGCGATTGCTTGGCCCGACACTCACTTGTGTTGTGAGTGGAGCTCTTATGGAACTCACACCACTTTCCCGTGTCCTTCTTTGGCTTTACGGTGTTGTTCTTGTCTTGTGGCTTTGACGGGTTGTCCTTAGCCACCATGCTCTGTCCTTTGTTCTGCGGTTTGGAAGCACCTTTTCCTTGCTTTTGATTCGCAGATCCAAAGTCTCGCTTCTTCTGTTTGAATTTCTGCTCAATCTTGGCAGCATACCGGTATGCCGTACCAAGCGAGGAGATGTCTAGGAACTCCATTTCCTCCTGAATGTATCTGTGCAGACAGCTGCGATACTTTAGCACCAAATGTTTCTCTGAATCTTTGATCCCCAACTTTGTGCGCAGGGTATGGAACAGATTCGTCAGCTCGTGCACATCTTGATCCCTTTGTTGTCGCAGCGTGGTCCATTGTATGTACTTGTCCTCATAGCTCCTCATTGTATGTACTTGTTCTCATAGTAATATTTTGATAGATCTCCTGCCTCGTCTTTCTTTTCGTCCCCCATGGGCGTCCGTCGAGGTTTGCGAGGCTGATCTTGCAAAGGTTCCACCAGATCAAGCTCTAGCTCCTTATACCCCGACCTCGTTGGGGACATGCAAAGAAGGATCGAGAAAAAGCAGACCGCTCTGATACCACTGATCCGGATTTATGCAGGAACGCAACAGAATAAACACATAACCATAAATACAGATATGCAGCGGAAATAACACTTCATTTCATTAATATCAAAATAACAGAAAGATGCTTACAGACATAATGGAAATAAAATAGCTAGGGTGCTGGTAGCGAATCTCTGAGAAGAGATGTGGTGGCTAAAGACCTCTGAACTGAGTTACAATGAGGCTCGAGGGCCTATTTATTATTGAGAAACAATGGAGAGCCCTCAACATCCCAAAACCTAACCCTAGGAGATGAAGCGCCAAAACTATGGGCCCCGTTTGGGTAAATTGGTGTTTCAACTTCCCAGGGACGTAACTTTGGCATACTATCTCCGTTTGACGCACATGATACATCATTAGAAAGCTCTATCCGAGGACTACAACTTTTGTGACGCAAAATTTCACACCCAAAAAACGTCGTTAGGGCCTCAAACGGCTCCTGTCTGTGGACCCGAAAATCGCGAAAAATAGTAAGTTATGCCAAAACCGAAAAATCGAAGACAATGGTGGGGGCCTATGGTATAGGCTTCTAAGGCTACCAATATCCACCGATCAACAAGATCCTAAGAGAAAGTCTACTAAAGGATACTATAAAACTATGCCCCGTACTCATTATTATAGTCCACAAGATATACATCGTAAGGCACATAAACAAGAATCCTAGAATAAAATTGTATGTTGGCTCTGCAGCCAACAAGGCCATACATCAAATAGGTGCTCGGTTGGATAAGGCTCAAAACTAGACAAAGGGAAATGCTCTCAGGAGAAAGCAAAACAAAAGAAGCCACTTTTGACTATCCAATTTTTTAAGTGTGGCTCCAAACTGTATAAAACTGAACAATGTCCTAATATTCATATCAAAGAATAAATTCACATGCTTGGACAGGATTGTTGCAACTCAACTAAAACCTCCAATATTAGAAATTCTGACTCTGAAGAGTCAGAACAAGCTAACATATTTCTTGCTGAAAATTGTATTTGTATAGATTCTGATAATTGTCACTGTGCAATGTCAGACATAGAAAATGATTCAGAGGATAGTTCTGAGGAGGCTTTAGAAGCACAAATATAAATAAAACTACAACCAAAACTCAATATTTGTATGGCACACATCAATGATGATGAAGAAGCTAAATTTCTTGCAGGAATAAATACTTTACCCGAAGGAGAAATGAAAGAGAGGTTGATGGATACATTCTGGCAGACCATGCTCAAGAACCAAGGATTTATATATGCTTATACCAGTAAGAGTTTTAGCTCTAAAGCTCTTCTTGTAGACGCTTTTTTTGAAAATAATACTAAATCTTTCTAGAAGAATCATCAAAATGATAAACACAGGACTCTTACCCTCCCAAAAATAAGCAAAGAAATAACAAATTTGAAAAAAGAAATAGTAGAGCTCAGAGCCCAGGTCTCCAAGTTAGGAAAGGGAAAATTTTCTGAAGAAGAGAGCACCCTCTCACAATTAGAGCTCTTTTCCAGAACGAATCCTACCATAGAAATATATGAGACCAGACCTATATATTATAATGGATTGAGAAATATGAAAATCATGGCAGTACAAAATCAGCAATTTCATGTCATGCTCTAGATTAAAATCTAGAATGAGATCTTTCATCTAAAAACTCTATTAGATAATGGAGCAGAGATCAATGTTTTGAATGAAAAAATATGTCCCTGCTAAGTATTGGTCTAAAGAAGTACGTGAAGTTATTAGATTAGGGGCACAAGGGTATAATTTTCCGTATGAGGTTCCTAAGGCCACAATATGTTTTGATAAAAATTGCATAAATGTAAAATTTGCAGTAGGAAATGTTCCATTTGACTACATTTTGTGAAATCCATTTTTGGCAGTCGTAGAACCACATGGTTCTGCAAGACTTGAAGACGGTAGATCGGGATATTTTATCTCTATACCAAACAATAATGGTTACATGCATACCATCACACTCCCATTTTTCTCAACTCCTCAAATCTCCACCATGATTTAGGCAATGCAAGAGCTACATAAATCACAAGAAAAAATAGTAGAATTTAAGGATTTAAAATCATGCCTCCAAATGAAGACCAACTCAAACAGCCCTATGTGATGAAAATAATCGCATAAATCAAAAAAAAATTAGAAGAAGAATGTTGTGCTAAAGAGCCCAATGCATTCTGGCATCGAAATAAATACTTTGTTGATCTACCATACAAACTAGAGTATTCAAGTAAGCCATGTAAAATTAAAGAAATCCTGATGAGTGAAGCCTACTGAGCACTCGGTCAAAAAGAGATTCAAATTTTGTTGAATAGAAAATTGATCCATGAATATGGTACCCCTGGAACTGCTAAGATTCTATGCCAATAAACATTCTGAACAAATTAGAGGAATACCACACCTGGTAATTAATTATAAACCACTCATTAGTGTCCTGGAATATGATACCTACCCAATCCCACACAAAGGAAATTTAATAACCCGAATTGAAGGTGCCAAGATATTCTCAAAATTTGATATGAAATCAGGATTTTGGCAGGCATCTATCAATGAAGAGGATCAATTTAAAATGGCTTTCATTATACCTTCAGGACACTATGAATGTAATGTCATGCCTTTTGGCTTGAAACATGCTCCCTCAAAATTCCAAAAGGTGATGGACCAGGTTTTTAAGCCATATTTTGATTGGCTTATTATATATATAGATGACATATTGGTATTTTCTAAATCTATATATGAACATTTTAAGAACTTGTACAGATTTAAACAAATTGTTAAAAATAGTGGATTGGTTGTGAGTCGGAAGAAAAAGGAAGTATTCCAAACAAAGGTTAAGTTACTGGGACACATCATTGAAAATGGGAAAATCACCCTGCAACAACATGTTGTTGCATTTTCTGATAAGTTTCCTTATGAGATAAAAGATAAAATCTAGTTGAAGAGATTTCTAGGTTGTATGAATTGTGTCTGCAACTTCTACAAAAATTACGCCCAATATAGAAGAATCTTGAATCAATGTTTGAAAAAGAATCCCAGTCCCTGGACGAATGCCCATATAGTTGCAATCAAGAAAATAAAAGAAAAGGTCTGAATCCTACCCATTTTATATGTATCTGCTGAAAATCTGTTTAAAATTGTTGAATCTGATGCTAGTGAGCTTGGTTGGGGAAGAGTTCTTAAGCAAAACAAGGAAGGTGATGAGAAAATTATACAATTTGCTTCAAGGGTTTGGAATCTAGCTGAGAAAAATTAATCTACAATTGAGAAAGAGGTCAAAGCATCCTGGAACTGCATTGAAAATTTTGATATCCATCTAATCAATAAAATATTCCTTTTAAGAACAGATGTCTCTGCCATGAAAAAGATCCTGACAAAGGATATTAAAAAACTGGAGAAGAAAAGTTCGCAAGATGGAAAGCCATGTTCTCCAAGTTTTATTTTGATATTGAACACATTAAGGGTATCACTAATAACATTCTAGATTTTCTTAGCAGAGAAAATCTCCAAGGGCCAATACACCTCATGTTTATTGTTATAAAATGGGATGTCCAACACAACAAAGAAATTTATAGAGAGATCTCGAACTCCACCTGATGGAAAGATTATACAAATAATTGTAAACCAACTTGGAAACTACAAAACACTCAAGTGTTAAATGCAAATCTCTAACCACATGGAGATCTCCAGCATCTAGTTCCAAAAAGAAAAATCTATCCAAATTCAAGCCAATGGATTCCTGACATGGTATACAACCATTCCAAAAAATTAGTAGATGAAGCACAAACGACACTAAACATTCAATTCAAAGATTTAATCGAGGTTTGGACAGAAGAGAGAAATTGGTTCCATATTTATCACAAATATTTTGTGATAAATCGAGAAAGAGATCCATCTTTTAGTCTGAAAATGTTATGGCCGCATCATGACCCAGCGCTAGTCTTTCCTGGGACTGTCTAAAATTTTTCTACATATAAAAACCTATGGTGGAATCTCCTTTACAGAGATAGACCAAGATGTACATACTATACACTGATGAAATTTGGGTCACTTTTCCTCACTTAGCTTCACCATCAACCACAATGGCTGACTGAATGGTGGGGGATGTTTGGTCTCAATAAATCTGCCATGGACCCACTCTTTTTTTAATCTACTCACCAAATGGAATGTGGTATCTGCAAAAATATCGAATGCTTCCATTTACCTTGTATAGTTGTCTCGGATCTCAATAAATACTCTGAAAACAAGATCCTTCTAGATTTTATGACTAAACATCACTAATGGGTTGTCATGACTAAAGTTAGACATAAAATTATTTTAGGAAAACCCTAGGATTTTCGCAAAGGCCTGGGACACAAGCATATATCCCAAGATAAGATTTCATGACTCCACTTTGTTGGGAGCTCCATATTTGTATTCATTTTTCATTCCTCGTGGACCTTGCATGATAAAGGTATCCACTGTGTAATGTAATTTTCTAGTCACCTGACTATGAGTGTAACCAATCCTATGAGATTTCGATAATATCTTCACTGTCTAACTTTTTCGTAGTATGACCGGTTCCGTGAGATTCTAATAACATCTTCACTGTGTAAATTTTTCGTAAAATTTTGAGACTCGGAGCACTTCTCCTGCTTCTGATGGAATTTGATCCACATCTCAAAATTATGATGAATCTTAGTACAAAAATTATTGGCGGCCATTCCTGAGGAAAGAGATTCCCTCATTTACTATAAATAAGAGGATGAGTTCTCATTTAGGCACCAGAGTTCTAGAGAGAATTAGAGTCTTTTAGTGGAGTCGAGAATTATCTTTGTGCTCTGCATCTGCGAACATTGGTTCGACCTGCTTGCATCACGAAGAAAGTTCTTCTTAGGTGTTCATAAGTCTGAGAAGCCTGCGCACCAAGGCTAACAACCTTGGCGAGAACCTAAAGTGGCCAGACTTTTAGGGATTGAGTCATTCGGTTTTATAAAGTTCACAGGCATAGTCATCAAAAGCCCAGAAAGCCTCTGAGTTTCATCTTGCCTCAAGTTGATATACTCATTAAAAGCATCAACTGTCAATCTTTGATATGAACTAGGTGGTTCTTCTCTGTAGTCAACAAATCTGTGTAAAATCTTCCAAAATGTAAATAAAGGAATTATTTTATTGTGAGAATTCCCTTGTCGTGTACTTGTTTTAATTCTGAGTAGCGAGAGGTTCATTTGAGTTTTTCCAGAGGTTCACTGAGATTCGTGGGACATTGTTTGCTTGTTAAGGAATAAGGCTATGGAAGAGCGTGTTTGGTGTTAGACTTTCCTGAAGGTTTGTGTAAAAGTTTGTGTATCTTTCTCAGAATGTTTTGATCAACAAGATTCATTCTCCGTCGGAGGAAGCCCCTGAAAATTGGTAATTACTACCTCCAAATATTTTGGTATCTTGTGGACACTTGATATCTCTCAAGAATAGACTACCTCCAAAAAATTTGATTATTCACGGAATCTGGATATCTCACAGGGAATTACTCCCATCGAATATTTTTAAATTTCACACCACAAAGCAAATTTAAATTAAATATATAGATAAATATCAACATGGATACTTAATTATTTATGCATCAATCAACAAGCACATATGCAAACAAATATAGCTTTAATTTATTAATCTATTAATAATATAGTGAAGCATATATCCATAGTCTTCTCACCCTTAGAAATTCAAGCTCTCGCCCCTCCAATGCTTAAAAGTATATCGCTGCAGGAATTTCAACACTGGATGATTGTATAAATTCAGATCCAGCATCCTAGTGCCCAGATCCATATGTTCCATCACTTCTCTCCTCATGCCTGATAGAGTTATGGTGTTCCATTGCAGAGTGCAAGGTTATGTACCATGTGTTGTCCTATGAGTTATTGTTGTCTCTACAAACACATAATTTATTTTATAGTCATAATTTTGGAAGAGAGTAGGTCTTGAGGAGCTCAATGAGAACATGAATTACATCCATTTCCTGGAAAAAGAGGCCCAGTGGAAAATATAGGTAAGGAAAAAGGTAAGGAGAAGGTGGGACCCAGTAAACGAGGAAGAAAACCTAATAAGGAAATCATGGAAAGCCTACTGCATGCCTATGATGTGCAAGTAAAAGGCTTGATTTTAGGCTGAGAGCGAGACCTCAAAACCAAAGTTGAGGAAGACATTCCAAATGAGGAAATGGAACCTATGGAGACTAATCCTGGGAACATAAGAGGGAGACTGTCCTTGTTCAAGCAGTCTCTCCATCTCTATTGGACAATAAAGTGTCTAATGGAAAAGGCCATTATAGCAGTTCAAGAGGTAGGAGGAGAACCAAAGGCATCTTCTATATTGGCTGATATGCATAGAGATATTCAAGCAATACAGCTTCAGCTGCATCACCAGAATGTGTGTCTTGGTTGAATGGAACGTCAAATCCAAAGTGTGCATCAAGTTGACATGCCTGGATCAAGTGTCAAGGATCCTGTGCCTATTGAATCTTTAGATGAGTAACTCTAGAGGTCTACTATGTTTTTTTGGAATATGAAATGGGCGGATAACATTCACTTTTTTATTAGTATGTCAAAGGATATAGTAGATAAAATACCTTATAAGGCGTTTAGAGACAGGATCAAATTGTTTCAATTTTGGTTGGATTTTAACTCTTTGAGGTGCCAACAACTACCAAGCATAGAATCTGATAATGTAACCTGATGTTTTGTTTATATGAATGAATAGAGAGGCACTACCAAATTTAAAAATAAAAAAAAAAACATTATCATTTTAAAATCAATTAACAGGTTAAAAATTGTTTGGCTCTGCACAGAATGTCGTTTAGGTAGAAATTTTAGTGAGATTTCATTCACAAAATCTGCATGGTGTGACGTATGAAAAAGTACTTTTTGAGTATTATTTTAAGAGGATAAATTCCACTATATTATAATTATTTTAAAATTAAATAAAAACTAATTTGATTGAGATTTTCTTGACTATGATTTCTGCGCGGGATCCAAAAGACGTAAATGTCAGGAAATCATTTACATGATAGCGAAGGACATAGGTTAATGGGTTTATTGTTTTTTTTTTTTTTAAGTTGTAATACAGTGATTCATAATTGTTGATAATATTTTGTCATATTTTTAAATATAGAAATGAATCTAATTGTATGTAAAATGGTCATGTATAGATTTCTTTTTTTCTAATTTTAATATCAAAATTGAAATCAATTACATTTTGTACATATATGCTTGGCATGTATTTACAGATAAATGATTACTTAGATCTATCACAATAATGGTTAGAAGCCCTCATATATGAGTAAAAAAGAAAAGACCAGCCACCTCACAATTTGTATAGTTGTAGAAATCATCTACTTTTCCTTTCTTTTCTTTTTTCTTTTTCACTTCCTTCATACCCATGTGGCATGTTGGATTATAGCTAATATCTTCTTTCCTCATTTTGAACTCTTTGATACATGAGATATTTTGGTTCCCAGTGCCATCTCATTCTTAGTTTGTTGCTACTTCATTTACTCCATGAGTTGGTTCAACTACCATCTCTATGTTCTCGTTGGGATTTACTGATAAAACTGGGAGGATTAAATTAATGAAAGCAATACTGGTTAGCTCTAATCTGAGAGACTACACCAGGAGGGACTGCATCCGCAGGTTTCTCTACATTCCCATTACATATTAAACAATATATATCTTACATGAAAATAGGGAAGTTAGAACCAATACCTAAGAAATAGGAACAAACTCCTAATCTAATGTTCTGGTGAACCGACTCTCTCTAATTAAGTTTCTCCATTATCTTCAAGACTCCCCCTTAATCGAGAAAGGGTTCAAAAATATTCCTAACATTCCCCTAAAATTTTAAAATTTAATTCTACCAAGAGGCTTAGTGAAAATTTTGGCATCATTATCACAAGTATTACAATATTCGACATGAATTTCTTTTAACTGAACTTTCTCCCTGAGAAAGTGGAACTCTGTATCAATGTGCTTAGTTTTTTTATGAAACGTTAGATTTTTGGCAAGTTTGATGGAGCCCTAGTTATCACATATGATAATTGTGGAAACTTTATGTTCTTCTCCTGCATCTTGGAGAAGTCTCCTCAACCAAACTGCCTCACAAGTCATTGCACACATCACTTGGTACTTAGCTTACGTTGAAGACAAGGAAACTGTGTTCTGCTTTTTACTGCTCCATACAATTACCCCAGACCCAATGCTAAATTCATAGCCTTTTATGGATCTCCTGTCATCTACGTTTCCAGCCCAATCGGAGTCTGAAAAACCTGTCAATTTAACACCAAAAGAATCAGTATATAACATTCCATAGTCTAAGGTTCCTTGTAGATACCTTAAGATGCCTTTTGTTGCAATCCAATGGCTCTCAAGTGGCTTGGACATAAATTGGCTCAATGCACTGACTTCATAAGCCAAATCTGGTCTAGTAGTGGTCAAGTAGATTAAACTCCCAACCAGCTGTCTATGCAATGTTGCATCTACCTCCTTTGAATCGTCATCACTCTGAAGTTTGGTATTCTGCTATAACAGCACTGCTACAGCCTTACACTAATCCATCTTAAACTTTTTCAGTAGATTCCTGACATACTTACTATGTTCTAGAAAAGTCAGCCCTGAATCTCTCCAGATTTCTAGACCCAAACAATAGCGAAGCTCACCAAGGTCTTTCATCTCAAACATTTCTGACATCTGCTCTTTGATTTCTTTAATGATTTTATCTGCATTTCCTGTAATGATGAGATCATCTACATATAAAGAAATCAAAACAATTTGCCCCTTTTCATCAAACACAGTATAGAGATTGGGGTCATTTTTGTTTCTTTTATAACTTTGTTGCGGGAAAAATGAATCAATTTTATCATACCATGATCTGGGAGCCTGTTTTAGTCCATATAAAGCTTTCTTCAATCTACATACTAAATGTTCTTTTCCCTGTTTAACAAATCCCTCAGGTTGCTCTAAATAACCTTCCTCTTTCAACTCCCCATTTAAGAAAGAAAATTTAACATCTAGCTCGTACATCATCCAGTGATTCTTAGTAGCTAAGACAATTAACATAATTATTGTATTAAGTTTAGCTACAGGGGCGAAGGTTTACTCATATTCTATACCTTATTTCTTCAAATACCTCTTTGCAACCAACCTAGCTTTATATTTATCTATGATCCCATCTACTTTAAATTTGGCCTTGTATAGCCATTTGCAACCTATGGTTTCTTTGCCCTCAAGTAATTCAATTAACTCCCAAGTTTTTTTTTTAAGAATTGATTCATGTTCCTCTTCCATAGCTTCCCTCCATTCATTATATCGACTAGATTCTTTATAACTAGAGGGTTAAACAACATTTAACATGCTAGTTATAAAATCATTCTCCCTATATCTTGCTGGAAGTTTTGTTTTCCTACCTGATCTCCTGAGTGTTGGAGTGGCATCCAACCTGTTCAGATTATCCCTTGATGGACTTGGTTCAACGATTGCATATATAACATCTGCTTCTTCCTTTTTCTGTTGTTGCTCATGGCTTTCTCCTGTTTCACCATTCCCTTCTTCCACCAACAAAGGAATGTCCCATTCATCATTGTTGTTTTCATTGTTTCCATCATGAACCTATTCATGAAGAACTACATCTCTACTCGCAAAAACTTTATAAGTAGAGAGATCAAACAATTTGTAAGCTTTAAATTATGTACAATACCCAACAAAAGTTTATTTGATGGCCTTTGAAACCATTTTCTTTCTATCCTCCTTTGGCACATGAGAAAAGGATTTGGATCCAAAAATTATTAAATGTTTAACTGCAGGTTTAAATCCTAATAAAGCTTCAAAGGAGTTTTAAATTTGAGACTCTTTGTAGGACTCCTGTTTTTCAAATACACTGTAGTATTTATCGCTACATCCCAAAATCCATTAGAAATATTCTTACCTTTAATCATGCTTAGAGCACACTCCACAAGGGTTATATTTTTCCTCTCTACAACCCCATTCTGTTGAGGAGAGTCAGGTACTATAAACTGCTACAGTATTCCATGGTGTTTGCAATATTTTCTGAAATTAGGCTTCCTGTACTCTCCCCCTTGATCCGAGTGGAGAATATTGATGAATTTACCTGTCTGCTTCTCAATCATGCTTCTGAACTGTTTGAAGTATTCAAAAGTATAACTCTTTTTGCTGAGAAAATATACCCACATGAATCTTGTACATTCATCAACAAATAATAAGAAATAATAAGCACCTCCCAAATATCTTAACTGCATTGGCCCACATAAATCAGTCTGGACTAACTCTAGTATATATCTCTTTCTTCTATTTACATTAACAAGAAATTCATCTCTGTGCATATTCCCAAGAGCACATGCTTCACAATCAATATGAATATGCTTTAAATTTGGAAGACCACTGACCATACCTCTTTTATGAAGTAACAGCAAATCGTTGAAATTAATATGGCCAAATCTCTGATGCCATAAATATTCTGCAGACATACCTAATGATTACAAAGCTTGATGTGGCACACTTCTCACATTCATATTGTAAATACTGCCCACATGAATCCCTGTTGTAATTGTATTCATAAAATCTAGCAAATCCTTAACAACACAATATGATTTATAAAATTATACCTTAAGGTTCTGATCTGTTCATCATTGAAACATAAATTAGATTCTTATTAATTCCAAGTACATACATAAGGTTTTGAATGTGCCTAATGTTTCCATCAAGAAGAATTACAGGAACATTACCATTTCCTTTGATTGGGTACCCTCTGTCGTCGCCAAGGTATATTTTTACTCCAATATTGGTTTCTTTTAAGTATTCAATCCATTTTCTGTTACCTGTCATGTGGGTGGAAGCTCCTAAATACAAATACCACATATTTGATTCATCC